>OW203724.1:7914168-8514168 GCA_934045075.1 Yponomeuta sedellus | reverse complement strand
TCGACTCCATCTCGGTCGCGGTAACTTGTTAGCGTCGAGACATTTCGGGCTCGACAGAGAAATTGTCATTTTTGCATAGAGAAGGGCATTTCTCGAGCGTGGCATGCTACGCGGACTGAATGGAGCAAGCAGACCAAAACAAAGAGAGAGAGACAGGAAGGGAGTAAGTGAGTGAGTTGAATATTATGAATGAGCGAAGAAACGAAACAATTTGCCATCAAGCAAAAGATCTTTGCGTTCCGTTTTTCAAAATAAGTAAAAAAAACCTTCACAAAAAAGTAACCAAAAGTAACCTTTTGTGTCATGTAACCTCAAAGTAACCTGACTTAGTTAAAAATCACCTAAAAGGTTACAAAAGTAACCTTCTGGCAACGCTGCTCTGACCTGGCTTAACGGCTGACATCTATTGAAGTACGGAACCGCTCGGAAAAATGCCACTAGCGGTTGGTTATTGTGAGTTAAATATTATTGTAAATTAAATAGATCAATGTCCAAATTATCACTCAAAGAGTTAAATAGATTACTCGCTCGTGAAAACAAGCTGTTTTATGTATAATAGTCTTCGTGACAAAGAGGTGCAATCTCTGTGACCGCCCCATGAATTGCCTTGCAGGCACAACTACTTTAAAATTAGCTAGTAACGTAACTTGGCTATTTGGAAGAGATTGGTAAGGTCGCATTGGTATCAACCCTTGTAATGTCCCCACTGTTGTTAGGCCATACTCCACCACGGGGGCCGTCCGGGTTGGTGGAGTATTGTAAGACAATGGCAGGCCTTACTGTCAGAAGTTATCAAGCCACCCATAAGGGAACAGGGTCGCTCATCCTGCACCTGACCGCGCCTGTTGTTGCTTAACCATTGATTTATTCCAATCACTCGGTTCAATTAGGCCACGAGCCCTTCGCAGGTCGCATACCTCAATTTTCTTACTCATATGTTTCACATTCACTTTTTTGTATATTTTTTTCACCTTTTGTGTATTTTCTTTTGTGCAATAAAGAATTAATAATAATAACGCTCTTATGGCACATAATAAGGTTATAATATATGCCAGACCCACATAAAATTAAAAGTGACATTGAAGCTTCATATAAATTTAATTCCATGGCTCGCGGACACTACGACATATAGTTCCTCTTAAACACTCTTCAGAGGCAGTTTATTTACTCCGTGTTTCCCTTTGCCGCAGACTATTGCCTCAGAGGACTGTTTTAATTAATGACAACGTGTTTTAGAGGAGGAAATTTTACAAAAGTAGCTCAAACTGCTGAAATACAGCCGAGAAAATTTACAATATCTTTCAAAATGCGGACATCATTATTTTCATTAATATTAGAGGCGCTAACTAGCGCCACCAAAGGAATAAAAATCATAATGTTTTATAATAGAATAGAATTAGAATGGGTGTTTTCTCTTAGCCTAGAATGTAATATTAATATCCTAGGACTTTAATCGATATGCGCTAAAAACTACCATTTTTGGCCGAAATCGATTAAAGTCCTAGATTGTTGATCCTAGGTTCTGGACTGTACGTTCTCAAATACCTGTCACAGTTGTTAAGATTTCTCATGATCACTTTCAGATAAAAACGTTTTATGCTACAAGTTATGATTTTTACTCCATTGGTTAGTTAGTTAGTTAGTTAGCACCCCGAACCAATTTTTTTACCTTAGTGTACATTTTATGATGATTTTTGTTCGTGACCAGCCTTCTCTAAGTTCAAACAATAACGTCGTTGTTGTCTTCATTTTTATAACTGAATTAATAATTTATAATTTGTATAAAAATTTGTATGCGTGTAACGTAAGTGTCAAATTAATTGAAACCTGAGTGTCTAAAGAATCAGCAAGCTGAAGTGACAGTGGGCTGGCCAGATCTCGAGAAGAACCGACAACCGTTGGAGTAAACGTGCCGAGTCGCAGTCTCCGAGTGGAGACTGCGACTCGGCAAACGTAGTGTAGGACGCCCTTCGACCAGGTGGGATGACGATCTGCGAAAAACTGCCGGTAGATGCTGGATGCGGCAAGCTGAAGACAAGGCGCTATGGCACTCATTAGGGGAGGGCTATGTCCAGGCTGTGGACTACATAATATAGCCTGAAGAAGAAAAATAAGAAGGTGTCTAAAGTGTTCAAATACTTCAGCGCTTCAAATTGGTCAATCCGCAGTGGACACGCGTGCCCATACTCTCTCTCCGAGAGAGAGAGTGCCCTGCGGTGGGTTTATAGGTTACATAAAAAAGATATTTATATTTACTGTCATTACAGTGTACTAAAGGAGGTGAATAAAGTTAAAATCCTTATTTATTTCTTAACAAATAATAGGCAGAAGTGTGACATTTTATTAATTTTTTTATCAGTATCTATGTCATTTTTTAGAATCTAAAATTAGAGCGTTTTTTGTAAATTTTAAAATCAAGTAGATTAGTTAAACATACATACATAACCTCACGCCTGTATCCCAGAGGGGTAGGCAGAGACCAGGGACTGCCACTTGCCACGATCCTGACAGATCACCTTCGCTTCATCAACGTTCATAAGTCGTTGCATGCACGCACGCCGGTTCCGGGTACTTTTTATCTTTCCCTTTGCTAATACATCCCCTATTTGGTCGATGTAAGTCCGTCTGGGACGTCCCTTACCAGCCCTTCCACTCACATTCGCAATATATATTTGTTTCTTCAATCTTTCTTCCTTCATCCTCTCCACATGTCCAAACCAACGCAACATTCCTTTCTCAATTCTAGTCACTACCTACATCCTCTTTCAGTCCACAGCGTTCTCTAATCAGACTATTGCGTATCCTGTCATTCAAAGTAACACTACACATACTTGTCAAGGACCTCATTTCAACGGCATTAATTCTACTTTCTTGTTTCTTTTGCCACACCCAAGTCTCAAGCTACCATACATAAGTGTTGGGACCAGCACGCCACTATGAATAGCCAATATTGCTCTTTTGGAGATGTTTCGGCTGCACACAACGGAGTGCAAGGCACCGTTTACACAATTTCCCGCTTTTACTCTTCTTTCTATATCACCTTCACACTTTCCATCCCTCGTAAACAGGCTCCCCAAATAGACAAATTCTTTTACTTGTTCCACTCTTTCGCCTCTAATCGTTATCTTGCACTCAGTCATTTCATCATCTTTTTCAAAGACCAGTACTTTCGTCTTACTCACATTCATGTTCATACCTTTTCTTTTAAAAGCCTCATCCATTACCGTGACTTGTGTCTGCAATTCTTTGACCGACGATGCGAACAACACTTGATCATCGGCGTACAACAAGCATTTCGAGCAAGCAACAAGTAGCTCACCCATCCTTATCCCACAATCATTCTCTTTCAGATCAGTCAGGCAACTATCCATGAATAAATTGAACAACCACGGGGATGCGACACAAGCCTGTCTCACACCCTTGCGGATGCTAAACCAGTCAGTATACAGCCCATTTATTCTAACGCCAGCCCTAGAGTCTTGATAGAGAGACTTCAGAGCTCGCAGCAAGATGCTGTCCACCCCATACACAGACAGTGCCGATAGATTTGTTAAAATATATTTAATTTATTAGTTTTAGCTACCTAACAACAGCCTGTTATTTTAGTATAGGTGGGTTTATTAGATATGTACTAAAACGTTGTAATTAAAAACAATGACTACTGAAAAATGTAAAACCACAATCATTAAACACTGAATCAAATAAATTCAAATCATTCGGTGTTTTTAAATTGATTTTGCTTGAAAAACATATGTAATAAACATAATGAACTAAGTTGAACTATATTAATTTTATACTATCCATCCAATCTGTATTAAACGGAACACAGGTATCGTAAATTATTTGAGATAATAAAATTTTAAAAACATATTTAGAGGCTAAAATTTCGTCAATTGCGTCACACGGTGAGTCAAGCTCCCGTTGTTACCATCGCCGTCGCCGCCCTGAATTCGGTAAGCCGAATTACGATTTTTCCGAACCACCTCTATCCTCATCATTCTGATACGAGTAAACCGTTGGTGCCGGTTGTCATGCAATGGCAGTCGTTAAGACATGTTATGGGAGGCTTTATATTAGTTCTGGCAGTAAGGCCCGTCCCGGGCTTTCAATCCCTCACCTACCCGGACTAAGGCCCGTACCCCAGCAGTGGCGACATACAAAGGGTTGATATCATAAAAACATATTTAGAGGCTAAAATTTCGTCAATTGCGTCACACGGTGAGTCAAGCTCCCGTTGTTACCATCGCCGTCACCGCCCTGAATTCGGTAAGCCGAATTACGATTTTTCCGAACCACCTCTATCCTCATCATTCTGATACGAGTAGTTGATATTAATTTGACGAGTTTATATAGTAAATTTTGTTTTTTTGCGAGCGATTTGCGTTTATCACGACGGGTCCCCATTTTTTGAGTTCCGTAGCCAACCATAACCCTTTTACGTAGCTTTACCATATCCATCCGTCTATGGCTCGGTCGGTCTGCCGCGGCTTAGCTCAGAGACGACTGGTACAAGAAAGCTGAAATTTCGCGTATAATTGACAACATTTCATATTTTACAACGCGCAAAACTAAAAATACCGTTTCTTAATTTTGCTATCTTGATTACGAAAAAAATATTTAGAATTTTTACTATTGCTTAATTTTAGAGAAAATAAATTAAAGCCAAAAATTGTGTGATGACGTCACACATACGATGGAATGAGGAGGTCCCGTTGCCTAGTATTAAAAATGAAAAGACAGATGTTATTTTCAATTTCATTCAAATGTCATGTCGGAGAAATTACTTTTCCTTTCCTTAATTCCTATGGTTTTTAAAAAGGCGGCAAGGGTATTGCCATTTAATTTATTACTTATTTACTTATTTATTTATATTTCCATACCCCCTCCTAGTAGTACTGACCAAGACTATCGCTAGGTTAGAGAAGGACAAACATAAAATGTTATTTCATTTTTCCTATTATTTTATTTTAAGTGTTCTTCTTGCTTTTTGTAATTCCCTGTGTAATTTAAAGGCACTGCTCTGGTTCCTGATACACAGGTTACCCTTCTTCAGGAATCAGGAATTTTAAATAATGTGAGTGTGACGCCAGTTGTGCAATAAATTATTTAATTAATTTAATATCCATAAAAATATCTTCTACATCAACACGACGAAAAAACTTTGCGAAAATGTTCATAACTTTTGTCAGACATGAAACTTAGGTAGGGATAAAAAACAAGCTATTACAAGTTATTGTTATACTTCTTTTTCTTTGAGCTGCGCTCTAAAATTTTGAATGCATAAAGCTCGCAATCTATGTATAGTTAGATGGATGGAAATTTCTTTATTGGATGCAAATTGAACTGGTATAAATAAATAGTTTTCTGATTTTTTTTTCCAGCAAACCTGGGCTCATGCAGAAATTATTCGGGTTTTTCCATTTTTGATTTCGTTTCTATTCTACATTCATACATTCATACATATGGTGATAAAGAAAGAACAATTTGACAAACTACGTGATTGCTTAGAATAAATACATACAAACGCGAGTACCTGAATCTTACATTACATACCACTTACAAGTTACGACCTTAGTAGATCTAATACCTATATAATAATCTCACTGTGTCGAATGTCTCATGTTATCGAACTCTTCGTAAATGGCTACATAGATTTTGATGACATTTATGTATTTGGAATATAGAAGTGAGAACAAGAGTTCGGAGAGTTGAGAATATATCGTAGGTTAAATTAATATGGCAAACCAACCATGTCAGAGGCCTTATTGGCGGCTTGATAACTTCTGACAGTAAGGCCCGCCACTGTCTTACAATCCTCCACCAACCCGGACTTGGCCCCCGTGGTGGAGTATGGCCTAACCTTCCTGCGATGCAGGAAGAGACCCGTGCCCCAGCAGTGGGGACATACAAGAGTTGATAACGAGTGTACGAGTACACTGCAGTTGTCCCTTTCTGGCACAAAGAATCATCGTAAGAGTAACAAGGAAAGCCATTCAATAATTACTTTTAATTTTACGGCTCCTTCTATGCTTTAGTTATTGTTCTGAGATAAAAACAAAATGTCTATGCTTTTTATTTTGACATCTGTGAATGTAGAGATTTAAAAACCTATTTATGAATGTTGATTAATATTTATTAATGTAGAGATGACCAAATCTAGTAAAATATATCGTATCGATATTTTTCAAATGTATTGAAGAAAAATATTGATGTTTTGATATTTTTGCACAATATAATTTGATAACTGTTGTAAAACAAACATACACACATACGCCACCATCTAACCACCTTCATAAAAACATTGTGCACGGACCACCAACAGTCACAATTATAACGAAAACGGGACTAAACAATAAAATTATAATATTATAGTAGAATATGAGCTATGAAATAAAGGTGACTCAAATATTGCATATTTAGCAGAAAATTTGTACGCGATAAGTTGAGCCCAATATTAGGAACTGTGAAATATTGATGTTTGCGGATCTGTACGAAGCTGTGGAAGTATTGTGAAGTGTGTATGGTTTCCATTGCCGCGTATGACCAACTATTTCTCTCTATGATTTTTATACTTAGGTACATTATCGGAGTTCGACGATGATCGTATTTCATTCTGCTTCTATTAATCTCAGGAGTAATATTTGGTTATTTTTTAAACGATGAGCGACACCGTTTGCAACACAACGCCTTTTAGGCGCTTTGGGTTGCTAACTAGCCCCCCAATGGAATAAAAATCGAAATATACCTACAGTTTTAAGTCACTATGACGTGGCGCTCTGTCCAAGCCTACTAAGATTGTGAAAACGCAACTTAAACCTAGTTCGATTACCTATACCTTATTTTCGTCATAAAAATGAGATATGTCCGGCGAGAACTTTTGTGTGTTACAAAGAACGGACTAACTAAATCCTACAGAGAACTTTGTCGTATTGAGAAATTGATCCCTACAACAAAGAAGCCTCCTCACAATGCCACTGCGCCCACGATCAGTCGACGGAGCAAACAGCTGCGATCAGATTGGTATTAGTACATCGATACTTACGGCTAATATCACTAAACATGTCTGTTGCTGATCCATTTGATATCAACCCTTTGTATGTCGCCACTGCTGGGGTACGGGCCTTAGTCCGGGTAGGTGAGGGATTGAAAGCCCGGGACGGGCCTTACTGCCAGAACTAATATAAAGCCTCCCATAACATGTCTTAACGACTGCCATTGCATGACAACCGGCACCAACGGTTTACTCGTATCAGAATGATGAGGATAGAGGTGGTTCGGAAAAATCGTAATTCGGCTTACCGAATTCAGGGCGGCGACGGCGATGGTAACAACGGGAGCTTGACTCACCGTGTGACGCAATTGACGAAATTTTAGCCTCTAAATATGTTTTTAAAATTTTATTATCTCAAATAATTTACGATACCTGTGTTCCGTTTAATACAGATTGGATGGATAGTATAAAATTAATATAGTTCAACTTAGTTCATTATGTTTATTACATATGTTTTTCAAGCAAAATCAATTTAAAAACACCGAATGATTTGAATTTATTTGATTCAGTGTTTAATGATTGTGGTTTTACATTTTTCAGTAGTCATTGTTTTTAATTACAACGTTTTAGTACATATCTAATAAACCCACCTATACTAAAATAACAGGCTGTTGTTAGGTAGCTAAAACTAATAAATTAAATATATTTTAACAAATCTATCGGCACTGTCTGTGTATGGGGTGGACAGCATCTTGCTGCGAGCTCTGAAGTCTCTCTATCAAGACTCTAGGGCTGGCGTTAGAATAAATGGGGTGTATACTGACTGGTTTAGCATCCGCAAGGGTGTGAGACAGGGTTGTGTCGCATCCCCGTGGTTGTTCAATTTATTCATGGATAGTTGCCTGACTGATCTGAAAGAGAATGATTGTGGGATAAGGGTGGGTGAGCTACTTGTTGCTTGCTCGAAATGCTTGTTGTACGCCGATGATCAAGTGTTGTTCGCATCGTCGGTCAAAGAATTGCAGACACAAGTCACGGTAATGGATGAGGCTTTTAAAAGAAAAGGTATGAACATGAATGTGAGTAAGACGAAAGTACTGGTCTTTGAAAAAGATGATGAAATGACTGAGTGCAAGATAACGATTAGAGGCGAAAGAGTGGAACAAGTAAAAGAATTTGTCTATTTGGGGAGCCTGTTTACGAGGGATGGAAAGTGTGAAGGTGATATAGAAAGAAGAGTAAAAGCGGGAAATTGTGTAAACGGTGCCTTGCACTCCGTTGTGTGCAGCCGAAACATCTCCAAAAGAGCAATATTGGCTATTCATAGTGGCGTGCTGGTCCCAACACTTATGTATGGTAGCTTGAGACTTGGGTGTGGCAAAAGAAACAAGAAAGTAGAATTAATGCCGTTGAAATGAGGTCCTTGACAAGTATGTGTAGTGTTACTTTGAATGACAGGATACGCAATAGTCTGATTAGAGAACGCTGTGGACTGAAAGAGGATGTAGGTAGTGACTAGAATTGAGAAAGGAATGTTGCGTTGGTTTGGACATGTGGAGAGGATGAAGGAAGAAAGATTGAAGAAACAAATATATATTGCGAATGTGAGTGGAAGGGCTGGTAAGGGACGTCCCAGACGGACTTACATCGACCAAATAGGGGATGTATTAGCAAAGGGAAAGATAAAAAGTACCCGGAACCGGCGTGCGTGCATGCAACGACTTATGAACGTTGATGAAGCGAAGGTGATCTGTCAGGATCGTGGCAAGTGGCAGTCCCTGGTCTCTGCCTACCCCTCTGGGATACAGGCGTGAGGTTATGTATGTATGTTTAACTAATCTACTTGATTTTAAAATTTACAAAAAACGCTCTAATTTTAGATTCTAAAAAATGACATAGGTACTGATAAAAAAATTAATAAAATGTCACACTTCTGCCTATTATTTGTTAAGAAATAAATAAGGATTTTAACTTTATTCACCTCCTTTAGTACACTGTAATGACAGTAAATATAAATATCTTTTTTATGTAACCTATAAACCCACCGCAGGGCACTCTCTCTCTCGGAGAGAGAGTATGGGCACGCGTGTCCACTGCGGATTGACCAATTTGAAGCGCTGAAGTATTTGAACACTTTAGACACCTTCTTATTTTTCTTCTTCAGGCTATATTATGTAGTCCACAGCCTGGACATAGCCCTCCCCTAATGAGCGCCATAGCGCCTTGTCTTCAGCTTGCCGCATCCAGCATCTACCGGCAGTTTTTCGCAGATCGTCATCCCACCTGGTCGAAGGGCGTCCTACACTACGTTTGCCGAGTCGTAGTCTCCACTCGGAGACTGCGACTCGCCACGTTTACTCCAACGGTTGTCGGTTTTTCTCGAGATCTGGCCAGCCCACTGTCACTTCAGCTTGTTGATTCTTTAGACACTCAGGTTTCAATTAATTTGACACATACGTTACACGCATACAAATTTTTATACAAATTATAAATTATTAATTCAGTTATAAAAATGAAGACAACAACGACGTTATTGTTTGAACTTAGAGAAGGCTGGTCACGAACAAAAATCATCATAAAATGTACACTAAGGTAAAAAAATTGGTTCGGGGTGCTAACTAACTAACTAACTAACCAATGGAGTAAAAATCATAACTTGTAGCATAAAACGTTTTTATCTGAAAGTGATCATGAGAAATCTTAACAACTGTGACAGGTATTTGAGAACGTACAGTCCAGAACCTAGGATCAACAATCTAGGACTTTAATCGATTTCGGCCAAAAATGGTAGTTTTTAGCGCATATCGATTAAAGTCCTAGGATATTAATATTACATTCTAGGCTAAGAGAAAACACCCATTCTAATTCTATTCTATTATAAAAAATTATGATTTTTATTCCTTTGGTGGCGCTAGTTAGCGCCTCTAATATTAATGAAAATTATGATGTCCGCATTTTGAAAGATATTGTAAATTTTCTCGGCTGTATTTCAGCAGTTTGAGCTACTTTTGTAAAATTTCCTCCTCTAAAACACGTTGTCATTAATTAAAACAGTCCTCTGAGGCAATAGTCTGCGGCAAAGGGAAACACGGAGTAAATAAACTGCCTCTGAAGAGTGTTTAAGAGGAACTATATGTCGTAGTGTCCGCGAGCCATGGAATTAAATTTATATGAAGCTTCAATGTCACTTTTAATTTTATGTGGGTCTGGCATATATTATAGCCTTATTATGTGCCATAAGAGCGTTATTATTATTAATTCTTTATTGCACAAAAGAAAATACACAAAAGGTGAAAAAAAAATACAAAAAAGTGAATGTGAAACATATGAGAAGAAAATTGAGGTATGCGACCTGCGAAGGGCTCGTGGCCTAATTGAACCGAGTGATTGGAATAAATCTATGGTTAAGCAACAACAGGCGCGGTCAGGTGCAGGATGAGCGACCCTGTTCCCTTATGGGCGGCTTGATAACTTCTGACAGTAAGGCCTGCAATTGTCTTACAATCCTCCACCAACCCGGACTTGGCCCCCGTGGTGGAGTATGGCCTAACAGCAGTGGGGACATTACAAGGGTTGATACCAATGCGACCTTACCAATCTCTTCCAAATAGCCAAGTTACGTTACTAGCTAATTTTAAAGTAGTTGTGCCTGCAAGGCAATTCATGGGGCGGTCACAGAGATTGCACCTCTTTGTCACGAAGACTATTATAGATAAAACAGCTTGTTTTCACGAGCGAGTAATCTATTTAACTCTTTGATTGATAGTTTGGACATTGATCAATTTAATTTACAATAATATTTAACTCACAATAACCAACCGCTAGTGGCATTTTTCCGAGCGGTTCCGTACTTCAATAGATGTCAGTCGTTAAGCCAGGTCAGAGGCCTCAGGGCGACCGAAACAACGACATCACAAACATGTAAACATCCAAGACCTGGGGTTTTTTTTTGTCCCCAGCCGGGGTTCGAACCCGGGACCTCTTGCATGGTAGGCAGATGCGCTACCGCTACGCCACAAAGGTCGTCAAAATAAGAGACCCTTTACGAGCAAATGTGTTATAAAAATTATTATACTAACCTAATCTAATCTAATTAGCGAATATTATTTGTAGTTAAACGGGGAGATACATCCTCACGATTTACATTTTTCAAGTAATTCACTCTCTACCAGGCATCGCTCAGTATTTTTAACCGACTTCAAAAAACAAGGAGGTTATCAATTCGACGCGTACTTATACTATTATTTTTTAACTATTTTTTCGCATAACTTCATCAAATCTTAACCAATTTCGATAAGCATTTTTTTGTTCGATTACCTAAGTATAGCGTCCCATTGGTCCCATTTTAATTTGGTGAAGATCTGATGAAGACTTTCTGAGCTGGAGAACGGAACTCTTCAATGGACAGCAGCAAATAAGGCCTAATGAGGCCTATCCATTAGTAATATGCATAAATAGGTTTTTAAAATATGCATACGTTTCATAAGATATAGCGTAAAAATGGTCCCAGGGTTCTGATGAAGACTTTCAGAGATGGAAATTGAGAATTTCAAATTTTAAGGCAAAAATAAAGTTAAGTTTTGACACTTTCTTCATCAAATACTTTCATTCAGTAACTCATTCTCTGGTGTCTAGAGGACATTTTTTCAAAGATCATCAAATCGAATGTACGGATAGCCAGAGGTTGCGGGTTCGAATCCCGGCATGGGTGAAATTTTTAGCCTCTAAATAGGTTTTTAAATCGAATGTCGGTCTTGAGAGATTCTAAGCTTCTATATTCTAGATAGAAATATGCCGTTTTCACTAAAGTATTTAATTCCACTGTCACTTTCTACAGCCGAAGATTTGGACGTCTGATGATGACCAGCTCAAGAACACCCAGATCTAAAGCACCGTTGCACCTAGAAACCCGGACTGCGTTTTTAGCGCCTTAGGGTACAGAAGTCGGTTTTTATTTTAAATTTTTTATAGTTTCAAGATAAACAAAAGATTAAGGTACTTCCGCGGCACTATAGGTAAGTACGTCTAATACCAACGACTTATTAAATGAGCATGATTCTACAAATGGGAAGTTTATTAAACGGCGGCCCTCCTCCCACGCACTATCACTATTTTAGAGAATATCTATTTCCCATGTTTAAACGGGGATGAAAACCTAGGGCAGGAAGCGTATCTCCTCAGATATAATCATGTGACGCCTCGTATAACTATGGTCAAATTTCACTTCAGGTAAGTTCCTTCAAATACAAAGTATACAAATCGTCAGGATTTATATAATTCGCGTCAGAAATGTGGAACAATGAAATTGAAGCTTCATAGTTATTTAAGAATAATTTTATTTCATAAAATCGAACAAAACTAACGTATTATTTGCAAATACGTAGAGGAACACAATGGAAAACAATGTCAATAGGTACCATATTTTGTACGTTTCATTCGTTAATTAAACGTATATTAAATTATAGTACATTACACAACTAGGGTGGTAATACAAAGAAAGGCCGAGATCGCAGAAGTTTGCGGCCCGAGCTGCAAGCGAGGGACGTAAATATGCGATCGATCGAATTACTTGAAAAATGTAAATCGTGAGGATGTATCTCCCCGTTTAACTACAAATAATATTCGCTAATTAGATTAGATTAGGTTAGTATAATAATTTTTATAACACATTTGCTCGTAAAGGGTCTCTTATTTTGACGACCTTTGTGGCGTAGCGGTAGCGCATCTGCCTACCATGCAAGAGGTCCCGGGTTCGAACCCCGGGTGGGGACAAAAAAAAACCCCAGGTCTTGGATGTTTACATGTTTGTGATGTCGTTGTTTCGGTCGCCCTGAGGCCTCTGACCTGGCTTAACGACTGACATCTATTGAAGTACGGAACCGCTCGGAAAAATGCCACTAGCGGTTGGTTATTGTGAGTTAAATATTATTGTAAATTAAATTGATCAATGTCCAAACTATCAATCAAAGAGTTAAATAGATTACTCGCTCGTGAAAACAAGCTGTTTTATCTATAATAGTCTTCGTGACAAAGAGGTGCAATCTCTGTGACCGCCCCATGAATTGCCTTGCAGGCACAACTACTTTAAAATTAGCTAGTAACGTAACTTGGCTATTTGGAAGAGAGTGGTAAGGTCGCATTGGTATCAACCCTTGTAATGTCCCCACTGCTGTTAGGCCATACTCCACCACGGGGGCCGTCCGGGTTGGTGGAGTATTGTAAGACAATGGCAGGCCTTACTGTCAGAAGTTATCAAGCCACCCATAAGGGAACAGGGTCGCTCATCCTGCACCTGACCGCGCCTGTTGTTGCTTAACCATTGATTTATTCCAATCACTCGGTTCAATTAGGCCACGAGCCCTTCGCAGGTCGCATACCTCAATTTTCTTACTCATATGTTTCACATTCACTTTTTTGTATATTTTTTTCACCTTTTGTGTATTTTCTTTTGTGCAATAAAGAATTAATAATAATAACGCTCTTATGGCACATAATAAGGTTATAATATATGCCAGACCCACATAAAATTAAAAGTGACATTGAAGCTTCATATAAATTTAATTCCATGGCTCGCGGACACTACGACATATAGTTCCTCTTAAACACTCTTCAGAGGCAGTTTATTTACTCCGTGTTTCCCTTTGCCGCAGACTATTGCCTCAGAGGACTGTTTTAATTAATGACAACGTGTTTTAGAGGAGGAAATTTTACAAAAGTAGCTCAAACTGCTGAAATACAGCCGAGAAAATTTACAATATCTTTCAAAATGCGGACATCATAATTTTCATTAATATTAGAGGCGCTAACTAGCGCCACCAAAGGAATAAAAATCATAATTTTTTATAATAGAATAGAATTAGAATGGGTGTTTTCTCTTAGCCTAGAATGTAATATTAATATCCTAGGACTTTAATCGATATGCGCTAAAAACTACCATTTTTGGCCGAAATCGATTAAAGTCCTAGATTGTTGATCCTAGGTTCTGGACTGTACGTTCTCAAATACCTGTCACAGTTGTTAAGATTTCTCATGATCACTTTCAGATAAAAACGTTTTATGCTACAAGTTATGATTTTTAATCCATTGGTTAGTTAGTTAGTTAGTTAGCACCCCGAACCAATTTTTTTACCTTAGTGTACATTTTATGATGATTTTTGTTCGTGACCAGCCTTCTCTAAGTTCAAACAATAACGTCGTTGTTGTCTTCATTTTTATAACTGAATTAATAATTTATAATTTGTATAAAAATTTGTATGCGTGTAACGTAAGTGTCAAATTAATTGAAACCTGAGTGTCTAAAGAATCAGCAAGCTGAAGTGACAGTGGGCTGGCCAGATCTCGAGAAGAACCGACAACCGTTGGAGTAAACGTGCCGAGTCGCAGTCTCCGAGTGGAGACTGCGACTCGGCAAACGTAGTGTAGGACGCCCTTCGACCAGGTGGGATGACGATCTGCGAAAAACTGCCGGTAGATGCTGGATGCGGCAAGCTGAAGACAAGGCGCTATGGCACTCATTAGGGGAGGGCTATGTCCAGGCTGTGGACTACATAATATAGCCTGAAGAAGAAAAATAAGAAGGTGTCTAAAGTGTTCAAATACTTCAGCGCTTCAAATTGGTCAATCCGCAGTGGACACGCGTGCCCATACTCTCTCTCCGAGAGAGAGAGTGCCCTGCGGTGGGTTTATAGGTTACATAAAAAAGATATTTATATTTACTGTCATTACAGTGTACTAAAGGAGGTGAATAAAGTTAAAATCCTTATTTATTTCTTAACAAATAATAGGCAGAAGTGTGACATTTTATTAATTTTTTTATCAGTATCTATGTCATTTTTTAGAATCTAAAATTAGAGCGTTTTTTGTAAATTTTAAAATCAAGTAGATTAGTTAAACATACATACATAACCTCACGCCTGTATCCCAGAGGGGTAGGCAGAGACCAGGGACTGCCACTTGCCACGATCCTGACAGATCACCTTCGCTTCATCAACGTTCATAAGTCGTTGCATGCACGCACGCCGGTTCCGGGTACTTTTTATCTTTCCCTTTGCTAATACATCCCCTATTTGGTCGATGTAAGTCCGTCTGGGACGTCCCTTACCAGCCCTTCCACTCACATTCGCAATATATATTTGTTTCTTCAATCTTTCTTCCTTCATCCTCTCCACATGTCCAAACCAACGCAACATTCCTTTCTCAATTCTAGTCACTACCTACATCCTCTTTCAGTCCACAGCGTTCTCTAATCAGACTATTGCGTATCCTGTCATTCAAAGTAACACTACACATACTTGTCAAGGACCTCATTTCAAGGGCATTAATTCTACTTTCTTGTTTCTTTTGCCACACCCAAGTCTCAAGCTACCATACATAAGTGTTGGGACCAGCACGCCACTATGAATAGCCAATATTGCTCTTTTGGAGATGTTTCGGCTGCACACAACGGAGTGCAAGGCACCGTTTACACAATTTCCCGCTTTTACTCTTCTTTCTATATCACCTTCACACTTTCCATCCCTCGTAAACAGGCTCCCCAAATAGACAAATTCTTTTACTTGTTCCACTCTTTCGCCTCTAATCGTTATCTTGCACTCAGTCATTTCATCATCTTTTTCAAAGACCAGTACTTTCGTCTTACTCACATTCATGTTCATACCTTTTCTTTTAAAAGCCTCATCCATTACCGTGACTTGTGTCTGCAATTCTTTGACCGACGATGCGAACAACACTTGATCATCGGCGTACAACAAGCATTTCGAGCAAGCAACAAGTAGCTCACCCATCCTTATCCCACAATCATTCTCTTTCAGATCAGTCAGGCAACTATCCATGAATAAATTGAACAACCACGGGGATGCGACACAAGCCTGTCTCACACCCTTGCGGATGCTAAACCAGTCAGTATACAGCCCATTTATTCTAACGCCAGCCCTAGAGTCTTGATAGAGAGACTTCAGAGCTCGCAGCAAGATGCTGTCCACCCCATACACAGACAGTGCCGATAGATTTGTTAAAATATATTTAATTTATTAGTTTTAGCTACCTAACAACAGCCTGTTATTTTATTATAGGTGGGTTTATTAGATATGTACTAAAACGTTGTAATTAAAAACAATGACTACTGAAAAATGTAAAACCACAATCATTAAACACTGAATCAAATAAATTCAAATCATTCGGTGTTTTTAAATTGATTTTGCTTGAAAAACATATGTAATAAACATAATGAACTAAGTTGAACTATATTAATTTTATACTATCCATCCAATCTGTATTAAACGGAACACAGGTATCGTAAATTATTTGAGATAATAAAATTTTAAAAACATATTTAGAGGCTAAAATTTCGTCAATTGCGTCACACGGTGAGTCAAGCTCCCGTTGTTACCATCGCCGTCGCCGCCCTGAATTCGGTAAGCCGAATTACGATTTTTCCGAACCACCTCTATCCTCATCATTCTGATACGATTAGTTGATATTAATTTGACGAGTTTATATAGTAAATTTTGTTTTTTTGCGAGCGATTTGCGTTTATCACGACGGGTCCCCATTTTTTGAGTTCCGTAGCCAACCATAACCCTTTTACGTAGCTTTACCATATCCATCCGTCTATGGCTCGGTCGGTCTGCCGCGGCTTAGCTCAGAGACGACTGGTACAAGAAAGCTGAAATTTCGCGTATAATTGACAACATTTCATATTTTACAACGCGCAAAACTAAAAATACCGTTTCTTAATTTTGCTATCTTGATTACGAAAAAAATATTTAGAATTTTTACTATTGCTTAATTTTAGAGAAAATAAATTAAAGCCAAAAATTGTGTGATGACGTCACACATACGATGGAATGAGGAGGTCCCGTTGCCTAGTATTAAAAATGAAAAGACAGATGTTATTTTCAATTTCATTCAAATGTCATGTCGGAGAAATTACTTTTCCTTTCCTTAATTCCAATGGTTTTTAAAAAGGCGGCAAGGGTATTGCCATTTAATTTATTACTTCAAATTCAGTGGTATTACTATTATTAAGCCGTATGTGTGACGTCATTTGGCGGTTACGTCCTTTTAGAATAAGACGAAATTCAAACAGAAAATTATTAATGAAAATCATCGAATTTGCGAAAATAAAAAAATATGTGTCGTTTTATTTCGTATCTTGTTTCCTTTAAGAAAGTAAAAGACGTATGCTAAAAATTTTAAATGTTGTCAATTGGGACATAATCACGCCTACCAAATCGCAGGATAAATAGAAAAATTATAGAAAAAATATGTATACTTTAGGTAAGATAGTCGTCGCAACTGCGCTCAAATGTATGGAGACGGGCGTTCCATTCTTCGTAGGTACTATGACGTCACGACAGGAGTTTAGTGATTGGAAAATATGCTAGGACCCGCCCACCGACTCTAAAGTGCTCAAACCACATGTTGATTGGCCATGCGAATCGAATTGATTCTGTAAACCATCTAATCGAGCACAAAAAGTACTTAAATAGATAGATAGAGAACACTTTATTCTACAATCCGAAAACAGAATAATCTCTTTAGTACTTATATCTTTATCTCGCCTATATCATGCTTGTATTCTACCAACAATACAACGTGGCATTGGTCTGGTACTAAAATAGGACGCATAACAGATGTAAAAATAGGTATGAATAAAATTAAAAAGTGGATAAGGGTCTTTTATCACCGATTGCCAACTTAACTTACAACTACAACTATTTAAAAACCTATTTAGAGGCTAAAAATTTCACCCATGCCGGGATTCGAACCCGCAACCTCTGGCTATCCGTGCCAGCGCTCTACCAATTGAGCTAATGGGCGACTCACGGCATCAGTGAAATTTCGAACCTCTTTACACTATTCTCTGTATTACGTACAGGCAGCGACATCTGACTTAAGCAAATTGCATTACTTACAGCCCCGACTACCTACTTTGCAGTTAGGTTTAACATCGGAACGATATCACTGTACCCACATGATTATACTATTTTTATTTCAATGCACTAACCCGTGCTAAGGAACAAATTTAAAAACCTATTTAGAGGCTAAAAATTTCACCCATGCCGGGATTCGAACCCGTGCCAGCGCTCTACCAATTGAGCCAATGGGCGACACACGCTGCCTGTACGTAATACAGAGAATAGTGTAAAGAGGTTCGAAATTTCACTGATGCCGTGAGTCGCCCATTGGCTCAATTGGTAGAGCGCTGGCACGGATAGCCAGAGGTTGCGGGTTCGAATCCCGGTACCTATGGGTGAAATTTTTAGCCTCTAAATAGGTTTTTTAAATTTGTTCCTTAGCACGGGCTAGTGCATTAAAATAAAAATAGTATAACTACAACTATGTTTTTTGTCAGATAATTACGTCAGTCAGTGCGTTCAGAACGTTGTATATCATTTATAAATAATAAAAAAACTGGAACGACTTCCAGAAAAACTGGAAAACAGAAAAACTGGATAAAAACGGATAAGCAGGTAATATAGTCAGGTCTGTTCGAAGGGTATAGTAGTAGTGATTGAAAAATGAGGGAAATCGAAGAAAGTGTGACGTAATTTAAATATTTGAAAATGATAAAGGAAGGCCAATGAGACGAGATAAAGAATGTAAACAAAGTTTCAGGGGTTCAAAACATTTTTATTTGAATAAATTATAGTTATACAAATTTCGGATTCCCTATTCTAATCGCTGTCGTCTATATTAGTCAAACATGATTCTCCGGAAGAGTCCTAGGCTATCTAGCGCCGCCAGGCTGTGATTCCATAATTAAAACCAACAACTAATTACAATAACAGCAAAAATCAACAAGAAAACTAACAGTAGGTCGGTAACGGATTAAATAAACACAATAAACTTAGTAAATACGGAAACGTTAAAATACGTATCACTTCGAACGCAATCTAAACAGGAATGAACTATTATAGTTCACAAAATGGCAGATGACACCAAATGTTGACAACTGCCGTACTCAAAGTTTTCCTGTACCACGAAATACGCAACGACAGCTGTCGTCGATCAAATGACGCCATTACCGCATACTCGTACGTGTGACAAGGACAGAGATAATAGTCGCTCACTATCGCAATGTAACTCAGTAACGGTCCGTTTGTTTACATTCTTTATCTTGTCTCATTTGCCTACCTTAAGATAGAAAAAGAAATAAAAATAGTATGAAGAGGTTTGCACCGTCACACTACTGCGTACCTACATAATTAAGTCCTGTCAAATAGGTACATAGATATTTTGACGCCTTTGAATTGTTAATTCAAATATGTTATTCCAATGGAGTAGACACTTAGGTACGTGATGATCTGTATTTTGTTTGCTCTATAACTAGCAGGCATATTATGTTTATTTAAATTTTAATAAATTTGTAACTTATACTTACTTTACTGTGTAATTATATGCTTATAAATACCTTCGATATCAACCATTTGAATGTCCCCGCTGCTCACGGGACACGGGACTGAAACACGGGTCTCTTCCTGCTTCGCAGGAAGCTTAGGCCATACTCCACCACGGGGGCCAAGTCCGGGTAAAGAATATAAATACCTACAAAGCACATTTTGTTTTATGTGCCTCTATTATTTAATTTTTATCTCATTGAGTTTAATTAATAGTTACACTAATAGGAGTTTCTCGTAATTACTTTGTTTGGTTTATTTTTAACCGACCCTGCACTTTGAATTTAAATTACTATAGGTACATAGATGCTTTTGTATTGCTTTGTATCTTTTAAAGTATCATTGGATATCTTCATTAATGTCACGTATTTTAGTTTTATCGCTTATTAAGCTTATCTAGCGTTGAGAAATGCTTGAGAATTAACAAAATAAGCTAATAAGCCAGCAATAATAAGTTAAGGGCCAGTCTCTTCAAATTTCTCAGCAAAGAGCGTGACTCAAAGTTACTTAGGGACCATCCATAAATTATGTCACACATTAAGGGGGAGAGAATTATTTACATTATTTATTTATTTGTTTATTTACATTTGTAACTTACAGCTAATGCCAAATTGCTACAAACTTAGTTATTTAATCACTTAAATACTAAAAAACAAACAGAATCATCCCTCTTCAAGCATTCTCTTGCATTCTTCAATCAGTTTCCCAATCCCTGTGGTAAATATATCACATTGCGGCACCGCGCTGAGCAGGGAGTTCAGCAGTGCAAGCGCACGCGGCACGGGCGCCTGCTGCTGGCCCGTCGTGCGCGCAGCCGTCCGCGCGCCTCCGGCACCCACAGTTGCACTACCTGGCCCACTAAGTTAATACAGTCAATTTTATTGTGGACTATGCCCAAAACAAATTTTATTAAGCTTAAAGACCTTCTTATTTCGAGAGAGTCGTATCCTAGTTGCCCCTGCAGGACACGTGTAGGGTATAAAAAAGGATAATACCCGTATTGTTTCTTGTAGAGGTTTCTCAAGAATTTCTTTTGAATCTTTTCAATAAGTATTATATATTTCTTTTCGTACGGGCTCCAAACCATTGAATTAGTTTCTAGTGTACTTCGCACTAGAGCTACGTATAGAGCTCGCAACGCTATAAGCGTGAAGTCCTTTGTCCTGAGGAACTTTCAAAGTGAAATTGAGAGTTCCTCAGGACAAATCCTAGTTTTTGAAAAGCGCTTTTTGCAAGTTCTCTGGCGTGGTCACGGAACGTCAGGCGTGGATCAAACAGACACCGAGGTCGGCACGGGCTGCCCGCCCAGCAGGTAGGCCCGCGCCTCCCCCACCCCCGATTTTCGCTGCACTAAGTTGGGAGAACGAGTAAAGCTCATCATTTCACACTTTTTGATGTTAAAGTATAACTTATTCTCTAAACTCCAGCCGTAGACTGCATTCAGAACCGCTTGCAATTTATGGATGGCCCCTTAAGTATTTACTCAGTAAAATACCCTAAGTCATTTACTGTATTTTAATACTTGATGTTAATTCTGTCTGTCCTCCTTTATAAAATAAAACCAAAATATCCTATATAATGCCGCAAAATGCATAAGTGTAGTGTACTTATCTTTTGTACGAGTATATATACCTAATTATATCACTATGCATAGCTGATATCGAAAGACGTTAGTCAGGACCGTGGAGAACCCTGGTCTCTGCCTACGCCTCCCGGTGCAGGCGTGAGTTTATGTACTATAATATACATAAACTCACTTTATGTACTATAATGTACATAAACTCACGCCTAGGTACTCACACTCACGCCAAGAAGGTACTTACTTAGAACTATATGTATTTTTATGCCTAGCAATATATTATATTCTACTGCAATATAAAGGTCAAGTGCAAATCAAACAAACCGAGATGCGCTCGCATTTTGTGTTGGCCTTTACTTAAAGTTAGTTTATCTTTCTAAATCAAACCGTATTCTGAATACTACAAAGTTTTATTTCCGCTACTGTATTTTTCGTATAATTATGATAGAGGGGTCGTAATTAAACCACACAAGTTCTCTAATTAAATAATATATTCAGGAATCAAGCGTGCCATTGTGTTTCCTACCTACTGTACTAAATCTGAAGCGCTCGTGGCCTAGGCGAAAAGAGTGGTTGGAATCAATCACTTGAGTTAAGCTACAACAGGCGCGGTCAGGTGCAGGATGGCTGACCGTCCCGTGACTACCGCTAGTGGCATTTTCCCGAGCGCTTCCGTGCTTCGCACGGGCCGCTTAGCCGTTGGTGCCGGCTGTCATGTAATGGCAGTCGTTAAGCCATGTCAGAGACCTTTTGAAGAAAGAAAGAAGAAAGACAATCCTCCACCAACCCGGCCCCCGTGGTGGAGTATGGCCTAAACTTCCTGTGGTGCAGGAAGAGACCCATGCCCCTGCAGTGGGGACATACAAGGGTTGATAACGTACTAAATCAGTTCAGTGATGGAAAAATGAACGCCTTGCTCACAGATTCGAACGAAGGTCACGCCGATGTCGCTCCTGCTGCGCCGCGCAGATCCCAATCAACCTTTACTAAGAGAGACTGCACACACGCATCTAAGAAAGAAAGATAGATAGGTAGGTAGTCACAGATATTTCTTAACCTAAGAGTACAGACGGCGGCAGCCTTATCACTAAAAGTGATCTCTTCCAGACAACCTTTGGATGAACTGGACTAATACATTAGAGAAGGAAGTAGATGTACAAAAAAAAGCATAGAAAACGATAATTTCAGTTGTACCTATCTAAATAAGATAAGAATATTCTTTATTGTAAACCGGAAAAATAGTTACAGAAACGGCAGATACAAAAGATCAAATACAATTGGCGGCCTTATTGCTAAAAGCAATTTCTTCCAGGCAACCTCAAAATTAAATACTACTAATAATACCAAGTTGTCTTTTACTTTAAGGTTTTTTCTTTCTACATAAAATTAATTCAGAATACTAGTATATATATACGTTGTGTTGATAGCGTAGCCGAATTTTACACCAAGGATCTTTCATAATTGGATCTCATGGTTCGAAGTAAAATTAAATGTATTAGGACTTTAAAAAAAAAGACACTGAAGGAAACCTTTGCGAATAGGTAGGTACTGTAAAACATGAACTGCGTAAGTAAATGATGTTGGTTGAACAACCGACCTGAACAATATTCAACTTTTTTACCACCACTTCCATTTTTTTGGTAAATCTAAGGTGGACACCCTATTTTCCTTCAAGCGTGTTCGCAATAAGTTTCTTTGTACAATTCACTCGGGTCTAAAGCCTGTACAAGGTTTCCAGTAGATTTTGTGCTGCTTCTGCGTTTTTGCGTGCCATTGGGTGCATATAAATTTTTTTACAAAAATTATATACCTATTACATACAAAAAAAACAATGTATTAAGTTACTAAGAAGGTATAATATTACTTAAAAGAACATGTATCGACAGTACTACTACTGTAACGATATTTTATCGACCATGCTTTACCATCACTAGTAGTATAACCCGCAAAATGGATTATTTTCATAATCTCAGTGCGTAAAAGTAACATTAGGGTAACTTTGGTTGGCTCATTAACAGGAAGTTTATAATTTTAAAATTTTGTTTTATCCCATGGTGCTTTTATACGAGAAAACATAGGTTTTAGCTACTTACCTATGGAAGTTCACATTATCACTTGCGTTTTCTTTGTTTCTCACGTGACCTGCAGCCACCACGCACTATTCTCCTGATCATCATCATCCCATTATGTGGTTGGGGACCGAGGGGCACTGGTCTCTTCCCTGATAAAGGTATAGGCCATACTCCTCCACGGGGGCCAAGTCCGGATTGGTGAAGGCTATTCTCCTCATTGTGCATTTATCGTACAATAAACCATGATAAAAAGTGTGCATCAAAATGTTTTTATTATTTAAATTTGTAAAATAATCCGTCCCACGTCTTCACAGATCTTACTTGTTGTCACTAGGTATTTTTAGTTACAATACCATCTTTTTCTTTTTAGCGTGTCGATGGCAAGCCATTCGTGGTGAAAGTATTTCCCAATCAGCGTAAGGGACTCGCTAATTGTCGCCCAGGGTGCGCCAGTACGGGCTTAGTGAGCACGTCGTTCGGGG
The DNA here is from genome assembly GCA_934045075.1 of Yponomeuta sedellus. NCBI lineage: Eukaryota > Metazoa > Arthropoda > Insecta > Lepidoptera > Yponomeutidae > Yponomeuta > Yponomeuta sedellus. The sequence continues at coordinate 8,490,643 of OW203724.1, read as the reverse complement.
AGGCCTAAGGACATTTTTTTTTATAAAGACTCAGATATTACGCTTCACCTGGGTTCGTGGCGTCACATCCGACAGAATGTCTAAGCCGCTATAAGACTTTGTGCGATGAAGGATTCCCCAGCAGGGGGGACATATCAAGGGTTGATGTCAATACATCCACGTTAAGATCTCAAAGGACGTTTAAAACGGGGATAGACCATGACCTTGATTAAGGGCGATATTATTATATTTTTTTTATTAAAATGGCATATTTTATACCTAATACCTACAGTGTTTTTAATTTGTGCAGCCGAGTTAGAGTTTGTTTTCTTGATAATTTCCTTCTTCTTCTTCAGGCTATATTATGTAGTCCACTGCTGGACATAGCCCTCCCCTAACGAGCGCCATAGCGCCCTGTCTTCAGCTTGCCGCACCCAGCTACTGCCGGCAGTTTTTCGAATATTTCCTACAAGGTTTGTTTAAGTATACAAGTTCTCTAGTTTTGATAAGCAACGTGGCGTTTATTCAATAGCTAGACATGATTGAGAGTGCACTGGAGAGAAAAATCCAAGCGAACTGAATGATGTTAGGCCTTTAACTCTTCCGGCGGAAGTAAGTCTCTCCAGGCAATAAAATTTCATTTCTATTTCTCGAATCTACTGCGTTGCGTAAATAAATATTTTCCTACTTATATTTCTGAAGGTTAAGCCGAGTAGGTACAGTCGACAACAAATCCAGAACTTTCTGTCACTTCTGTCGGTTTGCGACTACTCCCGATTCGAACCAGCTAGTGCAGATCATCTCTTCGGCGAAGAACCCAGGTGGAATCAGTCACTTTCAGAGCAGACGTTGTGTCGAACAAAGATCCAAGTCTTCAACAACTCCGTCATAAAGTGGGTCCTTTTATATGGCTGCAGGACCTGGTTATTGCGTTCAGATATCTCACACAAGTATTTATCAACCCTTTTGTTGAAATCGTGGGTCCATTTGGAGGCGACAATAACAAAAAAGAAACGATAAAAGATAGGACAAAACAGTGTCCAAGAACGTCCTGCAAAATAAATATTTTTATTTTGCTTTCCCAACGTCAGTTTACACGTAAGGAAAATAAAATAAAAATATGTGGAGCACTCGGAGCGCTTTTTCGTAAGACGAATAAAAAGTTAATTTGGAAATTAAAATATATATTAATGGTAGCAGCGTTTTTTGCATTCAAATAGAATAAACTCCACCCCGAATGTGAGGCCGCTACCGCTGTACTACCACGGCCATCTACTTATGATAGAATAACTTGCTATATTTTGACCGCGTTTATGATTTTTTTTATAATCAAGCTATACAAAGCCACTGGAAAATTGCCCCAGTGATATTGAACTAATGATTTCGTAGTTAATCTGTCAAACAGTGCTGAAATGACTGGCTTACCCCTGGTTTCTGAGACACTAACAAGCCGTTAGTCTACTGTTAACAGCTGTCAAGTGGCCAAAGTGCATACAGAAAAAAACATTTGACAGCTGTTAACAGTAGATTAACAGATTGTTTGTGTACGAGAAACTGGCGATTAGTAACCTAAGCCGGCTGAATGCACGCGTTAAAAGATTAATGTGCTGTCGACTGTACAACAAATTAAATTGAAAACCCAGTCAGTCTCCCTCCGAGTACTTTCCACTCAATGGCTACCTCTCAATATAAAATCGATATATTCATATCCGTTTTATAGCATTGATATTGAATGGATTTATGGATAACTTAGTAAGTAGGTACCTTGACATTTTCTAAATGTTTGTTTACAAAGATGTTTACTTGACATGTGCACCGTGCCACGTCATATTTTAAGGACGATGTTCAAACTAATGATTAAATTGAAGATCGTCCTTAAAATATGACGTAAAGAAAGAACAAAGATTATCTATCTTTGTTGGTATGAACATTACACTGTCGTGGTCTGTGATATACATATTTACCTAACAGTGACGAAGGGTCCGTAGAAGCCGATTCCTACCGGCTTCCTTTTTAAATATCCGACCACCATAAACTCCTAATTTGCTACCCTCATAATATCAGGCGCTCCGAGTGCTCCACACATTTTTATCGATACAACCCGAAATCTAATAGTTTACCTCCGCCGTGTCATCGCAGTCTCACAAATAAATAGAGTGTCTGACACGCTCGCTTTCATCACGCCCGCACGTGGCCGAGTAGGTTGCGGTTTCCGACCGACTTCAAAAAAGAAGGAGGCTTTCAATTCGTCCGGATATTTATTTATATTTTTTTTGTTATATCAACCCGTTGAACGACACTGCTGGGGCACAGGTCTCTTCCTGAATCGCAGGAATGTTAGGCCATACTCTACGGGGGCCAAGTCCGGGTTGGTGGAGGATTGTCGAAGCCGCCTAAAAGGCCTCTGACGTCAATGAACGACTGCTATTACATTACATTTTTTATGTATCTTCGAGTAATCGCGGAACCACTCGATTACTCGAAAACGTCGGGCCGATTTAGCAAATTCTTTTTTTGTTTCAAAGGGTAGACTTCACAAATAAACCTATAGTCACCAAGTCAGGATCTGTTGTTGGATTCCTAGAGAAATCGAGGGAACTCCTCAAATTTCGAAGGCACGCTCGAAGTTATTTGGCTGTTTTTATGTTACTGATTCGTGCATTTGCTTTCGGAAAACACAATGTTTTTGAAAATGTGTTCCGAAAGCAAATGCACAAATGAAAGTTGTAGTTATAAAAAAAATGAAAGCTTTTTTTAAATTAAATATAAATGACTTCAAAACACAACTGCCCTAAAAACCGAATAATGAAGAACTAAAGTTCATATTCGTTCAAATTATTTTTCGGTTTTAGTGCAGTTGTGTTTTGAAGTCATTTATATTTAATTGAAAAAAAAACTTTCACCTTTTTTATCACGATTTCGAAGAAATATATTTTGAAGTCGGTGCTACATTTTGGGCTGGGCTTGTAACTTGGCACTGGCTCCGAACTACACTTCTAAAACAAATCTAGTCCTTTGTTTTTGGTGCTTTAGTGTTTTGACCTCGATATTTATTTCAAAATATATTATCACTAAAAAACATTTTTTTCATTATTATTTGGTTTTGTGTTAAAGGGTTTCTGCTTAACTAACCAAGCCCACCTAGTAACTTTACAAGCATGCGATTGCAACCCTGTATGTCCCCACTGCTGGGGCACAGGTCTCTTCCTGTATGCAGGAAGGTTAGGCCATACTCCACCACGGTGCCAAGTTTCGGGTTGGTGGAGGATTGTAAGACAGTGACGAGCCTTACTCTCAGAAGTTATCCAGCCGCCCATAAGGCCTCCGACATGGCTTAACGACTACTTTTACACGACAGCCGTCACTAACGGCTTAGCGTGCCTTGCGATGTGAAGCACGGAAGCATGCATGTGAAGATTCTGCGCACTTTTTAAAGTAATAGTAGATTGTTAAACGAGGGTAGAAAGAATCAATTCCCGAGATATTTAGACAGGAATTTGTCGGGTTAGGAATTGATTCTTTTACCCGTGCTAAACACTGTACTTTTCATTTCGAATATGAGGAAACTAAAAACAAATTTTTAATATTCAAATCTTAGCATAAAGGATTATTACCTATTTTTTTGAATTCCGTCACAGATACTATCAGATTTATGTACACGCCAATAAAATTTATCTCGACTTTTTAAATTTCAAATGGAACTCACCGCGTAATTGGCTTATTCCGCTCAAAGAAGTTTGCGCTAAGTTCACACTGGCTGTTTAGAAACTCACATGGCCGCAGCATTTTTTTTTAATTAGTTTTTTTTAAAAGCCTATTTATATATTACCTAAAACTCTCAGACAGCTGACAGTACTTCCATTTTTAAAATTCATTCCGGCCCTTAGGTGGGAAGTAATTTGTATGAGTTTTTCCCTCCCTATGGAGGGAAGCAGCATTTTCCATCCAATAATCAGATCAAAACAATACTACTTTCAGAGTATAAGAAATGAATTAATAGTAGATTGTTAAACGAGGGCAGAAAGAATCAATTTCCGCGGCCGCCCGAGCGCAGCGAGGGCGGCTATAGTCCGTTTAGGAAATTGATTCTTTTACCCGTGTTAAACACTACTTTTCGTTTCGAATATGAGGAAAATAAAAACTCATTTTTAATATTCAAATCTTAGCATAAAAGATTATTGGCTATTTTTTTGAATTCCGTCACAGATGCTATAACAGATTAGTACCCGCCAATTTATGTCGACTTTTTAAATTTTAAATATGGAACTCACTCACCGCGTAATGGACAACAATTCGTGTTTTTTTTGTTTGCTCTGTTTGAAAAGGAAGCTAAACTGGATAAACGTAGAGGGAGTAAAACTATAGAGCAAGCCACAGCGCACACATACAAGTTTTAAATGAAACAAACTTCGTAGCGATCATGGGTGAGAAAGAGATAGAGTAAACAGCAAAAGTGTAACTACTTTTTTTGTTTGCCCCCAGTGTCAAGTTGACGTTTTTGGGGGCAAACAAACAACAAGATTTTGAAAATGTGATCATATTTAACGCTACGCTAGCCGTTTCGAAGAGCAACCGTGTATTTGTGAAATGATATATTAAAAGTGACCTAAATAGAGAAAGTATGGTGAATTGTAGTGTACTCGTATGCAGAAATCGTTAAGAAAGAGCTTTGGGGGAAGTTTCCTTTCATAGGTAAGTAATAACTGTGTTTCAATTATTGTTAAGCCCAAAGTTGCCTTATGTTGAGTATTTTAGTTATGTTTCAACTAGTAGCTTTGCAACTAGTCCGTAAGAAAAGCAATTTAATAGAATTTACTTTCCTAACCTAAAAAAACGAAGAGTAAAAAAATGTTGCCATCCGTTTATGTCGAAAATCCCGATCATAACGTGACCGTGTTGGCAAACGTTATGAATAAGCGATCGTACGATGGGTAAATAAAAAGTAGTATTCCCTAAGAAGGCTGCTAAAAAAACAGTACGTTTTCAAAACCTTTGTTTTATTACTTTAAAGTAAACAATCGATTAAACATAAACACACCATTTTTAGGTTTTTATTTATCCCCGTAAAGGGTTTTACTGTAATGTTAATATTATTGCTCTTGTTTGAGAAAAATCCACACAACACCCATAGCACTTATTATGTTGTTTTGCCAAAAGTGTGCCGTTTAGAGTTTCATTGCTCAGCCTATTTGGGATCTTTGTTTTAATAAGATTGACTGAACTGAAGCAGCGTTCATAATCTGTGTTACAAAAACGAGTAACCGGTAACGTCTAACATTAGTTAGATTTACCTTAAGGGTTGTTACTCAGTAAGTAAAAGAATAAATAGTGACGTGCTATGTTGGTATAAGTACTTTGGTTGAATGAAATCTAAAAAAAGTCGTATGTTTACGTACGATTTCTGCCCCTGGATCGTTCATGCAAAATAAATGTAAAAGATCGTATGAATACGATTTAAATCGTATATCTGGCAACGCTGCGTGATCATTCATTACTTAACTCGAAGTCCCAGACTTCGACGGCTTGTCCTTGTACAGATATTAAGTTACAAACGTAATCAAAATATATTATGAATCTTTAATATTTAATGTATCGTTATTAAAATCAATGTACCTAAAACTATAACCCGGGCTTGGCCCCTGCGGTGGAGTATGGCCTAACCTTCCTCCGATGCAGGAAGAGACCCGTGCCCCAGGGATAAGGACATACAAGGGTTGATATGGAAATCTATAATCAAAACAATAGACACAGAAACTTTCGGCTACAGCACTGAATTATCAAATATAATATCCTGATGCTTTGTTAGATAGCTGCATCGCCTTCCTATGTGACTTGTTGCCCATATAATTTTTCAGCATTCATTCCACTCAGCAGAAAATGTGTCAACTCGAATTTATCGCAAAAACCCTTTCGGTGTTTTTGTGCATTCTGCCGCAAACAATGTGCCCTTGAATTCAGTATGGAATTCAAATTTGAATTTGTATCAATGAATCTCGTACAATACCGTCTAGCCGCGATTGTTTATTATGTAAAACGGAATTACCTTATTTCCTTAATAAATAATTGACCCGTTCAATATACAACTATGTATGAGTATCGCGAATAATAAGGAATACTAAAGTTATTACTTATTATATTTTAATGTATTACAATATTTATTAATATTAGCAATGTTTCTATTCCAGATTCCTTCAAAATAGTCCTGTTCTGGAAAAATGGGTGCTAGCATTTAGAAGAGAGAACTGGTCACCTACATCAAATGCTCGAATATGCTCTCTAAATTTCGACTAAATGTACATTTTGGTGGTCTGAGGTACCCTTTGAAAGAATTTTTATATGGTGAATTTTTAGATGAAAAAACTTATTAATAAAACAGTTTATGATTGTATTCCATTGGTGGTCCTAGATAGCGTCCCTAAGCGCCTTAACTTGTAAAATTTAATCGTGTAAAATAAAACGTATTTTTAATTATACAAAATGACAATTGTTTATAAAACGTTTGCTACGTTTTACAAACAATTGTCAGACATGTTGTATGATTAATAAAATTCAAAACTGAATCTGCATTTTTATTCATGGCCTATGAACGACTGAAATATTTTACCCCACATTATGGCAATTCACTTTTACTGTGGCAACATTCACGCACACAAACAAATAATATTCACCGACGTAAAAACGGTTACACTGTGCCTTGATCTATAGTTCTACTCTATCTACGTGGATAAACCTACGTTCTTACTTTTTACCTCAGTTGAGATCACAGAACATAAAAAAAGAGTAGAAGTAGCGACATGACACATTAGTACGAAAACCAGTGTAACCAAACTGATACTTATAAACCAAACGCACACTACGAATGCCGAGCTGCCATTGGTAAATAAATTCAATGCCGAAAAGGTGTACATCATAAAAGTTTCAATTACAATATGCACCTTTTCATAATGTTAACAATGATCAAAGTCAAATGACAATGATGAAATTAAGGTTGACATTTTGTAGTAACGCTACTCTACACTAGATGGAACTACCGCCGTGTCGGACCGAAAAGAACTTTTACCTACTAAGACATTAAGGTCAAAATTGAGAAACAAGTACATTCTCAGTTTGGGATGGGACAATGCGAGTTCTAGATTGTCGATAGGGAGAACCTATCGACAAATTATACCCGTACAAACAGTTTAACACATTAATGGCCGAATACGAATACTGGTACTTAGAAGAATTTTTAGCTATTTCTTTTTTGCCTGCGGGTTGACTGGTAGAAAATGCATCTTTTTCACATTATCTTTTTGTGCAATAAAAATTCAACACTAATGGGGTAAATAGATGCACAAAGAAAACAATGTGGTAGATTTCATATTTTAAAATGTTCTCTTATTTAAAACTACCTTTTACCCGCTGCTTCGCGGGCGTTAGAAAATATAACACGGGAAATATCATGTATTGTATGACTCAATTCAGATCTTTGTCTATCTGTACGCCATGTTTCATACGTTATACTAATTTTATCGATGATGGTACTAATATATTTCAATTATACGCAAGAGTCTAACCTGGAACACATTAATGTTTCCAGTTTAACACATTAATGGCCGAATACGAATACTGGTACTTAGAAGAATTTTTAGCTATTTCTTTTTTGCCTGCGGGTTGACTGGTAGAAAATGCATCTTTTTCACATTATCTTTTTGTGCAATAAAAATTCAACACTAATGGGGTAAATAGATGCACAAAGAAAACAATGTGGTAGATTTCATATTTTAAAATGTTCTCTTATTTAAAACTACCTTTTACCCGCTGCTTCGCGGGCGTTCGAAAATATAACACGGGAAATATCATGTATTGTATGACTCAATTCAGATCTTTGTCTATCTGTACGCCATGTTTCATACGTTATACTAATTTTATCGATGATGGTACTAATATATTTCAATTATACGCAAGAGTCTAACCTGGAAGTGAAGCACATTTTTTTCTGGTATTGCTGCATAAGTGCCACCTTCCGCCTTTTTTTAGTTATTATGAAGTGTTCATGAAAATGCTCTGAATATATTGTGCTCATGGTCGTTTTGAACCAATTTTGCCTTCCTATCGCTGCCATCCATTTTACTTTCGTATTCGGTTTCTTAGGAAAACTAAACGAAAACTCACTTCCAAATTGTTTTGATTCCTTGAGGGTTGTTGTATCATTGCCACGGTTTTCTGTTGTATTTGATTAAAATTACTTTCATAGTTTCTTAGATATTTCAGTCACTGATAAACTGGTGATGAAAAACTATATCGCGATCTAGCTGTGCTCCAATGACAGTTTTCACATGCACAACGACCAGCCGGCGACAAGAGCTCATACATTATTACTTTACCCGGCCCGGCGACCGGACGGCGACCGGAAGCATTTGAAAAGGCACTTAGGAAGTAGGTATAAAATAACAATAATTATTTTATGCCAAACCTGGCAATAAAGTGGTGTAAGTAATTATATTCTCGCACTCCCTTGCTGTTTGTTATCAATATATTTTCGATTTAATTATTTATGTACATGCACCGCGTACCGACTATTTTCTTCATGCAATCCACTCCATCCAAAGGTTGTCTGGAAGAGATCGCTCTTAGCGATAAGACCGCCAATTGTATAACATTACTTAGATTTATGAATCATGGTTGTAATATTTTTCTGGTTGTGCAATAAAGTGTTCTCTTCTATCTATCTAACTAAAGTGGCTTTTTCCGCACGCTGCGCGTACGGAACAAGTCGCTTTCTGGCCAAGTGTAGACATAAAAAAGATGTACACAACACGGGAGGTAATAAAGAAAGCTCTCGATCGCATATTTACGTCCCTCGCTTGCAGCTCGGGCCGCAAACTTCTGCGATCTCGGCCTTTCTTTGTATTACCACCCTAGTTGTGTAATGTACTATTACCTACTTAGACGAATTGGAATTTACAATACCTAAGTACCGTTAAGTATGTATGACTACTACGGTCATAGACAATTAATTATCGATAGATTTTTATCATGTGTGCCCCCATCCGTAATTGAGTAGAATTCAAATTTTGACAGAAACTTCTAGAGAATGTACACTTTCTTCGATGAAAATTTAACTTTATTAACCAGTAAATAAAGGTGGTTTCACTTTCTTATTTTCGGATTGGTTTCCGTGTTCATGTCATTACAAATTTAATTAAAAATACAATGAAATACGTCTTACAGATGAAATGTTACGGCATGATCGGTATATTTTGGTCCCCAACTTTTATTTTAGCTCTCTAACACAGCATAACAAGGCATTTTAATCAAGTTTTCACCATTTTTTCTTTACTAGAAGCGCACGGCAACTGAAGTCACCAAAACTGTCACTAACTACGCATAGGCAATACATTGCTAATGTGAGGCACGCGGGCACCGCCCACTTACGACTTCTACTCTTTTTTTATGTTCTGTGGTTGAGATTTTCATTCACAATTTTCAATTTGAAAACCTTCTCATTCTAAAAGGGCGTATAAGCAAAACGGAACGGAATCGTAGTCGCATATCCAAGCCCACATTGAAGGCTATAAAAAAAACTGTCACTGCTCTGTCAGTGGTGAGTGAGGGATTTCTGCTTTATTTTGGTTTGGACCATTCTGAGTGATAGATTCGAATGAATAATATTTCTTCATCTGCCATCACAGATACAAATATGATTTTGATTCTGTAATTGCTCAATGACCTGTTGCAGTGAGCAATTTAATGGACGAAATTTTTTTTCTCGAAAATTACAAGTTATAAAAATTAAGAAAAAATGTATTCCTGTTTCGTGACCGATCATATCCGTGTTCTAAAAGAAACTCTCGATTCATGACTCTGAGAGTATTGTCCATTGTTGCGGCTTATTCCGCTCAAGAAGTTTGCGCTAAGTTCACATTGGCTGTTTAGAAACTCACATGGCCGCAGCATTTTTTTGAATTTTGTTTTTTAAAAGCCTATTTATTACATAAAACTCTTCACAGCTGACAGTAGTTCTATTTTTAAAGTTCATTCCGGCCCACCGGCCCTTAGCTGTTAAGTAATTTGTATGAGTTTTTCCCTCCCTATGGAGGGAAGCAGCATTTTCCACCCAATAATCAGTTCAAAACAACACTAAGTACTTTCCGAGTAAAAGAAATGAAAAGGATATTTTAAAGCCACTTCAGTCATGCTTTGTAAGACGTAATGATCAGTACTCTTTACTCAGTGAACTTCGTAATTCGTAAAATTGGCGCAATTGCATCCACTCAGTGAGTTTATTTTTGACCGGCTTCCGTTCATCATAATATTACCTACCCTGCGCCACTGCTACCTACAGTCATAAATTCAATCGTGAACCCTTTAAAATATTTATAATACTGGCTGACGCCGCAAACAATGTTTTCCATAATAATTAGCCTACGACCTATTCTGAGGCCTACCTACCTAATATACACAAAAAAATCGGTGAAGCCGCTTCGGAAGAGTCGATAACATTGTAGGTAGTTAATATGTGTGACGAATTTTCATGGCACAATAAAACATTTGTACTTCGGCGAACTCAAAACAAATAAGTATGAAAGAAAATAGTAACTAAGTATATGTAGAAATTGAGTATGTAGGTAGGTATGTCTATGAAAGAATGTAGTTACACAATTATAATTACTAATTAGGCTCGTGTGTGTGGAAAGAAATCCAGAGAGAAAAAAAAACAATATAGGAGGATTGTATAAATTAACGAAAAAGTTTGAGAAAAAATATAGTTAAGTAGCACATAAGTTTAATTTAGAATAAGTGCGTGTGTCATGCATGAGTTCATGACCCTACCTGAAACTACGATTTACGATTATATTTTTTTTTTTTCCTTAATGCACTTACCTGTGCTAAGGACAATTTAAAAACCTATTTAGAGGCTAAAAAATCCACCCATGCCGGGATTCGAACCCGCGACCTCTGGCTATCCGTGCCAGCGCTCTTTCCAACTGAGCTAATGGGCGACTCACCGGCATCAGTGAAATTTCGAACCTCTTTACAATATTCTCTGTATTACGTACAGGCAGCGACATCTGGCCGAAGTAATTTGCATCACTTGCAGCCCCGAGTACCTACTTTGCAGTTAGGTTTTACATTGATATACGATATCAACCCTTGTATGCCCCCACCGCTGGGGCACGGGTCTCTTCCTGCATCGCAGGAAGGTTAGGCCACTCTCCACCACGGGGCCGAGTTCGGGTTGGTGGAGGATTGTAACAGTGGCGGGAGTTACTCTCAAAAGTTATCAAGCCGCCCATAAGGCCTCTGACATGTATTAACGACTACTATTACATGACAGCCGTCACCAACGGCTTAACGAGCCTTGCGATACGAAGTCACGAGACAGTCACCCATCCTGCACCTGACCGCACCTGTTGTTGCTTAACTCAAGTGATTGATTCCAATCACTCGGTACGACCAGGCCACGAGCGCTTCTTCTACTTGAAACTACCTACAGAGAAAATGAAAATGTAATTTAAGTGGAAATGGAGTACGATTAGGTACTGTGGAAAATTTTAATTAAACATGGATCGAAAGGAGGTATGGATCACGCTTGGACCCAGCTTATGGAAAACCGATGTATATATTTTTTTTAAACCGGCGAAGTGCGTTTCGTTCCGGGCCGTGCCTGGGCTTGGTTGCCAAATATCCGAACCGAGAAGAAAATTGAGACGGAGTTTACACGTTTAGTCTGTCGTCAGGTCAGTCCGTGGCATTGATCAAGCTCGAATCGATGCCAGACTGATGAATCATCAAAATATTTTAATATCCGTAAGTCTGGTCCATTAGTCCACTGAATAGACAATCAGTCTGCCGTCAGTCTAACCAGACTGATGGAATTGACTGACGTCAGACTGAACGTGTAAACTCCGTGTTATGATTATTCTACTTTAGTTTGCTGTCTGTTGTGATTTCGAAGGGTTCTATCAGACAGAACGGTCAGTCAGGCGTTCAATTTATTGTTCAAGAGGACAGTTTTACTTTCCCTGCGTTGTGTATTACGTTACATAGATATACCACAGGATATGGCGTAGGAGGCACAGGAACGCGGAACGTTTGAACGTCTGACCGCTCTCTTATGATTATTCTAGTTTATGAAGAAAGTGGCATCTACCTACTTCCATTATCCAGTTTTATAGTAGCCTTATCAGAACTTAAAAAAAACAAGGGATCTAAAAAGTGCAATAGTGCCTTCGCTTACGCACAGCCTGGCTAACATACTCGTTTCACAAAGGTGGTGGTACTACCCTCCTCCGAGGCAATAGGTACTAACGATACCAACAAACTACAAATATATTTGTGAAACAAATATGTGAAGGATGGATGAATGTGAGTACACCTGTTAAGGTAAGAATTGGTAAATCTGTCGGTAAAAATAGCTACTGTCTACGTCTATGGTTACGATAAATATTCTTATTCGTCTTCTTTTCTACCACCAGGTAGGGAGGCTGTCAGTTCTTTTATCAAATTTTAACTTTATTTTAGTGAAAACTCGAACGCCACACAAGTGAATAATTTGCTTCAAACTGATTAGTTATACGATAGCATTGAATAGCTACGCTATACTTTGGTGCCTCTCAGTCTCGAACAACCAGCTCAGACGGACGGTCAACTTAAAAATTCGTCACATAATACATTCTGTCTCACTAAGTCCCACACTAATCAGTTGTGTTATAAAGTGCTGGTAATTCTTCATAAACACCAGTAGGTACACTCTCGCTGTACCTACATAACTATAGCTACATAAATTGCATGGGGTATGTAGATTGAAGTGTAATAAAGTAATCAGTGTTGAGTTTATTTAAACTGTCGTTGTGAAAGTGAAAGTAGTGGTTGTGTGTACAGTGCAGGTCAGTGAAATCAAGTTTATTAAGTTGAATAAATACTGCGCTCCTGTGTTTTGTGTTATAGCACCCAGCTTCTAATAAATAAGCTAAATTTAACATTTTCAAACTTATTTTATCTGAAAACTTGACGCGGTCGGCCCTTACGAAAATGTAGCTTCTTAGAAGGGGTTCGTCCACTCGGATCAAAGAAACGGATCACAGTCGCAACGGATCACATCAAACCAAGCAAAATATTCAACTCGTATCATGTGATCCGAATGGACTATATTTTTGATTAGATTTTTTTTTTCATTCGGATCATCCATTAATCATAGTAGGAAGGTAATAGATATTTTTTAATAAATAAAACCAACTACATTTTCTTTCTTAGTATAACTATTGTTATATTAATTTAAAATCAGCCTCTACGATCACATAAATCAAGGGTTTTATAAACGATTATTACCTTATTACCTAATTAACAAATAGTTGAGAAAAATAATACGACCAAATAATACATATAAATCTAAATTCTTTCTGTTTACGTTTGACTGCCTATTTATCTCGGAGAGGAGTGGAGATATCGAGTTGAAATTAATACCGTCCACATGCCCTGAAAAAATCAAGCTTCATTAAGTTACCGCAAAAAAAAGTTGCGGCGAAATATACCTTCGCTTCATCGCTGTACGAGCGGCCTGCCGCAAATAAACCTATGTATCGACATTCAAGAGAATCAAAATTCATAGGGTACGTCCCGTTGACCTAGAACTAGTCAACTGGAGTTAGTCGAAGCTTTCTACTTTTCGTCTAAGGGGAAAGCGTTAACTGTAATCTCAACGCATTCTCGGATAAAAATTGGATTAAGACATAAATGAACTAAAATGTGAGGACTATCATTGTTTTAGCTGACACGTTTTGTGTCTAAAGCCGCGTTTTCACGGCCTTTGTACTCTCGAACTTATGCCTCTGATTGGACGGTTTTTCGTGACAACACCAAAATAGCGAATCAGAAGCATTAGTTTACTCGGATGGCGCACTCGGTCCGAGAGCACTAAGACCGTGAAAACCTGGCTTTAGGTTAGACAGATTTGCTTCTAATAATTTTCTATGACTAGACAACGAACATCATCTGCACGAATCTCAAAACACTTTCCGCTTCTAGGTACCTATTGCTCAAAGTCGGGCCTTCAGGGCCCGAAACATGAACTTTGAGGCTGAGAATTAAGAATATTGATAATAATTTATACTAAATCATTAGTAACAATGATTATAACGATGCATCTTTATTACTTTTTCATATTCTATGAAACTCAACGTCTCAAATAAACTTTTAAAAAAAGGTCGTCTCAAAGACATGGGTGTCATTTAAATTATCACTTCATAAAATAGTTTGCCATCATCATTCAGTTCAGATCATTACAGATCCAGATCCCGCTCGTACCAGACACTAAGTTGGATAACAGGTCTTAAAAACCATGGCGAACACTTGCCTCCAGTGGAGTACCTCCCATAAACTAGTGCTGTTCCTTGGATTGTTGTCTGTCTGTTTGTTCATCTCGACGCTGGCCTTGGCCTTGAAACCGGACCACCGAAACCAACCGATGCAGTCTGTAGAAAACAAAGAAGATGCCCCTTTGACACTTGCGCATGGTGCGAAGGCTAAGGTGAGTCGTTAAAGCAAAGTCGACGGGTTGTTAAAATACTACACCCTCCCCTTAAGGCGCTAGGCGGTGCTAACTAGCACCACCAATGAAACAAAAATGTAAACTTGTTTAATAATATTTTTTTCAAAAAGTGAACACCATAGGTACATCGTAACAACAGTGACAACTATTTTTAGAACCTACAGTCTAGAACCTAGGATCAATATATAACCTAGGGTTCTTGTAGAAAGAGCTATTATATTTATTAATATTTATGGTGTTGAAGCTCTCGTGGCCTAGTGGGATAGAGTAATTGGAATCAATCACTTGGGCTTAACAACTGGCGCGGTCAGGTGCTGGATGTGTGACCATCTGACCATACTGTGACTGCCCCTAGAGGATTTTTTTCAGAGCGCTTCTGTGCTTCGCAAGGCACGATGAGCTGTTGGTGCCGGCTGTCATGTAATATAGCAGTCGTTAAGAAAAGTCAGAGGCCTTATTGGCGGCTTGATAACTTCTGACAGTAAGGCCAGCCACTGTCTTACAATCCTCCACCAGCCCGGACTTGGCCTCCGTGGTGAAGTATGGCCTATAATTCCTGCGATGCAGGAAGAGACCCGTTCCCAAGCGGGGACATGAGGTCCCCAGTGGGGACATACATAGGGGTGATATCATCATCATCAACCCATTATTTCCCCATCGAGGGGCACGGGTCTCTTCCCTGAGGAAGGTATAGGCCATACTCCACCACGTAGGCTAAGACCGGATTGCTGGAGGTTTGCAAGGCTAGTGGCTGGTCTTATTGTCAGAAGTTTTCAAGCTGCCCTAAGGCATGTTCACTTTTTCCAAAGACGTGTATAAAAGAAGATATGATTATTTTTTATTGGTGGCGGTAGCACTGCGTAGCGCCTTAATCTACTTAACATAAAAACAAATCACTTTTGGTGGTATTTAAAAAAACACGACTCCCTAAATCACTCCATAAATGCCGTGTAGTCTGTGGTAGAGCCTTTCTACTTTGCACGGACTATTTATACGATGCTTGTAGAGTTTTTCATGAGAATCGTATTTTAAAGGTTCCATACCCCAACCGGAAAACGCGGAACCCTGATAGGATCACTTCGTTGTCCGTCAAGACCAAACTTTAGGAACACCCGACGTGAAAATAAAAGCATGCTCCGCGTCCTTAGTTCCCTGAAGCTGTGAAAAAATCAAACTTTTAAAGAAATTTTCAAATCAAAAGATACGGCAGTAAGCCGCAATAGTATATTTCATTACAAGTGCGGAAAGGCTGTCATTGCAAAGAGTTCCGACAAATGTCTACCCGAGCCGAGGCGCAGCCGAAGTTGTCGGCAGTTGATTTGTCGGAAGTTGCAATGACGGTTCCGCACGTGTGCTGAACGACTATTTTTAATACAGTTGCGAAAAAATTAAGCAATTTATTAATATAAAATTATTTGGAAAATGGCGCCAACCGTAAAAGAATATAAGCAGAGATTTTTTTTCTTCACCCATTTTGGTAGGCAACCGCAAAGGGAACTATGCCCATACAGCCAAGTCTTCAGTAGAATTTTTTTATTGATATGAAATGAAAATTAAATTTAATGAGATGAAATGAAAAAATACCTATTAGTAGAGTAATGAAACAAATTAGTAGCTTCTTTTTAGAAATATACGTATTTGCATGAATCATATTTTTTTTCAAATCATAAATGTGAATCATAACAATGGGCGTTTTTCCTCACAGATAAATTCTGTAGCAATAACTGTCAAATTCGGTCTATTATCTGTGGTTTCCTTATAAACCATAGAGCAGTGCACGGAGTTTGACAGTGGTTCCAACTATATTTGACTTAAGGAAAAATACCCATTCTATGATTTTTTTTTAGTAAAAACCTCATGGTTGGTTTTTTTTTAATAGAAATTATTTTGACAGTTGGGAAAGAGAACGCACTAGTGCGGGAAAGGTAAAAAAAAGCACGAGTGTGTAATAGCCCACATCCCGCACGCTATACGTCCCTGCTATACGCCACTTTTTGGGCAACTGTATAAAAAAAAATATTTATAACATATTTACTCGTAAAGTGGTTGCAATTTCACCAATTTCAATATCGTAATGTATCTCATTACGTAGATACTACTTGTGTGATAATGTGTAAAAGGCACGTGTTTTTTTTTTAATAAAGTTTTAAGATACTCCGTCTAAAAATGAACGATACTTTTAAAAATCTTAGCAAAGAGGTTATAAGTCAAGAAAGTGGTCAATATTTTATGAATAAAATTAACTTTGGGAAATAGGTATAACAAATAAACATTTAATTCTTTAATTTAATAAATTTTGACAATAAATTACAACCATTTATCTGTAACAAAAACACAAAGATATTAAATTACTTTATTAGTAATACTGGCTGTTTTTGTACCTTTGCCTAAAAAAAAAAAAGTTGATGCGCGCGCATCGCTTATTTGTGGACAAGTAAAAATAAGCTAAATTTAGCGAGTGATATCGTCTTTTACTAGAAGTTGAGAGAAAAACCTGAAAAGTAATCCTGAACTTTCTATTATAATTAAGTTCCTACATTTTTTTACGAAACCATCGGTAGGCCATCAGCCAGTCCGACTGGGGCTGGACCAATTTTTTTTCAAATACCACCAAAGTAGTCGGTTTGGTGTCCAGCCCAATAAAAATATATCCCAGCATAACCTAATTTAATTTAGTATTACGTTTATAAAAATATATCCCAGCATAACGTAATTTAACCCCTCGATTGTTACGCGCCGCGCCGTAAAACAACGCCGTCGACATTTTATCGTACAATCATTCATTCACTAACGTCACACAGTTTCTCAAGATAATTTGAATCATATCTTGAAGGAATTCGATACATTTTCGAATGAAAAAAATCTTGCGCAGATCTACGTTCCGACAGTCAACGGATTTGGCGCGTAGATCTACTACGTTCAGACAGTCAACGGATTTGGCGCGTAGATCTACGTTCCGACAGTCAACGGATTTGACGCGTAGATCTACGTTCCGTCAATCGAGGGGTTAATTTAGTATTACGCTTTTATAACACATAACATTTTACATACAGGCACATACATTGCTTCTGGCCCCACACTAGGATACCCTGTGTCGATCCAGAAACAGCGACATCACAAACATGTAAACATCCTAGACCTGGGGTTTTTCTTTGTCCCCAGCCGGGATTCGAACCCGAAATTTATGAAAATATATCCCAGCATAATTTAATGTATTTTAGTAACTATCACACTTCATATTGCCGAGAAATTATACTATCTTTATACCTTTATATAATTCAACTGTACTTGTGTAAACCTCCTAAATGGCCGGACAGATTTGAACGATTTTTTTTTGTATGCGTATGTGTGGCGCCCTGGATAGTTTAGATTTATAAATCAGCCCGGCAGATGGCGCTGCATAGGTCAGTCCGCTAGTATAAAATGTTCTTTTAAATGAATTAAACAAAAATACGCTATCGAATGGTGTATTAAAGCTATAAATTAGCACAACAGTTATATGAACTGCAGCGCGATGCGTACTCACATTTACACCGCGCCAGTGTGGGGTAGGCCCTATCAAAACACAACGCTATTTTGAGAAACTAATGTTCATACAAAAACTATTTAAAACGTTTTTAAATAAAAAAAGGTTTTTTCAAAGTAGCACATAAACTGCGACTTGATCAACTGTACAAGTTAACCTTGGTGTCTATTTCAAAATACAGATTATAAATACAGACCAAATACAGAACATTTTGGTAAAAAAATTGACAAAAAAACTTCAAACATACTCGTTTTAAAGTCCTTAAATAATAGAGTTTACATAATAACCTATTATAAAACCGTTTTACTTTTAAGTAAAATTCAATGATAAAACATTATTTAGATGACAAATATCGTTAAATTATCAACCCTTGTATGTCCCCACTGCTGGGGCACGGGTGTCTTCCTGCATCGCAGGAAGGTTAGGCCATACTCCACCACGGGGGCCAAGTCCGGGTTGGTGGAGGATTGTAAGACAGTGGCGGGCCTTGTCAGAAGTTATCAAGCCGCCCATAAGGCCTCTGACATGGCTTAACGACTGCCATTATATGACAGCCGGAACCAACGGCTTAACGCGCCTTGCGAAGCACGGAAGCGCTCGGAAAAATGCCACTAGCGGTAGTCACGGGACGCTCACCCATCCCGTACCTGACCTCGCCTGTTGATGCTTAACCAAATGATTGATTCCAATCACTCGGTTCGCCTAGGCCACGAGCGCTTTAAATATGTTTGACAAATATGTTTGGCATTAATTCCAAACATAATTCTTCTGAATAATCGTTTATAACCGCGTTTCAGGCAAGTTTATTATATCTTCCTAGATCTTATTGTAGAAACGAATACATTGCCCCATGATGGATGCATTAACCTTTGCCAGCCTAAATGTTGGGAATGAAAGTTTATGTTTATTTCTACTATTTAAGTACATTGTGTTTAAAGTAGATTCCGCAAATACACTCGTGGTAATTAAGCTCATACTCGATCTCAGAGAGATGGCCTTGACCTGCAGTGGGCCATAAAAAACCGACCTTCTGCCATTATAAGCAAACCGACTTTGTTTATGGCAGAATTTCCTCTTACAAACCGACTTTAAATCGGTATTTTAGTAGAATCGACTTTTTGCATACCCATATTTTTTGTTTTTATGTATCCTATACGAGTATAGGTGCCACTGCAGGGCACTGGCCGTCTCTCTGGGTTAGAGTATGGGCTTAAGTACCACGAGTGCCCACCGCGGACTGGCAATTTCAAGCGCTGAGGTATTTGAACACCTCAGACACTCAGATTTCCTCACACAGTTAGCCTGTGATATTGCTACTATAACTTCACAAATGTACAGTACTACACATCATAAAAGTCCCTTCGGGAATCTACGTTCGCGCAGACTAGGAAAAAGTGTCACGAAAGTACCCGAAGCTATAAGTACATTCAACATGATCTTTAACCGATACGGTTAAGATGCAGAATTGATTGCCGCAGTAGCGCTACCTATTTTGCTCACGCTAATATTGCCAAACTATTAGTCACCTGCATCGATGACGTTGAATCAACCAACAGCAACAAAGGCGCGCGGCCTGCCATAAAATGAATAAAATGAAACTATCTGATTGGTCGATCAACTTGCCGCACATCCAAAATTTGGTCATCTGCGCAGGTACATCCGCGTGACTTCTTTCTTGTGTAGCACTGTACATAACTGAGAAAACAGTCATTGGTATATTCACGCACCGGGAATCGAACCTGGGTCTCTCGCTTGCGAGTCCATCGTTCCACCCACTGGGCGCCGTTCCATAAATAAGATTTTATATATATTTTGCGTTTTATGATAGATATGTTCCAGTATAATGGTTTCACTTCTGCAATAAATCCAATAAAAAACATCAGCCAATTTCCCAGGCATCGCATGGTTGGTTTCTTCCGAAAAATGTTCGTAATAATGCCGCGAATACGGTGGGTTTAGCGTGGGTTTTCGCTATACGAGATATTGCGAACAAAAATTAAAAGGTTGAGCTGCTATTGCCTGTTCGATCTACAGGCAACGACTTAAATCAAATCAATCAAATCAATTTATTTCAAAGTAAAGACTAGGTACATTCTACTTGCTTAATATCAATATACCTACTCGTACACTGAAATGTAAGCCGCTGTCTTCGGTAATTAAGTATTCCGGTATTTGTTAAGTGCAATGACTTTCATTCATCATCATTCTCACATCACATCACACTCACGCTATATTTAATATTATACACGCGATAGTTTATGAGTGTGTATGTTTGATATTTCTTCATGTCTAAACGGTTGGAGCGATATTAATAAAATTTGGTATTGAGTTAGCTGACACTCTGGATATTTTGGTATTGAGATATTTTCCTGCAGAAAAACTTAGCCTATGTTTTAATAGGCTAAGTTTTTCTGCAGGAAAATATCTTATTCCCATGGGAAAATGGGCATACCTAGCTAGTATACAATAAATTTGACAATTGACACATCTTACAAAACATGATTAAATTATTTAGGTCATATTTTCCTCTGTGGTACCTACCTAATATAATATTCCATAAACTCTTTCTAATTATAAACACAACAATCTAGGAGCCTCTTCTGTGTCAATAGTTTTAAAAGTATTAATATAGGTACTCTTTTATGTTAGTTTTGTAAAAGATTCTGGCACTAAATTCGTTAAAAATATTTACACACAGGCCATAAGTTTCTAGATACTGAAGATTTTGCTTTATATATAAGTGGTTTATTTAGCTTTTGTGAGTATTTTGATCGGAGAGTTCTTGTTAAAACATAATGTTTACGTTGGAAAAGACTTTGTTTTAAAAAACATATAAACAGAGGTATTAGTTGCAAATCACCCGTAACGTCACAGAGTAGAATGCTCGCGGCCTTAAAGGTTGACTGTACATGACTGTACGTACGATAACCTAACGATAAGAGGGTTTATTCAGTAGGATTAATAGTTTATGATATTAGCATTACTTAGGGCCAGTTTCTGAATTGAGAATTTCGCTAAGTGAATACTTAAACGGAGTGCTGTCTCTTCGAATTTCTTAGCAAAGAGCGTGACAGAACGTAACGTAATTACTTAGTAAATTTCTCCATTCAGAAATCGGCCAATAGTGAGTGAATCATAAATTCATAACCATATACCAGGGGCGCTACGCTACAACGTAATTCCTCCACAGTAGTCATGCTCCATGGAGTGGTCTGATTTAAAAATAATAAATAAATAATGATAATTATCTTTATTTTCTTTAAAATAAATTACAAGTATGTTTGAGGCAAAGCTGCATATAAACAATTCTCTTCTGTGCCTGAAGTAGGTAGGTTCTAGACCTGTATCTCAGGCAACAGTGCTCTTCAACGTTCAATACAGTAGGTGTGTAGCATATACACGTTTAAGTTAAAATTTAACCATAGATGCATAGACTAAATTCTGTGGATTTAACCTACTCCAAACTGTCAAATAGGTAAATCCTACTAATATTATATACCTACGTGAAAGTGTGAATGGATGGATGTTTGTTACTCTTTTACGTAAAAACTACTCAATGGATTTAATGACTACTCAATGGATTATTTAATCCATTGAGTAGTCATTAAATCCATTGAGTAGTTTAGCATACTTCAGAATATCACATAGGCTACAATATATAAAGATATTGTGTAAAATTTTGAGTTGCGGACACCAGCTTGTTATAAATATTTTGACACTTTACAGGCGCCGACGTAGACAGTTACGTGTAAAATGGCTGAGCCTTTTTTCATAGAACTTGTAATCACTGTTCATCGTGAAAATTCAATAGATATACATTAGGTAGGTACAATCGATATCAACCCTTGTATGTCCCCACTGCTGGGACACGGGTCTCTTCCTGCGTCGGTAGGTTAGGCCATTCTCCACTACGGGGGCCAAGTTCGGGTTGGTGGAGGATTGTAAGACAGTGGCGGGCCTTACTGTCAGAAGTTACGAAGCCGCCCATAAGGCCTCTGACATGGCTTAACGACTGTCATTACATGACAGCCGGCAGCAACGGCTTAGCGTGCCTTGCACGGAAGCGCTCGGAAAAAAATGCCACTAGCATTAGTCACGGGACGGTCACCCATCCTGCACCCGACCGCACCTGTAGTTGCTTAGCTCGAGTGATTGGTTTTAATCACACGGTTCGACTAGGCCACGTAATTTATAGAATTCGTTATATAGAGTTTGCGCATCGCCACATTTCTCTATGTGGGCTGCTTCGTCCCGTCCCGTTAATTTTTTTTATGTGTCGTCGCAAAACTTTGGCCCACTGTGCTGGTCAGAGACTTTGTTAAACTAACATTATGGTAATTCTTATTTATCCTCCTCTTTGCTCTGCGTTTTATTTGCGTATGTTGCGTTAGTAAACCACGTCTGTGTTTCTAATTTCCTTAGTTTGTATGGAAGTTGATAGGAAAGACGGCGCAGTCCGCGCAGGCGTCTTTTCCGCGCCCTCCGTCATTTCCGTGTGGCCGATGTCAAAGACACGTAGACACGCGCCGCCAAACGATTCGTTGTGTTCCGGCAACGCCGCTGTCAAACAGACAAGCAAAGCACGTAACCATATAGAATATTATAAAGCTGGCCGCAGAGACACGGTTTCCTGATTCTGTTTCCTAATCAGGAACTCAGATTCGGAATCCCGTGAGTGTAGCGCATACTTTTGGTTTTTCTTGTTAGTTTTTACTTACCATTATTTATTTTATACTGATGTCTTCGTAAACACACGTTGGGACATGAAGAAGAAGAAGAAACCATTTATTGCAGCTAGAAGAAACACACACATTTGTTACAACATAAAAAGTAAAATACAATACAATAAAATGGAACATAAAAAAGTACAATAAAAAAACCCTTTACTCACATACGTAAGTCGCGGTGTGTCCCTGTTGCTGCAAAAGGCAGCTGTTCAGCGTGCAAGTATGGAGTGATATGGGATCTAGGTGGGACTTTGAAACAAAACCGCGCGCTCGCTTTTTCACTCGTTGTATTAATCTCTTCGTCCGGACAATATACAACTACCATAGACTGCATCACAATAGTTTATACCTACTAGAAAATATCAACGATTCACTCACCCTGACACGCAAATAAGGGCTGAGGTAATCGCGAATATTATATAAGATCTCAAGGCGGTAGTAGCAGTACCTAATTGATAACAACATTCCTAATGTGGTTTTCAAAACGGAGCTCACCATCCATCATAACACCAAGATTTTTGGCTTCCACCACCATTTATACTGCGCCAATGATGACTATATCATTATCAGTGAGAGCTTACGCCATTTTATGGATTTAGTACCAAGCACCATGTACTTGGACTTGCTGGGGTTCAGCATCAGATCGCTCCTATCAGACCATGATTCAATGCGACCCGAAGGACAAGGACGACGAAACATTGATTGACCATTGCAGTTTTACTAGTGCTATACTAGAAATAGCGAAATGCTCGTTATTGGGTACACCCATTAAATAGTGAAATAATTAAAGAGACTCAAGTCTATCACAAAAGGGAACAACTAAGAGCTCACCCACAAGAATTTCAAAATTTTTACAGATTGATTGCAAAATCAGCGAATTAGTGCACGAAGTAGGAGTGTCATACGAAACACGACACGTTCACTCAGCACCAAACCGAAGTTCCGTTTGTGTGCACAAGGTAATACACAATGTATGGACACTTTCGAGATGACGTCTTTAGGTTTATTCCGTTCTGCCAACCCCAACGGGCGGCTCGTGATCCAGAATGAACATTCGGTAATTTTTCCATCAGGAAATTGTCAGAGCGTGTGCGCCTTGATGAATATTTATTACGAAAAAGGTGCATTCAGTTTTCCGAATCTGAATCCGCGAATGAAACGGTGCGTCTGCGGTCAGCCTAAAGATCCGCAGTCAGTGCTTGTATGTATGTAGGTAAATGCACGCGGCCAGCGTTCCGCCACCAGTCTGCAAAAAAACGGTTGTATCGACACGACACGACTTTTATTCGTCAATGGCGACAAAGTTAAAAAAATAAAGTCAAAGGACAAATCAGTGCAAATGAAAACCAGTGTGGCCAAATTCACACTAAAACCCAAACGCACACTATGAATGCCAAACTGCCATTGGTAAATAAACACAACGCCAAAAAGGTCTATATCATAAAAGTTCTAGTTAAATATGAACCTTTTAGTTATGTGAACAAGGATCAAAATCAATGGACAACAATGAAATTAATTTTGACAATAACTGTTTCTTTTGTAGTACCGCTAATTTACACTAGATGATGGAACTACCACCAATTTAATTGAAAAATACAATGAAATACTACTCACCGATGAACTGTTTCGGCATGATTGGTAAATTTTAGTCCCTAACTCTTATTATTACATTCTAACACCGCAAAAGAAGGCATTTTCGTCTGTTTTCTTTACTAGAAACAAACGACAACCGAGGCAAAAAGAACTGTCAGAGACTACGCATAGACAATACATTGCTAAATACGAGGCACGCGGGCACCGCCCACTTCTACTCTTTTTTAATGTTCTGTGGGACGGGGGCTGCCCTCCCTAGGTGGTACCTAAATCTTTCAGTGATCGAATTATGATTGCGCCAATCCTGTTTTATGCCACTTTAACCTACTGACCATTAAAAAATACGCAAGAAGAAAACATCTGTCCAAATAGCTCAATTTCAACCAAATATCATGGTCACCTTACCAGAGCAGGAGGTGAAATAAATTAGATAGCTGTTGCGTTGACGCGATCTTGAATTATCCAAATTCACACTAAATAGCGTTTCTTCATTGAGTCTTTTAGTAAAGAGGTGAGAAGAATAGAGAAAGGGGAAGAAGAGGCTAGTTATCGGTGAGCCAAGTGGTTAGTGTGTTTTATTTATCTATACATATAAAATTCAAAGTCCTGACTGACTGACTGACTGACTGGCTGGCTGGCTGGCTGGCTGGCTGGCTGGCTGGCTGGCTGGCTGGCTGGCTGGCTGGCTGGCTGGCTGGCTGGCTGGCTGGCTGGCTGGCTGGCTGGCTGGCTGGCTGGCTGGCTGGCTGGCTGGCTGGCTGGCTGGCTGGCTGGCTGGCTGGCTGGCTGGCTGGCTGGCTGGCTGGCTGACTGACTGACTGACTGACTGACTGACTGACTGACTCACTCATCAACGCCCAGCCCAAGCCGTTGGACCTAGGAAGCTGAAATTTCGCACAGAGGGTCTGTATATAATGTAAGCAAGGAATAAGAACGGATTTTTTGAAATTCAATCCCTAAGGGGGCGAAAAGGGATGCTAAAATTTGTATGGTAAAAAAAATGTTGTCTAATTTTCTTGAAACTTAAAATCATTTCACATATTTCACCGTTTTTTCAAAATTTAACCCTTAAGGGAGTGAAAGGGGTTGCAAAGTTTTATTCCTTGAATCTTTTCAAATATTGGACCTAGGAAGCTGAAATTGTGCACAGAGGATCTATATGTAATTTAGGCAAGGAATAAGACCGGATTTTTTTAAATTCAACCCCTTAGGGGGCGAAAAGGGTTTGTATGGAAGGTATAAAGAATGTTGTCTAATTTCTTGAAACATAAAATAAATGCTCTTCAACACAATTAATTGAACACGTGTTTCGCCGTTTTTTCTAAATTCAACCCTTAAGGGAGTGAACGGGGTTGCAAAATTTTGTTCTCCTGACTGACTCACTCATCAACGCCCAGCCCAAGTCTTTGGACCTAGGAAGCTGAAATGTTGCACTGAGGTTCTGTATATAATGTAGGTAAGGAATAAAATAAGGTTGTTTGAAATTTTACCCCTAAAGGGTCGAATACGGTTGTCAAAAATTTGTATGGGAACTATAAATAATGTTGTTTAATTTACTTGGAACTTAAAATAATTGCTCTTTAACACAATCAATTGAACATGTATTACGTCGTTTTTCTAAAGTTAACCCTTAAGTGAGTGAAAGGGGTTGCAAAATTTTGTTCTCCTGACTGACTCACTCATCAACGCCCAGCCCAAACCCTTGGACCTAGGAAGCTGAAATTTTGCACAGGGGTTCTGTATATAATTTAGGTAAGGAATAAAATAAGGTTGTTTGAAATTCAACCCCTCAGGGGGCGAAAGGAGTTGCCGAAATTGGTATTAAGAGTGTAAAGAATGTTGTCTAATTTTCTTGAAACTTAAAGTAAATATTCTTCAATACAATTAATTGATTAAACACGTTTTCGTCGTTTTTTCTAAATTTAACCCTTAAGGCGTTGCAAAATTTTGTTCCTTGAATCTTTTCCAAAATTGAATTTCTTTTTTCTTAATATGTGCAAACGCCACTAGATGGCGGCCAGTTCATTCTACATCACGGTATGTTTGTGTTTAACTTCACTCCATTTATAGACTGACCGTAAATATAATTTGCGAGCGCCCTCCTCGGCTTTGAAGGGGGGTCGCTCCCGATGTGGGTTTAGGGGTCCTTAGGACCAAAACCAGTCCCAAGGTGGTGTTTAGTGGGTAGGCGCACTTCTTGTGAGTCCCACATTGGCAGCACGGCCGGGTCCGTGCTGTTATGCTTGAGCATTCACCACCTCCCTCCCCCGTGTCCTCCGGAGGGTGCCCTTTATAGGGTTAAAAAAAAAGTGTAGAGGTTCGATATTTCACTGATGCCGGTGAGTCGCCCATTGGCTCAATTGGTAGAGCGCTGGCACGGATAGCCAGAGGTTGCGGGTTCGAATCTCGGCATGGGTGAAATTATTAGCTTCTAAATAGGTTTTTAAATTTGTCCTTAGCACGGGTTAGTGCATTAAAAATAAAAATAGTATAATTTAAAAACCTATTTAGAGGCTAAAAATTTCACCCATGCCGGGATTCGAACCCGCAACCTCTGGCTATCCGTACCAGCGCTCTACCAATTGAGCCAATGGGCGACTCACGGCATCAGTGAAATTTCGAACCTCTTTACAATATTCTCTGTATTACGTACAGGCAGCGACATCTGACTTAAGCAAATTGCATTACTTACAGCCCCGACTACCTACTTTGCAGTTAGGTTTAACATCGGAACGATATCACTGTACCCACATGATTACACTATTTTTATTTTTAATCCACTAACCCGTGCTAAGGAACAAATTTAAAAACCTATTTAGAGGCTAAAAATTTCACCCATGCCGGGATTCGAACCCGCAACCTCTGGCTATCCGTACCAGCGCTCTACCAATTGAGCCAATGGGCGACTCACGGCATCAGTGAAATTTCGAACCTCTTTACAATATTCTCTGTTCGAATCCCGGCATGGGTGAAATTTTTAGCCTCTAAATAGGTTTTTAAATTTGATCCTTAGCACGGGTTAGTGCATTAAAAATAAAAATAGTGTAATCATGTGGGTACAGTGATATCGTTCCGATGTTAAACCTAACTGCAAAGTAGGTAGTCGGGGCTGTAAGTAATGCAATTTGCTTAAGTCAGATGTCGCTGCCTGTACGTAATACAGAGAATATTGTAAAGAGGTTCGAAATTTCACTGATGCCGTGAGTCGCCCATTGGCTCAATTGGTAGAGCGCTGGTACGGATAGCCAGAGGTTGCGGGTTCGAATCCCGGCATGGTTGAAATTTTTAGCCTCTAAATAGGTTTTTAAATTTGTTCCTTAGCACGGTTAGTGCATTAAAAATAAAAATAGTGTAATAGTATAATTACTTATTGTTTGTTATCCCTCACATAAAATTATAGATGAGTTATTAAAAATCTATGGATCTATGGTGCCCCAGACTGTGTTCCTATTATCGGAGACGGAGCCTGTCTGCTTCGGGCCATATCATATCTGTTGTATAACACACAGGTGATGGTTAGGGAGGTACGTGAGCAAATCGTTAGCCATGTTGTAGCCAACTGGGAAGGGTTCTCTATTATGTCTCATACACGGATGTAATCCGTGGTGTCATAATAGAAAACTCTTCCCAGAACTCTTCATTAGTCTGTGGATTAGTACATATGGATGATTCAGTACACTATCCCGTGAAGTTCCTAAATACCCTGAACCCACCTGGTCTACAGCCTCACACACTTATCCTTAAAGTGGGTGCTCCAGTAATGCTACTGCGAAATTTTAATCCACCTAAGTTGTGCAATGGGACTAGGTTGCATGTGAAAGCTATAAATATATTACATAAAAACGTAATAAAGGCCATTGTATTAACTGGCCGTGCTAGAGGTGAATCTATATATAGGTACCCCTTATATCACTTATGCCATCGGAGTGCCCATTCGAATTTAAAAGGCTGCAATTCCCCCTTAAAGTCTGTTTTGCAATTGGGGAATTCATTGATGTAAATCCGATTTAGTGGTATGAGTTCTAGCATTTTGAGTGTTAATTTCTTTTAGGCTATAAGGTGTTGTGAATGTAGGCGCGTGGCAAACGTGCCGCCTAGTTTGCAATAAAGGGTTGTATCGACACGACACGCCTTTTATTCATCGCTCCCAAAGTGAGGCAATAAAATAGTAATAGCCAAATTGACAGGCTCGGTGCAGCCGATGGCCAGCGTTACGTTGATGATGCAAATGTGTGCGTGTCTGCGAAAGTCGTTACTAGAATCGGATTAGGCAAAACCATGTTTCGATAATGTGCGCGTGTCTACGAAAGTCATTACTACAATCCGCTTAGGCTAACACATGTTACGTCAATGTGTGTGTGTCGCCTTGCTTTGAGCAGAATTAGTTCGGAACACTGTCTATGCGTGGTATGTCTATGCACGTATATTAGGTACTTACATATGAAATTGGCGTTACATATGTATGAGGGAACATAAAGTAGTTTTTTTAAATATAATATTTTACGATCGCCGCATCGACAACGCCTGGAAGAGCTTCTGGTCCATGAAAGAACTGATGAAGGGAAAGTTACCACTTGCCCTAAAGCGAAAACTCGTCGACATGTGCATCCTGCCTTTTTTTTTTCACCCAGGAGAAACCCCAATTACGGGTACCACCGGCTCGGGGGAGCACAGTGGTTATGTCGGACTCCCCGCCCTGAAAAGGGCGGTATACCGACTAAAACTCCTGGGGTGTTCCTCCGCACCGCAAAGGACGGGGCCACGGGGACGCTTGCGCACACTTCCGCGACCCCGTCTGCGGGCGCCCTTTCGGGCACTCCTTCGGCGGCGCCCCTGCCCCATCGCATCGGACCGAACGACGGGGCGAGGGAACGCCGCATCTCTTCGTTGGAGCGCATAGTGGCCAAGTGCGAACCCCTTGGCCACCACACGCCCCAACGCGCCGCCCCCTCCATCCCATTGTTGTGTGGTCCAATGGGATTAGAGGAGGACGGCGCATCTCCTCGTTGGGGCGCATTCCCATGCGCTGTTGCCAATGTCCTGTTGGCCCCCACACGCCCCACACGTGAGGCCCGTCACGTCACCCACCAGCACTTCTCTGAAAGCAGAGAAGGCGGTGAGCGACCGCGCGGGCCCCCTCCGTTCCAGAAGGCACCCTCGGAACACGCAAGGGCGCCTTCCGGCCCGCCGTGATGGAGGCGGAGGGTCCCCCGACCCTCCGCGTCCCGGCGGCCACTCTGGTCCGACTGGTAGGAGGCGCGCGCGCTTCCGCGCAGCGGCGCCCCCCCCAGTCGGTCCTTCATTCGGTTGGTCGCCTGGGTCCCGCTCCACAAAGTGAAACAGGGCCCACGCGACCCCTCCCGCCAGATTATTCGCCGTTAGCCAGTAAGATCCGACAAGAAGAAGTTACTGACTAACGCTCAGGGTGCACCGACCCCACCACTTGCCCCTCCACCTGGTTCATAGAATCAGATGGAACGGAAAGCGGAGGGGTACACGTGAAGGTTATCTGGCATCGCACCCCATGTGCATCCTGCCTATCCTAACTTACGGAGCACAAACCTGGTCTTTGACCGAATATCAGAAGTCGAGACTTAAGATTTGCCAGCGGGCAATGGAGCGCAGTATTCTAGGTGTAAAAAGATTTGACAGGATTCGTAATACAATGTTGGGCTCCAGAACCAAAATTGTCGATGTTGGAGCTGCAACCGCTAAGCTGAAGTGAAACTGGGAGGGTCATCTAAGCCGTATGGGTCCAGAGAGGTGGGCAAAAATCGTCACTGACTGGGTTCCGCGCGACGGAAATCGCAAACGTGGCCGACCCAAGCCGAGATGGCGGGACGACCTCACAACCTTTCTGCCGGGCTGGCAGGAAGTGGCCATGACTGTTCCTCCCTGTGGAGGAGTGGAAGACAAAAGGGGAGGCCTTTGCCCAGCAGTGGGACACAATCGAGGCTACATAAAAAATGAAAAAAAAAAATATTAAGCAACGTTTGTACCATTGCTATCTATGCACTTTTACCGTTTCGTAGGCAGTTTGTTGATTCCTGTACTAAAAAAACCATTGGGACGGGAATCAATAAAAATTTTGAAGACGGTTTGGACTGCCCCGTCGGAGTTGAATTTTTTCCCTTACAAGAAGATACCGGTGGAACTCGTGCTCGTAAATAACGCGAAATTTCTAGTTCTCCATTGTGCGACCGCAAAGAAAAAACAAATGAGCAAAAAATAAAATTAATGACTGTTTTCGAAACTCAAATATACCAGCTAAATGTATTTATAAATTTGGAATTTTTAACCAAAGAGGAGATATTTCAGATCAAAGTGGCCAGTACGACGAAACGCCAATTTCATATAAGGACCTAATGACCTAATATTTTTACGTAGTAGTCTATAAATGTGTGCAAGGCACAGGCCTTCTCTCAGAGAGAGAGTGTGGACCCAATTACCACGTGTGCCCGCCATGGATTGGCTGTTTTAAGCGCTGAAACATCTCAGACACTAAGGTTTCCTCACGGTGTTTCTTCACCGTTAGCGATTGGTATTGCTACTATTCTTAACAAATGTATATAATTTAGAAAACAAAGTCATTGGTCCATGCCCGCACTAGGAATCGAACCTAGGTCTCTACACTTCCAAGTCCGTTGTTCTTCCCACTGAGCTACGCGTCGCTCAAAACATTTATTTTATATACATCATACCACCATTACTTCGATAGTGCATTCCTGCACTATCGAATTAGGCCGGCCCTCTTAGGGTCACCGCACACGGGCCACCGGCCACAACCACAAAACGCCGCCACTGGCATATTTCCTGTAATTTTCATACATTTTATATGGACTCGCCGCACACGGTTGGCGCCGGTGGCGGCCACATGCTACAAATCGTCGCAGCTTGCTTCTTGTGGCTCGCACCGGCCACTAAACGCCGACACAAAAAGCCGCCACACGCCACTCTTTAACCTGTGTAAAGTTAAATAAAGTGTAAACTTAAACAAAAATGTTTAAAAAACTTTTTAGGA
Source organism: Yponomeuta sedellus (assembly GCA_934045075.1). Classification (NCBI taxonomy): domain Eukaryota; kingdom Metazoa; phylum Arthropoda; class Insecta; order Lepidoptera; family Yponomeutidae; genus Yponomeuta; species Yponomeuta sedellus. The sequence continues at coordinate 8,459,264 of OW203724.1, read as the reverse complement.
TAGTTTAGAAGATTATCGACATGTTTGTTGCATTTGTGTACATTCGTTAAAATTGGATGTATCCAATAACTACAGTTTCGTCTTCTACGACGACGTCTTTTTCCGACGAATTGAGTCCATTATGATACTGCACGCAATAGCCTTCCTTGGGTAACTCAAGAGCCAGATATGAGTGGACACACAACTCCCTCACCTTCAAGTGTGTCCCGTTCATATCCCAGAGCTGTTAACTATATCTGGCTCCCTCACACATACTCTCAACTCAGTACGGTAGTCATCTCCTGCTACTTTATCCAGCTCACACACAATGCGCGAGAGCGAGATCAACATCGTCTGACATCGGTTACATTCGGCCGCATTTCTCGTCTTAACCAACGAGCGATGAGAGAAAGTTCACCAAAAGAAACATGTGATCTGGATAAAGTAGGGAATAGGTAGACTAGACTGACTCACCACTTGTGTCTCGTTTCCACACGCACTTAGTAGATTGGACGTCGTATGAGCTAGGACACAAGTGGTGAGCGAGATATAATAGATATATAGTGTGTCTCGGTGAGCAAAGATATGAATATAACAACTCCCTCTAAGGACACACTTTGCCCAAGTCTAGCACGCAAGGGTTGAAAAAAGTAGCAGCCACCGACCGCAAGTGTCGACCACCGGCCACAATTGGCTGTCGCGCGCTTCAGCTACCTTTGTAGCCGCTTCTAGCTTCTCGTGGCGGCGTTTGTGGCTGTCGCGTGTGGCCCGTGTGCGGCGACACTTAGGGTCACCGCACACGGGCCACCGGCCACAACCACAAAACGCCGCCACTGGCATATTTCCTGTAATTTTCATACATTTTATATGGACTCGATGCACACGGTTGGCGCCGGTGGCGGCCACACGCTACAAATCGTCGCAGCTTGCTTCTTGTGGCTCGCACCGGCCACTAAACGTCGACACAAAAATCCACCACACGCCACTCGCGCGATTCCGCGCCCCTCTCTCCTTTGCCTCAGTTAACCTGTGCTGTAAAGTCAACGGTAACGCACGGTAGTCTGTGGTTCATATAGGTAGATAAATATGGATATATAATTATTTATATCAGGGATACAATCCCGTCCTGAGATTTGGGATTCAAAAAGTGATAGTTATAGTAATAGAGGAGAAAAAGTGAAGGCCTGGGAAGAAATCTGCGAATTGTTTATTGAAATTGTTGTGAAACTTACCTTAATGTGATAGCTAGTCTTTCCGCAGGTGCGATGCTTTTCCGCATGTTGGTATCGTGGTGCTTTAATCCAGCATATTATAATAGAGCATGTAGTTCCCAAAACGTACCTATACTTAAACGAAAATGTTTGAAAAACTTTTTAGAATGGTTTAGAAGATTATCGAAATGTTCGTTGCATTTGTGTACATTCGTTAAAACTGGATGTATCCAATAACTACGGTTTCGTCTTCTACGACGACGTCTTTTTATCAAAAGTAGCGCAATTAAACCTTCTTCGTCAGAGTCCATTATGATACTGCACGCCACGCAAGGGTTAAAAAAAGTAGCAGCCACCGACCGCAAGTGTCGACCACCGGCCACAAGTGGCTGTCGCGCGCTTCAGCTACCTTTGTAGCCTTCTCGTGGCGGCGTTTGTGGCTGTCGCATGTGGCCCGTGTTCGGCGACACTTATAAATCACCTTTACTTACTTAATTAGGATTTTACAGTTTTAACCTTATAAGATTGCTAATTAAAGGCTCACCCAGCATTCATGTTCACTCTAGTGAGTAGGTACTAATATTAAAAAACTTATAATATTAAACTTATAAAATTAGCGGATAGTAAACCTAAAATCAATCACTTGACTTAAGCAACACCAGGCGCGATCAGGTGCAGGATGGTTGACCGCCCGTGACTACCGCTACGCTAGTGGCATGTTTCCGAGCTTCACAAGGCACGTTATGCCGTTGGTGCCAGCTGTGATGTAATGGCAGTCGTTAAGCCATGTCTGGAGGCTTTAGGTATGGACGGCTTGATAACTTCTGACAGTAAGGCCCGCCACTGTCTTACAATCATCCACCAAAGCGGACTTGGCCCCCATGGTGGAGTATGGTCTAACCTTCCTACGAAGCAGGAAGAGACCCGTGCCCCAGAAGTGGGGACATACAAGGGTTGATATCGAAACCTAAAATAAAATACATAGAACGCTTACATACCACAGAACAGACGACTATTATCAACGATTAACAGATAAATAAATACTACCTATACATATAATAATAATATTACATATAATAACAGGTAAAACGTAAACCGTTGGTAGCAGAGGTGTAGAATGCCGGCTTCTCAAGCGGGAAGTAATGGGTTCGAATCCCAGCGTGCACCAATGACTTGTATTCTAAGTTATGTGAAGTTATAGTAATAAGTAATACCACTCGCTCACTGTTAAGGAAAACATCGTAAGGAAACCTTAGTGTCTGAGGTGTTCGAATACCTTGGCGCTTGAAAGTGGCAATTCGCGGTGGGCACGCGTGGTAATCAAGCCCATACTCTCTCTCTCTCTCTGAGAGAAGGCCTGTGCCCTGCTGTACCTACGATGTACTAAATAATAAATAGTAGCCTAAGAAAAGTAAAAATCAACGTCACGTAGCCTAGTGGATACTTACGTAATAATACCACCTGTGGTAAAGGATATTATTGCATGACTGCATTATAACTACCCCTTTACGTTTTTTGTGTAGCTGCTGTAAAACCGAAGGTCTCGTGTTCGAACCCCGGCCGAGTCAAACTAGGAAAACGAACTTTTCTAGTTTGTCTCGGGTCTTGGATGTTATCTATGTATTTATTGTATTAAATCCATCGTCGAGATAGCACCTACAACACAAGTTATTTAGTTGTACTTAGTATGGGGCTAACGAGATCTGTGTAATATGTCCATGAATATTTCTTCTTCTTCTTCAGGCTATGTTATGTAGTGCACTGCTGGACATAGCCCTCCCCTAACGAGCGCCATAGCGCCCTGTCTTCAGCTTGCCGCATCCAGCATCTGCCGGCAGTTTTTCGCAGATCGTCATCCCACCCGGTCGGAGGGCGTCCTACACTACGTTTGCCGAGTCGCGGTCTCTACTCAAGAACACGTTTACTTTAACGGTTGTCGGAACTAGAAGTAACTAAATTTAAAAACTGACAATATGTATATAAAGATAAAGTAAAGAATAAAAAGGTCTGTCGCCAACACTGATATAGGTATTATGCTCCCCAACCCTGAACGATTTCAAAATTAGTGTGGACGATTGAAATCCCTCACGATTAGGTGCGTACGATAGGTACCCCAACGGCCTACAGCTACAATTTGAATAACCGGTCAACTGTAATTGTGTCACTCCCATGACTGGCTCGTCATTGGAATCTTAGGGCAAAAATAGTCGTCACAGGTAGTCGTCCATTGTAGGACCGATTCGAGTTGACATTTAAAAAACCTCGAAAATAACAATTAAATTGGGAAATTGTATAGAATCAGGCGTTACTTTGCGGAAATCCATAAATTTAGCAATTTAAAAATGACTTTGCTAAATTCCGCCAAAAATCCCACAAGCACCATGGGGTTAATTAATGCACCGTCCCACTTTCTCAAGCAGAAGCAAGACACGAACACTCCACCGCAGACACCAATACTTGTGTAAGAAAATGCGCGACGCGTTTCGCCTCTAGGCATCCTCAGGCTCACAAGCCTTGTCTTGTGAACCTGAGGTCACCATTTTTTGGCGGAATTTAGCAAAGTAATTTTCACATTTTAATGTAATTAATTTGGGTTGTTATTTTTAGGTCAGGACTGGTAGAGGAGCACTGGCAGAGGAGCACAACATAACGATAAAAGTTTCAACGCAATATCTGCTAGCGCCATCTTGCTTTATTTCAGCGCGTAAAAGTTATGCCGCTACATAGTCCTAGCAGCTATGAAAAAAAGCTGCGTTTTATGATGAAAGCAAGCCGTTTAGATGTCAGTGAACTTAGCAGATCATTGTCCAGCAGATCAAGAAAAAATGAGAGTTCTTGTCGCATGCAGCAGAGTTCTATAGTTCCTGATAGGTCTCAGAAATAGTTCTGGCGTTTTGTCCTTAAAAAAACTTAATCGAAAAATTATCTGCTAACTTCCCGTAGCAGATCATTTTGCAGAAAATCAAAGACAAATGAGAGTTCTCGCAGCATGCAGTAGAGTTCTACAGTTCCTGATACTTTTTAGAAATAGTTCTTGATTTTACCCAAACAAATCAGTTGACAAAATGATCTGCTAACTTCCAGTAGCAGAGCACTTCGCAGAAAATCATAAATAAATGCGCGTTTTCAGCATATTAACGTAAGCCTTATAGTTCCTTATACATTTCAAGAATAGTTCTGTATTAGAATTCAAATAACAGCAGGTCATGGACTTAAGCTTAAAAGTCGAAACATACTATTTTCATCGACACATATAATTTTATCAAACTCTGGAAACAGAACCCTTATGTTTTTGACGAACCTGTACATAACTAAATTTTAAAACTTTATTAGAACAAGAACTCACGAAAATGTGCAAGCGCATCATACCAATACGTTTCGGAACTCGATAAATAGAACATTATTTATTTTTAATTATTTATGGGCACTCAGAGCACAGAACTCCTTTGATTTTTTCAGATCTGTATAGACTGTATCAGAACTACTGTATAGAATCCAAAAGCAAACTAGAACTCACGTAAAAGTGCCAGTAGATCATACCTGTTTGCGTAAAATTTAGAAATATATAACATTTTTTTTTTAAATTATATTTGCATGCTGAGACCATAGAACTCCATTGTATTTCACAGATTCGTATGGCGAACGCTACACGTCAATAAATATTGTGATAATTATCACGATATTTAATCAAGTATCTTGAGCCGGATCACAGCACACCCTACACCAAAGATACGGATCGCGTCAGTATTGAAGCGTTTTTATATGAAGCAGACGTGATGGACCCTAGACAGAGCAAAATAAGAGCTTGTATGGCGATAATTATATCTCAATCAATAAAAAAACGCGTAAAAAGAAAGCTTTGAATGAAAAATTGGCTAAGTACAAAAGAGAGCAATGTTTACACATTTGTATTTATTGGACGAAATTTGCCTTCACAATGAAATGGACGGGATGGATGAACTTATGGAAAGGATTCTAAGTTCAGTTTAAGCTCTTTTAAGACAATCTTGTCCCCTGTCAATAATTCAGAAGCAGAATCGGTGTCATAAACGTCCTCTTGCTGCCGTCTCGCTGCGTACTGACGCGATAAATATAATTGAAGCGCAACACTACACGCAAGATAAATATCACGATATCAGATCACAAGGATTTCCGGAAATCCAGCGATAAATATTGTGATCTCTCAATACACTACCCTACACGTCAATAAATATCGTGATCCGACAGTATATATTGACGGATCACAATATATATCTTGCGTGTAGCATTCGCCTATCAGAACTACCATACAAAGCACGATTCCAAGCTGGAACTCACAAAAAAAAACATCCGTGACAACTGTCGTAAATCTTATATTTTATTTTTTTTGTAAATTTTCAGTTTTCACTCAATCGTGCAAAAAAATTCAATGAAGAGAAGTGAAGAGCGTATGTTTTTCAAAGAAGTGGCGCCCTCTCTGTTTCTAAGGGGTGAAATTTGTGCTGCTGCGGGTCAAATCGCTTATTTTGGTCCCTACTATCACTGTGCAAAACGGCTTGCTTTCATCATAAAATGCAGCTTTTCGGTAAACAAGTGTCGCAGCTACTAAGACTAACCCGTTAGTGGGGACATTTACCTTGACATTATGCTCCTGGCATAAGTGGGAATTACTGTCTTTCAAAACGATTTCAACCCTTTTACGTCCCCACTGTTGGGGCAGGGGTCTCTTCCTGCATTGCAGGAAGGTTAGGCCATACTCCACCAAGTTGGTGGAGGATTGTAAGACAGTGGCAGGCCTTACTGTCAGAAGTTATCAAGCCTTTGACATATACTCGTATAAGGCCTTTGACATGGCTTCTTCTTCTTCTTCAGGCTATATAGCAGTGGACACTGCTAAACGACTGCCATTACATGACAGCCGGCACCAACGGCTTAACGTGCCTTGCGAAGCACGGAAGCGCTCGGAAAAATGCCACTAGCGGTAGTCACGGGACGGTCACCCATCCTGCACCTGACCGCGCCTGTTGTTAAAGCGCTCGTGGCCTAGTCGAACCGAGTGATTGAAATCAATCAGTTTTAAATTGAAATACCTAAATACGAGGGCGCCTAAAATTTGTTCCGCTCCGGGCAGCTGACACCCACGCTACGCCACAGAAAGGTCGGTCGTGCTAAAATGACGAACAGGAAGCCAGGAAGTAATCCAATTTGTCCACACACGAACTAAGCTCAGACAGAATTCCATAAGTTGTCGCTTCCCACTATTACCTATATTTCGCTTATTCAAAAGACTTTAAACAACTTGGTATAAAAATAAGTATATAAAGTAAAATTTTAATTTCAAAATATGGTACTTAATTCTATTTAAATAAAATAATAAATTTTCCTATAAAGTAAAATTTGAATATATTATATAAAACGTGAATATGTGCCTGAATAGGCACATATTCACGTTTTATATAATATATTTTTTATTAAATTAACATAACAGTAAATGTTATGTTATGTTAATTTAATAATAAATTAGATACAAACTCAGATACATCAATACAAACGAATATAGGTAAACCAAATATACACACAAACAATTTCACACGCGCGCTGAGTTACATGTAATAATTATTATACTAAGTACTTAGTGTAGAAAGAGTAGGCCTTCGACGTGCAATTTATAGGCACGCGCCGCGCCGCGCCCACCCCGGCCGGGCCGGTACCGCCGCACCGCTATGTCCCTGCATTTTAGACCTGTAATATCTTCGGAAATAGTCATTTAAATTACTATACAATATACTGTAAAGGGCCATATTGATCTATAAATGGACAATGTATTCAAGGTACTTATTTGGATAAGGATAATTGCTGTATTGCGCGAGTGTAATTTGCGCTTACAGGGCAAAAAAAATTGTTTAGGTATTTACTACATCACATTAGGAAACCTCGCCTGAATCTATCAGAAACCTGAATTTATCAGTGTTTCTCTAAAATATTATGCATATTGTATTATAAATATAAACTTTCCTCTTGAAACACTCTATCGATTAAAATTTTAAACACGGCTTCACAATTTAAAGCATAGGTACCTACATAGGGATGTACAGACAGTGACAGCGACTTTGTTTTATACTATGTGGTGATAGTGATTATGATTGCGAGTTTCACAGGACGATCCCATAGTGCCTATTTTGTAAAACGCGCAACGAATTATAAGGTCTCGGGCTCTAGGGCGAGCGTGTACAACCGCCATATCACTTTTGGTTGGTTTGGGTTAAATCCACACCAACGTTCCAAATAGGTAAATATGCACGCAGTTGCATAATTAATTGCTAATGTTAATTGCATATAGCTATCTAGTTCATTAACTTGTTAGTGGATTGTAGCTAGATATATTATACCTAAAGGTCTTAACTTTTCAGTCCCGAGTCAGCTTAACTAAATCGACTAAATGTTGGTCAAAGTCAATTGGAAATTTAAAGAAGATTCTTAGTCATTCCATACCGTTTCAAATGTCTTGCATTGGCGATTTGGCGATCAAAACATGAAAACTGATAGTAGGACTAGCAAACCGATTTAAAGTCTCTCAGCATACTAAGATTCAATACACTAAGATTAGCAAGCTGAAGGAACTCCGAAGTTCACTAATTAAGTCTAAAGTTTTAAAAAAGAAAAATATTAGGGGTTAAAGTATGAAATTGCCGTTTTATTGCAATAGGTTCTTTGAATTGACATAGAATCTTCATGGTTTGAGGTTTTCGAATGAAACTTTTTTCAAATGGTTTCTATGATGTTCTTTTTTTAAAAAATGTGAAACATTTGAATATCGACTTTCAATTGTTTTTGTTATTCAATTTAGACAAGGAAGATGGATACTGCGAAAATTCGAGTGATTTTTGAATAAGTACGAGTTCCGACGCGGAACTAACGCGGCAGAAACAGCCCGCAATATCAATGCTGCGTTTGGAGAGGGATCTACTAATAAACGCACCGTGCGATTTTGGTTTAAACGCTTTCGTGATGGAAATTCCGTCGTAAAGAACGAGCCACGAGGAAGACCGCCCACACAGGTGAATAACGATGAATTAAGAGAGATAGTGGAAGCCAATCCTAGTCAAACTACCCAGGAATTAGCGGCATGGTTTAACGTTACCTTACCCACAATATTGACTCACTTACGTTAAATCAATAAAATAAAAAAATACGAAAAATTGGTGCCTCATGATTTGACTGATCTGCAGAAAGAAACGCGTATCCATCTTTCTTGTCTAAATTGAATAACAAAAACAATTTTATTGAAAGTCGATATTAAAATATTTCACACTTAAAAACCTATTTAGAGGCTAAAAATTTCACCCATGCCGGGATTCGAACCCGCAACCTCTGGCTATCCGTGCCAGCGCTCTACCAATTGAGCCAATGGGCGACTCACGGCATCAGTGAAATTTCGAACCTCTTTACACTATTTGTATTACGTACAGGCAGCGACATCTGACTTAAGCAAATTGCATTACTTGCAGCCCCGACTACCTACTTTGCAGTTAGGTTTAACATCGGGACGATATCACTGTACCCACATGATTATACTATTTTTATTTTTAATGCACTAACCCGTGCTAAGGAACAAATTTAAAAACCTATTTAGAGGCTAAAAATTTTACCCATGCCGGGATTCGAACCCGCAACTTCTGGCTATCCGTGCCAGCGCTCTACCAATTGAGCCAATGGGCGACTCACGGCATCAGTGAAATTTCGAACCTCTTTACACTATTCTCTGTATTACGTACAGGCAGCGACATCTGACTTAAGCAAATTGCATTACTTGCAGCCCCGACTACCTACTTTGCAGTTAGGTTTAACATCGGGACGATATCACTGTACCCACATGATTATACTATTTTTATTTTTAATGCACTAACCCGTGCTAAGGAACAAATTTAAAAACCTATTTAGAGGCTAAAAAATTTACCCATGCCGGGATTCGAACCCGCAACTTCTGGCTATCCGTGCCAGCGCTCTACCAATTGAGCCAATGGGCGACTCACGGCATCAGTGAAATTTCGAACCTCTTTACACTATTTTCTGTATTACGTACAGGCAGCGACATCTGACTTAAGCAAATTGCATTACTTACAGCCCCGACTACCTACTGTGCAGTTAGGTTTAACATCGGAACGATATCACTGTTTCCACATGATTATACTTACTATTTTTATTTTTAATGCACTAACCCGTGCTAAGGAACAAATTTAAAAACCTATTTAGAGGCTAAGAATAGTGTAAAGAGGTTCGAAATTTCACTGATGCCGTGAGTCGCCCATTGGCTCAATTGGTAGAGCGCTGGCACGGATAGCCAGAGGTTGCGGGTTCGGATCCCGGCTTGGGTGAAATTTTTAGCCCCGTAGGGCGGAAACTCACCAACTCGAAAAACACCGTTTCGAGAAATCGACGTTCAAAGTTTTGAAAACGAAAAAAAAATCTAGCGTCTGTTATACAGGAGATATTTTGAATGTTTTTGTTTTAATGCATTATTACTAGAACAGAGTATTGTTTGATTTGCATTTTTTTCTATATGAGGACCACATTGAAGCTTTGATCCATTGTGATATCTAGAAATACAGTTTCATTTACAAGCTCTAATTGTTATAACATTGCTATCAACCGTTTTGACATTTGGAAGAGTGAACTTTATACATTTTATCTTTTTTGAATTTAACAGTAATTTATTAGATTAGATTTATTAGAGCATTATTTAGCACCCGAGAGAGAGCATTATTTGTACTATCGAAGTCATTCTCTTGTCTCTTAATTTTAAAAATAATTAATGTGTCAACTGCAAATAACACTAACTCTGACACATTTTGAACCATGAACGGCAAATCTTTTACATATACGAAGAAGAGGGACGGCCCCAATATCGATCTCTGTGTCCACCTCTGACCCTAAAGATTTAGTTCTATTTATTTATATCAGCCCTTTGAACTCTCTCTAAATATGATGTCATAAGTTTTAGCTAAAACCATAGACCAAAAAGGTATTTTTGGTCTATGCCAAAACTAACTAAAATGGCTTAGGTGACGACGAGACTGTACTTTGGGTAGGCATAAAATAATTAAATACATTTAATTAATTGTTCCTTTCAATGTGGCTGTAAAACATTGTAATTAGTTAATTTTTGAAGTTTTTAATTTTGGAACTATGGCTCCTATGAAAAAACTGGTTTGACAGAAATGTAGAGAAAAAAATTAGATCCTAATGCTACTAAACGCTCATTTTCTCCTTAAGTCGACTTGGTGAGTTTCCGCTCTACGGGGACGTAATGTCTGGCAAGTCTTTTAAATATATAATATATTAGGTATTTATTACATTTTAAGAAATAAGAAAAGACCATGACCTGAAGTATCACATGAAGCAATAAACGCACTTGAACTTATTGTTAGTTAAAACTTAAAAAAACACGTTTCTATTAATTTCTTTTTTATCCATTTATTAGCAGATGTTCTTATAAACCCTTCTGTACTAATACCTACTAAACCTATCTGGAATTGATGCATGAATAGATTAGAAAACTGTACTTAGTTACTAACTTACAATGCACAATAACAATTCATATTGATGCTAATAATAAAGCAGTTGTTGTGGGTCAGGAAACGAGGCCCTGGCTTGCTTTCTACTAGCATTATCTGAGTAGATGAAACAGAGCCTAGACAAGTGATTGAACAGTAGACTTATTAATGTACTTATCTAGTGTAGACTTTAATAATTCACGTACCTACTCATCTATTACAATTTTACAGGATTACAGGCTGCCCAGAAACGTTGTACCGAAGCATTACAACTTAACACTATGGCCCCACGTTTCAAACCAAACGTTTCAGGGCGTCCTGCTCATGTCACTGCAGGTAGTAATACCCACAACAGAGATCGTTTTCCATTCTTCCAATCAGATCACAATCGTCAATTTAACTCTGAGAAATGGAAAAGAAAATCTCATTACGATTACAGAGATAAAACCAGACGATAATGATAAGTTGCACGTGTTGCTTAGAAATCTCATAAGTATCGGCACCTATGAAATGGCGATAAGCTACACAGGGAGATTGAACCGGAAATACGTGGCTTTCTACTCGAGTACGCTGAAAACGGGAGGGTAAGTACTTAGTTCAGTAGTAATTGCTAATAGCGATAAGGCCGCCAATTGTCCATACCTACAATGTTTCATTATAATTTCTTATGTTATGTGCTCTGGTATACAAAAAAGTAGCGAGGCACCTACAAACAGTGTACACTCATCATCCATCACATCCGTGCACTACAGAGTGCTTAGTGCGAGTTTGACAGATCCAATCGAATAACTTTACTACCGCGTTAATCGAGCATTGAGTAGTGAGTGAGTATGAGTAAGTTAAAACCGTTCGAACTGGCAAAATGCTGTCACACAGTACAACTCGCACTCGCGTTTATTCGTGTTTTGGCTGGTAAACGTGTTCACTTCTCAACGTAAACCATTACAACTCGCACTCAGCAATTTTAATTTCCATACTTGTCGCTAGGTGGCGCTTTCTCGATGCCATAGAAATATGAGTTTACGTTAACGCGATCGAGTAGTTAAAAAACTCGCACTAAGCACTCAGGTGACTTCACAATTTAAATGTAAAAGTCGACGTACTGGCGTATTGTACCTAGTACAATGGTACAATCCGACTATACAAGTAGGTAATAGGCTCTCCCACTTGTACCAAGTAGGAGTCAATGGTTTCCTACCTAAAAGCGGGTCCAATCGCGATTGGTTGTTAGGTACTTAAACTTAACTGAGTAGGTAGGTAGGTACATCAAGTTACAGACAGTGTCAGTAACATATTTTTTTATTCTTAGGACGATAGGTATAAAGATCATTTTGCAAAAGTATAGGTTGGAATTAGTCGTATTAGTATACTGCAAAATTTAGTTTGCAGTATACTTATACGACTAATGCGTTCTATAAATGTAAAAAAACTAAGTAGGTAATTATTCTGAATGTTCCCCAATAAACGTCAAATATGACGTCACACCAAAAAATCACCGCTGCTGCTTGATGCACGGCGGTACGGCGCGGCGGCTCAAATGAACGGTGGATGGATCTGTTTAATTTGTGGGGCGGACATCCAAATGAATGTATTATTAATCCACACACGACGCGTTAGTTAGACCTCAGATTTCCGCACTTAGCCTCATAGTTGGGATATTATACGAGCAAGCGCTGAAATACGTTAACACTTCAGACACTAGGGTTTCCTTACTATTGTTTCCCTTACCAAGCGAGTGATATTGCTACTATAACTTCATGCTGGATTTCAAGCCTGATATATCTGTTACATCCGCCGAAACGATATTCGTTCATTTCCTCGAAAAGAAGATAGGTATTGGATTAACGCTATTTTGTTTTTGAACAAAATAGCGTTTTTCGTATAAATTTTCGTTCTTTAAAAAAAATGTAGCCTGAAGTGTGCGGCTTTTCTCTCATCTTTAATTATGGTTCCTTTAATAATGATGAGATCATTGGCGTTATTGATTTTTCTACAAACTAGGATTTTCCCTGTAAATTTCAATAAATGTCCAAAAATGTCTTAAACTTTTACACAACGATGGGATCTATGGCATCAATAAAATGTTAGATGTTTATGATGACGACCGAGTGGGCTGTTGCGCAGCGCGGAATGAATTAAAAACGGTGACTATTTTAGGCGTTTACGAGCTCAACTTATTCCTATAGATATCCCTAAAACGACGTCCATTTTTCATACATTTAGACGCCGTTTTGGTCATGAGCATTCACGAGCAGGGGCATTATTATGTAAGTGTTCACTGAGTTATGTATGACGTTGATTTTTATTTAAGCTCTTACCGAGATAAAGCTACTCCGGCTGTCAAATGCATACCTACATTTTTTGACACTTAGGTATTGTCTAAATGCTTCACTCGATACAGTGGAATGCTATGTAATAGGAGGGCAGGTTGGACGGCCATCCAAATGGCGATGGCTTGGTGTGCGTCTAGCGTGCGTTTTTCACTCGGATCATAGAAAGAAGGAGATATGCCCTAGCCGCAAAATAAGTCCGGTACCGCTGTCGCCACTTTTGAATATGTGTGCGTTTTCATTACATGCACAATATTGTAAATATAAGGTTCACGCACACGTCTGTCCAGTCACTTACTAGCGTTCTAATGTTTTAATTGGTTCGCACACTATGAATAACAAATGTACGAATACACTCGTACACGTAAACAACAGCCTCGGTGAACTCCTTAGGGATGGAACACTTGTATCAAATAATACATCTATCGATAAAATTATCCGATGAGAGGTTATTCATTTATAAACAGTATACTTCGTGTAGGGGTGATACAAAAAAAACAGAGCATGTTAAATTTACAAAAACAATATTATTAAAACAAATAATTTTTTTTTTTTTTTTATTTAAACCACTTACTAACAAATTGTAAATTTTTCGCATTACATAAAAGTATGATTAGCTTAAGTATTAATCTATAAAATGGTTGATATTAACAATCAAAGGTTCACCGTTGGTCCCCACACTAGACGGGAATCTGTATAGTGAGGACCTGGTTGTGAAGGATTTACTGAGGTAAAAATTTTGCGACTTTTACAGTTTCATATTTTTACATAGGTACTAAATTATAAACAAGAACCGACAGTGGCATAAAAATATTGAGCAAATTATAAAATTAAAGTAGAAAACAAAAAAGATAAAACATAATTATTGCGAGTTCAGTATTACAGTTGTGTGAGAGTGGTGATGGGTGTTAGTTGTGTGTGTAGTATTTATGTGTGATGTGATGAGTGGGAGGAAGTGTGTGATTTTTGTGAGAATAATAGTAGGTTATGTAATGATTTTTAGGATATCCTCAGTTGCAGCATAGCCTAAGCCAATAAGGTGGGTGAAAACATTCCGCTTTGCTTCATTGAGGGTGCAATTCTTTAACTCACATTTACGGAACAGATTATTAAAAAGGAAAGGGCCAAGAAAGGTTAAGAAACGCTGAGCAAATTTAGTTTTCGTTCTGGGGATGGGGATTCTTATATTACGTCTCCTGATTAGAGTTAAGTAATCAGGGAAAAGAAGAAACTGGAGGTACTGCTGAGTGACCACCCTAAATATAAACAGTTGACGTATTGATAGAAGATTTGTTTCAATGTACAGAGCGGTAGTAGGGAACCTATACGGTTTACTGAAGGTGACCTTAAGTATGGACCTTTGAGCACGTTCAAGAGCAATAAGATGGGTTTTAGCAGCGCCACCCCAACATGAAATACAATAGGTTAGCACTGACTGACATAGTGCCATGTATATTGCATTAAGGACTTTTTTATCGTTGATAATTCTTACCTGTTTCATGAGATGAATCAGTTTTCGTGCTCTAACCGATAGACACGATATATGGGGGGCGAAGCTGAGATTCTCGTCAAGTAGAATGCCCAGATATTTTATAGTGGGGGCTCTTGAGATGGAGTCAGGGCAACAGTTGCTAGAATTTAGGTCGGAACATGTATGGATAGTGATTGGGGGGGAGATTACCGGAGCCGAAGCCTTTGTCTTAGAGAAGCACAAATATTTACTTTTTGAGGCATTAAGCGTAAGAAGATTATTGTTTAGCCAAGTTGCTATCGATGACATACCCAGTTGAGCAAGATTGAAAACTGCCTCCCAGGAGGATTCATGGAAGATTATGGCTGTATCGTCCGCATAGCAAAATAATTCCACATTTTCGGAGTGTTTTATGGCGGAGCTGATGTCATTTAAATAAATAATAAAAAGAATTGGGCCAAGAATGCTACTCTGTGGAACACCAAAACAGAGTTGACCCGGGTCGCTTATGCTCTCATGACCCACTTTAACTCTTTGGTGTCTACCGGTTAGGTAACTACGGATCCATTCCAAGGCATGCCCTCTGAACCCTAGCCTTTTCAACTTTTCAAGTAGTATGGGAGCAGACACCGTGTCAAAAGCCTTTGCTAAGTCTAGAAAAACTCCAACACACGGCCTGCCTGCATCGAGTTGCGAGGTTACTACATTAACCAGGGAGAGAACAGCATCCTCAGTAGACTTTCCCTGCCTGAAGCCGTATTGTCTTGAAGAAAGGATGTTTTTAGATTCTAAGAAACCCACCATTCTCCTATTCACGATTTTTTCCAGGATTTTTGAAATATTGCTCAGAAGAGAGATGGGTCTATAATTGTTTGGGCAATCCTTGTCTCCTTCTTTATAGACAGGAGTCACTGAGGCAAGTTTCCAACAGGAGGGGAAGACGCCTGAGGCAAGGCTTAGATTGAAAACATGTGTGAGTGGGACAGCAAGTAGGTGGCATGCTGATTTAAGCAGAATGTTTGGTATACCATCAAATCCAGGAGCACTATTAGCTTTTAGGCTGCGTATTATTCCAATGACCTCTTCAGTGTCCGTAGGTTCCATGAAAAAGGAGTGAGGTGACTGGGGAATTTGGATTTCCGCAGCAAGTTCCGGTTGAGTTTTGTGGAGCTTCTTCAAGATTTTATTTGCCAAATTCGGGCCAACTGAAGTAAAGAAATTGTTACTGTTATTGAGCTTTGGGTCCGCTGCTAGTAGCTCAGCGGGAATTTTCGATTTTTCTGGGATATCACAAATACTTTTTACAGTTTTCCAAAGATTTTTTGGGTTTTGTTTGTTAATATCAATTTCGCTATTGAAGTAAGCTGATTTCACTTTTTTTAATAGTTTATTACAGAAGTTTCTGTATCTTGTGTAGACTAGTTTGGCTATGAGGTCGCTTGGATGTTTACGGAATTTGGCGTGGAGTTTGTCTCGATGTCTCATGCACCTGAGCAGGCCAGGTGTGATCCAAGGTTTTAAAAGACGTTTTGAGTTGGATACTTTAGATAGACGCGAGTGTTTTTTCATTTTTTCACAAATGACCGACGTCAAATGAGATGCAGATAGTTCTGGGTCTTCGGAACAAAGTACCGGGGACCAATCATGGTCTCGTAAGTCCGTTAACACGGCATCAAAATCGGTTTTCAGCGAGACTTTTCGGTTATTTGACTTGGAGCCATTACAGGATAAGCAAAGTAGAATAATATCGTGGTCAGTAATATCGCTTGGGCATACAATTGATTCTAGTTTATACTTAGAACGAATGAAGAAATGGTCGAGACAGGCACTCCCTCTAGTGGGCCTCGTTATTGCGGCAACTAGGCCATGTTCAGCCAACAGACAGAGATACTCATTGCTGATACCATTGTGGTTGTCCAATATATTTATATTTAGATCGCCAGTAATTATGAGGTTGGGTGAACTTCTTAATGTATTAAGTGTGTCGTCCAGTGATGAAAGGAAGTTATTTAGATTGGTAAATGAAGGAGATCTATACAGAGACAGGATAGTTATATTATTTGAGAACTCGATTAACAAACCTTCTGTCTCGGCAAGAATAGGTTCGCTGACATTTACGTTCCAATCTATCCTAGTGTAGACAACGACACCGCTCGCTCTATTTATCAATTTGGTGGTATAAAAACAATTGTACCCTGGTAAGTTCTTGACGGCATTATCTTTTAGCCAACATTCAGTAAGGACGATAGCATCAAATGTAATATTTAAACGGTGCAAGCTTACGACAAAAGCATCAAAATTATGATTTATACTACGAATGTTGATAGTTAATATTTTGAAGTTACTGAAATTTGACAGGGAAGGAATATTTTTGCAGGATTCGAGTGACTTTGTGACGTTACAGTTAATAGAATTACAGTTGTCGATTTCATCAGCTATGTCTAGATTAGCCATACCCATAGCAAATCTTGGGTAGGTTGGTTATTGCGCTAGCAATTAAATGAGAATCCTGTGGTTTGAATATAACTTCAAGATAAACTGGGAGTTTACGTGTGTGTATATTGGGTGTTACTTGTAGAGAAGTGATTGTGAGTGTAGAGTGAGATGTGATGAATGATTGATTAGTTTGGTACAATTGATACTGAGCTCCGTAATTGAGACAAACAGACTCTATTTTCAATGGCTGTGGTGAGAGCCTAAAGAGTATTAAGTTACTAACTTTACAAAATAAAATGGTAATTTTAACTTGTTTGCGAGGTTGAGAGTGTGGCGGTCTGGGGAGGATCCATAGGTAGCGGTAAGCCGATGACAGAAACCAGGTCACTGGAGGTTTTAATTTGTATCGCCGGTTTCTTGTCTGCCAGCCGGACATAAATGGCACCATCACGTACCCAGCAGTACCGAAATCCATGTTGCCGTGCGCGCAGTCTAGCGTCACGAAACAATAAGCGATTCTGCTTTGTGAGGCGCTCGTTGAAGTAGAGTTGTTTTGAAGGAGCATCAACAATGCCCTCTGAGGTAAGATTGCGCCTTGTGTTTGCAGCCTTCAAGAACTCGCTACGTTTTGCTCGCCTCACCAACTTGACAACAATCAAGCGTGGCATACCGTCATAAATAGGTTTCGGAGTATTCGGGCGCTTTGGGCCTGCGCGTGTTATCTCATCTACATCGCTAACGCCAAGCTCAATTCCAATCTTCCTTGAAATCAGCATAACCGTGTGCTGAAGATTCTCATTCTCCACCTCGGGAACACCTGCGATCTCCAACTCATTCCTTAAGTTGTATTGCTGTTGACTGTTTGCTGTGATCTCCAGATGTTCGAGTGTTGTTTTCAGCTGATTAGAGTGTAGAGATTCAAGTTCCGTAATGCGATTTTTTGCCTGCATTAGTTCTGTTTCCAAATCCGAGATTCTGGCAACACCGGCCTCGATTCGAGAAAACCTTGCTTCCATTTCGGTTCTGAGTGTTTCTGTACTGGCAGAAATCTCAGCTCGGAGCGATTGGATATCCTGCTTAAGAGACTGGTTCCCGAATTCTATGAAAGATCGGAGGTCTCCGTTAGGTGGTGAGTTATTCTCAAGTTCTTGAGCAGGTTGGGTTTTTCTAATTGTTACGTTGGATATGCCAGCCACAGGGGCTTTAAGGGGCGTGTTGGTGTTATCTTGTTTGGGTAGCCCTTTCTTACAGTTTGGACAGGTCCAGTTCAATTTGCTACTGGTCACCGTGAGACCAACGCACAAATAATGGTATATGTAGGGACATATGGCACAATTGATCCGGTCTTTCTCTTCAGTCGGCGCATTGCATGCAAAACAGCAAATTGATTTACAGCTTTCGCAATGCCAAGTGCTTACCTGTTTCTTCACTGTTTGTTCTGTGAGGCCTACGCATTTGAGGTGAAAAAGATGCGCGCAGGATTTGCGGACGCACACTATTTTGTCCTTGCCAGCCGCAGGAAGATTGCAGGTAAAGCACTTCATGTTGTTTTCGCTCGAAGAATATCCAAGCCGTAGCGATGACAGATAAAACGCAATAGCGCTTCGGCAGTCGCAAAGCGCCCGTAGCAGTGCTACGCGGACGTAGCGGCGGCGTAGGCGCGTAGCTCGGTCAGTGACCCAGCCAGCCTCTGTGGATGTCGGTAAACACCGGCGACCGCTCGGGCTCACGCAGTTCTTGCGTGGAAGTTGATGTAGGTCAGTTAATAAACGGTTACTTTTTATAGAAATACGCTTGTATCCTCGGATCCAGTGGTGCTATTTTGATTGTACTTTCATCACTTTGTAGGTGAAGACTCTGGCTAAGCACTGAACTGGCACATAATACACGCACTGAGGTTTTTATTATAATTTTCGTTAAAAAAACGCGGAGCATAAAAATATGATACTATCTATTGCGCGTCGCCGCAACGAATCGAAACGAATTATAACAAATAATCCTATTATAATTTACTGGCCCGTGAAATGTAAATATTTATTCACTACTTGTCTTTTTGACAGTATTTGTGGCTTCAGTATATGATAAAGACGCAAACTTGGCTTTCTATTGATATAGAATTTGATTATTTTGATAATGATGATGACCCTTGTACTGTATACTTACTAATACGATAAGTTAAAAATGTTTATATGTTAAATTTGTTGGACAGAACACCACTGAAGCATATTTGGTAGTGACGCAGTCCGAAAAGCTAGGTCTTCTGGGTTTGAATCCTGGTAATGGAAAGAATTAATATTTGTGTGAAGAGCACTTCCACGGTGAGGGACGCATTTGTACCTGGATCTTGGATATTTCTTTGTATTTTATTTAGTATATGAATCCCAATGTAACGTGAAATGCACTTACATTACCATTTACAAATTGGCTTATATAGGTAACTCTGTTAGGACTCTGTAAATTAACAGCAGTTTTTGTTGGGTGAAAGAATGAAGTGCTGACTTTTTAAGAATACAATAGCAATTACTTTCTCATTATCTGAAAATAATTCACCCAGCTATATAAAAAATAGAAGAAACACATGTATAAACTCAAAAACAACAATTTTTCTGAAGAAATTGCCACTTGCCTCAGTAACAGTGATATATTGGAAATTAGTAGCCATGCTTGGATTATCTGGAGTAACTAAAGAATATGTTGATGGCTGTGATTGAAATGTATCATGGGCCTGTAAATAAAGTAACTTCCTAATTAAAATACAGTAAATAGTAAGAACTTTTATAAGCTTGTCAAAAAAAATCTCAAAGAAACTTTCGAAACATATATAGATTAAAAAAATAAAATCAGCATCAGACTGAAATTCTACAGATAATATTTTCATCATCGTCATCATTCAGCCACAAGATATCCACTGCTGGACATAGGCCTCCTCTATGGATTTCCAAAAAGACCAGTTGAAAGCGGCTTACATCCAGCGTCTTCCTTCGACTAGGATGAGATCTTCTCTCCATCATATTGTGGTCTCCATTCGAGAACTTATCGGATCTAACATGGTAAATAAATTAAATAAAATATTAAAAAGTAAATTATTAAAATATTGAAAATACTTTATTTAACTTGTTTTTCATTACATAATCGAATTTCATTTATAACATAACGCTCATAAAAAAATAAGTATATAAGACTATGATTTAGTACCACAACCACATCACCTGATTTGTTTCTTTAGAAACACTTTCTTTTGGAGAGTTATGCGTCGTCCATCTGTAATGAAGATTTAGAATAAAGTGATAATTGAATATTCTAAACCATGTAAAATTTTATTGTGATTTTAAATATACTGGTACCTCAACCTTTGTTGAACTCGTTACTATTGGTATTTTTAAAGTAAGAACTGCCCACAGAAATATTTTTTCCCCTCTTTAGCATCTGGAAACACTTCTCTGTAAAATGGATGGAGCAAATGGTACTTTATTTGAGAGGAAACCAGTTATACCCTCTGTATTTCGATTCATTTTTCTTTCGTATTTTTCTTTATCTTTATTAGAAACTCTTTGAAATACATGATCGAAGCTAGGCCTGTTTTTATTAAGACAAAATCCTTCTACTTAAATAAAAGCTTCCTTAGCAACGCAAGCTGAAGTCTACGCAGGAGTCGCGAGCAATAGTCGACGATAAGACTAGATACCTAGTCTTACAATAATTGGTTCTAGTAATTTTGGAAGTCTGGACGAACGATTATAAATGCCTCAATAATATCGATACTTAATCAGTTTGAAAAAAAAAAGGAATTACCCCATCACTATGTCTCCTGCTGAATTTGACATTTCACGGCAAATACATGCGGCCGTAACTCGAAACATTGCATTGAACAATGATCAGTTTTGCGTAACGGTTCACTGCGGGCTGGCTTTTCCTAGTCAGCAAACCTCCACGAAAATCCTATATAAAAACAGCAGTGGAGTAAATCCAATGTAATAAATACGTCCCATTTATGTTCTTAGTAATGGGATGCACATTACACATAAAATTATTATAATTATGATTTTTCGTAGTTTATAAGACGAATATAGTGAGTCAAATAGGTTTACCGGTGAAAAGACACTCCACTGTTTTTTAATAACATGTATCACAGCGATTTCTGCAGGTAATCACTGCGCAATTAGGCATTTTTCTCAGATGTTACTACGACGGCTGGCGCGAAGCGATTGACGGCCATATTTTAAAGTTTCGCAGAGGTTAGCCCAACTGGGCTAACGTTGGGCGACACGCCCATAAGGCACTTCTCCTTATTTTTGTGTTCTGAGGTTTTACCCAACATCCTTGAATTAATCAAGTTCAACGCCATCTATCGAGCTACTAGAGAAGAATTAAATAATACCTAAATAAAAAGAAATCCCCCATTTTGTAATCTCAGAAATAATATTTGGTATGAAGTCAACTGTAAATTAACTAACTTTGTTCAAAATTGTATCTTATAGTTTTTGAATATGCCCTGATCTTCCCCAAAGGGTATAAAAAAACGATTATGTAGATTTGAGCCAAAAGGCTTGCCCCACAGTAAGAAACGTCTTGTACATCAGGCGCCATCTAGTATATTTTCCATTGTATCACTCTTCTATTCGTTTATAACTTTTTTCTTTTCTGGTAACACACACCCGTTGAGTGTTCCGTACTCAGAAAGGAGCGCTACTAAATGAACACCTGACACATGTTAGTTTCGTTAAATCGAAACGTTAAACAGAGAAAAATATAGTAGTGTGATATAGTCTTTCAGATAATCTGAGAGTAGGTTTCCTTTCGGTGTTGCCGAAAGTGAGGAATGGCCTTCAAATTTGGTTTGCTTACGGGAGAATTTTGGAGGAAAAAGTTTGTTGAAAGTTTTGGAGGTTATG
Organism: Yponomeuta sedellus; assembly: GCA_934045075.1. Lineage (NCBI taxonomy): Eukaryota > Metazoa > Arthropoda > Insecta > Lepidoptera > Yponomeutidae > Yponomeuta > Yponomeuta sedellus. The sequence goes on along the minus strand of OW203724.1, from coordinate 8,437,412 downwards.
TAGGTACCTATTTTTTTATCTTCAAAACGGCTCATTGGCTAGTATGGGAGAGATTTTTTCCAGATTCGAGATTGAAACTCATCCTCTCTTTCATTTATAAGTATATTCTGTGGTATCAAGCAAATTTGTGGGCAGGTGTATTCATTCTGTGCCACAAACACGGATGTAAAGGCTCCAGTACACAGTGGCCGATAATGGGCCATGCTTTGCCATTCACACAACTGTAGGCCACGATCACGTACTGTTTACACAATGGCGCGTGGATCATTGCTGTCTGGCAAACCACTTGCGATGGCCGTGGAAGTAGTTGCGGCCGCAGCTATTTATTTATTTACTATTTATTTGTAGACTTTTAGTCCGGATCTACTTACGGGTGTTGTTATATCGGAAGAGTCTACAATGTGTTGTGCTTACGAAAGTTTTAGTTCAAAAATTTATTTCTTTTATTTATTTACAAGTATTACATACAGTCTATTTATTCTTACTTGTCCAATTTAGTAAACAAGATTCTACCCGTAAACTGTAACTTTTTAGTCCAAAACTGCCATATTTCCATAAATGAAGTAACTTGGAACACTCTTTTAGATAACACGCTGCCAATTTTATAAACATAGTTCATGATAATTCATGAATTTGCGAGAAAATGTCTAGTTTAGGCATCTAATCTCAATTTTAAGGTTAGAATCTTGTTTACTAAATTGGACAAGTAAGAATAAATAGACTGTAAGTATGTGCAACAACAAAGTTATTAAAAAAATGGCGCAAAAGGCGCAAAATTACGGGCTCAGATTGATATTAATCAATAAACTTGAAGGTCTATTGATTTATCTTCATTGTTTCGCCATATGGACATTTTGGGCGATTTATAATTTCAAGTAGGTAGTTCTCCAAAAAATCATCGCAACAAAGAAAGTACTCTATGTCTATCCCGGTCAGCAGTCGGGTGACGAACTGAATGATGGGCCACTGTGTAAACAGAGATGGGCCACGCTACGCCACGATTCCTATGAAGTGTGCTCAAAAAACCGACAACTGTCCGATTGCGCGCCACGATAGGCAATTGTCAGCCACTTCAAAGGATCGTGGCGTAGCGTGGCCCATCTCTGATTACACAGTGGCCCATCGTTCAGTCAATTGAAATTCAAGTTTTTTGATTTATATCAATCTGAGCCCGTAATTTTGCGCCTTTTGCGCCATTTTTTTAAATAACTTTGTTGTTGTACATAGGTCTGTAATATTTGTAAATAAATGAAATAAATAGTAAATAAATAAATAAATAAATAGCTGTGGCCGCAACTACTTCCGCATCCATCGCAAGTGGTTTGCCAGACAGAAATGAGCCACGCGCCATTGTGGGAACAGCAAGAAGTGATTGCGAGCAATGGGCCAGCATGGGCTGCTGTGTATGTACTGCGGACTTTATGTCTAATTTATGGTTCTGTGCACAGAACAATTATAGTTCTGTGCTGGATGTGGTCTCATGGTCTGTGGGTCGGATGGATCCTCAGAATAATAAATACTTGTTCTCGAATGTGAGTGGAGTCACAGAGCATAGTGAGTATGGGTCAAGGGGTCAAGTCAATCGAGTAAACAATGCAAAGTTTTTGCTTAATTTTATTTCATTATTATTTTGTTTCTTACACACAGCACAAAGCCTATAGGATTAGTCAATAGTAGTGTGGAATCTCATGTTTACCTTTAAAAACATACCTAAAATCTTTACGAACAAACGCACATTTTTCACGACACTAAAAAATATACTTTTCAACATGGAACAATTACAAAACTTACCAAAAGTCCGACTTTCGGAGAGGTTACCCCATTCGGTGATACCGGTCAGATATAAGCTGAAGCTGACTCCTGACATGTCTAAGGCAACCTTTCAGGGAAACGTCGATATAGCCGTTAACGTTAAGGAAGAGCGAAAATATTTGACTTTACACTCCAAATTCTTGGACATAAAAGATGTTAAACTCCTCAAGGATAACAACGAATTGTCCGTCTCGAAGTTTGTAGAAGTGAAACAAGTTGAACAACTGCTTATATATTGTGACTACACTCTTGAAACAGGCGATTATAACATAGTTATAGATTTTACCGGCAGCCTTACCAACAATCATGTTGGCTTTTATTTATCTCAGTTAGACACAGACAGGTATGACTAACAGATACATTATTATTGTCAATACTAATTAGCTTAATTTATGTATTTTTGACTTATTATAATTGGAGGGATTTAAAAATTAAAATATGTTTGTTTTATAGGTGGGTATGAGTGTTAATTAATCTCATAATTCTTTATTTCTGTGCGAAAACCTGTGCCCTGCGGTGGGACGTATTTAGGCTACATAAAAATGTATGTACATTTCTTAATATCCTAGATTTCCCAAAATGATATAATAGTGATTTTATTTCCCAATTCACTCCTTAAGAGAAGTCCTGTGTTCTGCAGTCCTAATTATAATTGTATGTTCAGGGTTTCTATATTTGATGGTAAAATTTAATACAAAAAAAGCTGACTTAGAAAATTATTTATTGATTCAAATTTATAAAAACAATTGTAATCATTATCCATTCCATAACTTTGTACATTTTAATGTACAATGCTGTCATTGCACATAATTCTGTCAAAAGAATTTATTAAGTTCCCTCAATGTTACAGAACAATGGTGGCCAGTAAGTTTGAGCCTACATATGCGCGAGAAGCATTCCCCTGCTTTGATGAGCCCGACTTCAAGGCAACATATGACATCACACTTGTGAGGCCGGCTTCCCACATAGCCCTGTCTAACATGCCTGTAAGTTGGAAACCTAAATAATTTATAACAAAGGTATCTGGACCTCTGTTTCACTTATATTATTCACCAGAAAAAACACTAAGTCCATCTTGTATAATTAGATTCTTCAAAAGTTTTTTGCTGTTCCAATCCCCAAATTTGTTTTTTGATACCATTTTCACATCCCTATAATTTTATTTACAATTATAATACTGGAAGCTTCTTAGGTTTCCAACTAAATCTAACATATTTTTATGGTTTATGATGCCATAAATATCAGTTTTACAGACTTAACTACTGAACTGAATAGTTGTTCAGTCATTACAGCTAATTGCTTTACAATAAAAATAAAAACCATAACAAAAAACTTCCAGTTGATACAATCACATTGAATTGTCATTATTTTTAATTTCAGCAAATATCATCTGTGGAAGATGACAATGGTGACTCAGTAGCCGTCACATTTGCCCGAAGTGTCCCCATGTCCACCTACTTGGCATGCTTCGTGATCTGTGACTTTGTCTCCGAGGAAACCACTATCAACACCCAAGGAATAGGCAAAAATTTCACACTTCGGGCCTTTTCACAAAAGGGAGAGACACATAAGATTGACTTTTCCTTGGATATTGGGAAAAGAGCAACGGAGTTCTATGTTCAGTACTACCAGGTGCCATTCCCATTGCCGAAGTTGGGTAATGATCTCTTTAATTTTCTTCACATTGTTTAGCTTCAGTTACGTTCATATATGTATATGTCGCAGGCAATTTGTTTAAAACGGCGTCGTCGTTTCAAAACGCTAGCTATTTTGTTATATGCCTAAGGCAAATTGTAAATTGCCTTGCGACTGGTTCAATTGTTTACACACACACACACACACACACACACGCGCGCACGCACACGCACAGAAATGCACAGAAATACACACACAGTGACACACGCGCGCACACACACATACTCACACATACACATACATACATACATACATACATACATACATACATACATACATACATACATACATACATACATACATACATACATACATACATACATACATACATACATACATACATACATACATACATACATACATACATACATACATACATACATACATACATACATACATACATACATACATACATACATACATACATACATACATACATACATACATACATACATACATACATACATACATACATACATACATACATACATACATACATACATACATACATACATACATACATACATACATACATACATACATACATACATACATACCTACATACATTTATTTGTATTTGTTGCAACGTACATTCGCTGCAGAGAATATTCCTTGTAACGTACTTCGAAGCTATGAACTTTTGCTGTAACGTAATTCCTGGATGCCTAATGAGGTCTCCACAGGGCCGTTTTTACGTGCTAAATTTGAGCACATTGACTCGTTATTTCTGAAAAAATAGTGTGAATAACTATAAATATATATATATAATTGTTAGTTACTAACATCTATAATAATTCATACTAACACATTATGGAACGTTTAATCAGAAATAACTAAATTGATTTTGCCATCGTCTTGAATCGAACATGCCAAATTTAGATTTGTTCAAATATCGCCTCAACTATTGACTCAAAGAAAAGTATATGAGAAGTATGAACCAGACAAACACTATTGTCTCCACAGAACTTAAAAAAGAAAGAATATTACTCACCGATGAACTGTTTCGGCATGATCGGTAAATTTTAGTCCCCAACTCTTATTTGTGCTTTCTAACACAGCACAAGAATGCATTTTAGTAGAGTTCTTACGATTGTTTTCTCTACTAGAAGCAAACGACAACTGAGGTAAGAAGTAGTAACTGTCAAAGACTAGGCATAGGCAATACATTGCTAATGTGAGGCACGCGTGCACCTCCCTGTGATTGTCTCCCTCTCCTTGTACACTTGTAGAACTACACTAAGACTAGCCCACTTCTGTCCCCAGACATGATAGCCATCCCTGACTATGTGTCGGGCGCAACGGAGCACTGGGGACTCATCACATACCGGGAGACCTCATTCCTAGTTGACCCTGCTACCGCCTCGGCTAAAAATAAGATGGCTGTCGCCAACACGGTGGCACACGAACTGGCACACATGTGGTTCGGAAATTTGGGTGAGAAAACACAACTTGTTTATCTACGAGTACCTATAACAAATAAATAAATATTCATGGACATATTACACAGATCTCGTTAGCCCTATACTAAGTACAACTAAATGACTTGTGTGACATGTTCCAACTCGACGATAGATTTAATACAATAAATACAAAGATAACATCCAAGACCCGGGACAAACTAGAAAAGTTCGTTTCCTAGTTTGACCCGGCCGGGATCGAACCCGAGACCTTCAGTTTTACAGCAGCGTGCCAAACCGCTGCGCCACCGAGGCCGTCGAATCATCATTAGTTTAACAATCAATTAAGTTAGATAACAATCATTAGTTTTTTACATGTGCAAATTGTTATTTCCCTTTACAATGTAGCTATAGCTTATTGAGCTTAAAGACAAGTTATTATTATTTTGTCAACTTCAATAAGGGTCCGGAAATTCGGAAACCCCGCATTTCCGAACTTGTCTAAGAATTTGAGTACCGTACTTTGTTTAAAACCTATTTAGAGGCTAAAAATTCCACCCATGCCGGGATTCGAACCCGCGACCTCTGGCTATCCGTGCCAGAGCCAGAGGTCGCAGGTTCGAATCCCGGCGTGGGTGGAATTTTTAGCCTCTAAATAGGTTTTTAAAATTGTCCTTAGCACGGGTTAGTGCATTAAAAAGAATATTACCGTACTTTTTATTAATCCAAATGTTAATCATAAAACTTTCACTATTGTATTAATTCTGTCTTATATTTCTAGTTACAATGAAATGGTGGGACGATCTTTGGCTGAACGAAGGATTTGCTTCGTATATGCAGGTGAAATCGCTCAACTCACTTGAGCCTTCATGGACCATGGTAAGCAGTCTTATTTATTGTAATCTACGGTAATAATTTATTTACAATACCAAAGTTATGTAGATGGGTAGGTTTTTATAATATATTCTCATAGGTTCGAAAGCGTGCCTCGTGTGAAAATCATTTCATACATAGTCATATTAGACGGGTCCAATCGTGTTTATTTACTAGGTAAAACGTAAATAGGTACCTTAATTCCTGACGTTTCGGCAGCGTTGCAGTTGTCGTGGTCACTATGTATGAGAATCGCGAATCATGGATTTGCAATCATTTTATGGTTTGTTCTGAGACTCGATTTTCGGAAATGAAGCTTTTTGTCCAAAAGCATAAAAACCACATAAGTCAAATCGTCTTTAAATAATTGTCTCATAAAACATTAGTAATTAAAATAGCAGTTTACTTAACTTTTAAAAAATCATGTATCATGTTCAATTCGTTGTCTCTTGACAGCTCTGTCAGTTTATTAAAGATTATTCAAATGATATAGAGTAATTGTATAATAGGTTTTCTTCACTGCTACATAAAATTGTGTTTTGGACTGACCCGCGACCGGGACCCTAGAATTATATTATTGGCGTAATTAGAACCTCGCTCCTCCGGTCATGTGACTCTGAGAGGGTAGTAATAGTTTCATTCACGCGCCGTTGGCATTCGTTTGCGTTAGCGACCATATTTAGTGTCAAAAAAACAGCAGTGATTGTTACGGGCCTCGGCTTCATACCGGTCTTAATACACACTACGGCACTAACCCTGGTTTCTTGTCAAGGCCTTTCTGCATTTCACAATCATCATTGTCAGTCCATCTTTGCATTGAAAAATAAAGACGTATTGTCTCAAACACGTCACAAGATAAAAATTAAAAGGCACAGAGACTCGATAACCATTTGAACAAAGCTACCAGTGTACATTATGTTATAGTCTGTTAGCTTTTAGAATATACCCTATCGGATAGAATCGGATATATTCGAGTAATAGAAATATCGGAACTAATAGACACTTCATTTTACGTAACTTTTCCTAAAACGTGAAGAAAATATTTATACAGAGCAGGAAGTAGTTTTACACTCGTGTGATTGCGGCGAAAACCGAAGCCTACTCTAGAGCCCGAGGTATATTCTAAAAGCTGACAGACTGTTATTATGACATACGGACTCTAACAGCACTACACACTTCAAAATAGGTTCTAGCTGCGTGAAAACCAGTTTCTCTAACACAATAAGGGGGAAAAGAGTGGGACGCTGAACACAGCAAAGAACTTTCTGTGTACAGCGTCTGTGTGACTACAAAATTCAGCCTTTCCCCGTCATACTACCTTTCGCGTTCCATCGCAGTCCGTATTCGGGGCCTCTGGCGACTTCAATATATCGTGTGACCGGCTGGTGTACCCACTAACTGCTCCCGCAACCTATTTGCTGCATTTTAAAGCTCAGAAGTTTTAGTTCATAATTAGGTAAGCGCGCTGGTACCTTTATAAACACACATGATTATCGACATCAAGTGTGTTTAGTCGCTTACAGTTAGTTTGGAGTGTTTAACACTATTCGCTACTAAATATAGAATAAATAAATATTCATGGACATATTACACAGTATCTCGTTAGCACCATACTAAGTACAAGACTTGTGTTACAGGTGCTAACTCGACGATAGATTTAATACCATAAATACATAGATAACATCCAAGACCCGAGACAAGCTATAAAAGTTCCTTTTCTAGTTTGACCCGCCCGGGGATCGAACCTTCGCTTTTACAGTCAGCGTGTCAAACCGCTGCGCCCAGTGTGGCCGTTTGAATGCTGGCCCACATAGATATATCTATCTTCTATAATATAAAAATGAATCGCTAAATGTGTTGGTAAGCGCAAATTTCGAGAGCAGCTGAACCGATTTCGCTAATTCTTTTTTTAGAATATTCCTTGAAGTACGAGAATGGTTCTTACGGAGAGAAATATTTTTTTTTTTAAGAATCGACTGTTAGGCGGTACGAAGTTTGCTGGGTCAGCTAGTTTTTTTTATAAAAAAGTCATGTTAGACTATAGCTTTGAAAATATACCGCGGGCTCTAGAGTAGGCTTCGGTTTTAGCCAATTTTCGCCGGTTTTCTTACTGATGATCGATTTCTAATTTCGAAATTAACTCTCATACTAATTCCTATATTTCTATTACTCGTGTAATAGAAATATTCGTATATATTCGATTCTATCCAATAGTAGCCGAGGTATATTCTAAAAGCTAACAGACTTTTTTTAAACTTTCGCGACTTGTACACATAGTTAGAAACGTCGAGGTAAAATAGCAATAAATTATTACGCGATTAAGCCCCGAAAATATTCTAACTATCTAGACTATACGATATTTTTGTGGTATTCTTATCCTCAGCTGGATCAGTTCCTCGTGCGGACGTTGCACCCTGTGCTGGTGACCGACGCCAAGCTCTCGAGCCACCCGATCGTGCAGACTGTCGACACGCCCGACCAAATCACCGCCATCTTTGACGCCATCTCTTACAACAAGGTATGCTTTTACCATGCCCTTTCACACGATGATTGATCTAAGATTATAGGTTTGAGAATAGTCCCTGAATAAAACTTCAGACTAGTTGTAGTTTATGCATGTAAGTATGTGTATGTGTCACCGGAAGATAACAAGATCCGCAAGTTTATAAATTACCTAGGAAAATTATAAACTTTCGTAGGATTGTAAACGAGAGAAAAATTGTATTATTTTACGCCCACATTTTCGCAAATTTATTAATTTGCGAAATCTCGTGGTTAATTTATAAACTAACGGATATCCATTAGTAAGATTCTCAACAGTTCGACCAATCACATAAGGGCTTTTAATTTTACGCTTTTATAAAATACGGCAAATAACACATTGCTCCCTGATTGGTCGATGTCGACAGTGGCAATGCTTGTGTCCATAGACTTATGTACGATCAAACTTGCCAAACTAGTATAAAGATAATCAATTATCTAGTATCAATTTATTACCTAGGTAATTTCAATTACCTACCTAACAGTATTTTTACTTTAAAACTATGCAGGTATAACTATAATGCAGGGTTACTTTCATACATAATGTGCTAATGAGCCCTACTCCACTCTACCAGAATAAAAGAACAAAAATTGTGTTCTACGATATTAAAGAGTTTAATTAAAAAAGAAAAAAAAAACAATCATAAAAACCGGTCTTCTAAAGAAAAAACAATCATATTGAAATAAAATTTTAAAAAATTCGTGAGGTTGACTTGGCAAGACGAAATATTTTTAAACCTCTTCAATAATGTTACAATTATTATTTAAAAAAATCTATATTTTAGTAATAAACTAAAGTTTGACGAAGATTAAAGCAATTTTTCTAAAATTATTTTGAATCCGTGGGAAATCAGCTCGCAGTGTAATGGCGTAGAATCCGACGGGCCGACGCGACGTCCCAAAGCTTTAGCTTCTTCTATCATGTTAACGACCTTTTTAATTTTTTTCCTCTGTCCATTCCGACCTCTTACTATTTTGGTCATGACCACTATAATACTTTCGCAGCTCTGTGGTAAATTTCACTTCATCTACAATATTTCTAGATGGAGAAGGAACACGTGACTTATTCAACCACTCAGAGCGCACGTGGCGTTTTGTTAATGCTTACTTATTATTTTACGCTTGAGTTTGGTAAGTTTATCAATATGCGAAAATGTAGGCGTAAGATAATACAATTTATCTCTCGTTTACAGTCCTACGAAAGTTTATAATTTTCCTAGGAAATTTATAAACTGGTGGATCTTGTTATCTTCCGGTGACATATATATTTATTTATAGTATTCAAATATGATTTATGAAAGTTTATTATTACGTACCTATACGTACATTGGCCATCTTGTATCTACGTAACGAGATGATTTATACAGCGTCCAGTGGCATCTTCATTCACACTAGAAGGGCGAAGGGACCGCCCGGATGATGTAGTATATATTAATAAACGTACGTATACGTATGTTTATTAATAGATAGATAGAATATTCTTTATTGCATGTACACCAGGGATTACAGAGACTTAAAAAATAACAGTACAAGTGGCGGCCTTATTACTAAAAGTAATTTCTAATAATTATTATTCGTATTTTTACCGACTACACGTATCTATTTCTCCTTCGGTAAATTCTCCGATTTGAGGTTGCCTGGAAGACATTGTTATTAGCTATAAGGCCGCCAATTGTATCTTATCTTCTGTATCTGCTGTTTCTGTATAAATTTTTCGGTATAGAATAAAGAATATTCTTATCATAACTTAAGTATACAAACGTTATACACCTGAAAGGGTAGAACTTGGTGACCTAAATACAAGCAACTACAACTACTTAATGTACCCCATGTTCTTAACACAATAAATAATTTCCATTTAATTTTACAACTTTTGAATTAAGTATGACAAAGGACTGACCATTTTGGGCTATACTTGGACAGAATGTAACAGAAAAATAGAATTTAAAAACCTATTTAGAGGCTAAAAATTTCACCCATGCCGGGATTCAAACCCGCAACCTCTGGCTATCCGTACCAGATACGGATAGCCAGAGGTTGCGGGTTCGAATCCCGGCATGGGTGAAAATTTTTAGCCTCTAAATAGGTTTTTAAATTTGTTCCTTAGCACGGGTTAGTGCATTAAAAATAAAAATAGTGTAGAAAAATAGAAATTACCCCTGATTATAATTAATTTCAAAACGAATATTTTTGCTTATCTCGTTGTATCAATCGACATTTTAAACAGTTACAAACTAATAAGAATTTTATTCGAAATCCAGTCTTAATTCTGTCAACCAGCCTTGATTTTTATTTCGGTGTTGCAATTTAAAGAATTTAATTAGTCACAAATTGCACTGAAAACAATGAATTGCGTTATTCCCAAAGATCTAGCTGCAGTAGCTCTTGAAATTCAATAGTTTAATAATTTAATTTACGATCTCAGTTTTTACGCTACATATGGAGCAAAAAAGAAAATTCTCTATAATCTCTCAAAGTTAAAAGCTGTCAAAGTCTCAAACATACTGTTATGGTTTACCTTCTTCCCTTCAAAAAGTTGACAAAAGATTTTAATTGCCTCACAAGATTTGTTGATGTCGGCTGGACCCGCCCTCCACTTTTTTATACAGCCTATAAACGTCCCTATACATAAAAAAATAAACGTCCCACTGCAGAGCCCGGGCCTTCTCTCAGAGAGAGAGAGTATGGGCTTATTTTAGGACTGAAATAAAAGACTGATTGTTTTAACACTACCAACATTCGGGCACTTCAGGGCGCCTCAGTGCTGCGAATGCTAGAAAACTTCGTCGGCGAGGAGAACTTCCGCTGCGGCATTACCGAATACCTGAAAAAGTATGAATACGGCAACACTATGACGCAAGACCTGCTCAGTGTGCTGGAACCTTACTTCAAACGGAACTACCCCGAGTTGGACCTCAGGTGAGCAACATACGCTTGGATTTCATCATCATCATCCGTCCACCGAATCGCTCGTAGCCCCGGCTGCCTGTGTGATCTTAAAAACGATCACGGAGGTTACACAACATAGGGCGCGATCAGTGCATGGATTGGTGACCGTCTATGACTAATGCTAGTGGCATTTTACCGAGCCGTGCTTCGCAGGGCACGTTAAGCAGGTGGTGCCGGCTGCCGTCGATAGATGTCAGTCGTTAAGCCAAGGCCTTAGGGCGGCTTGAAAACTTCTGACAGAAAGACCAGCCGGACTGGACTTGGCGTCCGTGGTGGAGTATGGCCTATACTAGATCTATCTAGAGAGCAAATCCTAATTGCAGCGAGGGATTCAAAGAACACCACTCGAGCTTGAAATAGTGTTGCTCCCGAGGTGAACACTTTACTTTTTATTACCCTCTATGAAAACATATGCAAGTGCAATTTATGAATAAGAATAGAATGTTCATTTGCCACATTTTTAGCGTTCGACAATTATTAATTCGCTGGAGTTAATATAATACTTTAATTTTTACTCCTTAAAGATAAACTAGTTTTTTTATAAAGAGTTAGTAAAATCCGAATTTGTACTGTTAAATGTTTCGTGTGCTATAAAGTAATCAAAACAACGTTGACAAACAAAAGCGGAGTAATGCATTTCGCGCGTCTTTATTTATTTGTTTTTTTACACGTGTTTTATCATCATACAGCCAGAGTTACTTGGTCGTATGTTCGTGATTGATTTCTTTAGTGATTGGAACTTTTACTAGAACATTTACATACAAGCACGTACATTGCTTCAGAAATATGCACACTCCAAATTATGTTATTTAGTTATTTCTTATGTAATGTCTTGTTTAATGTTTCCTGTGCAATAAAGTATAATGATGCAATAATATTTCACTCCCTGTTTAGGGGGACTAAAGCTCTTTTTATATAGATGTGATAGGAAACAAATATTGTTTATATTAAACTAGCTGACCCACCGAACTTCGTACCGCCTAACTGTCGATTCTTTATTTATTTTTTATTTTTCTCTCCGTAAGAAGCGATTTCGCACTTCAAGGAATATTCTAAAAAAAGAATTAGCGAAATCGGTTCAGCTGCTCTCGAGATTTGCGCAAACCAACACATTCAGCGATTCATTTTTATATTATAGATTTATTATAAACTAATTTTAATAAAGCTTTTATGAAAAGTATTAGTTAGGAGTCCATAATTTATTTTTTATTGTGCTATTCTCAGTTGTAAACACGACCAAACCTCGATTTGTGACCTCTGAAAGTTTTCGCAAAGTTCCATTGCTATCTGGCATGTCGTATGTAAATAAAAATCATGGGAATAGCTCCCTGAGGGATACAAAAAAAAATTCTTTACTGCACAAAAAAGGGGGTTTGTACAAAGGCTTAATACTAATAGGTAAGTATTTTCTTCCAGCTTACCTTGGCTTATGTGGATAATGGAAGGGGGTAGTGCCATAAAGTATTTATTGCGAAGAGTATATTTTTATATATATATTGTTACGGGCTAGGGTTCTAGAATTGGAGGTAAAGCGCCAATGACAACTTCTTAGGATTTATTCACGCAGGGTTTGGTCCAGGTCTTCGCAACACGAAGTCCACACGAAGATTCCAAATCGCAGGTCAGATCGAAGTCCAATAGTATAGCTGAGGTCGTAAGTTATCGCTCGTTTCGCAGGTGGTTTCGCTCGAAGTTCACTCTTCGGAAGTCCAAACTGAACTAACTGCGCGCCGTGGCGGTCGCTATTTATATCCGCCGGCAAGAGTTCTCGAACATTCCCGCAAGTACCTCCTCTCGGAGCACATGGCAGCGACTTTAGAACAACTTCATGTCATAGAGTTGTGAGCCTTATGCTAGTAGCTGCAAGCAATAATGACTGGTATCAGTCATTATTGCTTGCAGCGTTACTAAAACGAAGCATGCGGCGACTATTCGATAGGCTTCAAGAAGGCTAGATAAGTTCGAGAGGGGACCGACTACTCCTCTGGGCTTTCAAGGTTCAGCCAAATAAGAACTACACTCTGTTTCAGCTACATAGTTGACACGTGGACGCGGCAAATGGGCTACCCGGTGCTAACGGTGACTCCGACAGATAAGCCTGAAGTGTTCGTCGTGACACAAAAACGGTTCCTACTGGACTCTACAGCAGTTTACAAGAACGATTCGCAATACAAGTGGGTACATAATGTTGATTTTATTTACAAAAATGAATCTTAAATAGATTACTAAATAATCAACAACGTGATTTTAACGCCATCTTGTTTCGTTCAGTCGAAGTCTGTCAGTGCTAGGAATCAGTATATCGACTGATCGGCCTCCCAGGGTCACAGACGGAGAATATCAAGATCTAGCTGTATAAAATCCCTAAATGGAACTAATCCCAATCCTGTCACAAAATATATTTTTTATTACCTTAATACCTACCACCGATCGTGGCATACTTAATTTGTCTGCTGGTTACACTTGTCATCAAAGAAAAAATCTCAAAGTGAGTACTTTGTCATCTGCGTTTATTTACTTTTCGTCGAACGGTAAAATTGCCCCAACTTACGATCGTTTCTTAGCGAATAGGTATTCGGAATTAGAGTGCGTTTTGTTTTGTTCGTTGTGTTGATAAAGTCTTTAAGGTAAGTTAAGCAACATTTTTATTCAAATTCACTTAAATGTTTTCGACTTATCGCCCTACGTATGTCATTAGGTCTTTGTGCATTGGTTTTAAATAAGCTTCTGAGTTTATAAAATATGAGTAAAAGTTAGGGTGTTTAGTGGAGTTTAGTTATGAAATTTTCAGGATTATTAAATTGAAGTATGAGTATTCACATCCCATTTACATTTCTAGCGCGTTTTTGCCACGCCCATACATTTTTTTTTCAGAATGAGTGTCATGTTAACCACAAAACAAATTTTCTAAACTTGGATAAAGCTGACAACAAAAAGCAACTGGACGCTGTGTGTGCCTTTGTCATGGAGTCTTATGAATTTCAAACTATTCCAAATGACTCATTTAAGAAAATTAAGGTTTTATTAAAAAACCTTTGTTTCCAATATAATGACAAAAAGTTAAATCGAGAAAGAAAAGAATTCCACGTGACTTTAGAAAGAGTTAGGTTTACTTATTGATATGCCCAAACAGCAATCAGGTAATACAAATGACGGCAATACGGCAAGGATTTTTTTCAGGAATTCCGAAAAAACTTCAATAATTGCTGCTTTAAACTTAGAGCTCTTAAAAAAAACATATTATTTTGGAAACTCTCGGTTGTGGGTTTTCCATCGACTCAAAAGCCTTTGAGGACTATGCGAGAGATACTAGAGAACGGTAGGTACCTAAGTGAGTACTCTTGGTACAACATGCCAGTTAGTGTACACAAGATGTTGTATCATGGTAAGGACGTCGTAGAATCTTGCATTCTTCCAATCGTACAACTAAAGAGGCGCAGGAAGCTCGATGTGAGTAGATACAGGGAACATATTACACGTAAAACGGGTTCGAGTCCCGGCATGGGTGGCCGGCAGCCCCTCTAAATAGGTTTTTATTTGATTTCAAATTTTTTATTTTTAATATATAACATTATAATAAATGTGTAAGTACCTATATAATTAATGTGTAAGGTTTTCTTTTTCCTTTTTTTTTTGCACGCCTGCCAAGTTTTCGTTATACCTCCTGCGGTTGACTGGTAGAAAATTCTTATGGCATTAAGTTCGCCGCATTGAACAATTTTATGGTGCAATAAAGTATTAATAATAATAATAATAAAATATATATTTTCTAAAAAATTAGCATGTTTTTAATTAATTGTCTAGCAAAAATAATTAAATACAGCTAGAACTTCATATTCTCCCACTGTGGGTAGTAAATAATAAATAATTTTTCGTTTAATTTAAACTATCTTAGTGGTTTCTATTCTACTCCTTACCTAAACTTCCTAAACAGAACGTAACATTTACATACAGGTACATTGCTTCTGGCCACATACTACGTACCCTGTGTCGTGGGAACCTCAAACAACGACATCACAAACATGTAAACATCCAAAACCTGGTTTTTTTTTGTCCTCAGCCAGGGTTCGAACCCAGTTACATGTATGTAAATGTTATGTTATGTTAAATGTTCTCTTGTTTAAAAACCTATTTAGAGGCTAAAAATTCCACCCATGCCGGGATTCGAAACCGCGACCTCTGGCTATCCGTGCCAGCGCTCTTTCCAACTGAGTGAAATTTCGAACTTCTTTACAATATTCTCTGTATCATGTTCTCTTGTTACAGTTATCGGTGGTTCGTACCAATCACGTATAAAACAGAAAAAGAGACCTACGCGAACGTCCAGTGGTTTTCCGATCAGGCTGATCATGGTAAGTTGTTGCCTATAAAATAATGCAGCCTATATGTATACGTCTCTTTGTATGGCACAGGTCTTCTCTCAGATAGAGTGTATCGGCTTAATCACCACGCTTGCCCACCGCAGATTGGCAATTTCAACCGCTGAGGTATGTGAACACACCACATACTCGGGTTTCCTCACGATGCCTATGTTGCTTATGTAGATGACGTTATTATCGAGGTAGTAAACGAACGAGAACGAATTTTAGAACATAATTGAAAAAGAAAGATTGTTCGTGAGACCGTTAAATGAAAGAAATAAAAATACAATTCCTTTAAACACTCAAAAACGCTGAACATTCTGTGAGTCTTAAATTTAAAAAAAATAGACATAATCACCGATTAAATAAAATGCCTCTAGCGTTTTAGTGAAGTCATGTTTTTATAATTAAAGTCGTAAATTTTTATGTTTTTGTAAAATTATCATAGTTTAGGTTTGTACCAATTAAACGCAAGAAGCACTAACTCATCAAGAAATCAGACCACAATAGTGTAAAATCCAATTTTTTTATTAAGATAACATACAAGTCTTTTAGCAGCCAACACATAACATAACAGGAAAATTCACAAATAACCTTTGTTTTAGTAAAAATAACCCTCAAAAGCGGCGAAAACTGGTTGAAAATCAACAACAACCAAGTGGGATACTACCGGGTCAACTACTCGGAGGAGATGTGGGCCAAACTCACTGAGCAGCTTAAAGCTAAATCCTCGCAGGTGAATTTAGATTTTAGCGTTACTCCACAGATTTTCTTTCATCTTGAATTAGTATACCAATAAAGTAACCAGTTGACATTATGAAGTTTTGCTCGAGTATCCTCGAATTATGGAGAGAGCAAAACTTCAGTCCACTTCAAAACTTAAACACTAGCAAAGGTGCATGATGTGGCAACCTTAATAGGCTAGGCACTTACCTTAAAACCCTTTGCATTTTATAATTACGATGTATTAGTGTACTAGCTTGCCGCATGCAGCATCTGCCTGCAGTTTTTCGCAGATCGTCATCCCACCTGGTTGGAGGGCGTCCTACACTACGTTTGCCGATTCGCTGAAGATAAAGACAGGGCGCTATGGCGCTCATTAGGGCAGGGCTATGTCCAGCAGTGGACTAATATAGCCTGAAGAAGAAGAAGAAAAAGAAGAAGTGTACTAGCTACTGGTTGTGATAAATAAATAAATAAATAAAACTTCACTTCAAAACGGGCTTAAAAAGAAGCGGACGAGACTGCGCCGAGTTACACAGCCTTTGACTTTACGTGAAGTGTCTGTAAGCGTTAATTTTCAGCTTAAACTACGCTTACGCGACATTGGCGCCATTTAGCGGCACGAATCAAAAGGATCTGAGTGATTGATAACTTGCTCTACTCGACAATATTTACATGAAGTGCAGACGACACGTAGTTACAGAGCTACGGCACTCGTCTAGGCGACATATTTTCGTTGCATGCTGTTTTAGCAAGTGGCCTGCTTCTACAGAACTGCGGCTGAAACTTTTGACGTATAGATCTGTGTCCAAAAACTAGATATTTATCTGCAGGACTTTGTCGTACAATTATGTGTCTCAACAGCACTGTCATGTTTCCGATATCCACTGAATGCCGTCACTATGTGTGATACATATTACGCCGCCATAATATTATTTATCCGGCAGAGCTAGGTAATTCCGCTTTCGCACACAGATGGATACGTTAAAAGTGACATAATCGAGGCGCCGAACAGAGTTTCACGTGAAAAATAAATAAACTTTCCAGCTGACGATCTCCGACCGCGCTCAGCTCTTGAACGACGCGTTCGCTTTGGCCGAGGCCGAGCTCCTTCCGTACGGGCGGGCGCTGGCTCTCTCCACTTACCTGAGTGGGGAGCAGGACCTGGTACCGTGGGCCACCGCCACCGCCGCCCTCGACGGCCTGGCCGCCCGCCTGCGTCATACGGACGCCTACGACGACCTCCAGGTGAACAATCAGGGTTGGTTCTCCGACCAACCGGGTGCCTTAAAATGCATTTCGCTTTCAAGTAAGCATTTAAATTTGTTTCGTCATCATCAACCTATTAAGTCCCCACCGACCACCAGGGCACGGGTCTCTTCCTTAAGGAAGGTATAGGCTATACTCCACCACGGAGGCCAAGGCCGGATTCGTGGAGGTTTAATAGCCTAGTGGCTGGTCTTGCTGTTCAAGCCGCCCTAAGGCCTCTGACTTGGCATAAAAGACTGCCATCTATCGGCGGAGGTGTTCGAATAACTTGAAATTGCCAATTCGTAGTGGGCACGGGTGGTAATGAAGCCCATACTCTATCTCTCTCGAGCGAGAAGACCTGTGCCCTGCAATGGGACGTGTATAGGTTAAAAATAAAATAAAATTTGTAAAAAAATTAATGGTTCGCTCGTAGCCCCGGCTGCCTGAGTGATCTTAAACGATCACAAAGGTTAAGCAACATAGGGCGCGTTCAGCGCATGGAGGGGTCTATGACTAACGCTAGTGGCATTTTTCCGAGCGGTTCCGTGCTACGCCACGCACGTCAAGCCATTGGTGCCAGCTGTCATCTAATGGCATTCGTTAAGCCATGTCAGAGGCCTTATGGGCGGCTTGATAACTTCTAACAGTAAGACCTGCCGCTGTCTTACAACCCGGACTTGGCCCCCGTGGTGGAGTATGGCCTAATCTTCTTGCGATGCAGGAAGAGACCCGTGCCCCAGCAGTGGGGACATACGAGGGTCGATATCGATCCGTCATTTTATTATCTGGAAGACTTGGGTCTGTTTCACAATCTGCAGATAAAGTTCCGGATAAGCTATCCGCAACCGGCTGCCGTTTGTTCTAAATTTGAAGCCATAACGAACACACGCAATATAGGAAAAAATATTTAAATTTAGAACAAACGGCAGCCCTGGTTGCGGATAGCTTATTTGGAACTTTATTTGAACATTGTGAAACAGGGGCTTAGAATATAATATTTAATCAAAAGCACTTATACTAATTCTTGTACAGCCACAAAAATGTTAAATCAAGATAACATTAGACTTTGGACCAGTTTCTGAATTGAGAATTTCGCTAAGTAAATAGTTAATTGTAGTGCTGTCTCTTAGAATTTCTCAGAAAAGAGCGAGATAGAACGTCACTTAAGTATTTACTTAGCGAAAGTCTCAATTGACAACATTTCAATTTTTTAGCATACGTATTTTACTGTCCTAAAGGAAACTAATTAGATACGAAATAAAACGACACATATTTTTTATTTTCCGAAATTCGATGAATTTCATTCATAATTTTCTGTTTGAATTTCGTCTTATTCTAAAAGGACGTAACCAAAAATGACGTCACACATACGGCTTAATAATACTAACACCCTTGCCCCCTTTTTAAAAACCATTGGAATTACATAAAACGGAGTTTACACGATTATACTATTTTTATTTTTAATGCACTAACCCGTGCTAAGGAACAAATTTAAAAAAACCTATTTAGAGGCTAAAAATTTCACCCATGCCGGGATTCGAACCCGCAACCTCTGGCTATCCGTGCCAGCGCTCATTTTTAGCCTTTAAATAGGTTTTTAAACGGAGTTTACACGCTCAGTCTGGCGTCAGTTCAGTCCGTGACATTGATCAAGCTCGGATTAATGCCAGACTGATGAAGCATCAAAATATTCGAATATCCGTCAGTCTGGTTCATCAGTCCACTGAATAGACAATCAGTCTGCCGTCAGTCTAACCAGACTGATGGAATTAACTGACGCCAAACTGAACGTGTAAAGTCCGTCTTAGGAAAGGAAAAGTAATTTCTCCGACATGACATTTGAATGAAATTTAAAATGACATCTGTCATATCATTTTTAATACTAGGCAACGGTACCTCCTCATTCCACCGTATGTGTGACGTCATCACACAATTTTTGGTCTTTATTTATTTTCTCTAAAATTAAGCAATAATAAAAATTCTAAATATTTTTTTCCTTATCAAGATAGCAAAATTAAGAAACGGTATTTTTAGTTTTGCGCGTTAAATGTGAAATGTTACAACCTAATAAAAAAACATAAGCACCCAATTGAGGCGTAAGTTTAGGCGTTTTAATTGTACGAATCGTCCGTCTGTCCGTCCGATGTTCAGGTCTTCTCTCAGAGTAAGAGAGAACCGGATTATCTCTACGCGTGCCGTACGCGAATTGGCAATTCTAAGCAGTGAGGTATGCAAACAAGTTAGGCACTATTTCTTTACTTTAAAAAATTGCAAATTCTTGTAACTACATACTTACATTTTCACTTAAAATATTTTTAGTTTATCGTACATATTTTGTTTATATTACTGTATATCTTTATTTTTTTCAATGCTTATGTAAAATATATAGATATAAATATAAAATATAACTATTTGACTTTTCCAGAAATACATCCAAAGCCTCGTGCTACCTTTATATGAGAAGCAAGATTGGGATGCCCAAGATGGCAGTGTCATTCAACGGTAAATAGAGTTTTCATAAATCTGCTTCGCAAGGCACATTAAGCCGTTGGTGCCTGCTGTCATGTAATGGCGGTCGTTAAGCCATGTCAGAGGCCTTATGGGCGGCTTGATAACTTCTGACAGTGAGGCCCGCCACTGTCTTACACTTCTCCACCAACTGGGACTTGGCCCCCGTGATGGAGTATGGCATAACCTTCCTGCGATACAGGAAGAGACCCGTGCCCCAGCAGTGGGGACATACAAGGGTTGATGTCGAAACAATAAGCCCCTAATCGTCGACTGCTAGACATAACCTCCAAAGCAGCACGTCACGTGTTCGCGTTTGCCAGTTCATGGAAATATTCCTTCACTCTATAAATGCCTCGTTTAGTCTAGTCCAATGTTTTCCGAACTTCTTCCAAAGCATTGGTAAAATTCTGTTTATTGAGACTTCACCTCCCTAAATGCCTAGGACCTTGCAAATAACAATTGAAAACCATTGTTATAATCAAAGTCAGGACTCAAGAGGCTCTCCATTGATGAAATATTGAAAACTAATACATTTCTCTTCTGTAGTTTTATTCAGAGACACTCTTAAAACTAATCTAATAAAACACAGACAAATTTTATGTATCAAATGTTGTTGTAGGTATAATGAATATTTGTTGGGGTCTTACAGGTTTTAAAAGTATGTAAAGAGGTAGTAAGTACTTCCTACCTTACAAGTTACCTTCCACTATTACAAGTTGTGAATCCGCAGTGTAATTATTATGTAGCACTGAGATATGTTAACACTTCAGTCTTTAGGGTTTCCTCACAATGTTTTCCCTCACGCTTAGCAAGTGGTGTTGCTACCATAACTTCACAAATGCACATGTTAGGAAATAAAGTTATCGCTACGTCGGGAATCGAACCCACGATCTCCCGATTAAAAAGTCGGTGTTCTACCCACAGAACATAAAAAAAGAGTAGAAGTCGTAAGTGGGCGGTGCCCGCGTGCCTCACATTAGCAATGTATTGCCTATGCGTAGTCAGTGACAGTTTTGTTGACTTCAGTAGCCGTGCGCTTCTAGTAAAGAAAAAATTGTGAAAACTTTATTAAAATGCCTTGTTATGCTGTGTTAGAGAGCAAAAATAAAAGTTGGGAACCAAAATATACCGATCATGCCGTAACATTTCATCTGTAAGACGTATTTCATTGTATTTTTAATTAAATTTGTAATGACATGAACACGGAAACCAATCCGAAAATGAGAAAGTGCAACCACCTTTATTTACTGGTTAATAAAGTTAAATTTTCATCGAAGAAAGTGTACATTCTCTAGAATTTTATGTCAAAATTTGAATTCTACTCAATTACGGATGGGGGCACACATGATAAAAATCTATCGATAATTAATTGTCTATGACTTAGTAGTCATACATACTTAGACGAATTGGAATTTTCAATACTTTGGTATTGTAAATTCCAATTCGTCTAAGTAGGTAAAATAATTATTGTTATTTTATACCTACTTCCTAAGTGCCTCTTCAAATGCTCCCGGTCGCCGTCCGGTCGCCGGGCCGGGTAAAGTAGTAATGTATGAGCTCCGGTCGCCGGCTGGTCGTTGTGCATGTGAAAGCTGTCATTGGAGCTCATACATTACTTTTCATACAAGACATGACATGAGCACAGCTAGATCGCGATGTAGTTTTTCTTCACCAGTTTATCAGGGACTGAAATATTTAAGAAACTATCAAAGTAATTTTAGTCTTACACTTTTAAATATTCCAACCGAGATGTAAAGTGAGGTTATCGAAAACGACTCAATGGTGTTTTTTACTTCAGTTCAAAACATTAAGTAAATTATTTATTATATTGTTTACCTGTGCGAGTGGTTGTTCTCTTGGCGAGCATCAGATTTTAGTTTTGTTATGTTATTTGTTTTATGGTTTTTTATTATTCTGCTATTTACCCTTAATACTTCAACCCCTTTGACAACAGCAAACCGAGGCAATGATAAAACAACCCTCTCGGAACCAAAACAATTTGGAACTGAGTTTTCGTTTAGTTTTCCTCAGGAAACAGGATATGAAATTAAAATGGAAGGCAGCGATAAGAAGGCAAAATTGTTTCCCAACGAAGATGAGCACAACATATTCAGAGCATTTTCATGAACACTTCATAATAACTAAAAAAGGCGGAAGGTGGCACTTATGTGATGCAGCAATACTAGAAAAAATGTGCTTCACTTCCATGTTAGACTCTTGCGCATAAATGAAATTATTTTAGTACAATCATCAATTAGTATTACGTATGAAACATGGCGTACAGATAGACAAAGATCTGAATTGAGTCGTAAAATAATATTTCCCGTGTTATAATTTCTAACGCCGGCGAAGCAGCGGGTTAAAGCTAGTTTTAATAAGAGATAACATTATACTATTTTTTTTTAATGCACTAACCCGTGCTAAGGACAATTTTAAAAACCTATTTAGAGGCTAAAAATTCCACCCATGCCGAGATTACATGTACGTAATACAGGGAATAGTGTAAAGAGGTTCGAAATTTCACGGCCCATTAGCTCAGTTGGATAGAGCGCTGGCACGGATAACCAGAGGTCGCGGGTTCGAATCCCGGCATGGGTGGAATTTTTAGCCTCTAAATAGGTTTTTTAAAAGAGATAACATTTTAAAATATTATGAAATCTACCACAATGTTTTATTTGTGCATCTATCCACCCTATTAGTATTAATTCTTTATTCCACAAAAGATAACGTAAAAAAGATGCATTTTCTACCAGTCAACCCGCAGGAAAAAAATAAATAGCTAAAAATACTTCTGAGTACCAGTATTCGTATTCGGCCGTTAATGTGTTAAACTGTTTGTATAATTTGTCTATAGGTTCTCCCTATCGACAAACTAGAACTCGCATTGTCCCATCCCAAACTGAGAATGTACTTGTTTTTCAATTTTGAACTTTATGTTTTACTAGGTAAAAGTTCTTTTCGGTCCGACGCGGTGGTAGTTCCATCTAGTGTAGAGTAGCGTTACTACAAAATGTCAACCTTAATTTCATCATTGTCATTTGACTTTGATCATTGTTAACATTACGAAAAGGTGCATATTTTACTTGAAACTTTTATGGTGTACACCTTTTCGGCATTGACTTTATTTACCAATGGCAGATTGGCATACGTAGTGTGCGTTTGGTTTATGTGTATCAGTTTGGTTACACTGGTTTTCGTACTAATGTGTCATGTCGCTACTTCTACTCTTTTTTTATGTTCTGTGGTTCTACCTCTCCGCTGCCACCGATAGATTATATTAATATGTAGTGCTTACGAACGTTTTAGATATTAAAAAATAGAAAACTTATTACATTTAGTTTTTCTCCAACACTAAATATTTTCTTAAGAATATTAATTAATTAATTAATTTATACATTTATTATTAAATACTAATAAATTTACAATACGGCGGACTTGATGCATTTTCTACCAGTCAACCGCTTCTTCAAATATTTCTTCTGATAATGTTTCTAATAAGTATTTGGACACATATTTTACATTATTATTTTACAGAATAACTCAAATATTGGTCATACATTATGTGTCGTCATTAGCAACATCACAGTTTGCGGCCGATTTGTACACAGCGTTTTTGTACTATACACGACCATAGAGGAAGCACGACTAAAATTATTTTTCGAAAGCATATATTTAGAACTAGCTGACCCAGCGAACATCGTACCGCCTAACAGTCGATTCTTTTTTTTTTCCCCTCCGCAAGAACCATCCTCGTACTTCAAGGAATATAAAAAAAGGATTAACGAAATCCGTTCAACTGCTCTCGAGATTTGCGCTTACCAACACATTCAGCAATTCATTTTTATATTATAGATAAAAATATTCTATTGTAGAAAGTATACACGAAAAAATCATTATCGCGATTATTAATCTGCTAATAATGCCTCCAATGAGAGGTTATTATTGGTAGTTGTCCGTGAGGGTTGGCGTGACAGGCGCTCTATTCATGGGTTGGATAGATAAATATACTTATACTAGCGGACCCATCAGACGAATATACTTATACTAGCGGACCCATGAGACGTTGTCCTGCAAGCAGCGCCAACTACCGGGCTTATTAGTGAATCTAAACCATCCAGGGCGCCACACAAACGCATACAAAGAAATCATTAAAATCCGTCCAGCCGTTAGGAGAATTTCATTGACATCACACGTACCTACATTAGAATTATATATAAAAAGACTATTATGTATATAAAGATTCGTTGTCATTCATTATTTTATTTATTTACGGTTATATTAACAAGGAATGGACATTCACAAAGACTAAAGTTCTCTTTAATTTTAGTGCGAATTTGATATCGTAGAACAGCTATGAGATGTAGCATTTAAAAAATACCTGTATGGTTAAGTGGTAAAACTAAATAATTCATTATTGTTAACGTAAAGTAAAGGGAGTGATGACATTATTCAATTCAATTCAATTCAATTCAAATTATTTATTTCAGACAATTAGTCCATATTTACATTTTAAATTATAATATACGAGTAATATTTGTGTTAGTAAAAGTCTTATATCTATGTTAATACAATACAAGGTAACGAATATCATTATTATTATTTATCAATTTCACTCCCCGCTGGGCGACACTGTTAATACAATATGTGCGCTGCCACCCAGTGCCTTATGAATGGATTATCCACCTTGGCTGCAATAATCTTCAGTAAACTATTGCTACTGCCGCGGATCCTATACAGCAAGGACGCTATCCGTTTGCGTATGATGGCGTGGAAGCCATCAACCCGCGCCTCCGCAAACATCCCCGATGCACTACAGAACCGCGGCAGCCCCAGGAGCACCCTGAAGGCATTGTTGTACTGAATGCGCAGGGCGCTGTAAGATCTCTGCGTATATCTAACCCACAGGCTGCATGTGTAAAAAGATTGACAAAATGCTCTAAACAGGGTTATCTTAACACTCGTAGTACAATTCGCAAACCTGCGAGCCAGCATATTACATCTTACCGACAGCGCCCTGCGTTCCCGTTCCATGTCCAGGTCATCTGTGAGGTCGTCTGTTACCCAATGGCCTAGATACTTGAACTTAGTAACTTGCGCGAGAGGAGATCCGACTAGGGTTAAAGGGCGCGGCAAAGAATACGTTTTATTACCCGCTTTAAATATCAGAATCTCACTCTTTTTTGCATTGTACTTAAGTCCATGTTCTGTCGCATATGCCTCGCAGATGCCCAGTAGTGTCTGGAGACCACGTATCGATGGGCTCAGCAGCACCATATCGTCAGCGTAACTAATATTATTAATAAACTTGCCGTCAACAGAACAGCCGACTCCGGTGCCGCTGAGCTCACCGATCAATCGGTTCATATATATGTTGAAGAGCCTCGGCGAACTTAATCCCCCCTGCCGCACCCCACACTCCAACCTATATACGTCCGACGCCGATCCCGCCCATCTGACAGTATTTTGCTGATGCTGATGCCAGTATCTACATACATTTATTAGTTCCACCGGTAAGTCAGTTTCGGTGCCCAATTTGTCCCATAAAATGTCATATGCTACGAGATCGAAAGCCTTAGAAAGATCCAGGAAACAAGCATATACGGGTGTTTTCCTTTCCGTGTAGTAGCGAACCGTGTGCTTCAGACACAGCACTGCAGTTTCAGTAGATAAGCCAGTACGGAAACCAAACTGCCCGTCATGCAAATCACTGTGTTGTTCCAAGCTAGAGGCGAGCACACTGTCAAACACTTTTGCTATTATTGTCGCAAGTGAAATAGGTCTATAGAATCAGAATCAGAATCAGAATTGTTTATTCATGAACATAGGTAAAAAGTGTTCAATACAGGTCTTAAATATATTTCTTAATGATCATTCTATGTTCTACCCATTGGGCGTATGAATATTCATGCAGGCATGCAGTAATTTTGTATTTACAAATCCATGAGATGCACAAAGACAAATAAAACAAATTCAAACTGTTTGCAAACTAAAAATACGAAGTTTAGTGTAAGATTGTTTTATCGCACAGAAAGTCGTTAATACTATAATAACATTTTTCTATTAATAATATACATAATTTATTTTTAAATTGTCTTAGCTCTAGATCTTTAATGCTATTAGGGATTTTGTTAAAAATCAAGGGAGCCATACAGAAAACACTCTTTCTCATGAGAGCAGTGCTGCATTTTTGTAAACAAAGTCTATGTCTGTGTTGCATACGTATGTCTCTAGAACGAACTGTGGAGGCCTTAACAAAATACTGTGGATTCATTCTAACAAAGACAGCCATCTCAAAAATATATAGAGAGGGAAGTGTCAGCAGTTTATGTTTTATAAAATAAGGTTTGCAGCTATCCATTCCTTTAAGTCCACACATCGCCCTGACGCACCGTTTCTGGGCTTTAAAGATTACATCCCTATTTGTAGAGTTGCCCCAAAAAATTATACCGTAGCGGAGAGTGGACGCTACAAAACCATGGTAGGCTGTGAGGCAATTTTCTGAGCTTAGAATTTTGGAAAGTTTATGTAGCAAAAATGCAAATGTACTGAGTTTTTCGGTCATTGCTTTTACTTGTGGCTTCCAAGACAGTTTGTTATCTATGATAAGTCCCAAATACTTAGTCGACTCCGCTTTTGCGATAGTTGTCCCATTATGTTGAATGTTCATATCATTAAGTTTAGAAGTACGTTGATAAAAATCCATTAGATATGTCTTTTCTAAATTTACTATAAGATTATTATTATTCATCCAATTAATTATATCTATAAGAATGTCATTTATTTTATTTTCATTATTGTCAAATTCGTTACATTCTACAATTACAGTACTGTCGTCAGCAAATAATGTCATTGGACTAGATATATTTTTGGGGAGATCGTTAATGTAGATAATGAAAAGGAGCGGCGCTAAGACGCTTCCTTGTGGGACTCCATATTTTACTAACCTTGCTTTTGACCTGTATTTTGATTCAATTTTGGATTTTGTATTAATTCTACAAATTTCCGTAGATTGGGTCCTTTCGCTTAAGAATGATTCAATCAGATTAAGTAAGTTGCCTCTTATACCATAAGCTTGGAGTTTTTGAACTAATATCTTGTGATCCACATAATCAAAAGCTTTAGTCATGTCCATATAAATTGCAATAATAGGCTTCCTTTTATCCATATTTGTTGTCACGTACTTTAGAAAATCGTACACAGCCATGTTTATAGTTTTGCCTTTACGAAAACCTTTTTGTTCCTCGGTCAATATAGAAAATTTTTCTAAGTATGATGCAATTGCATTATACAAATATTTTTCAAACACTTTAGAAAGTACCGATACTAGAGCGACAGGCCTATAGAATTTCATATGTTCTCTATTTTCCTTTTTAAAAAGTGGCTTTATGATCGCAGGCTTTAGATTTTTTGGGTATACCCCAGCTTCGATGCAGGAATTCATTATATGGCTAAGGGGTAGAGCTATTACATCACTAACATATTTAAGAACTTTAGTGTGTATACCATCATATCCTACACTATTTTTATTTTTAAGTGACATTATTATGTTCCTGATATTACCGGGCGTAGCGGGTTTCATAAACATTGATTGATTTTGTCTGTTGATTTGTATTCCTTTAGATGCTTTAGAGGTCATCAAAGTTGGTTTTATCTGGTCAATAAAAAAATTATTAAATGCTTCAGCAATAGTTTGAGTATCAGTTATTTCAACGTCATCTATTTTTATTTTTGTAATTGGTTCATTTGGAATAGAAGTTTGGGATTTGTTAATTATCTTCCAGGCACTTTTTGATTTGTTTAGAGAGTGTTTTATGGTATAATTGTTCTGTGCTTTTTGAGTTAATTTTATGATTCGTTTCAGTTTTTTTGAATAATTTTTAAATATTTTTTTACGTTCTGTTGTTGGTTCGGTTCGCCATTGCCATAGAAGTTCTCTTTGCCGTTTACTACATATTTTTATACCTCGCGAGAGCCACTTATGATTTTTCTTAATTTTAATTTTGATCTTCACATAGGGAAAGCATAAGTTGTAAAGTAGCAAAAAAGAGTCTATAAAGCTATCGTAACATTTATTAGGGTCATTATTTTTGTACGTTTCACTGAATGACAAACATTTTATGTACTCCCTAAATTTCTGGAGATTTTCCCTATTAAAAGATCTCATTTTTGTTTTCCAAAAATCAATTTTGCACGTTTTTTTAACTGGACACCTTAATAACTGGGCTGTGTGATCTGAAAGACCATAATCGAGTACTTCACACTTCCACCCTCGCTTTATATTAAGAGCAAAATTATCTAGGCAACTCCCACTTTCTAGTCTAGTTGGTTCTGAGAGAGCCAAAGTTAGGTTGTATCGTTACTCTTATCTGAAGCATCCCCTGTTTTGTTTTTTATTACAGGGACCACGATAGTTTTCATAAAATCTTCAGGCAAATAAGAGTGTCTTATACAAAAAGAATAGAACATCGCTAACACACGCGGTAGGTGAACACCCGCATGGTGCAGATGCTCGATGCTGAGCCCGTCATGACCTGGCGACTTGCCTCTGGTCATTTGTCTGACTATTTTTGACACTTGCTTAGGAAGTACACGCACAGGCGCGCCACCAGTGCAGCGGGCACAGGCATCCAGCACCCGCTGTGCCGGCCCTGGACCGAGCGGAGACTCCACTCTAAAGTTATCTCTGAAGAGATTGGCGATATCTTTTGGGTCGCTAACACCCTCAACGCTCACAGGCAGGCTCGTTTTTGGGTTTAATTTATTTGTTTGCTTCCAAAATTTACTAAAATCTTTCTTATCGTGATGTGTTGCCATTATGTCCATTTTAATTTGGTGTTCGTTGTTCTGACACCATTTTAACTTATCCTTAAATTTTTTCCTAGATAAATACATATCTTGATAAATACGCCCGTCGCGAGGCTTGCCATTTAAAATCCAAATTTGGAAATACAGTCGAGCCTCCCTATGCACACCCTGAACATGTTTATTCCATCCAATAACACGTTTGGTTTTTACATTTCGTCTTACTTTATTAGTTAAAATTGCAGCTTCACTAAGTATATTAACAATATCCTTGTATATTGCGTCAATTATTTTATGATGCTCCGTGTTATTGCACATGCCGTCACAACAATAATAAAGTTCCTGTGGAAAATTTATCTCCCTGAGTCCAATATTACACTGTTCAGAATACTTTTCTATTTGCTGAATCTCTCTTTCCCCCCAGATAGCCTTATTCTGAATATGATTAGAATGTGATATTTTCTGTTTAATCATGTTAATGTCGCAAGTAAGCTCTAAAGGAAAGTGATCGGACCAGAACACGTCATAACGTACTTTCGTACTCACCACAGACTGCCAGGCCGCACGAGTTACCACGCAATGGTCTAACCAGCGCCTACATTGATGTGCATCACTTATAAAAGTGTAGGTATCAGTCGGTAGCAATTCCATGTCAGCACATAACCAGTTCTGCTCCGAGCAAAAATCTAACATTTCGTTACAAAACAATGCGCCGGGATGGGAATTCCAATCACCTAGAATGTACACAGATTCTATACCACAACTATCAATTACGGCATTAATTTCACTCATACAGTCCAGATATTCAACTAAATTATCGGCTGAGTCCGTAGGCATATATACAGAAAAAATCAACAGAGAACGGTCACAGGTATCGACCTTTATTGCAACTAGACGCACACTGTTACACTTAATTACCGTCACGTTGGGAAATACTGTTTTTCGCCACATTAACGCGACACCTCCGTGTGGCCTACCACGAAGAATCCCGGAAGCTGTGTCCATGGCTGAGCTACCAGTGAACCCGAACTCAGGATGTATGCTACCAAGGAGATCCAGTTCATGCGGCATAAGCCATGTTTCTTGAAGAGCTATGACGTCACATTTTTTACATAACTCCGAAATACTTTCTATAGATCTCTTGACCGATTTACAGTTAAAAGTACACAATGTGCATGGATGTGTTATTTTTGTTGTACTATCCATACTTTACTTTATTTTCTCCTTGGTCCGGTGAAACTAAAGATTATGGAAGGATGTTAAGTGATGGTGCGATTTATATCAATAAGATTTAAAATAACCCTTCTGAACCGACCACGTATGTCGATAGAATGTCAGTTTCACCCTCGTAAGAGGGCTACGGGGATGAAACCGACCTACATTACGTTATTTAAACGTTCGCTGAAGTTGGCCTGAGTTAGTTTTTATGAATAATTTTTTTACGAGTTGAAGTTGGTCAGTTACTTAGACTTAGTATTTATAAATACGCTTATTACACGATCGCTAAAGTTGGTCCCTCACTTACTATTTATAAATACATTTCTTACACGTTCGCTGAAGTTGGCCAGGTACTAGTATTTATACTCTTCTATAAGACCGCTGAAGTTGATGCGTTGCTTGTTATTTAAATACTTTTAATTTTTGGTATGGTATCTTAATACTTTTCCTTTTTTACACGTTCGCTGAGGTAGCCCTTTACATACACTTTGTCCAGCCTGGGTAGACGACGACGCGAGTCACGCCTTTTAACGTCAAAAGTCGCGACTTTCCTGTACATTAATTGTCAAATTCTGACATTTTATCGCCACAAAACGCGTGACTCGCGTCATCGTACTACGGGCAGAAAGGGCGAATTCACCGCGAGTACGCGTACGCGTAAACTTTTGGCACTGAGTCAAGAGTTTTACGCGCGCAGTTTCAATTTGCGCGATGCTTGTGGAGGCGATGCATTCGAGCACAGTGCATCGCGAGACGATTTGCCCCTTCTGGACCGTAATTTGCCGTGATCGGATGCATATTTACCTAATGTTAATTTTTGGTTAGAATATGGAAGCGGCTTCTTAAAACATATTTTTTTAAATGTAAATCGCGGGATTCCAGAAAATTCGAGTATGCGAAACTAGTCTGTAACATGTTGAGAAAACGACGTCTTTGCCACGTTGTACTTATTTAAAAGAAACCAGGACTTCGGGATTACATATTTATTAATGTATATTTTACTTGAAGTTAATTTAAAGCTCCCCATAAAGGATGATGGGCGTTTTGGTCCTTATGTCCAATCAAGATGAGTCATATGTCGTTGGATAGCTCTTTTCAAGTGAAAAAATAAATTCTATGAAGACGAATCCGTATGAATTGTCCATTTTGAAATATGCTCGTCGGAAAGTACCATTTTTTGCTCTAAATAGAAATTAGAAAAATTCATATCTCTGGTTTAACTCAACCGATGCTCATGATTTTTACGAAAATCACATCTATGCATACTCTGTCATAAATCATTAGAGCGAGACAGCGACATTGCGCTCTCTCTCCCACTCACGGTCACGGGTAACGCTGGAATTCGGTTTTGACCCCTCTCGCGCTCCGGGACACGGCGCGGGGGCAGGTATGTTAGGGTGAGGAACGCTTGGCCGCTTGCGCAGGTAGTCAGTCGTTTGCTGATATTGTGTTAAGTGCTTAAAATCCACGTATTTTCTCAACATAAATTGTATATCCCCGACAGTGCCAGAGTATGTCACGATCACCTTAATGGGAATGATTGGGATGATTTGCCCCAACATTGCAACATTTCCCGTGACTTTACGGCTGCCCACTTCAGGGATGTTTGTGACCTAATGCGAAATGCCTTAAACTCACCCAGATTACGTTTTAGCGACCGAGGCATGAATGAAGAAGAAATGCACTTTTGGACTGGACGTACTAATGATGAATTTAATGCCATCTTAGAGCAAAATCCATTATTAAGAAATAGAAGTGCAGATCCCAGAACCACTTTGGGCATTTTACTAACGAAACTACGCACAGGAGAACCCAACGCGAGACTTGCGACGTTGTTTAACATGTCTCGGAGAAAACTCGAACGCCAGTTGGCCATCGCACGAGAGTGTCTTAGCACTGACTACGTTGTGCGACACTTGGGAGTGGATCACATGAATAGAGAAGATATATTGGAGAGAAACTTGAGGATTCCAAAAGCACTGTATGGAAATGAAGACAACAATAAAGCCATTATTATTTGCGATGGTACGTATATTTATATATACAAGAGTTCAAACTTTTTGTTTCAGAGGCAATCCTACAGTTTACACAAGTTCCAAAACTTGTTGAAACCATTTTTAATCGTAACCACTGACGGATACATTATAGATGTTAAAGGACCATACGCTGCAACAAAAACTGATGCGCAGATAATGAGCGACTTAATGACTGACGAGGAAAATCCCCTTCATATATTGCTTCAGCCGAATGACGTATTTATTTTGGACCGCGGGTTCAGGGATAGTCTGCAGCATATAGAAGCATGTGGCTACGAATTTCACGTCCCCCCGACGAAGAACCGGGAAGAGTCGCAGCTCACGACTTCTCAAGCAAATGATTCCCGGCTGGTGACAATGTGCCGATGGGTAGTGGAAGTGGTTAACGGGCGTTTCAAAAGAGATTTCAAGCTGTTGCGCCAAAAATATTTTAATAACACAATGCCTAATATGTTCGGGGATTTTATGATTGCAGCAGCAATTACAAATCACTTCCACAGGCCTATTGTCGATAGCCAACACGCAGAAGCTTTTTTACAAAAAATTGTTGAAAGAAGGCAAACCCCAAACGTGTTATATGATTATGTAGAAGCAAAAAGATTAAACAACAGAAGAGCCAATTTCCAGAGATTGGAAGCAAATGACATTCAAGACTTTCCACGATTGAGGGAACAGGACGTGATTTTGCTGTCATTAGGGACATATCAGTTAAAACTGGCAAAATCATATTGCAGCGAGCACCTCAACAACGGCTTATATCTTATAGAAACTTATAGAGAAGCTGCTTTGGAGGATATCCATGAATATGGGATCCACGAAGATGCGTGGCTGTTGCGTGCACGCATACAGTCCCGACATGTACGATCAAAACAATATTTTTGCTATATATTATTAGACAGAAATAGTAGAAACATATTACAACATTATTGCACATGTTTGACAGGACGCCGCACGATAGGTTCCTGTGCGCATATTATATCTATTGTGTGGTATTTAGGATATGCTAGACATGAAGGCTTTACTGAACCAGCACTATTTTTAAATAACATTATCATGGATGAAACACATTAAACGATAAAACTTACTCTGAACTTGTTTTATTTACTTCGATAATAAACAAACAATGATAATATAATAATCAATGCTGATCATTTGTAATTAAAATCGATATACAATGTCGAAAAAATATCAAAAAGAATTAAAACAACAGAAAAAAAATTAAATAAAAAAAAACTTTTAACGTATGATTACTCAAATTGGACAGAAAATCGGGACTAGCGCTTCGATTATTCTTATTCTACAAAAAAATACCTTTCCAACGACGTATTACTCATTCCGATTGGTGCCAGGACCAGGTTCCATACATTTGTGCCCATCATCCTTTATATGTTAAGTGTAAGAGGAATAGTTGATAGAAAACACTAAATCGAAAAAATCCTGGGATTTCGGTATTGACCAATTTCGATTTTTTCGATTCATTAGTGCATTCTACAATTTATTTATTTGTTATTATTTACAAAGTTCTTGTAACTTAACAGTAAATACCAAATCGTTTCAGAACTAATGACAACCTTTCACAACGATCTCTCTAACATTATCTTACATTCATCCATCAAAACTTTACTCTTAAGCTAAGAAATATCTGTCTAATTTCCCTTTTTATGTGCAATAAAGTGTTCTCTATCTATCTATCTTTAGCCAACATCTCAACTTTAGGTAAATATGCATCCGACTCTCCGATGACTGGTAATCTATACCTAATATAAAAATGAATCGCTGAATGTGTTGGTAAGCGCAAATCTCGAGAGCAGCTGAACCGATTTCGCTGATTCTTTTTTTAGAATATTCCTTGAAGTAAGAGGATGGTTCTAACGTAGAGAAAAATTTAAAAAAAATTAAAGAATCGCCTGTAAGGCGGTACGACGGTCGGTGAGTCAGCTAGTCAGTAATAGTAGTCGCTGAAGCAACAGCCTGCCGCAGGCTGCTGCGAGCGAGCGTGCTGTCGCAGGCGTGCCGCAGCGGCCTGGCGGCGGCGCGGGCCGCGGCGCGGGCGCGCTTCACCGCCTGGCTCGCCTCGCACGACGCCGGCGCGCCCCTGGCCGTTGAGCCAGACCTCAGAGACCTTATCTACTACGAAGGTTTGTTTGATTAACTTGTTGTATTATTTCTCTGGTTGTGCAATAAAGTGTTCTCTATCTATCTATCTACCTACCTACCTACCTACCTACCTACCTACCTACCTACCTACCTACCTACCTACCTACCTACCTACCTACCTACCTACCTACCTACCTACCTACCTACCTACCTACCTACCTACCTACCTACCTACCTACCTACCTACCTACCTACCTACCTACCTACCTACCTACCTACCTACCTACCTACCTACCTACCTACCTACCTACCTACCTACCTACCTACCTACCTACCTACCTACCTACCTACCTACCTACCTACCTACCTACCTACCTACCTACCTACCTACCTACCTACCTACCTACCTACCTACCTACCTACCTACCTACCTACCTACCTACCTACCTACCTACCTACCTACCTACCTACCTACCTACCTACCTACCTACCTACCTACCTACCTACCTACCTACCTACCTACCTACCTACCTACCTACCTACCTACCTACCTACCTACCTACCTACCTACCTACCTACCTACCTACCTACCTACCTACCTACCTACCTACCTATCTATCTATCTATCTATCTATTTATCTATCTGTCTATCTATTAGCGCTAGAGAAGCGTAGTATTGAAATACGTATTGAATATTGATGTGCTACTATAAATTGCGATTTATTACTATGAATTAATATAATTGATTATATTCTAATGACTATAACCCGTGCTAAGGACGATTGTTAAAAATATTTAGAGGCTAAAAATTCCGCCCATGCCGGGACTCGAGGAAAAAGAAAAAAAAAACATATGACGAAAAGAAAAAAAAAAAATGGAGGGGAAAAAAACATAATATGACGAAAAAAGGGAAAACGAAAGAAAGAGACAGGGGAGGAGAATATGTGTGACTTAAAGATTGCCACAAAATAAATAGTGGCAGGACCTCGACCAAAAAAAAAACAATATTCTGTGTAAATAATACAGAAAATATTGTAAAAAGTTTCGAAATTTCGCTGATGCCGGCACTTGCTCATTGGCTCAGTTGGGAGAGCAATGATACGGTTAGCCAGAGGTCGCGGGTTTGAGTCCCGACATGGGCGGAATTTTTAGCCTCTAAATAGGTTTTTAATATGGTTTGTACTTTAATTTTATTAATAGGAGCTATATTAATAATTAAGTTTCTGAAACAATAACGTAACATAAACTTGTTGTATTGGCTAACGATGATAATAATTATGCTAAAAATCCTTAAAATAAAAAAATATATAATGCCTCGTTTAGCTACTTTCGCTGCTCGCTACTATTTGCCATATTGTTTTGCCATATTAAATTAGTCTACGATCTGTTCTCAGACTTACCAACTTACCAAATGAAAATAAAGGTCATAAAAATCGGTCACGGCCCTGAGGGTGCTATCTGGCGCCACCAATGGAATAAAAATCATAACTTGTTTTTAGTACGAATTTTTCAAAAAGTCGTCGTCAGGCTATACTAGTGCTGAACATA
Source organism: Yponomeuta sedellus (assembly GCA_934045075.1). Lineage (NCBI taxonomy): Eukaryota > Metazoa > Arthropoda > Insecta > Lepidoptera > Yponomeutidae > Yponomeuta > Yponomeuta sedellus. The sequence continues at coordinate 8,401,598 of OW203724.1, read as the reverse complement.
GCCCTCCCCTAATGAGCGCCATAGCGCCCTGTCTTCAGCTTGCCGCATCCAGCATTCTCGCAGATCGTCATCCCACCTAGCCGAGGAGGTCCTACGTTTGCCGAGTCGCGGTCTCCACTCAAGAACACGTTTACTCCAACGGTTGTCACTGCCACTTCAGCTTGCTGATTCTATGCGCTATTTTTAAAAAAGTAACATTAAAAAATATTAATATCTGTGATAACTATTTTTAGAACATACAGCCTAGAACGTAGTATCAACATCCTAGGACTTTAATCTATCTTCGTTGAAAACGGCCGTTTTTGGGGGAAATCCATTAAAGTCTTAGGTTGTTGAACCTAGGTTCTAGACTGTAAGTAGATTCTAAAAATACTTATCAGAGTGTTTAAGATTTATAATGTTAACTATTTGAAAAACACGTATTATAACACAAGTTACGATTTTTATTCCATTGGTAGCGGTGGTTAGCACCCCAGTGCCTTAAGCCGTGAAGCAAAACCGTATTTGTTATGCTATTTAATTATAAGAATAACTTATCGATTATAAATATATGTAATCCTGGCACAGGCATGAAGGAAGTCGACGAAGCGCAGTGGGATAAAGTGTGGCAGATATATCTGAACGAAAAGGACGTCCATGAGCAACTGAAACTGCGGACGGCGCTCACCGCCCCAAATAACACCGACCTACTCAATAAGTGAGTTTATCTGCTCGTTTATTTATTTATTAATTTAACGCACAGCAACGAAAAACGTTATCATTACATTCTTCTTTGGTCCCTTTACTTCCATTTATCTCTGTTCATGGCTAGGGATGGTAGCACCAGCCAAGTTTTTCCCTTCTTCATCGTCTCAGAGAGAACGGATATCTACCACGTCTGAGTCGGTCCTCCGTGTCGTCGTGAGCCTCCGGCGGGTTTCCAGCCGAGAGCCACCTTCGGAATGTGGTAATCGGGTCGTCTCAGCCTACGACATTTTGTGTTCCCTAAGGTCTTGGCTACGTTTTTTTGTTTTGTAACATGCCACAGTTCTGCATTACATTACGTCACATAAACTCACGCCTGTATCCCGAAGGGCTAGAGACGAGGGTTTGCCACTAGCGACGATCCTGATAGATTTCTGTCGCTTCATCAACTTCCATTGGAGGTTGCATGCCAGCACGCCTGTTTCGGTTATCTTCGCCTTTGCTAATACATTGCCTATTTGTTGATAAAATACATGTAGGTATTACACAAGAGCTTGCCGATTATAGTGAACAAAAAATTACAGGCCTGGGCGCCAATTTTCACTCATTAGCAAATAATAATTCTTATACGAGTGCATATGACTCGAACTTTACATAAACAGTCGCATGGTATTTACCATTTACCATGCGACGTTATGACACCTCAAAGGGAGCGAAATTTATTAGAAAGTTTGCGCAACTGATTTTTATGCGATTTAATCCTTCGAATATTTTGCGGCTAAGCTTTCAATTCGCATGGGCGAGAATCGGTTCCCAGGTCTTAGTGCCTTTTCACATGCATCCGGTCGCCGGCTAAACGGCAGGGAGCCGGGCTTAGCAAGAGCTTTCACATGGACTCGGTTTGAACACGGTCGCCGGAGGAGCGATCGTATTATCGAGGTACTAGTCTGAACACGTAGTATTGTTGCTTCTAATATACTACTCGAAGTGAAGCTAGCTAGCGGTCGAATGATCCTCCCTGCACTCGCCGGCCGGCTAGCGTCCATGTTCATGTGAACGCGTCTATACAAGTCAACACATTACTGCAAAGCCGGCTGCCGGGTCAAAACCGGCTTTATAGTCGATAAGCACGGCTGATACCCGGTCGCCGGTCGGTCGTTGTGCATGTGAAAGCTGTCATTGGAGCTCATACATTACTACTTTACCCGGCCCGGCGACCGGACGGCGGCCGGGTGCATGTGAAAAGGCACTTCTCTCTATTTTTGTTTACGAACAATCGGTTAATCTGGTGATAATGGCTCTCGCTTGGCCAAATTATAAATCAAATTATAAACAGCTGCGACCAGTACATTAAGGCGCTAGCCGGTGCTAACTAGCGTCACCAATGGTAAAAATCATATCTACTTTTATAAGGCGACTTTGGAAAAAGTGAACATCATAAATCTTAATAAATATAGTAGCTTTTTTAGAACCTACTGACAAGAACTTAGGTCCAAGAATTTAGAACTTTAAAGCAGTTTTGCCAAAAAATGGCAAAACTGCGCGAGGCGCCGAGTTAAGTAGCACGGGTTATACCATTGCAACGCGATTGGCTACCAGACTACCGATAGTGTGAATGAAACGACCATTACCGGACTAATAGGTGATGTTAGAAAGAGGTTTGCAATGGTTTCACTTCAGACTGGCTGGTATGAGAGGATGAAGGATGTTTGAATACAATGAAAGGTGTACTTTTTCTATTCGACTGATGTCAACTCTTGCTTACGAAATTTTCACGGAATAAATCCACATCTAAATAAAACAACTTATTTAGAACTCGAAGGCACGGGAAGTGTAGAATTCCGATTGAGGAGGCACAGTATCCCAAACCTGAAGATTAGGTTCGACAGCAGCATATGAGAGAGGCTCACTGGATGCATTTTCTCTGACGAAAAAGATATTGAACCGACAACAAAATGGCCCATTGTTATAAACAGATTGCCACGTAACTGACAAGATAAAGGAGAAAAAAAATAAAATTTAGAAGCGCACTCGCAATAGATGAGTCTATTGAACAACTATGCATTTTAGAGACTAGCCCCCCAGGTGTATGGTGAAATTCGGCCGGCAGGTTCCTAGCCCTGGCGTGGGACGAGCGCCACGTCCGCAGCCAGGATTACCTGAGCGCGCTGCACGCGCTCGCTGCCAACCCGGCGGCGGGCGGCGCGCTCGTGTGGCGACACGTGCGCTCGCGCTGGCCGCAGCTCGTGCAGCGGTTCGGCCTTCACTCGCGGTACCTCGGCGACCTCATCCCCGGCATCACAGCCCGCTTCGACACCGAGACGCAGCTGCAGGAGGTGAGCCTTCTTCTTCTTCAGGCTATATTATGTAGTCCACTGCTGGTCATAGCCCTCCCCTAATGAGCGCCAAAGCGCCCTGTCTTCAGCGTGCCGCATCCAGCATCTGCCGGCAGTTTTTCGCAGATCGTCGTCCCACCTGGTCGGAGGGCGGCCTACACTACGTTTGCCGAGTCGCGGTCTCCACTCAAGAGCACGTTTACTCCAACGGAGGTGACCCAATGCTGTTGTTATTCGTCCATAAAGCAAAAAAAAACACTGTCTCACAGGACACGTTGTAATGTGGGGACCAGCAGGCGGAATAAAGGAAAGCCACCAGATCTCAGAGGAGACTAACTCTTTATTTCATAAATCAATCCTCTATATATTAACTAGTATGTGAATCATACTAGTTAATATATAAAGGATTGATTTATGAGATAAAGAGTTAGTCTTCACATATTACACGTGCCGAGGGTTAGTGTTTCCCAATCTAAGTTACCTATTCATATTACATTCGTTCTGGGTATCATGATAGCTTATATCTTAGATATCATATTAAATATTAAATCTTATCCATTTCTTAGAATGATCTAAATACCATTATAGTCATAAGGGCCTCACCACACTACAACGTTACGGAAATAAAATAAACAGATAAGTGACTTATCTGTTTATTTTATTTATTAGAACGACAAATAAAAATCATAGATTTAGCCCGTGGTGAGTCTAAGTGGCCAGAAAAGGCTGCCGACTCGGCGTTGTGCTAAACGAGCGAGTTCGCAGCGTTGACTATATTATTGATCGTAAGTATTATTTTGCGCTAGATTTGCTGTGTGGTGTCGGCCTAGAGAATAGCACCAACCCAAATTCTTCCTGCGGGTGTTGTAAAAAGCGACTTAGGGACACAAACCGGGGGGTGGGCAGCAGCGCCCCCTGCAGTACAATTCCACCAAACTGCGATCCCCAACCCGCATGCCCAAGCGCCCCCTGCATTACAATTCCACCGAACTGCGATCCCCAACCTGCATGCCCAGCGTGGGGATTATGGGCATTACCCCCCAATGACGGCACAACATTGCGCTATGGCGCTCATTAGGGGAGGGCTATGTCCAGCAGTGGACTAATATAGCCTGAAGAAGAAGAAGATGAAAACGAAACAGAGATGACCGACTGTTGCAAATAGACAGAGAAAAAAAAGATAATTTAACAGTAAGGATGATCCTTGTTCATGACGTAAAAGGATTATCAATGAATCGATCGTTAACGTAGCAGAAATCTAACGTCTAGTCATCGAATAGCAGTCTGCTTGCTATAAATAACATGTTGCGCGCACCGCCGAGTTGACAAGTGCTCGTCACAATAGTTTGACGGCCTTATACGATCAAATACTTGGCACTGGCGTAGGCACAAACCGTGCAGAGCCATAACGCAAAAAAAAAAAAACATTTTATTTAATCTGTGATTGCGACTTTTCCTTGTAAAATCTCCACCCCAGACTAGTTTAGTCAGTGTTTTTGGAGTGTTTTAGGACGCTTCGGGGGTGCTAAACAATCATAACTTGTTCTTACGTTTTTATCTAAAAGTGAACAAAGTGAGAAATCTTAACAACTGCGACAATAGTTATTTTTAGAACCTAGAACCTTACGTAGAACCTAGAATGGACAATCACGGACTTTAATCAATTTCCGCCAAAAACGACCGTTTTTAGCGGAAATCCTAGATTCTAGACTGTAGGTTCTACAAAAGTTGTCACAGTTGATTGACGGCTTACATACGTTGTCACAGCTTACACATTCAGTCTGGCGTCAGTCAATTCCATCCGTCTGGTTAGACTGACGGCAGACTGATTGTTCAGTGGACTGATGGACCAGACTGACGGATATTCCAATATTTTGATGCTTTATCAGTCTGGCATCAATCCGAGCTTAATCAAGGTCGGACTGAACTGACGCCAGACTGAACGAGTAAACTCCGTCTTAAGATTTATTATGTTCGCTTTACACAAACGTATTATAAAACAAGTTATGAGTTTTTTCATTGGTGACGCTACTTAGCCCCCCGAAGGTCCTTACGGAAGTGTGTTCTTATAAATAAGGCCGAATTAGTTAAGTCCCGTTTGTCCGGTAGATGGAGTCGTTCTTCGCGCAGTACCCCGAGGCAGGGGCGGGCGCGGCGGCACGGCGGCGGGCGTTACTCACCGTCCGCGGGAACATACGCTGGGCCGCTGCCAGCCGGCCGGCCGTCGTGGCCTGGCTGCGGCGCCGGCCCAGCCTCTAGGCCGAGTATCGCAGCCGGGCGAGCTGCGCCGGCCCAGCCTCTAGGCCGAGTATCGCAGCCGGGCGAGCTGCGCCGGCCCAGCCTCTAGGCCGAGTATCGCAGCCGGGCGAGCTGCGCCGGCCCAGCCTCTAGGCCGAGTATCGCAGCCGGGCGAGCTGCGCCGGCCCAGCCTCTAGGCCGAGTATGGCAGCCGGGCGAGCTGCGCCGGCCCAGCCTCTAGGCCGAGTATCGCAGCCGGGCGAGCTGCGCCGGCCCAGCCTCTAGGCCGAGTATCGCAGCCGGGCGGGCTGCGCCGGCCCAGCCTCTAGGCCGAGCGTCGCTACAGTTTTGTCCCGCCCCGTTTCACTCCAGAGATTTATCTGTAATTTTGCCCTTCCTACTTATCTTGACCTAGCTCGCATTTGTACAAGTATATCATAATTTCTACATAATTCGCCAAAATATCATACTTCAAATATTTAATTAATTATTAACAAAATACATCCTTAGGTACTCAAGAAATACTTTCTCCTAATTTCAAATCTCTTGAGTCCTGGTTTTGGGTTCTCCCTTATAAATGTAAATGTATTTTTTTTGTAATCTCGCCGTAAATTTACACAGAATAAAATTAATTTTATTGAAATAGTATTTTTTCTGAACCAACATCCGTATGCCAGTTTCTAGGTTGCGCGTGCAATGTTGGGACGTTACAAAATCAAAAAGGCCCGTATTTAATGCGTGTAAATGCCACCTTTCGTTTTCTAAGTGCTTAATGTCTGGTTGGTCGTCAGAGGCATTTCATTCAAATTCTATCTACATACTATGAGGACGAGTCAGAAATCGCGATAGTAGGATATGAGGGAAGAGTTCGAAGTCGATTCGGTACAGATTTCGTGCATCTCCCTTGTGCGTCCATGTGTTCGTACTTCGTCGCAGGTGGAGTATAATCGGAAATTAACAGAATTCAAAAATTTGTGTATCGACACGTTGGTACTATAGATAGAGATAGCGAACACTTTATTTATTATACATGAAAAAAATAAATTACACAGATACCTATTTCTTAACCTAAGAGTAGAGACGGCGGCGGCGTTATCACTAAAAGTAATCTCGTCCAGACAGATTATGGTAGGAACGGCTTGCGGGGCGCGGGGCTCCGCTCAGTGACGTAGGCCTCCCAAACGATTAAATTCGTATACCTCCCTGTAGTAGTCCATGATAACCACATTAGGTAGGTATTCGAAATCAATTGCGTAATAATACTTACCTACTGGTCAACCAGATTGCTCAGATTTTTTTAGGTATGTGGGTATAGTAGATTGTTAACCGAGGGTAGAAAGAATCAATTCCCGAGGTATTAAGACGCCCGGGCGCAGCGAGGCAGGGCAGCTATAGTCAAATTAGGAATTGATTATTTTACCCGTATTAAACACTCAACTGTTTATTTCGAATATGAGGAAAAAAAAACTCATTTTTAATATTCAAATCTTAGCATAAAAGATTAATACCTATTTTTTTTGAATTCCGTCACAGATACTATCAGTGTTGCCAACGACTCACAGCATTATATCGCCGTTTTTCAAAGCTTAGGTAAGTAGCCTAAAGTAGCCCAATTTTTGCCGAGGTAGCCTAAATAAGTAGCCTAAACTCAAAACGTTAAAAATTAAATAAAAAGGTAGTTTTGAAAAATTATTTACTTTTAAAAAAAGTTGTTATTGTAATGGACAATTTAAAACATAGTAATTTGCTTTCAAAATATACTATTCTTAAAGACTGTAGACTTAAACACTTTAAAGCAAATTACTATTTACATAATCTAAAATAAAAATAATTTACACAACAGATACTGCTTCATCTCCTATTAGCAACAGCAAAGAATCTACTAGCTTTAAGCCCGCAGTACACAATGGCCCATGCTGGCCCACTGCTCGCCATGCCAACTGTAGGCCACGATCACTTGCTGTTTACACAATGGCGCGTGGCTCATTGCTGTCTGGCAAACAACTTGCGATCGACGCGGAAGTAATTGCGGCCGCAGCTATTTATTTATTTACTATTTATTTATTAACAAGTATTACAGAAGTATGTACAACAACAAAGTTATTAGAAAAAAAATGGCGCAAAAGACACAAAATTACGGGCTCATATTGATATAAATCAAAAAACTTGAAATTCAATTGACTAAACGATGGGCCACTGTGTAAACATGGATGGGCCATGCTACGCCACGATTCATTTGAAGTGTGCCCAAAAAACCGACAACTGTCCGATTGCGCGCCACGATAGGCAATTGTCCGCCACTACACACCATTCCCCCATGTACACAATGGCGATAGCGAGCAGTGGGCCAGCATGGGCCATTGTGTACTGGCCGCATTAATAATTTCGACGTTTCTACACTACCATTTTCTTTTTTTAGGCCGGCTAAAAGGCGACCGGTCGCCGTTCACATTTTTTCGTCGCCAATTTTCTATCCGAGTAGCCTAAATGGCGAAAAATCGCCCACGTTGGCAACACTGGATACTATAACAGATTAGTACCCCCGCCAATTAATGTCGACTTTTTAAATTTTAAATATGGAACTCACCGCGTAATTGTTGCGGCTTATTCCGCTCAAAGAAGTTTGCGCTAAGTTCACACTGGCTGTTTAGAAATTAACATGGCCGCAGCATATTTTTTTATTAGTTTTTTTTAGAAAGCCTATTTTTTTATATAAAACTCTTCACTGCTGGCAGTACCTAGTTCTATTTTAAAGTTAGGTGGGAAGTAATTTGTATGAGGTTTTCCCTCTCTATGTAGGGAAGCAGCAATTTCCACGCAATAATCAGATCAAAAGAACGCTACTTTCCGAGTAGGTATAATAAATGAAAAAAAAATTATACCTAAGTATACCTACTTAGTTCAAAAAGTGTAGAAATTAAAGAGTAAGATTTTGCTCAGACTTTTCGTCTGTGTTAGTTAATTTCTTTCAATTAGAAGCATTGTTAAAATAAAAACTACAGTCATTTTATTAAAAAGATTTATTGTGCTTAATCAATGGTAAGTGGTAATTAAGTGGTCTCAATTTTCGATAATACCATTAATAGAGTTTTACTTTCGGTTTCCTGAATTTTTGGACAAACTGTAGTTGCGGTAGAAGTGAAAAATAAACACGTTTTTTAAGTGCTTAGTTTTAGGAAGTGACCAGATAGCCACAGGGAGCAAAAAAAAAACTACATCGCCATACGGTTGTCGTGAATACTCTGTCCTGTCTTCAGAAGAAAAGACACGCATTGTAATCAATATACTGTAGTTAATAATATATAGTTAATAAAGTTAGGGATTATGTTGGGAGCGGTGGTAGCTCAGTGGGTAGAACCATGGACTGGCAAGCGAGAGCCCCAGGGTCGATCCCGAGTGCGGGCATGTACCAATGACTTTGTTTAATTTAAAAGTTACGTACATTTGCGAATTTGTAGTCGCAATACCGCACGCTAACTGTGAAGGAAAATATCGTGAGGAAACCCGCGGCTTGGTTGGCTCCGCACGTATTGACTAGTCTTTCCTGTGGGCTAGGCCGACTAAGCTGTCAGGATGGTATAGGTGCTGGGCACCAAACCATAACCATGTCCCAGGCACTACAGCGTCGGAGTGGTCCCTTCACCCATCTAGTGTGAGTGAGGATACCACTGGACGCTGTATAAATCATCTCATAACGTGCAAAAAGGCCAATCATCATCATAGAATATTCATAAAAACTCTGGAAATTACATATTGCTCTGTCTAATAAGAGCGCTTGAAGTTCTATTAGTCTGCTTGTGGCATTTAGCAATTTTTGTTGAACTGTCTCTTGTGGCTATTCAGACACTTCCTTAGATTTTTATTTATTGGTGAAGTTTCTAGCCTTATTTACTACCTATTTTATTCTTTCTTGCTGAGAACGGCATAGAAACTGTACGCTGTCTGCAATATCTGAAACAAATTGGTACAATACAATGTGCTGCAGTAAGGGTCGGCGGGCATCAAATGGAGTACAGTCTATTTATTCCTACTTGTCCAATTTAGTAAACAAGATTCTACCCTTAAACTGTGACTTTTTAGTCCAAAACTGCCATATTTCCATAAATGAAGTAACTTGGAACACTCTTTTAGATAAGACGCTGCCAATTTTATAAACATAGTTCATGAATTTGCGAGAAAATGTCTAGTTTAGGCATCTAATCTCAATTTTAAGGTTAGAATCTTGTTTACTAAATTGGACAAGTAAGATAAAATAGACTGTAAAGTGAAAACTTTACTGCAGAAAGCCAAAATTATCTTACGGTAATGTTGTTTCGACAAAAACTTCAGGTAACTAAGAAATCAGATAAATCTGTAATGGCATCTACTTAATTAGAAAAAAACCGAATAAGCGCGAGTCGGACTCGCCCACCCAGGGTTCCGTACAATTTTGTAGGTAGGTTACATATTAGATATACCTAAATGGTTCAGGAATCGACATTTGCAGTTTTTTCAGAGCTTTTCCCTATGTTTTAAGAATTTTTTTAATGATTACAATTTTGATATACAAAAAAAAATTATAGTTTTCAGATTTTTCTCTGTAAGTAGGTACTTAACATTAAGAGCTGATAGTTATTACTTTCAAAAATTCATAGTTCCCTATGAAATTCCCTAGAGTGTCGAAATACTCGTTTTTTGCGGCATAAATGATTTTCCGCAGCTTCGAGGGACTGTAGACGTGAGTTACCTATTGGTTTTAACTTCAACTCGATACGTCCACGGGTTCCCAAGATTGACAGACAGACGCATGGACAACAAAGTGATATTAGGTATAAGGGTTCCGTTTTGTTTTGAAGCATGGAACGCTAAAAATAACTGTTTCATTATTTGAATGACTTAATTATTTTGGGTACTTTCTGAGATATTCCGGTATTACAGAACGATGCTCAAGCACAGATTGATCTCAGATCGCCCAATCATTACTTGAGCACTGAACAGTTCTTGAGTAGAGATCAGCCAATCACTGCTTAAGTAGAGATTCAGAACTGCAATCAGATTGTCTGTCTATGATCAAAGTTTGTTTTCCATGACAAGAAAAATACTAGTGTAGATTTTTATTCCGTTTTACGCATGTTACAAAAACGTGACGATGAAACTTAGAGGAAACTAAAATAGTTTTTATTTATTCGGAAATAAAAATGTTCCAAGTTTCTTTATTTCGTTATTAGTTTATAGTGAACCGTATATTTAAAGGAAGCAAAACGTTCACGCTTCTTAATTCATTTATTCGCTTTGAGTACAGAACGGAACGTAACAAATGTCTGCTATAAAACAATTCCACAATTCTCTTGACGTAGCCCCCTCCTCTGTCAGTGCCCCCCTTAGGGGGGGGCACTGCTCTTTCATAGCAATTTTGTAATATAAACTCTTCTAAGCGGACGCTCCGCTAGGGAGCTCCGCTGTGCGCCCTCCTCGGCCTCGAGGGGGGTCGCTCCCGATGTGGGTTTAGGGGTCCCTAGGACCAAAACCAGTCCCAAGGTGGTGTTTAGTGGGTAGGCGCTCTTCTTGTGAGTCCCACATTGGCAACACGGCCGGGTCCATGCTGTTATGCATGAGCATTCACCACCTCCCTCCCCCGTGTCCTCCGGAGGGTGCCCTTTAGGGTTAAAAAAAAAAAAACTTGACGTCTGTCTGTTTAAAAACCTATTTAGGCTAAAAATTTCACCCATGCCGGGATTCGAACCCGCAACCTCTGGCTATCCGTACCAGCGCTCTACCAATTGAGCCAATGGGCGACTCACGGCATCAGTGAAATTTCGAACCTCTTTACAATATTCTCTGTATTACGTACAAGTGTTAGTGCATTAAAAATAAAAATAGTGTAGTCTGTCTGTTTATTTACCTTTGTTTACTAATATCTGTACATAGTCGGTTTGGTATAATTTGAAGATTAATCGCTGTTTTGAAACGAGGTGTGAGAAAATGGAACTTCACCGTAGTGAAGAGGATCCTCCTTGTGGAACATAACAAGTCAACTTCACTGCAGTGGAGAGGGTCCTCCTCGTAGAAGATAAAAAGTCAACTTCATCGCAGTGGAGAGGAACCTGCTCATGGAACATAAAACTTCAACTTCACCGCAGTGGAGAGGAACCTGCTCGTTAAACATAAAACTTCAACTTCATCTCAGTAGAGAGGAACCTGCTCATGGAACATAAAACTTCAACTTCACCGCAGTGGAGAGGAACCTGCTCGTTGAACATAAAACTTCAACTTCATCGCAGCGGAGAGGAACCTGCTCATTGAACATAAAACTTCAACTTCACCGCAGCGGAGAGGAACCTGCTCATTGCACATAAAACTTCTACTTCACCGCAGTGGAGAGGAACCTGCTCGTTGAACTGGTCCTTTTTTGAGTTACTTAGTAAAAAAGAAGATAAATCATACTTTTCCTTAACTTTTTTGAGTTAGTAAAAAAGTTAAGGAAAAGTATGATTTACTTTTTTACCACTTAGTGGTTTGTGTAAATAAGTTTGGTTTTATTTAGTTATAAATAAATAATGACATTTCTTATGATTGCTGTTGCTTTTATTTCACGATTTACGTAGGTAAATAAACCATTAAATTTCTGGACTATGTAGTGTTGGCTGTACAATTTGATCTAAAATGGGCGCGGTAGTGTCGTTGATTGGCAACGACACTACTAGTAGTACCGCTGGTAGTGTCGTTGCCAGCAAATGCTCACGCGGATATATTCGACCACCTATGTTCTGTGTATTCGACGCTAACGATTCATTTGCAGCCGTCGACGATTGTTGACGGGTGCAGTTAGCACTCGTGCCGCTCCTGTATAGGTAAGTGTCTTAAATAGCGTACGGATGAAAAAGTAGGCCGGCTGAGCACGTGGAACCAGCCGGCGCGCAGTTGGAGCGGACGCCCGGTACCCAGCCCGAGGATCAGCAGCTCCTTGCGCACGCGCCGGCCAAGACACCACCAGGCGGCGCCCAATGCGCCTGCGCCGGCGTCGATGTTACTCTGCGCATCGATATTAATGTGTTGTAGGAATGGCAGTGGGTTAGTACCTACAATCGTTAAGTGGAATCAAAGCATTCCCGATATTGAGATACTATCTAACAAGTCCCGAAAAAGTATTTCTTAATGATTCTCGATACTCATACATAGTTATAAACGTGATCATACGGGTCTAATCGCGACTACGGCAAACGCAACGCTGCCGAAAGGCCGGGAATTAAGGTATTTCCGATTTACGAAATGAATAATCGCGATTAGACCCGTGTAAAAGAGGTACGTTTGTACTAAGTTTCAATAAAACCCAACAGCAAATATTTTACCTACTCCTCTTTCAAACTTAGGCACTCTCTTAGGGATTGAATTTCGAAAAACGATGAAATACGAGGCAGTTTATTATTTGTGTAGTTAAGTACCTACATCTTTTTCTTGTAAAATCTCTAACACGGCCTAAATCAATGAGGGATTTTTCTGACAGCTAAGAAAAGTAGTTCCTAATTTGTCAGTAGATGGCGTTTTCAAGTAAGGGTTTTTGTTTTTTTAATAGGATAAACCACATTCCAGTTTATTCTGTGGTCCACCGTCCACAGATCACGTGGAATTTCCTCCCTCTTTTTTTTTTTGCTCTTGCACTATTGTTATTTGATTTTCGTGCTAAAATCATGGTTGATCAGTTGACGTTGATCAGTTGATCACAGATTAGATTCCTTCCAGTCGATGAAATCGCAAAACAGCAATAAAGTTTTTACCTGTGGCAAGCAATAACAAACAAAAAAAGGTAAACCCTTGCGATTCAGCGCCATCTCATCGTAGCTTTTAGAACTATTTTTTTTTTAATAGCTGTCAGAAAAATCCCTCATTGGCGTTTAAGAGTGTGTTTCACCCATTGGATAATATATTTTTTGTGGTCAACAGACGTCAAACGTAGAAATGTGCGTTACATAAACGGAAAATGTAATTTCTCCTTAGGAAAATTTAAACACTAAAGTAGGTAAGTTTTAGTACGACTGGCCTGCGTGCGGCAGAACTTAGGTACAATATTGAGGGGAGTCTAAAATATGGCCGTATGCAGTGGCGTAGCTAGGTAACCGAGGTCCCTGGGGCAAATTAAAAATGGGGCCCCACTGCTATGTAAACTGATTAGGTTTTATTTAATAAAAATATGAAATATACAAATACTTTAACAAATACAATAAAAGGCACTTCGATGGATAATAAAACCGCACAAATCACTATCCGTCAAATTATCAACACTACCAACCTACAGAAAGAATTTAGGGGAATTCCCTAGGCATAACTTTTGAATTTCTCTCAACTGAGTTCTCGTGATTAAAGTGGGGTTGCAACCTGTCATATTATTTTGAAAATGGGAGGAATTTCCAAAAGGTCAGTTCGATCGGGATTTCTGCTAAGGATTCGGGGGCCCCTCTGAGCTTGAGGCCCCCGGGGCACTGCCCCGCCTAGCCCCTAGGTAGCTACGCCACTGGCTGTATATATATGCAATGCACGGAACGGGCTTACTGAGAACTCGAGTTTCCGCACTCAGCGGCATACCATTTCAAGTTCAACCAAATCTAGGCAATTTGGTTGAACTTGAAATGGTATGCCGCTAGAACCACGTCCGCTAAAGAAGCATTTTCCATATGGTTGTAAGGAGGCAGCTGCTCTTCGTAATTAATATTATTAGACTCTGTATCTGCCTACATTTTCAAGTAGGTATTGCAAAAGAGACACCTGATGACAGTTTTAGAGGAAGTAGGTATTGTTTGTTTACCAAAACATAGATACTTGTATTGGTGAACAAGCTTTTTTTAAGCTTTTTAGTGACTGTAGGGGTAAAGGTGCGACTGTACAATGCTTTACAAACCTCACTAAGTACAGCATCCCCAAACGAACAGAAAAGGTATAATTGCGTCACGCTGGCGCAGATGTAGGCCAACAGCGTCAGCAATTGGAGAGCGCTTATCGGATTCTGGAAAAAAATCCTTAGATCATACCTATAATGATCTTATAGTAATCAGGTCAACGCCTAGCAATTCTTATTTCCACCTCCTGCGGTTGTCTAAATGAAATAAAAAAACATGATAAAATAAAAATATGGATTCAGTCGATCTTTGTTCGTAAGTAATTTTAAAAACCTATTTAGAGGCTATAAATTCCACCCATGCCGGGATTTGAACCCGCGACCTCTGGTTATAAAAGCTAGCGCTCTATCCAACTGAGCTAATGGGCGACTCACCGGCTTCAGTGAAATTTCGAACCTGTTTACAATATTCTCTGTATTACGTACCTACGTAGAATTTCTAGCCTTTAAATAGGGTTTTTAAAATCTAAGGACGATTTTAAAAACCTATTTAGAGTCGATGTCCTTCATAGTTTGCGGTAGCTTTAGGTATATCTTATATAAATAACCTTACGTTCCCTACACCTTAATTAGGCATGCAATTTTTTTTTCGCTTACCTATACCATATCTTTGGATAGGCGCTTAAAAATATTGTGAGTGTTGCAGAACTGAATTAATGGATTCGTTTGCAAAATTTTAAGCTTTAAAGCGCATTTTTTTATAAGAAGTTCCCGGCTAAACAGCGTATAGTAGAAACGTAAAATATTCAGAGCTATATTTTTGAATCAATCGTCTCGCGTCGAGCGCTCGATTTCTACTGATTTTCGTTCGACATACGAAATTCCGTATTTTTTAATCACTCGACTGCAACGAATGGTCCTTACCACTCGTCTCGTATGTAGATCGATAGATTAATTGTCAAAATTAGTGTTCATTTGTATTGTGCTGCGCACAGATACCTCCCTAGCGATAAATGTGATGTGCTCTTAATAACTGTTGTAGATTGTGAATATTGTGATCTTCTGTGTAGAAAATGAATTTTGAAGAATGTCTAATCCTAAATGGATATTTGGATTCAAAAATACGGAAAAACGAGATCATGCAACTTAGAAGACGAGTGTGACTTATGTCGCATTCGACGATACAATTTCATACGAGTGATTCAAAAATAGATCTCAGGGCCGTTACACGTATAATAGGGTAGGTAGCATTAGATCTGTAGAGCAGGTAAAAAATCCCTCTATATTCGGAACATAACGTAGGACGCCCTGTGACCGGTGGAGCGACGACATTCGCAAAGCGGTAACTGAAAGAGGTGAGCCGAAGATCGGGCTCAGTGGTGGGTCTTAGGAGACGCCTATGTCCAGCAGTGGACTGACAGCGGCTGGTTATGATGATAATGATTCGGAACCCCACACTGCGCGTGGCCCGACACGCACTTGGCCGGTTTTTTTAAAACCTAAATCGCCGACTAGCAACGTTTCGATATCAACCCATGTATGTCGCCACTCTGGGTCACGATCACGGGTCACTTGCTGCATCGCAGGAAGGTTAGGCCATACTCCACCACGGGGGCCAAGTCCGGGTTGGTGAAGGATTGTAAGACAGTGGCGGCCCTTTACTGCCAGAAGTCATCAAACCGCCTGACGATCAAACGATCAAAAGGGTTGTACTTAATCGATTTCAAATTCAATACCAAAAAATATATTAATTTTAATATGAGTGTGTCCTAAGGAAACCGGGACGAAAGTGAAAGAGTTCCTGTTTTATCGGGGCTTAAACAGTGCGATGGTAGCGGAGCGGCAGAACGCCGGCTTCTCGTCCGGGCGGTCGATGGGTTCGAATCTCGACATAAACCGAAGACTTTGTCTTCTAAGTTACATAATAGCCATACCACTCGTTAACCGTGAAGGAAAACATCGTGGGCAAACCTAAGTCTGAGCTGTTCACACACCTCAGCGATTAAAATGACCAATCCGCGGTGGGCACGTGTGGTGATGAAGCCCATCTCTCTCACTCTTTCTCTCTCTCTCTCTCTGTCTTTCTCTCTCTCTCTCTCTAGGCGAAGGCCTGTGCCCTACTGTGGGACGTAAATAGTGTGCATTATTACCTCTACATCTTGTAGGTATAACTAGGTTCCAATGTAATGTGTGGTACCTACTTAGGATAGGTTAAGTTTACCGTCAGCTGTACGGCAGTCCCACAAAGAGTCAAGGACACAAAGTTGACGTAAATCCCCATCGATGGCTTCATCAGGCTGTCCAATATGCGATTCATTCTGGAATAAAGTTTGAAACTGTAACAACAGGCTTAGCCAGGAAATATTTATGTTTAACAGGTCAGTACACAGGTAAACACATTTTTTTCTTTTTGAATTCACTTAACTTTATCAACCTACAAGGCTACATCGTTTAAAAATAAATAGGTACTCATAGATAGAAATTTCAAACATTTTTTATATTCTATAAACTCACGCCTGTATCTCAAAGGGATAGATCACCTTCGCTTAATCAAATTTGTTTATAGGAAAGGATTGAAATGCATTTAGGTTTTAGGTACCTACCTAATGCACATACACCTAACTACAGCATTACACGTTTGACTATCAAAGCTGAAAGCAAAAGCTAGTGGATACGATTACCTCTATAAGAGTATATTTCTATATTTGTGATATCCTTGTGTAAAGGCCCCAGTAAACAATGGCACAAGCTGGCCCACTGCTCGCCATTAAGGTTGCAAAGTTACGTGATTTTACCGAAAAAGCTGGTAAATTATGGATATTTTACAGTAATTTATATAAATTACGGTAAAATTACCGGCTACGTATGTATGCTGAAAAGTATGCCGGGGGGTGAGACGAGCATGAAAGTGTCTGAAATAAGTGTTTTAGCAAATATTAATGTGTAATAATGGTGGATTATTAACCACCATATAGCAAATAGAACAAAACAGTGCAACATCACTTTTCATATTCTCTCAAGAAGTCCGTGTGAAGTCTCAATAATACATACATCCACATCTTTATTGAACTAAATATCACATACATTCGACATCTATCATCATCACTCATTCATTACCTACCATTAATTGATGATAATTAAAGTTTCGCAAGAAATCTTACCTGACACTGGCTAATGTGCAAACCGCACAAGCCATGAAGAAGAGAAAAAAAAAAATAGTGATGATCGGTCGCAGTGAGTGACTGGCTCCATCTGTTGCACGGACTCGGAACTTTCATAAATTGCAGCCGCGCGGTCGCAATAGTATTCTTAGTAAGAGTTAAATCATATTTTACCCAATTTTACCGTAATTTACCGTAAAATATAATATTTTACGTAAAATATGGTAAATTACCGAATTTTACAGGGGGCAATGGTCTGTAGTGGCGGACAATTGCATAACGTGCCGCGCAACCGGGCAGTTGTCGGTTTTTTGGGCACACTTCAAAGGAATCGTGGCGTAGCGTGGCCCATCCGTGTTTACACACAGTTCGTCACCGACCGCTGAATAGAGTACTTTTTATGTGCGATGTTTTTTTGTAAAACTACTTGAATTTTAAATCGCCCAATATGTCCGTATGGCGGATCAATGAAGATAAATCAATAGACCTTCAAGTTTATTGATTTATATCAATCTGAGCCCTTAATTTTGCGCCATTTTTTTAATAACTTTGTTGTTGTACATACTTCTATAATACTTGTAAATAAATAAATAAATAGTAAATAAACAAATAGCTGCGGCCGCAATTACTTCCACGTTCATCGCTAGTGGTTTGCAAGATAGTAATGAGCCATGCGCCATTGTGTAAACACCAAGTGATCGTGGCCTACAGTTGTGCATGAGGGCTTTTCAAAGCGCGATTAAAAACAAAAAACAGTACCGCAAGTTACCGATAGATGGTGCTGACGTCATATAATATGTCAAAATTTACATCATTTAGGAAAACGGTGAGTGCCTATGTTTTTACAAAAATGTACAATGCACGGGCTAGCCATTAGTAGACACAATTCACGTACGTATGTAATGAACAAAGTAAAAATACTTCAAAACTTTCAAATTTCAACAGTTCCAAAACATAGTTTAGCTTAGATCACAGACTACAAAGACATGTTTAGGTTATCACAAATAATAATCTGTGCGTACAACATGAAACGCGATAAAACGTGTGATGGGTGACATTTGTTCTCCTTGCAGCGCCATCTAGTTTTTTAGCCCTCATTGCAAAGCATGGCCCATCACTGGCCATTGTGTACTGGGGCCTGATACTCAGATCATGTTCTGAGGGCCTGATATGACGGAGTCCAAGCAGGATGGAACTCTTATGAAAAGTTGTATGTCAGACGTGACAAATAGTTTTTCCGTGTCAGTTCCATTGATAGGCGTGAAATAAAATATTCGCTTCACTACGCATTTTACCGGGAATATACCCATCATTAGATCATTACGATCATTACGGAATAGGGGGTTTCATTACGAGTGCGGAAAGCCTGTCATTGCAAAGAGTTCCGTTAGATGTCTGTGACAAATGAGCCGAGGCGCAGCCGAAGGCGTCTACGGCCGAAGGTAAGGGTTGACAGTCGGAGCAAGTTGCAATGACGGTTCCGCACAAACAACTATTTTACTATTAATAATACAGTTGCGAAAAAATTAAGCAATTTAATAAAGAATTTTTTTTTGGAAAATGGCGCCAACCGTAAAAGCAAAGGGAACTATGCACATACAGCCAAGTCTTCAGTAGATTTTTTTTATTGATATGAAATGAAAATTTAATTTAATGAGATGCAATGAAACCTAACGCAACTCATTGAATCAAATCATTAAACCTGATATTGAAAGAAATTAGGAGCTTCTTTTTAGAAATATTTGCAGGAAGCATAAAAACTTCCATGAATTTTTTTTCAAAGACTTCGAGGTTGGCTTTTTGATTTTAATAGACATTATTTTGACAGATGGGAAAGAGAACTCACGAGTTCGGAAAAGGTAAAGAAAAAGCTCGAGTATGTAATAGCCTACATCCCGAACGCTATACGTCCCTGCAATAGGCCACTGTCTGAGCAACTGTATTAAAAAATCTGTTTTCGTTCATCTTACCCATCTTCCTGGCTAGCGAATTCTGTAACGTCTCTAAAAGAGAACCCTCCACCTTGTGATCTGTGTGTATACGAGGGGTGTTCAAGTTGTAGCGAGAATTATGTATTCCTTGGATAGAGAAAAAGGAAATACCTACTGGCATGCGTACCCTAGGTAAGATAAGATAAGAATATTCTTTATTGTACACTGGAAAAACAACAAATACAAAACAATTGCAAATATACATAGAACAATTGGCGGCCTTATTGCTAAAAGCAACACCTACTTACTTAGGTACCTACTTATTAGTATTAGTCGTCCTAATAAACATACCTACTTGAATTCTTGCACTTTTTCAATTGGTAACAAAGTACTTGTTACTTCACATACTTATATAATGTATTTCCAATTACATTTTAAAATTTTTAAAGAGATAGGTTGGTACTATAATTGTAAAATTTTATGTAATATAAGGTGACTACTCGTATATGTAATAAATCTATCTATGTAGTCATGTGAAGCATAGCGATAGGTATCCTGCCTAAATAATGTTTCTTATAATTTTAATTTGATAAGTAATTTTATAAATTTTTGAACGCAGGGTAAGAATTGTTATTCAACTAGGTTATGATGTCGAGTTTCTCTTTAATCGTCTTAAAAAAAGGAGGAGGTTATTAATTCGACGCGTTATATATAACTTTTTTTACTATGTTCTCGCATAACTTCGTCAAATCTTAACCGATTTCGATAATTTTTTTTGTTCGATTAGATATAGCGTCCCATTGGTGCCATTTTAATTTGGTGAAGATCTGATGAAGACTTTCAGAGGTGGAGACTGGAACACTTCAATGGACAGCAACAAATAAGGCCTTATGAGGCCCATCTATTAGTAATATACCTACATACCTATGTTTCAGAAAATATTGCGAAAAATTTAGAAAAATCTAGATAGAATTAAGTAGGTATATAATTTTACTGTCACTTTGTACAGCCGAAGATTTGGAAGTCTGATGATCAGCAGTTCAAGAACACCCAGATCTAGGGCAACGTTGCACCTAGAAACCCGAAATTAAATGTACTTATAGTTGAAATTCACTGTTGCAGCTATAAATACAGAATTTAAGTCAAAATACACAATTTTACTGCGTGGTTATTAGTCCCTTAATAAAAAACACGCACGCGTAGTTATCAAATCCACATTATCAAATCAATTCACTAGAAATCGTGAAATAAATTGTTTTTTAATTATAAATTAAAACCGACTTCTGTACACGAGGACACTAAAAATTCAGAAAAAATTTAAATACACAGTAAGTAGTGTCCAGAACTCGGCTTTTATTTTTATTAACAGTTCTCGATAGATAAAAAGATGTTGGAATGTAACTTTTTAAAACCTAAATCGCAGGCTAGCAACGTTTATATAAGCCCTTGTTTGTCCCCACTCTGGGGCACGGGTCTATTCCTGCATCGCAAGAAGCTTAGGCCATACTCCACCACGGGGGTCAAGTCCGGGTTGGTGGAGGTTTGTAAGACAGTGGGCGGGTCTTACTGTAAGGTAGGTACTTAAGCCGCCCATAAGGCCTCTGACATGGCTTAACGACTGCCATTACATGGCAACCGGCACCAACAGCTTAACATGCATTGCACGGAAGCGATCGGAAAAATGCCACTAGCGGTAGTCATTGGACGGTCACCCATCCTGCACCTGACCGCGCCTGTTGTTGCTTAACACAAGTGATTGATTCCAATCATTCGGTTCGACTAGACCACGAACGCTTAAACGGATCCAATCGCGATTATTTTCTTAATCACGTAATTACTTTAAGTCCCGACATTCGCGATAGCTGAACATCTATTGGGGGCCTGAACGAACCAGTGTATCGAGCTACATCAACCGAAATTTCTCTTAACCAATCGACATTACTGAAGTTTCGTTCGGGACGCAATTGAAATAAAAAGAAAACACAAGCATTTCATCGGAGAAGATGGTTTCAAGCTTTCAAGCACGTGGAATTAAGTGCTAACACAGAGGATGCTAAGTACTCGTATAGTTTTTATTTATTAAGAATTATTATTTAAATAAATTATTCTTTTCATTCTATTCTTATTCAGTATACAAATCACGCGCCATCGCCGGACCTGTCCGCGTAGTGAGTGTTGTGTGTCGGCCCGCTCCAAAAAATTAAAAGTGAATTGAGCGTAGACCTCAATAATTGACTGGATCACTACAATAATTGACTGTAATGGCCACTATATCTAGTCGCGATCACGGCAACGTTGCCGAAACGTCGGGAATTAAGGTTTTACCTAATAAATAATCGCGATTACACCCGTGTAGGTAATAAATAACTGTTTAGTGCGGTACATTCGTACGAAGTTTCAATAAAATCCGACAGCAAATATTTTACTCCTCTTTCAAACTTAGGCACCCTTTGTCACTCACTTAGGGATTGAATTTAGATAAACCATGAAATATAGGGAAGGAAACACATCGTGACGAAACCAGTGGCATCGTTGACACCGCACGTATTGACTTTTCTTTCCTTTTTGCTAGGCTGACTAAACAGGCTGGATGGTATAAGTGCTGAGCAAGCCTACTCCGTCTAGAAAAAAAATGTCCAATGCCTGGGACATTTTTTTTCTCGTCTTCACTCATCTAGTGAGAGTGAAGGCGCCACTGGACGGTGTATGAATCATCTCATTACGAGATGGGAAGACCAAACATCGCATAGAAATATTTTATTTCAATAACAACACGGACGGGCTTATACAAATCAGCATTTGAAGCAGTCCTGGACTAGTCGAACCGAGTGATTGGAACCAATCACTTGAGTTAAGCAACAACAGGCGCGGTCAGGTGCTGGATGGGTCACCGTCCCGTGACTACCGCTAGTGGCATTCTTTCGAGCACTTCCGTGCTTCGCAAGGCATGATAAGCCGTTGGTGCCGCCTGTCATGTAATGACAGTCGCCTTATGGGCGGCTTGATAACTTCTGACAGTAAGGCCCGCACTATCTTACAATCCTCCACCAAACCGGACTTCGCCCCCTTGGTGGAGTAACCTTCCTGCGAAGCAGGAAGAGACCCGTGCCCCAACAGCGGGGACGTATAAGGGTTGATATCGATTTGTTGGTAAGTAGGTACTCACTCTGTAAGAACGAGATGATGCTGGTGACATTTGATGATCCGATAGTGGGCTCGGCGATCTCTGCGCTCCGATTTCAGGAGGAACTTGCCCGAACCGCCGATGCGCTCCATGCTGCGTCGCAATATCGCGAACTGCGCTCCGATTAGTATCATAAAAGCTATTGACATAACGTCGAAAGCCAAGTGCACACTAATGCAGTAAATTGCACTTATAGCTTCAAGAATAATAGAGAAAATGTTAGCGAAAACATTGTCGTCAAATGGCACCCAAACTGGCAGGATGTGGAGGCTTCCTGAATGGCGATTGTTCCAATAGAGGAACGCGTATTCGGCAAACGGCGCCATTATGAAGATGGCTCCCGTGCCCCAGTACATTATAGGCAGCCCGAAGCTTATTATCGCTATCTTTTTCTTATACGATGTGTACTCATGAGGTGCATCGCACTCCTCGTCGGTGTCATATTCAACATCACTTTCAGCAGTACACGGCTCTAGTGCGATCTGTACTTTCCCTGTACTTTGCGTGAGAGCGGCAAGCGTTTGCCAGCGATCGACGTAGGCAGTCATGGACGTCAACTTCACCAAGCTCATTAGGCAAAAAGAGACGATGCTAAAGCAGTCAAGGAGTCGCTGACTGTCGCAGAAGGAGGTCAGTAGA
Source organism: Yponomeuta sedellus (assembly GCA_934045075.1). Lineage (NCBI taxonomy): Eukaryota > Metazoa > Arthropoda > Insecta > Lepidoptera > Yponomeutidae > Yponomeuta > Yponomeuta sedellus. The sequence continues at coordinate 8,378,616 of OW203724.1, read as the reverse complement.
GTAACCGTTTGGGCCACGCATGATATTAGCAATACAAATGCGCTGATGCGGGCCCAGGGGTGCGCGGAGCGAGAATTGATGCCTTGCCAGAGTCCAGCTGCCTTTATCCAACGCTCCGCGGCTTCTGTCATACGCGGAGTAGTTTTAGTTGTTACCACAGGCCACTGAGAAAAAGACATTCACCTACGTAGGTATAAAAATAATGTTAATTTGATGTTGAAATAGTACTAAGGTACCTAGGTATCTCCTGAACTGTGAAACGCGCTCGGGAGAATTCTTGTCCCACTGGGTTCAAACTCTGGAGTATAGCGATGACATTGTATTTCAGTTCAAGTTGTGTTCCAAATCTTCCACCGAATATTTTTACAAGCATAAGTCGCCTTACAACTACAATCGCTATGATTTCCGATCGATATTGTAATCGTAAGTATTATTAATCTAGCGTTAGTATTATTGTTGGATAATACTAACGCTAGAGTTTTCTTTTAAACTTTTGGTATAGGTACACCATAAGTTTAAACGAAAACTAGCGTTCACATTTTGACTCTTAGTTTATCGATGGTAGTACCTAATCCTTGATAGTTAAAGTACCTTTAGTTGGTACCTACTTAATGTACTTACCGTACCGCATGTTATCACAATTTGCTATAATTTTATTTTATTTTATTATTGTTGGATAATACCCACTAACGCTAGAGTTTTCTTTTAAACTTTCGGTATAGGTACACCATAAGTTTAAACGAAAACTAGCGTTCACATTTTGACTCTTAGTTTATCGATGGTAGTACAGCTTTGTGTAGAAATTCATCACCTGTATATGAATTGCGTCCTAATTGAAAATGGGCATCACAAGTCTTGACGAAGTACTAGCCTTCCATTTTTTTCTATGAAGAGCTTTCTACAACAGATTTTTTTTCTTAGGTTCCTTGAAAAATAAATGAATTACCGTATTTTTGCAATCAACGCATGCACAAAGATATTTTTCACAAAACAATTAATTTGTTTACCAAAATAGTATGAAGAACTGTCAAATCAATGGTACACACAACAGTGGTGACATCTGTAGTGAGCATTAGGCAGTTTTTAAGCCCATTGAAAGCGTAAACGCAAAATATAGACTTTCGCTTAGAGATAAGATAACTCCACAGAGTCATTAGACACTTCTCATTCGAATTCAATCTAGCATGGCGTTCAGAATACAGATTTTGGTTGCCGCTCAAATTTTTACGTAGAAATCTAAGTTACTTATAAGCCTTAAGAGTCGTTCGTATACGACTTATTTACTAGTTAGACCAGAGATTTCCGCACTTAGCCTTATAGTTGGGCCATTGTACGTAGCAAGCGCTGAGGTACGCTAACATCTCAGACACTAGCGTTTCCTTACGATGTTTTCCTTCACCGTCAGCGAGTAGTATTGCTACTATAATTTCATAAATGTACATAACTTAGAAAACAAAGTCATTGGTACATGCCGGGGTTCGAACCCACGACCTCCCGATGAGAAGCCGGCGTTCTACAGCGCTACGCTACCACCGCTCTTATTTACTAATGAAGTGAGAATTGGCTTCCAGGTAGTCAAATAGATAGGTCCTGTATTATTTTATGCAAGAGAATCGTTTAACGGTAGTGGCGACATTGGTAGAGCGCCTAAAACGCGAATTTAATAAAGTTATGTAGTTACTACTTGTGAATGTACCTACTTAGGTGCAGAATAATAGTGGACTAATGCAAATAATACCAAAATATCAAATAATCAGCTTACGATACCAATTTGTTATTGACAAATGTTCAATTCAATTCTGTTTTTTTTTTTTTTTTGCGTTATGGCTCTGCACGGTTTGTGCCTATGCCAGTGTCAAGTAGGTATTAGGATAAAGGTAGGGAAACGGAACGTAATATACAAATGGTACGGAATTTGGAAAAGGTATTAGAATCAGCTGTTAATAACATTGGGAAATAAAGAAAAATAAATAAATGTACACATGTACAATATACTTCGAAAAAACAATTTACATAAGGACATATTACATAGGAAACTAAATTTTAATATCATTCTTACTTAAAAACTTTGCTATACATTTATAAATATTAATATTATTACTACATAAGAGGCAGGATGCAGAGGAAGGAAAAGGAACACCAAGGGAAATCAGGGAAGCAAAAAAGAAGGAATGATCACAATCAGGACAGGAAAACAATATGTGATTAATATCTCCCACCTCAGCTCCACAGGCACAGGCAGGACTCTGCACAATGCCAAGTCTAGCAAGGTGGGCCGGAGTTGAAGAGTGGCCTAGACGCATTCGGATCAGGCTTGATGTAATTTTCTTACCAAACTTGGCATCGGCACTACAAAACCAGGGCTTTGGCGGAATTGTTTCGTTACCAATTTATTATTCATATTCGTAATTTTCATTCATTTTACTTTAATTCGTTTTCGTCTAGTGTTGCCCTTGTTTAATGGAGGCTCAAAAGAGCATGCAACGTACCCGATTAAAATGCGGAGTTTGCAAGTGTAAGTGGCAACACCAAAAAGAAAAAAAAGAAAAAAAAAACGAATATTCTGTTTTGGGTTGGAGGCAAAACACGGCTACGTTTTTCGATCGAAGTGTGAAATATTATAAGATTTTCATTCAAGTTTTGCAGTGAATGTGCTAAGAACGATTTTCCTACTGTGCAAGTGCTGATTAAGGTGGGCCCACCAGAGACTTTCCTCTCTCTTCCACGAGATCGACAACTGAACTTTCGTGGAACTTTCTTCAAGGCACTGCAAGCAAACCGAAGGTATCGTACGCAGTTTACTCTATTATGTCAAGAGTCAATATTAGACGAATATTCTTATTGATATTTGGTATTTAATGTCGACGAGCACATTTCGTTCATCCATACAAATTTGTTTTCAAGTGCTACCCCCAATGAGTCGGCTGGGACGATTCATTTAATGGTGCCGAAACCCGGGAAATATCCAATAAATCCTTTAGATATTATTGCTAACTTTCATATTGCAACTTAATTCAGTATATTTCAGTATATCGTACAAGAAATACTTGTCATTCTTAAAATACTTGTATTGTCTTTTATACGTAACTATACGCCATTGGTCTGCTATTTTCGATCTGCCATATTGGTTCGAGTGTTATTTTTCTTGGCATTTAGAACAATACTGTGACCTAGTTATCTTCTAGTTAAAATCATTTGAAACAATATTTGGTTACAACTTGCGGTGAATATTCAATTGGAGTTCGGAATTTCGTACTTTTTCGCACTATTCCTTCTAATCCGACGAAAATTGTTTTCCTATTAGATTCCGATAATACAATACTATAATACTTTACATCACACGGTATTTCCATTCATACTTCGAAGTATCATCCGTTAACGCGTGTTATTATTCTTGCGTTGCGTCTTCTTATTCTAGTTAGAAAAATAATTTTTTTCCGACAAACAAACGTTTCGGTGACCGAATGAAATAGTTTTTTTTGTGTTATTCGTTCATTCTTCATTCACGTTCATCGGTCACTGTCACCCACCACACATTCGTTCAGCGGTTCAATACAGTTACTCATTCTTTCATTCATTCATTTCTAGTGTTGGGGTAACTGTGTTGATAGTGTTGGGAAAATTTCGATTGTAATAATAACGGTATTTATTATTAACGTTAATCAAATTTTGTATTCGCAATAACAAATAACGTTACAGTTATAAGTTATTAGGGATATTAGTTGGAGCTTCGTTTTTTATTCTCACCAGCTATTTCCTGTTTTCGTTTTTTGTTTCAAAGTGAAATAAATTCTTTTATTCATAATGCCTTTAACATACAGAAGTAAACGTATGTCCTTAAAAGGAAATCAGAAGCCGAAAGCTGAGCTTGAACTTGAGTTGCCATCATTGCTTCGCAAGCGTACGCTCACTTTTAATCGTTTAAAAAAGACATTAGCGATTGCAACCGAAGCCCAGTCAGGGATAGACACTAAGGTGAAGATTTTCCAAGCTTACTGCACTGATTTGGATAAAATACGTGATTCGTTCGAGCATATTCATGAGGATATTCTCTCTGTAATCGATGAAGATGACGAGGAAGAGCACGACGATATTCGCTGTAAATTCGATGAAGTATATTTTCAGGTCGTTGCGATTCAGCAGCAGTTGCAGCTGTCAACTAAGTCGAAGAAAGGAGATGAGTCCAAAGTTCAGAGTTCTTCTGCTTCATTTAAGGTCAAGTTACCAAAAATTGACATTCCCAAATTTTCTGGCGACATTAAGGCGTGGCCAGAATTCTATGACATTTTCGATTCGCTGATTAATAAGAATCCGGCGTTGTCTGATACAGAACGTATGCACTATTTGGTTTCGAGCATTTCAGGCGATGCTTCCGGTGTCCTAAAGGCCTTTCCTATTCAAGGTGCCTTTTATAAGGAGGCTTATGCAAGTCTTATCGCGCGCTATCAGAATAAGCGCGATCTTTCTTTTTCGTGTTGGAAGGAGATTCTCAATGTCCATTTACAGTCTTCTCCTCTTGAATTCCGGCGCGCTCTCGACACGATTAATGAAAATTTAACTGTTCTCAAGGGAGTTGGACTACCTGTAGATCAATGGGATTTTGTTTTATGCTATCTCATTTTATCCAAGTTGGATACTAAAATGAGATTAAGTTTTGAGAAAAAACATGTCTCCACTGAAATTCCTCAATATCAAGTACTGAGCGAATTTCTTTATGCTCAGTGTGAAGCATTATTACGCGACACTCATTTTTCTCAAGGTTCGACCAACAAACCTAAGCCACAGTCATCTTCGATACTATCTAAGAGGGAATTTCCTAGTTCCAAGAAAGCGACGGTGCTGTTGGCTAATGCTAACGCTACCAATTCTGCTGGTGGCGCTAAATCTTCGAAAATTACAATAGAAGTAAAGAAACCGGTGACACCAGCTTTGCCTTCTGTAGCTCTGAAATGTTTCTTCTGTCATCAGAATCACCACATCAATAACTGTAAAGAATTTGCCCAGAAAACTTCACAGGAGAGAATGGACTATGCTAAAGGTCACAATTGGTGTTTCAATTGTCTTCGAAGTTCACATGGCGTTAATAACTGCCAGTCAATTTTCAAATGCCAGAAGTGTCACAAGCGACATCATACTCTATTACATCAGGATGTACCACAACAAGTAAAGACGGCCAGTGTTGATGAACAAGCGGAGCCTGCGGTGATAGATTCAGTTCGTGTGTTAACCAATATCGGCGAAAGTTCGTTAGTGCTACTCTCAACAGCGCTGATCGAGATTTTTGATGATCGTGGAGGGTTTCAGACTTTTCGAGCATTAATCGACTCTGGTAGTCAAGCTCATTTTATAACTGACCAAGCTGCGAAGCGTCTCGGCATTAAGAGTTCTCCTACGTCGCGTCAGGTACGAGGGTTAGGTCAAGCGAGCGCAGATGTTTCTGGAGTAACCCGGCTCAAAATAGGTTCCAAGGGTCAGGTGTTGTTCGAGGTGGATGCGTTGACATTACCTTACATTTGCGGAAAGATGCCAGCGGTGCATTTAGACCGATCGATGTGGCACAATGTAAAGAATTTGCCTTTAGCAGATCCCGACTGTCACAAACCTGCGACTATCGACGTTTTACTCGGTGCTGAAGTTTTCCTTTCACTTCTCCTTCCTGGCAGTGTATCGGGCGGTCCAAAGGAACCTTCTGCTGTCAACTCCATTTTCGGTTGGATTCTTATGGGCCACGTTAGTTGCAAGGATAATAGTGAGGTCCATTCGTTACTCTTGAGTACAGACGAGCGTCTTCAAAAGGATGTTGAACGGTTCTGGGAGCTCGATAATGTACCTCAATGTTCTAAGCTCACACCTGAAGAAGAAAGATGCGAAGAAATGTTTGTGAAAGACCATTCTCGTGATGCCTCGGGGAGGTACATTGTAGGTTTACCATTCAAAGAAGTAGGTGTGGAGCTGAGATTCCCAAATATTCGAGACATGGCGCTAAAAAGATTTCATTCTTTAGAAAAAAAATTGGCTCGTGATCCTGCTTTACGAGTGCAATATTGCGATTTCATGGAAGATTATTTGAAAAGTGGTCATATGAGTAAGGTGCTCACCAAAGACCTTCATAAGGGAGGGTATATGATTCCTCATCACTGCGTTCTGCGCCCTGAAAGTGCTACCACGAAACTTCGTGTCGTCTTCGACGCCTCTGCAAAAGATGTTAACGGTATATCACTCAACGATACGTTGCTTGTTGGTCCGAAGTTGTTGTCCAGCATTTCGGAAATTCTCTTGAATTTTCGGATCCATTTCGTAGTCTTTACAGCTGACGTACGTCAGATGTACCGACAAATTCTGATCCGGGAGCAAGACCGAGACTTTCAGAGAATTTTCTGGAGGTTTAACGAATTCGAACCTATCCAAGAGTATAAGTTAAATACCGTCACTTACGGTGTTTCTTCTGCACCTTTCCTTGCTTGCCGTAGCATGAAACAGCTAGCAAAGGATGAAGGTGAGAATTTTCCACTTGCACAGAAAATTCTCAGTAATGATGTCTATATGGACGATATCGTCACTGGCTGCGCTGACTTAGAACAGGCACAAGGGGCTAAGTCCCAGGTTATAGAGGTTCTTAAGAGAGGTGGCCTCGAACTTCGCAAGTGGGCGAGTAACAAACCCGAGTTACTTGCTGACTTGCCGTCGGAGTATTGTCTTACAGACTTTGTTTCTATGGATGTAGAACAGTCTGTCACGCTAAAGGTACTTGGTTTAAAATGGGAACCTGTGAATGATGTATTTTCATTTGAAGTAATTCCTGGTGAAAAGAGGTGCACCAAGCGAACAATTCTAAGCGAGCTTGCTCGTATTTTCGACCCGCTGGGATTTCTCTGTCCAGTGACATTTACTGCTAAACATTTAGTTCAGAAGCTGTGGCTTCTCAATGTTGATTGGGATTCTTCTCCCCCCGAGGAAATCGTCCATCAGTGGACACAATACTTAGAACAGTTGCCACTGGTAAAATTACTAAAAATTCCTCGTGGGGTTTCGGTTCAGTCGTTGTCGTCAGCCGAGCTTCATGGATTCTCAGACAGTTCGGAAGCTGGTTACGGGGCTGTGGTGTATTTACGCGCTACTGACTCTGACAGCAAAGTGCGAGTATTCTTTCTATGCGCAAAGAGTAGAGTAGCTCCCACAAAGAAAGTCACATTAGCCCGGTTGGAACTATGCGGTGCTGGCTTGTTAGCTGACCTCCTCAGTTTCATCATCAGCGTCTATTCGCCTTCGTTACCTATTCGAAAAACATTCGCTTGGTCCGATTCGACCATCGTGCTTGCCTGGATTTCTTCTCACGCTTCGCGTTGGAAAACTTTCGTAGCGAATCGTGTTAGTCACATCCAGGAGGTGTTACCGTCGACTGAGTGGAATCACGTACGCTCGGCGGATAATCCTGCAGATATAGCTTCGCGAGGTTCTCTGCCAGGTGATTTGATCGATAACTCCTTATGGTGGGCGGGGCCGTCGTGGCTGACGCTACCACGAGACTCTTGGCCAATTCGTGACGTGAGGGCTAACGAAACCGAAGTTTCGGTAGAAGAGCGTGTCCAATGCCTGATTGTACAAGATGAACCTCATTTTGTTGACTCGTTAATAGAAAGATTTTCGTCCATTCGTAAGATTCAGCGAATATTAGCTTATTGTTTGCGTTTCATTCGAGGTCTAAGTAAAGTACCGGTTCGTCAATCAGGGTACCTAGGTCACGCTGAACTTCATGAAGCATTGTTAGTGGTTGTCAAGCGTGAGCAAGAGCTTCGTTTTGATTTAGAGTTAAGTCGGTTGAGGGAGAATAAACCTCTTGCGAAACAGTTACAAAGGTTAGCTCCATTTGTGGAAAATTTTGGAGTACTGCGTGTGGGTGGAAGATTATCCCGATCTGGGCTCGAATACGAACATAAACATCCGGCTCTACTTCCTCGCGATTCGACGGTGACTTATCGAATAATAGAGGCTCTACATAGAGAACATTGTCATCCCGGAATTAATACAACTCTATATTTACTGTCACATCAATTTTGGATTCTTTCTGCGAAACGAGCCATTCGTCACTGTTTGTCAAAATGCTTAAAATGTTTCAAAACGCAGCCAGTTCCTCTGGAACCCTACATGAGCGATCTTCCTACGGTGCGACTAAATGAAGTCAAGCCTTTTTCAGTTGTTGGTGTTGATTTCGGAGGTCCTTTTCGTATCAAAACAGGGAAACACCGTGGAGCGAAGATAGAGAAGGCATATTTGTGTCTTTTCGTCTGTTTAGCTACAAAAGCTCTGCATCTCGAAGTCGCCTCAGACTTGTCCACTGACTCATTCATTGCTGCTCTTCGTCGTTTTGTGGGTAGACGAGGTCGAGTATCTACCATTCATTCTGATCGCGGGACTAATTTCGTGGGTGCGCAGCGGGAATTGACCGAACTCGCATCTTGCATGGAACGCGCTGCTCATTCGGAAACAATTAAATTTAATTTTAATCCTCCTTCTAGTCCTCATTTCGGTGGTGTTTGGGAGATTCAAATAAAAGCTGTAAAAACACACTTATATCGAATAGTAGGTACCCAAACATTAACGTTCGAAGAACTCGCTACCTTGTTTGTACAGATAGAGGCTATGTTAAATTCAAGGCCACTGTGCCCATTGAGTTCAGATCCTAATGATCTGAACGTCCTCACTCCGGCACATTTTTTGACACTGGAACCACTTACGTCAATTCCTGACCCAGATCTGACTAGCATACAAATTAATCGCTTGGGGCGTTGGCAACTAATTCAACGTTTTCAACAAGAGTTTTGGAGGAGATGGAAAACTGAATATCTCCATTCACTCATGCAGCGAGCAAAGTGGACCAAAAATTGCAAGCCTCTCGAGATCAATTCTGTCGTTATAGTAAAACAAGATAATACTGTGCCATTATACTGGCCAATCGCTCGTGTAATAAATCTACATGAAGGTCCGGATGGAATAGTGCGCGTAGCGACAGTACGTACTGCAACCGGTATTTTTACGCGACCACTCGTTAAACTTTGTCCTTTACCTGCTCCTATTGACTAGTAACGCAAGATAGAGGTCAACTTTATGGTTGTATTTATTTTAGTAAGTTAATTCTCATTGTTAATTATATTCTAGTATGTTAAGTGGTCTAGTGTTGTTCATATGCCTTTAAAAGATTATTCGAACTTAAAAAAATAAAATAAAAATACTCTTTCGTGTATTTTGGTGGGCGGAATGTTTCGTTACCAATTTATTATTCATATTCGTAATTTTCATTCATTTTACTTTAATTCGTTTTCGTCTAGTGTTGCCCTTGTTTAATGGAGGCTCAAAAGAGCATGCAACGTACCCGATTAAAATGCGGAGTTTGCAAGTGTAAGTGGCAACACCAAAAAGAAAAAAAAGAAAAAAAAAACGAATATTCTGTTTTGGGTTGGAGGCAAAACACGGCTACGTTTTTCGATCGAAGTGTGAAATATTATAAGATTTTCATTCAAGTTTTGCAGTGAATGTGCTAAGAACGATTTTCCTACTGTGCAAGTGCTGATTAAGGTGGGCCCACCAGAGACTTTCCTCTCTCTTCCACGAGATCGACAACTGAACTTTCGTGGAACTTTCTTCAAGGCACTGCAAGCAAACCGAAGGTATCGTACGCAGTTTACTCTATTATGTCAAGAGTCAATATTAGACGAATATTCTTATTGATATTTGGTATTTAATGTCGACGAGCACATTTCGTTCATCCATACAAATTTGTTTTCAAGTGCTACCCCCAATGAGTCGGCTGGGACGATTCAGGAATATTGGGTTGGATTTTGCGGTAATGAAAGCCTTTTGACTGGTCCTCTGCCCAGGTTCTATCCCAGGAAACCTGGAGATAAGCCCTGGGGAGAGTGGCCAGATCGTTATAATGATTTTCATATGGGTACACGTCTCCACACTCCACCGCAGAATTTGCAAGTTCATCAGCCTTTTCATTACCTATTATGCCACAGTGGGAAGGTACCCATCCAAATTGCACAGTAAGATATCTCTCCGAGCATTTACATAGCAATTTGCGTATAGCAAAAATTATTGGGTGATTGGTAGAGAAAAAAGGAAATTTAATTAATGCCTGGAGAGAGCTTAATGAATCTGTCAACACTAAAGTATTCCTAAGACCCATTAATAAAATATATTCCATAGCCTTTAGGAGACCATAACATTCTCCAGAATATACTGAAGATTCAGGAGGAAGTTTTATTTTTTGGACTATTTTATATTGTGCATGAAAAACACCTACACCTACGCAACTGCCTTGGTGTTTTGAAGCATCAGTAAAAATGGTGTGCCACCCCTGGAATTGGTTGTCTAAAAGGTTATTAAACTCGCCATTTTGACAGTTATCATGTTTAGAAATTCCCAGATTAAGACTGACGTTTGGGATTTGAATTAAAGAGTTGTAAGGACAATGAAAAATAGGAAGCAAATTAGAGTTATGGCATGGAGCCTCAATAGAGTTAAATTGTTGGAAGCTCTTAACAAGACATGGAGTAGCCCTGTGGGACCAATACTTGGACTTTGTAATAAGGTCTGCAAGATGTTGTAATCTGCCAAGCAATGGATGATCAGTAAGCTGCAAGCAACGACTCAAAAATCTATCAGACAGGTATTGACGTCTTAATCTGAGAGGTGGCTCTCCACACTCTACTTGCAAACAATTAATAGGACTAGATTTCATTGCTCCTAAGATGATTCTTAAAGCCTTGGACTGCACAGCATCCAATTTCTTAAAGCCAGCAGCGCTACCAGGCTCCAATACGAAGGTTCCATAATCCAGAACACTTCTAATTAAAGCATTATAAAGCAACCTCAATGAAAAAGGATGAGCACCCCACCAAACCCCTGAGAGGCATCTGATAATATTTAATAAGCGATCACACTTGGCAGCAATGTATTCACAATGTGGGAGTCCGGTAAGTTGACTGTCTAAAATAACTCCTAAAAATTTTACTTGACTTTTTACTGGAATACGAGAGGAATTATATTCAACACAAATGTTTGGATGCTTTCTCATTCTTGAAAACAACACCACAGCACTCTTATTGACAGACAGGTCCAGACCATTAGTAGATAGCCATTGATGAAGCATTGACAGAGAAGCAGTGAGAGATGAGCACATAGAGTCTATTGAGTTACCCGTTGTATAAAGAAGAAGGTCATCTGCATATTGCAAGACTTCTATAGAACTACCAAGTGCAGAATCTAAATCATAAGTATAAATATTGTATAATAAGGGAGAGAGCACTGACCCTTGAGGGAGACCTCTCCAAACTACTCTAGATATTTTTTTGTCATCTATATACATATTAATTGTCCTTTCTGAGAGTATATTTACAATAAAATTTACAAGCAAATTGGGGACTTTTAATAAGTGAAGTTTTTGTTTCAGGACCGACACAATTACACTGTCATAGGCAGCTCGAATATCAAGAAATGCTGCAAGAACTGAATTATTATTTGAAAAAGTAATACGAATGTCAGTCGTGAAAACGCTTAAGCTGTCAATAGTACCCCTTCCTTTTCTAAAGCCAAACTGGGAAGGAGATAAAAGGTTATTGCTCTCAATGAACCATTCAAGCCGAATTTTAACAAGATACTCAGCTATTTTAGCTAAAACAGAAGATAGGGCAATGGGTCTATAAGAGGAAGGGTCAGCAGAAGGCTTACTAGATTTTAAAATTGGGATGATGATTTGGGATTTCCAGGAGAGAGGAATAACACCTGAAACTACAATAGAGTTAATTAATTCTAGGTAAGTTAAGAGAGTAGAGTCACTTAGATTAACTATAAAAGAATAAGGAATACCATCTTCTCCTGGGGCAGAATCCCTTACATGGGAGAGAATTCCTTTTAATTCCTCTAAGGTAAAAGGAGAATTTAAACCAGTCTGATTATGAAGGCAAATGGGAGAAATGGGGGTTTGTTCTGGAACAGAGGGAGGAGCTAGGTGATCCATATACTGATCAGCTAAGGAAGTAGACATTTTAGGGGTGTGAGAATCACTGAAGGCTGCTCTAAAACGTCTTACACTTCTCCAAACAGCAGAAGGTGAAGTATTTGGGGAAATAGAACTGCAAAACTTTTGCCAACCATCATATTTTTTTTGCTTTAAAAGTTTTTTAGTTGACCTGGAAACTTCTAAATAACTGTCAAAATTCTCTGGGGTCATTTGATCACAATACAACCTTTCAGCTTCTTTTCTTTTTGTAACAGCCTCAGAGCACTCTACATCCCACCAAGGAGGAGAAGGGATTTTAGACATACAATGTTTAAAAGGGAAAGTCTCATCTGCAGCCTCCATCAAAACCTTAGCGAACATCTCTGCATCAGTGACACATAGAGATTCACAATCTTTGATTTTTGACTCAACACATTCCCTAAAGGAGTACCAATCTGCATTACTTAATCTGTGCTTAATACGAGGTTTATATGTTGATTTATGAGGATTACTACTAGGGAAGGCAACCACTAAAGGAAAATGATCACTGCCATATGATGAAGACAGAGGGTACCATTTTAAAACTAATGCAAGATCAGGAGTACATATAGATAAATCAGGGGCACTAATTCCCTCATCGGGCTTAGTATGACGGGTTGGTAAACAAGTGTTTAAAATGCAAAGATTATGTGATTGAATAATGTCTAGTAGTTGATCCCCATAACATGAACTTACAGAGCTACCCCAGGCCTGGTGTTGGCAATTTAAATCACCTAAAACCATAAAGGGCTTAGGGAGAATAGAAATAATATTACTAATTTCAGATAAAATATTTACAGATGGGCGAGCAAAATATACAGAAATTATACAAATGTTATTTACAACTGCAGCAACAACCGAAATGTCATTGCTGTGTGAAGGGAGCGGAAAAGATGTAAACGAGAGAGACTTATGGATGAGTATAGACACTCCACCATACCCATCATCTCGGTCTTCTCTAAGACATGAGAAACCAGACATTTTAAAGGAAATACCTGGTTTTAACCATGTCTCTGAGAGAGAAACTATAGAAGGACTATGTTTATTACAAAGATGAATGAAATCTGATTTTTTACTAGTTATACTGCGGCAATTCCATTGCAGGATTTTGCCTAAACTGGCCATTGTTGGAAAGAGAATTAACAAGCTGAATAATAGAGGCGGCGTTGGACGGTACAGAATTATTACTATTGGAAAAGGAACATGATATTGCTTGTATTAAAGCTGAGATTAACTCCAAGATAGTTTGATTATTCTCCTTAGAGTCTTTGAGTTTTTCTTGAAGGGCACAGCCATTTGAGGGAGATGGGGGGTCATATTCGGCAATAAGGGATCGATGAGTAGCTCGATCATATCCCTTACTTATTTTTGGTATGGAGGGTGTACGAAAAACTGTTTTTTTGTGTGATTTTGGCGATTGATTAGCAGAGGGCAGTGGACATGGAACAGGCCGAGTTGAAAACCTGGTTGTAGGGGCAGAATTTAGGACATCACTGTAAGACTTGTTGATGGGAGGATGCATTTTAATTGCCTCAGAGTATGATACACAGTTTTGGGCCATATAAAGTTTTACTCTGGACTGCCTATCATATTCAGGGCAACACTTGTTGTTGGCGTAATGATTCCCATTGCAAGAAATGCATGAGGCATCACCAACCTCTACATCGCATGAGTCACCAGAGTGAGCTTTACTGCATTTGAAACACCTAGGTGTGGAGTTGCACTTAGTTTTAGTATGTCCAAAGCGACAGCAGTTATAGCATTGGATTGTTGGGTATGTGTATAGTTCAACAGGGAGAGAATTGTAACACAGAAAAACCCGTTTAGGTAAAACTTGGCCATCAAATGTAATAACTACTGTCTGAGAGGGCTTCCATGTAGGAATTGGACCATGCACTTTATAGTTAAATCTTCTCACTTTAATGACTTTACCACAGCCAATAGGTACCGATATATTTTCTTGGACTTCTTCAGGTGTCCAGTCTGCAGGAACTCCCCGAACAATGCCCATCCTAGTTACACTAAAGGTTGGAATAAAAGCTTTGAACTGATTTTTATCTAAATCTGGGTCTGTTACAAATGCATTAGCATCATTGAAGTCAGAAAACGAAAGACTGAGCTTGCTTCTAGTTAGACGTTTTACGCTGCCATTAATTATATTTTTCAAACCACGTCTCTTTAGGTATTGCCCAAAAGAAACCGGGTGGAGAGTGGGTACAGGTGAAGATTCTGTTGCATTTCTCTGAATATGTATAACAAAAGGGGATACATCATTTGGTTCATACAGAGTCCTACCTACCTGAGGAGACTGTTGGGACGTAGAGGCGGGAAAGGATGGCGACAACACAGAAGATACCGCATCTTTACGGGATGAGGCATCTGGAGCGTTGGTCGGCATTACCGTTTCAACTACTGGTTTTTTTGCGTCATCACTGTCGCAATCACAAACATTCACAGAGTCAGAACCGTGCTTGTGATGTTTTCTTCGCTTATTGCAGTGTCTGCAGACCTTGCGCTGCGCCCTAGACCTCTTTCTTTTATCAGACCTGATGGAACCATCAGTATCCATTCCGGTGGATTCATTTAAGTTGCTGCTAGGACGTATGGTGATATTAACGCCGACCGGGGGGACTGAGCCCCCCGGATCGGGCGGCTCCTCCATGGACCTCAAAGATAGAAAGTGAAAAAAACTTACCAGGAAAGAAGATACTATGTACAAATTTTACAAATATATACTATACTACAATAATTTAACAGAAATATATACAACTGATGCTAAAAACCTATGCTAAATAAATATTAATAAATTTTCACCAAAAAAAATACACCCGCCAACTTTAACGTTTCCCGCGCTTTTCCAATTCTGTTTTATGGACTCAGTGCACTGATTGTCCAGTACAATTTCGCCAATATCACGTGTTAGACAAGACTATAGCCAATCACAAGCGAACAAGGCTCGGTCAGAATTTTGAGTCATGAACTGTTTGTCTTTTTTATTTAGACGAATTTTTGAATGACACTGCTATATACTACTCTGTGTCGTAGATAGAGTACTGTGTAAAAAGTATCGGGAATATGTCAATAAAAAGACCCGCGTAAAATAGGTCGTTTTAATTTTTTTACTGCATGTTGGTAGCACTGTACTGATGATAATTTGTTTTATACTACACTTTTTGTGGGTCATAGTTTTGAGTACTCGGCGATTTTTACAATAGAAAATATTTTTGAACAAAGAGTTTGCCTTAAATTTTGTGTTTAAAATGATATTTCATGTGGTGAATCACTAAAAATGTTGCGAAATACCTACGGCGACTCGTTTATATCGAAAACAAGGGGTTATGAATGGTATAAGGCTTTTAAAGAAGGCCGAGAAGTAGTAGTAGACTTGCCTCGTTCTGGTAGACCTTCAACCGCTATGACCAAAGAAAACATCGACAGAATCAAGAAGCTAGTGCTCGAAAATCGACGTATGAGTCTGAGAGAGTTGGCTAGTGAGGTGAACATATCTTTTAAGTCCGTCCACAACATTCTCATTGACATTTTAGGCATGAAACGCGTCGCCGCTCGACTAGTTCCAAAAGAGCTCAATTTTGTTCAAAAAGCGCAGCGAAAGCATGTCGCTGAAGACATGGTTTCCCGAGATTCTACGGATCTGACCTTTATGAAACGTATAATAACTGGCGACGAGACATGGGTTTATGAGTACGACATGCAAACAAGCCAACAGTCTTCAGAATGGCGTCTCGAAAACGACCCGAAACCCAAAAAACCGCGGCAAAGTCGCTGCAAAATCAAGGTGATGCTGACAGTTTTTTTTGACTACCGTGGTATGGTTCACTCCGAATTCCTTCCAGAGGGAGAAACAGTGAATAAAGAATATTATTTAGGCGTCATGAAGCGTTTGCGTGAGAGTATCTGCCGAAAACGTCCAGATTTGTGGCAACACAACTCATGGATGCTGCACCATGATAATGCACCATCACACACAGCCATTATAGTGAAAGAGTTTTTAGCGAAAAATTCAACAAAAGTTCTCGACCAAGCACCGTATTCACCTGATATGGCTCCGTCTGACTTTTTTTTATTTCCCAAGTTAAAATTACCACTTCGAGGAAAACGTTTTGAGTCGATAGAAGCCATAAAAGAAAATTCGCTGAATGAGCTAAAGGCCAAAAATTTCTAAAATGTCTTCCATACATTTTTCATAGACCGCAAATAGCCTATGAAAAATGTATGGAAGACTGAGTGAAGCGGTGGAATTGTTGTATTGCAAGCGATGGGGCCTACTTTGAAGGCGATAAAATAAATTTAGATGAATAATTTGTATTTTTTGTTCTATTGGCAAATTCCCGATACTTAGTACATAGAATGTAAATCTAAATGCTGTGAATTTACCTAATTGTGACATTTCTTGGTTGTGTATATTTTAAATATTCATTAATTAGGTACTTAGTTCATTGTGCGTGCATGGTTAAACATTATCTACATTTGTTTTGGTAGAACATAGCGCTCTACTATACTGTAGGACCTTTATTTTAAATATGCCTATGTTCACAAATAAATATATTGATTGATTGATTGATTGATTGAGGTCCTTTTAGTGTGTCGGCACGAGTTGAACCCAAGTTCATGGTTACAACCAGACGATAAGAGACTTCTCCCCCCTTGAAGTAATGAAATGAAGTATCCTCGCTCGACAATATGAAAGAGTCTTCTTGCATGTATCTTCAAAGATTGGGTTGTCGAAATACTCAATACTCAATACTTTATTGCATTCCACAAGTTTTAAGGTACATTATAACTTAACAGTATTTGATAAGATTTTTGAGGACCCTGAAGGGTACGCAACATTTTAAAGTGCTATATAAAAGTATGCATTACATTGACTTAAATTTAATTTGATTGATTATCATGCAATTTTATTAATTATACTTGTAAAGTTTAATTTCTGTTACTGTTATTTCTGTGTACAATAAAGAATATTATTCTTTATTAAATAAGAATATTATTCTTTATTGTACACAGAAATTACAGTATTCTATCTATCTATCAGTCTGTCTATGCAGTGTGGTGAATGGTGGTGCTATGATGTGTTCAGAGGTGGCGCAAGGTGTACTGGTATCACGTCCAATCTTTAAAATTGTAGATCACGAATGGCGACTCTCGCGTCAAAATCAGTACGGAGTGATTTAAGCGAGTTTCGCATCGACACGTGATTTTAACATCAATTACTAATAATCAATATTGTTGACTTTATATAAAATAATTGTTTTACCTATTTTGGAACGTAGCTTCATAATTAACTTTTTGCCGAGGGTAGTAAACTAACAGTTAATGCTTTCAAAAAGACGCCTGTCACCTCAGTCATCCGAGACCACGGCACCTGTAAAAGTGCCGAAACGTCGGAAAATTGTAAAAAATATAATAAACGAGTGAAATCCGTATAAAACAGTTTTAATTAATAGGTACCTATTCAAAAACTTGCCTAACATAGTACCTACTTACTGTGGTATTTTATACAACAATGAATATTTCCACTTTTAATCCACTGGTGGCTAACACACTTATTACTTGTTGGTTTTAGAGACGGGCAGATTAATAATTTTAATTTCAATATTTATGTACTTTATGATATTTCTTATTTTCAAATGCGGTTCTGTGGCGTGCCGATCGGCACACCCAGAAATTGGCCGTTAGGGCTTAAACGCGTGCCGATCGGCACACGCAGATATATACAGAAGTTGTATTCGTCCTAATCATTATCATGGTTCGATTGTTTCCAGTCCAGCGTAGCATCACAGGCATCACAATATCCTCCCCACACATCGCTACACCACCAATACACCGCCCTGTGCTCGATCCGTGACACGTTGCTTACAAAGACTACACGTATTAGTTTTTCGCCACCTCAACGGGTTTTAACGGGGAATAACTGGGGCGTAACTGAGTTTTAATCCACCGGCGGATTAATACCCGGGGCATTACCTATTGGATCTCTGCCTGTGATACTTGCATTCGAGAATCGCTTGCGAGAATAATACGAATTTTGTCAAAATCTAAACAACCGCTCGGCGAGAATCGTATGGCGAGTATTGCATTGGGAGAATCGCTTACGATTATTCGTCCCTCGCTACCGAGAAACTCTTCTTGTGTAACGGAAGCTTTAGGCGAGTATGTACGAGGGCAACGGTTGAACGTTTTAAAAAATTCGAAGTAGGTATTTTGCCTTGGGTAGTATTTAAACGCAAAATATAAAAGCTTTACTTTAAGATAAATAGTGGTACACCACGAATATAAATTGTAGTTTATTTAGTAATATTTTGATTTAAGTACTTATTTTGCTGTGCAATCAGTAAGTTTGATAAGAATTTGGGTTATTTTTGTCACTCATCCATAAAGACTACTTTTACATATTACGACAACATAAAATACTGGGAAAAAACGTACGTAGGTAAACCAAAGGTGTTGTATAAATACAAGGCAACTCGGTCAATTCAAGCAGATAATCTAGGTGTAATCATTTTCTCAACTTACAATGATTTTACGCTCCCTATTTTGCCGTCCTGAATTAATCATGATTCATACACAAATTTAATAAATTTTAATCAAATCCTTGTGAAGTTGTGACACCAACTCGTCCTAATGTAGAACCGAGTGTTAAATTCAGTATCGCCGATTAGCAGACTTATTAAATAACGAGGATAGCTAATACAGGGCGATACCTAAAACAGAACGCGAACTGAACTGAGAACTTTACTACACGCTCCTTTCTGGGGATTTCGAAGAGACAGCACTACAGTTATCTATTTACTTAGCGAAATGGTCAATTCAGAAATTGGCCCTTTGTCTCTAGTTAAAAAGTATTAACGTAAGTATTTTAAAGATAATCTTTAGATCAAAGTAGTCAGACACCTACTCGTCGTAATCGCAATTACATATTATAGTCCCTTAAGGTACGTTTAATTTGTATATAAATGTGGTGATTAGGCACCTTGAGAAGACCTCTATCAGTGTACAACCCCCGTCCTACGATGCTAGTTTAATCAAGTCGAGTTACACTTGAGTGTGTCAGTCTTATGGGTTATCTAAAATGTATCTAAGGGTTTTGAAGCGATTTAAGAATTGGACTCGGAAGAGAGCAAATAGGTTCGGTTCCCAATGCGGGCCAATCTACGCCAATGTTTATTTTCAAAGTTAGGTACGTTATATCTGCGGATTTGTGTAGCAATATTACACGGTAACCCTCGTGAGGAAATCCGCAGCATGGATGGCTCCGCGTGTATTGACTTGTCTTTCATGTAAGGCGATTAAGATGACAGTTTGGTAGGTAGAGTCTATTTATCCTTACTTGGCAAATTTTGTAAACAAGATTCTACCCGTAAAGTATGGATTTTAGTCGCAAAGCGCCATATTCCCGTAAATGACGTAATCGGGGAGACTATTCTAGATAACACGCTGTCAATTTTATAAACAAAGTACATTAAGTTGCGAGAAAATGTTGTTTTGGCATCAAATATCAATTTTGAGGTTAGAATCTTGTTTACTAAATTGGCCAAGTAAGGATAAATAGACTGTATAGGTGCTGGGCAACTCCATTTAAAATTTCCTTCACCCATCTAGTGTGAATGAAAGTGCCAATGGACGCTGTAGGTATAAATGATCTGATTAAGTAGATGGAATACCAATATTTTTTTCATATTCACTTATTCAACTTTGTTTGTTTGTTTTGTTTTCAAACACGTATTTTAAGTTTGTTTGTATTGTTTTGCGGTGAATAAACCATTTTTCGAAATTAAATTTTAATAATTAATTAAGTTTTCTTAAGACTAAAACGTTTGCCATGTCGCTGTCTCTGATATATTGTATTTGATAGTTTAATAGTTGTTTTCCTCAAAAATTTAATTTTACGAGATAACACAAATACCTGTCGATAAATTTATGCTTCTAACTTTACAAGGCATTCCCGATTTTCATTAAGGGTTTTTGTACCACGAAGCGCTCGTGGGCTGGTCGAATCGAGTGATTGGAATCTATCACTTGAGTTAAGCAACAACAGGGGCGGTCAGGTGCAGGATGGGTGACCGTCTCGTGACTACCGCTAGTGGCATTTTTCCGAGCGCTTCCGAGCTTCGCAAGCCACGTTAAGCCGTTGGTGCCGGCTGTCATGTAATGGCAGTCGGTAAGCCATGTCGGGGGCCTTATGGGCGGCTTGATAACTTCTGACAGTAAGGCCCGCCACTGTCATAGAATCCTCCACCAACCCGGACTTGGTCCCCGTGGAGTATGGCCTAAACTTCCTGCGATGCAGGAAGACACCCGTGCCCCAGCAGTGGGGACATACAAGGGTTGATATCGTACCACGTCACTAAAAGTACTTATTTTTGGACAGATTTGATGTGAAAAGTATTTTATAGTTTTGATCCTTCTATTGCATGACTACTCCTTTGTTGGTCGAACAGTGGTCCGCTTTACTGATGTAGTGGATTCGATGCCGCTAAGGGCTGCTGTCGCATTTTTTGTAAAAATAGCTGTAGTCTTCAAGTGTTTCTATATATATGACATGGTTGTCTGGTTACCAGATCACAGGATAGATTGGGAGTTTGGGACTAGCACACTTGATTTTATTGTTGTGATTGTTGTCGCTTGCCAAACAAATAAACCACCCCAATACCATGTTTCATTGTTTATAGTGTAAGTGCATTTCAATTCACGCCCTTTTCATGTTATGCTACCTTTCTCAGCTGAAGTCCACCATTGCTGCGGTGAACCCCGAGTTCGCGTTCGTCTTTGGAGAAATAGGTTCATCAGATAACGGGATGATTACCTATTAAATGCACCTGGGAGTTGCCACGTTCTTACTAACAGGGTAACAGAGCCTAATAAAGGCTCTTCAATCGTCATTTGACTTCCGTAAAATGTTTAAATTTTATTGCTTAGTTACTAATACAATACCTATGTGTTAGTTCGGTTATTTAGAAAGCAAACATTTATTTCAACGTAAATAATTTAGGTACTTTCTGTTCGTTGAGTGTCAAGGCACATTGTTAATTACTGCTTTAGCCCCTTATCCTGACCTTGAAAATAAGAATTGAAAACCCATTGTTATTTTCACGATGATACTTAGGAAGTGAAGGCCAAATTATTGTGAATAAAAAACTTCGATTTGGCAAGAATGATTGAGTTCAGAATTAGGTATCAAAATGAAAAAGCAGCTATTTGAAAACTGCGAACGATATGATTTATCACTCTACCCGGTTCGCTCTGTCCGTGGTTCTGTGATTGATTATTTAGCAAGGCTGGGTTATCAGTTGCAGTCATAAGTTCTTTCATCCTGAGTGCTGATGCTAGGGTACGGGCACGCTGAGAGGTGGATCATCGTTTGATCTACGAACGTTAAGAAGTTAGATTTCAACTGTACATCACATGTATCTACCCTAAAAATCATAATATTTGTAGAAAGCTACAATCCGATTTACTGGTCCGATTGTCTCATCCATACGTTTTCACGGAAATGGCAAGTGTAATGTAAAAATGATGTATGAAAAAGTTGTAGGAAATGAAATGAAATTTATTTTTTCGCTTGTTCAACATTTACATGGTACAAAGAAGCCGTAACTATTATAGTTTCATGCTAGAAAAGTTCCACCATCCTCCGTACTAGTATTAACTGTATTACGGCAGGGTAGTATCACTTCTCTAACAAATATATATAATTTCGGGCAAAGGTTGAAACCCCGAAACCATGCAACGGTGAACAGTGGATTACAATCACAAAACAAAAAAGGAAAGTAGTATTCTCTGATCAAAACTTGACAATTATCGAAACATCAATTAATAACATTAAAGTTTTCGAGTACTCATACTCATACACATTATACTCATACACTCATGTAGCAGGACTATACATATACCTATGTATGATATATGTATAGCCCTGCTACAAAGCTGATATTTGCTAGTCGAACTTGTTTTCTTACACTAATGTGTAAGAATTTGTATCAAATTTTAAAATGATGGTTTATTGGTGTTCCAATTGAGAAAAAAAATTGGTGCAAAATGGCGGGGATAATATAGTACTAAGAATTTATATTTCTACCGCCAGACGGGACAAACTAGCGAGGCCGAAGGTTGAGCACCACGAATCGGGCACTAAAAGCTCTGTGCCCGATTCAGAGAGCGAAGCTCGTTGCGGCTGGGGGTTGCCGCCCGTAATAGTCTTAGCAGCTATGAAAAAAAAAACTGCATTTTATGATGAAAGCAAGCCGTTTTGCATAGTAATAGCAGGGAAAAAAAT
This sequence comes from Yponomeuta sedellus, assembly GCA_934045075.1. Classification (NCBI taxonomy): domain Eukaryota; kingdom Metazoa; phylum Arthropoda; class Insecta; order Lepidoptera; family Yponomeutidae; genus Yponomeuta; species Yponomeuta sedellus. The sequence continues at coordinate 8,356,282 of OW203724.1, read as the reverse complement.
AAGCGAATGGACCTGCAGCAGCACAAGTTTCACCCCTTAGGAACAGAGAGGGCGCCACTTCTTAGAACACACTTTGAAAAATTCTGACACTCTAACGGTTGAACCGATTGCAATGATTAATATCTTAATAGAAAGGGAATACCTAATTTAACATAAAAAAAATAAAAAGCCGTGACAACTGTCGAAAATCTTACGTTTTGTAAAAAGTTTTTTTGGTAATTTTCAGTTTTCACTCTGTAACACAGACTAATCTCTTGAGGTGCTCTGTCTGAGGGTCTAGGTTTATGCGCGACCCGGTGAAATACTACCCGGGTTGGCGCTTTAAGGGATGCCTATGGGGACTACTCACAAATGACTACGCTTGGATCCCAAAAACCGACACCATTTAATACACACAGATCTGATATTTACATAATTAACCCTACATACTTAAATTGTCTATCACTTAATCTACCACTGGTTTTAACCATTGTCCCTGCATTATCACTGTCTTAATTACACCACCGACACTCACACGACTTAACTACTGATGGACACTAGGGGCGACTTGCTCACTATTATTAACTGCTGTACTTATTCCTGGTGAGAGGTACCCTACGACTCTCAATGATCCTGGAGCGGCCGATATCGGGATCCCCAACATACCGCTCCCAAGATTCCCTATTATCTGGGTGTGGTCACCATCGGGAACCCCATCGTGCCTGCACCCAGAGGCTAAGGCGGGCACACGAGATGTCCTAGGTCGGCTACTATCGGGCTACCAACATGCCGCGTCCTATGACATTTCGTGAGCGGCATCGGTTGGCCTCGGATGGGCCCACAGAGGCGGACCCCTGTACCGCTTCCGGCGATCAGCCGATGTGCCCTCGCCTGTTCCTCAACCCTCTACAGATCAGGATCCCCTCCGACTGTCCTGAAACCCTACCGGGACTTCCACAGCGAACCAGAAACCCCTTAAAATCACACCGGGACCGGACCTACGATACGACCTTCTGTGTGCCAATATCAGCGCCTCAAAGTATAATGCAATGGATGTTTGAGACAACAACCGCAGCATCCATCGAACTCCCTGAGGACCATAATGTCACCCGTCGTTCTAAACAGCCCAGTGAAGCTTTTGTGCCCGAAAACCTCGAAATGACCGATCTGATTTCAGAAATCCGTCTCATAAGTAGAGATATGGCAGAGCTGAGAGAACAACTGATGGCTGTAATAACGAAAACTAATGAACGACTAGATGGATACGAAAAAAAAAATCTTGCTCAAGACCATCGGATCGCGGATTTGAAAGCAACCATCTACGAGCTAAGACAGTCTATGAATCTTCAGGAGCAATCTACGCTGAAAAATGAAGTAGAAATTTCAGGCATCCCAGAAGAGGACAATGAAAGCTTACATCACGTAATTCTCCTTACGGCCAATAAAATAGGAGTCGACCTATCGGATGTTGATGTAGACTGGGCGTCTAGAGTCGGTCCTCGCCACCGATCCTTGCCTAGAACCACGGCATTGGAGTCCACAGGGAATCTTCCAAGACCGATAGTGGTCAGACTGTTACGCCGTGCAAATAGATACGAGTTGCTTAAAGCGGCCAGAGTAAGGCGAAACTTAAGCTCCGGCGAAATTGTAAAAGGTCCAGAAAACAAGATATACGTCAATCGGAGGCTAACAAAACAAAACCGTCAGTTGTTTCGAGAAGCGAGACTCCGAGCCAAACGCTATGGATTTCAGTACTGCTGGCTGCATAACGGACAGATTCATATTAGGAAGGCGGACAACCATCAACACATATACGATCCTTGGAGGACCTGGAGCTCCTCGTTGGCCCTGCGGTGGAGGATTACAGCAACATACCATCTTTAGATAACACTAATGTGTTTATTGTTGCCGTCGCGAGTGAACAGACTTAGTGCCCATTGCTTCCCAGTGTTGCTTATCCTAGCGAACCACATGGCTATTCTGACCGGACTTTATGCTATTAGTTCAACGTTAACTTGCACATTTTATCAAGATCCGACATTTCAATGTATACAAATATCATCATATTTACATAAAATCCACGAATATCAAACACAGAATATCAAATCCACGTATTTATCTAATCTTATTATTGTTCAGTTAGAATTATCAAACTCCCCTCTAGTTGGTATCATTGCCATTCAACATTTGCAGACTAAAATAGTCGCAGTCCCTGTTGCACGATATGGCAGGCCTTGATACACATTCAGAATTAGAAGAATTCGACTTTGCAGATTGTCGCAGATTAAATTCACTGGAAAAATATAAGGAATTTGTGTCTCCTAATTTCAATTTAAGCATCGCCTCTTTTAACTTGCGAAGTATGAGTAAAAACTTCGATGGATTCATAGTCATGCTTAGCAGACTGGATTTTCCATTGGATTTCATTGTATTGACGGAATTTCGTCTATCGCAGGACTGTATCATAGGTCAAATTGACGGATACTCTGCCTTTTACAAGCAGGTACTGGCAAACCAAAATTAAGAATAGTTGGTCAGCCACTTCTTATGAACCATAAATGAGTGAAGCAGATTGCCTAGTTGTAGAAGTGAAGGATGGTCCAACTATAATTGGAATATATAGATCCCCAAGTCCTGTTTTTAGTAATGCCCCCAGATTCTTGACTTCTTTAAATACTCTCCTGGAATCGCTAGCTTCTGCACCGTCGGTCATCCTCGCAGGGGATATTAACATCAATATTAGGATAATGACGATAGACATAGCAGCGAATATATGACCCTCTTGGCGGAGCACGGACTAATACAGACTATAAACAAACCAACCCGTATTAATACCTGCTTGGACCACATATTCATAAGATCATCCGCGAAAATTAAATCGGTAGTCTGTGAATGCTCTCTGACAGATCACGACATAGCCATAGCTGGTTTGTGCGTCAGAAACAGCTCAAAAAAACGAGACAGAACTCGACTAAGGATAGATTACTCCTCAGTTGCTGATGAGTTGCGGGACTGTGATTGGTCACAAGTCATAGAACAAATGGATTTGTCGAAAGCGGTTTCTGTGTTTGAAGCGTTTCTTGAAAAAGCGATCACAAAACACAGTTCGTATATTTGTGTAAGCCGAACCCAATTCAATATAAAGCCATGGATCACTCCAGGTCTTATACGTTGTGTAAGAACTAGGGATAAACTACACGCCAATTCCCGCAAGAGGCCTAAAGACCCTACTGCAAAGGCCATCTATTTATGATACAAAAACTTCTGTAATGACTTGTTGCACCGTCTTAAAACTGCTCACGAAAACGGACAGTTGGAAGATAATATGAGGAACCCAAAAAAACTCTGGCAGTGCATTAAAAATATTGCGCATACCAGTGCAGTGCGAGGAACAGCTGACGAGCTTATGTGCTTCTCGGCAAATCCGACTGAATATCTTAATAATACAAAAACATACTTTACAACTGTTGGCAAAGAACTAGCTTCTAAATTTATGGAGAGACTAGGAGTATTGGAGCAGGAATTAGCAATACTGTCAAGCCATCGGCCCTTGCTCACTCATTTTTCCTGCTCCCACTGACAAGAACGAGGTGTTGAAGGCCATCAGAATATTGAAGAATGACTGCGCGCCAGGACTAGACGGGATTACGAACGCCTTAATCAAACACGTTTCATGTCTGTTGCTTGAACCACTCACCCACATATTCAACCTCAGTTTTTCCAGTTGTATCTTTCCTACCTCTTGGAAAACATCATCTGTTGGTCCAATTCATAAAGCGGGGCCTAAAAATCAACTAGGTAATTACCGACCTATTGCATTGCTTAGCGTTTTTTCAAAGCTCTTGGAGAGATATGTCAGTAATAGGCTTACAAAATACCTACAAGACAATGGGCTTATATCAAACAAACAGTTTGGTTTTCGACAAAAACTTTCTACTGAGGATGCTGCTAAACTTCTCGTGGATCACGTATCTAGTAAAATTGATCAAGGACAGAGATGTATAGGCGTATTTCTTGATTTAGCGAAAGCTTTCGACACTGTCTCCATTCCAATTCTTTTGAGTAAACTGAATGCCATTGGAATACGAGGAATAACCCACGATTGGTTTGGTAGTTACTTAATGGAGCGGAGGCAGTTCGTAAGGATTAATCAGCACACCAGTGACCCCTCTCCTATACATTTTGGCGTCCTTCAAGGCAGCATCCTCGGTCCAACATTGTTTACGATCTACATTAATGACCTCCTATCCACATGGATAGGAGGTCATTAATGGAACATCCTAAGGGACATCCCTTAGAGACGCTGAAGTGATCTGCTACGCTGACGATACGGCTTTATTATTCAATGGTCACTCATGGGAAAAGGTATTTGATGCGGCCAATGTTGGAATGTCTGCGGTTGCTGGTTGGTTAGACAATAATTTGCTCACTCTGAACATAGAGAAAACGAAATACTTAGCCTTTCACATAACCAAGGCTACAGAACCAAAACCTGAACTTTCTCTGAAAGTTCACACGAGCTGCTGCCCTAACTCAGCCACTTCTGCCAAATGCGGTTGCACCAGTTTACAAAAAATTCAAAAAATGAAATACTTAGGAGTTGTACTGGACGAAAACTTGTGTTTCCTGCCCCATATAATTACCCTGAGTAGTCGTATTGGCAGAGTTGTATACGTTATGAGGCTTCTCCGAAACTCAGTACCCAGGAGGCTACTCATTACGTTTACCAAGCATTATGTGAATCCCTACTCACCTACTGTATCTCGGTGTGGGGTGGTGCTGCAAAAACGCATTTTATTAAAATAGAAAGGGCCCAACGGTCAGTATTAAAGGTCATATTTAAAAAGCCCTACCGCTTCTCTACTGACAAACTTTATGAAGAGAGTGGTCTATTACGCGTACGTCAGCTTTACATACGTAAAGCGGTACTGACAGCCCATAAAACCTTCACTCCAAACTCAATACCTGCAAGACAAATTCCAAAAATTCCGGTCCCTGTCTATAAAACTTTATTTGCCCAGAGTTTCCCCCTTTTATTTTCCCCTTTCTTTATAATAAACTTATGATGACCCAGTGTGATTTCGTAAAACTTACTCACTTTGCGGCCAAAACACATATCACCAAATTTTTGAGGACTCAGTTATGAAGATACCGAAAAGCTCTTAAGTAAAAATATCTAATATGTATAAGTAAACTCAGTATATATTTCCTATAGTATATTAATCGTAACTCTTAATGAGATGGATCTAATAGTGTAAATTATAGTTTTAGTGCATGCTTTATTAATAATTTTGTAATACATTGTACGCTTTGATGTGCTTAAAATAGTCGTCGTTTAAATTAATATATTATGATAAACGAAAATAAGAGCCCCCAAGATACAGGCCCTGCCTTGTTTGGGGGCTGTCATCGAAACCTAAATATTAATCAAACCATGAACAATCATTCTGTGCATCAAATTTTGTAATTTAACTGTGTCATTTTAAATAAATAACTTTTACTTTTTACTTACTTTTTTACGTACGGTGAGCGTCTTTACTGGTAGTGGGAACCGCTCGACTGAGTTTTTTTTTTAGCCCTATAAAGGGCACCCTCCGGAGGACACGGGGGAGGGAGGTGGTGAATGCTCATGCATAACAGCACGGACACGGCCGTGCTGCCAATGTGGGACTCACAAGAAGTGCGCCTACCCACTAAACACCACCTTGGGACTGGTTTTGGTCCTAGGGACCCCTAAACCCACATCGGGAGCGACCCCCCTCGAGGCCGAGGTGGGCGCACAGCGGACCTCCCTAGCGGAGCGTCCTCTTAGAAGAGTTTAAATTACAAAACTGCTATGAAAGAGCAGTGTCCCCGCTAGGGGTACACTGGCAGGGGAGGGAGCCGCGTCTGACTGGGACCGAGCCTCTAAGAGGTGGTTCAGATCAGACGACAATTTATCGGGCGGGTCAACGAGTACGTTCCTGGGCCTGCGCACCAGGTAACGTGGGTCCGTCGTGGGCGGAGAGTAAGCCGCTGCTTCGTGGATCAGGAGGTTGGGATGTTCTTCAGCTGTGCTGAAGAATTTATCGGGCGGGTCAACGAGTACGTTCCTGGGCCTGCGCACCAGGTAACGTGGGTCCGTCGTGAGCGGAGAGTAAGCCGCTGCTTCGTGGATCAGGGTGTTGGGATGTTCTTCAGCTGTGCTGAAGAACGTCTCTGAGAGGGACTTAATTAATTGTTGGCTCGACTGAGTTTTTTTTTAACCCTATAAAGGGCACCCTCCGGAGGACACGGGGGAGGGAGGTGGTGAATGCTCATGCATAACAGCACGGACCCGGCCGTGCTGCCAATGTGGGACTCACAAGAAGTGCGCCTACCCACTAAACACCACCTTGGGACTGGTTTTGGTCCTAAAGACCCCTAAACCCACATCGGGAGCGACCCCCCTCGAGGCCGAGGAGGGCGCACAACTCGACTGAGCTAGCGCTGCGCCTTTTATATTCGTGTCGCCGCCGTGCCCCGCGCCTCCCGCCAGTCCCCGCTGGCGTCACTGCGTGCGGCACCCCGCGCCGCGCTCCGCTGGCGTCTTGTCACGCAGTACCTGCGTGGTGCTCGTGGTGTGGCTGGTGACGTGGTTAGCTACGTCACAACTCAATCATGAAAAAAAAAATGTATGAAGAGGGTATTTTTTTACAACAAAATATTTAAAACAAAATATTAAAATATTGTTAGAAATTTAATACTGCATTAAATAAAAAAAGAACATGCCAATATCTTTAATAGTTTAGCAATGTGCTGGAAAAGCGGGGTCATTGCCCTCGCGTTGTAGTAAATGTGAAGAAAAGGAACTTATTTTTGTGATGGAAACTAGCCATATCGCGTAGTGATAGTGGGGATTAAAATAAACGATTTCGACCGCTGCAGCAACACTTACATCCCTTAGGAACATAGGTGGCGTGGCTTAGTACTCGTGGCTTATATTTTTTTTATATTATGAACTTAAATCATGATAAATCGGTGCAGTGGTTTATTTTATAAAAAAACTTCGAAGTTTCTTTAAATAAGTGACTCCACCTTTGTTTGTAAGGGATGTAAGTGTTGCTGCAGCGGTCAAAATTGTTTATTTTAATCCCCGCTATCACTACGCGATATGGCTAGCTTCCATCACAAAAATAAGTTCCTTTTCTTCACAGTTACTACGACGCGAGGGCAATGACCCTGCTTTTCCACCACACGTAAACCTAAAGAGTACCTAAACTATTAAAGATATTGGCATGATCTTTTTTTATTTAATGCAGTATTAAATTTCTAACAATATTAGTATTTAAAAACATACCCTCTTCATTATATATATATATATATATATATATATATATATATATATATATATATATATATATATATATATATATATATATATATATATATATATATATATATATATATATATATATATATATATATTTCTAATGCACTAACCCGTGCTAAGGACAATACCCTCTTCATACATTTTTTTTTCATAATTGAGTGAAAACAGAAACAAAACAACTAAATTTAACAAAAAAATTTAACAAAACGTAAGATTTTCGACAGTCGTCGCGGTTTTTTATTTTAATTTAATTTTTTTAATGATAGATTAAGTAATTCCCTTTCGATTAAGATATTAATCATTGCAATCGGTTCAACCGTTAGAGTGTCAGAATTTTTCAAGGTGTTTTTCAAGGAAGTGGCGCCCTCTCTGTTCCTAAGGGGTGAAACTTGTGCTGCTGCGGGTCAAATCGCATATTTTTGTCCCTACTATCACTGTGCAAAACGGCTTGCTTTCATCATAAAATGCAGCTTTTCGGTAAAAAAAAAGTGCCTTAGCTGCTAGGACTATAATCGTGTAGGGGCTCACGTAACGGGGCTCCCTAGTTTTAGGTGTAGAACTGTAGTCCTAGCTTCCAATGTTTGGTAAAAAGTTGGTAGCAAAATGAGCTGAGCATGCTTAGTCTTATACCTGGTTGTTAGTGTTGCAATATTAATACGATTGTGTGCGTGTCTGCGCACGCTGCCACTTAGGTACAATCCGCTTAGGGAAATACATTTTACTTTAATGTGTGCGTGTCCCCATGCCTTTGAACGGCATTTCGTTCGCAACACTCCGTCTTTGCGAGGTATCCATGAGCTAAAATTTTTCACGCTTCTTCAATACAATGAAATTACAAGACAAAACCTCATCGATATACCTAGAAACACAGGTTTTGTTATTCACCGTTACAAATACGTTAGGTAGGTATTATGTGTGACGAATGAAGTCATGGTCTTCCATAACAAGTTCCTGAAATGACCATCACTTTGTCTTGTGATCGACAGCAAAACGCATTTTTGTTGTGCTCAGTAAAGCACGAGTCAGAAGCGAGCCATTTTAGCCTAGCAATTTAGAGTCTCGATTACCTACTAGCCGTAAACCATAAAAAATTTAACGTGTAAAATTTCAATACAGTAGCACTGATGTAGCACAATGAACTTAGAACTATCTCGGCTAATTAGGCTTTACAGATTAACGAGTATTTGATAGACAGGGAATACTTTATAGCACATAGAAAGGGAAATCACACAGCCAATTTACAAAAGGAAAACTTCGTACAAATTCGATTGAAAGTTATTTTGATGTTAGATCTGTAGAGCAGGTAAAGATCCCTTCTTCCACGGAATGCTACACTGCAGGTGGCCCAACACTCACTTGATGGGTTTTTATGGCAAAAACCGAAATATTTTATCATTTTAACTACGACGTGGCCACAGTAGTGGCACATAATATGTGATCTTCAAGATGATCTTCTTGACTAAACATATTATGTTTAGTCAAGAAGATCTTCTTCCGTATACGTCTCAGGGAGAAGATTTGGCTCGTGCACCCCATTCCCTTTCTAAAACCAACTAGGTAGCCCGTGCCATATCATTTTTTCAGTCACACGCAGTAGGTACTCTTTTAATCAAAACTTTTGCGTACCTGCAGTTTGCTGACTATGCTAAGGAGGCTGATACTACGGTAGTTTTTGCACACCTTTTGGGCCGTCAAGGCATTGGAAAGCATGAAACTAGGTATACTAAGGCTGCGGTATATGATAGGATGGCGTGAAAACGAAGGCTAAAATGCAGAAGTCTGGTGAAGGCGTTGTAGCTAGCAAGTTACGCCTGCTTTTTTAAGAAGTGCTGGAATAATACTCAAGGACTGGTGTGTGGCTGTCACCATGCCGCTCTGTAAACGCTAGGTACGCAAAAGTTTTGAAAGATTGAAAGAGTACCTACTGCGTGTGACTAAAAAAAAGATATAGGACGTGCAAGTTGGTTTTTGGCCTGGCCTCTGCCTACCCCTCGGGCAAACAGGCGTGAGGTTGTGTATGTATGGATGTAGAACGTTCCAATCTCTCAATCACGTTGATATCAACCCTTTGCAAGTCCCCATTGATGGGGCACTGGTTAGGCCATATTCCGCAACGGGGGCCAAGTCCGGGTTGGTGAAGGATTGTAAGACAGTTGCGGGTTTTGCTGTCAGAAGATATTAAGCCACCTCTGACATGGCTTAACGACTGCTATTACATGTCAGTGACTTTCAATCACGTGAATGGTTATTCTTAGGACCAATATCCGTTAGTACAAAATACGGCAGTTTTTGGCGTTAATGCTGTCTAGTCCAAAGTCTATGATCCTAGGTTCTCGGTCGTGGGCCCTAAAACCAACTGTTAACGTGACTGAGATATTTCTCAGACAGTTGAGTTGCAAACAAAATCTGTACAAAATATATTTTCTATTGGCAGCGCTGCAGTAACTGCATGGAGCCGCTTAATAAAATAAATGATTTCATGCCGCCAGGGTCGCGTCGCGTCCCCAGTCGGTTCGCTGCAAATGATCGTGCCGCGAAAAAAAATTTCAGTCTCAATTTTGCGTCAGTAGTTGACGGTGTAAATTTACAAAAAGATCGTAAGTTTTTAAGAAAATATATAGCTAAGTAAGGAAAGTCAAAAAATGTGCGGGTATGCACTTTGTTTTCTAAGCTATGTAGGTACATTTGTGAAACTATAGTAGCAATACCACTAGCTAGCTGTGAAGGAAAACATTTTTCTATGCTCTAAATAAATAATTTAACTTTAGAGAAGTTTATGAAGCTTTTTGTTTTGTATTAACTTAGTTATTAAGGTTTAGATAATAGAGGTTCTGATTCATCGTATGATAAGTTAGTTAGTTAGACCTGAGTTTTCCGCACTTAGAATCATAGTTGGGCCTTCAAGCGCTGCGGTATGTTAACACTTCAGACAACAGGGTTTCTTCGCGATGTTTTGCTTCACAGTTGGCGAGTGGTATTGCTACTAAGAGTATAACGTGCTATAACTTCACTAATGTATAATACCTAAAAAACAAAGACATTAGTTTACGCCGGGATTTTTACACCGGCGCTCTACAGCTCGCTCTGCTACAACCGCTCTGAGCTGTCCCTGATAAGCATCATCGGTAAGAGTTCTGAAGGCTAGAAAGGGCACTTCAAAGTCTTCTTAGTGAGTTTTCTGCAAATAATGAAAAGATTAAAGAAAATTAAATGGCGTCAACATAGAAACAGATCCTGTAGAATGGTCATCCCAAACAAAATTTGTGTCGCACAATACAAAGCCAGTTATGCCAACCGTGATATTTAACCGTACCCCAAAAAACACTTCTACGTATTTTATATTTTAAAAATATTATTGAACGTATTAATGTTTCTACGCCAAATTTGTCTTTTAAAATGATGTAATTGGACTCGACGGAAATACCTAAGTATTTTTATATCAATCAATCAATCAATCAATCAGCTTGTGCCCGTTTACTGCTGTGCAAAGACCTGCCCTAAGGGACACCACTTCCTTCTGTCCTCGGCCATCCTCATCTAGCCACTGCCAGCTATCTACCTCAGATCGTCAGTCCAGCGAGCTGGGCGTTCTCTGTGTTTGCCCGTTCGTGATCTCCATTAGAGAATCTACGCACCCCATCGACCATCGGTTCTACGGCATGCGTGACCAGCCCACTGCCACAGTGAAAGCGAGCCTGAAAAAGAGACTGCTCCGAGCCAACGAAAGACTAAAATCTGCATACATCGATATCAACCCTTGTATGTCCCCACTGCTGGGGCACCACGGGTCTTTTCCTGCGTCGCAGGAAGGTTAGGCCATACTTCACCACGAGGGCCAAGTCCGTGTTGATGGAGGATTGTAAGACAGTGGCAGGCCTTACTGTCAGAAGTTATCAAGCCGCCCATAAGGCCTCTGACACGGCTTAACATGCCTTGCGAAGCACGGAAGCGCTCGGAAAAATGCCACTAGCGGTAGTCACGGGACGGTCATCCATGCTGCACCTGACCGCTCCTGTTGTTGCTTTACTCAAGTGATTGATTCCAATCACTCGGTTCGACTAGGCCACGAGCGCTTCTAATCTGTATACACAGTGAGTGATTAGTGAGCCACAGCAGGGACCGCTCCTATGGTACTGGTACCTCTATCTATAACCCATTTACCTACATCGGCTGACTACTATCTCCACGCAATCCGCTTGGGGTGCTTGTCCAAAACTTTCAAAGCAAACTGCAAGATCACACAAACTTGAACTGTTGTATTATCCAAATCGGCGAACCTGACATGTAAATCTGGCGAAATTCATGTGCAGCAGAGAGAATAGAGAAAGTGAAGTTTGAACTCTTGAAAATAAGAAACACAAAATGTGACCTTCCCACCAACCTATAGGTATTATATTGAAGTGCAATTATGATTAACACTTTTAAATTAATCCGGAAAGAGACGTATATACAGAAAACATAAAGAAGATCATGGCATTTCACCACGAGACCTATGTTTGTTTGACAAATGAATTTGCTACAATGGTACAATGGGGCTGACATGTCCTCGTAAGGTACAAAAGCCCCTAATCAAATAAAGATTAATAAAAATATATATCATAGTAGGTTATTCTAATATCGAAGCCTGCAATATGTCTAGAAAGTATAAAAGGCTTGTTGATGTCATTGTAAATAAATATGCACCAAATTGTCCAATAGTCTACCAGAGAAACTGCAACGCCTTCAACATTGTATAGACTTATTATTCACCAATACCAAACTCTACAAAATAACTGTCAAAGACTATGAATCATCCGTTCACAATAATATTTGTGACCATACGTAATCACGAAGTAGGTGAATATTTTATTATATTTTTATTATATTATTATATTATACTATGGTAAAGTTTTATTAACGATTAATATGATGCAAAACAGAACTTTAACTGTCATCTGTGAACTGTTTAACAACCAAATAAAAATACAATTACAAAATAATCTTCCATCCTATTAATGCTTAATAGTTTTTAATTGTAATGTCTCATCATGATTCAACGGGATTCCAACTTAAAACAATAAAAAGATTGAACTTAAAACAACCAGAAACAAACAGTGACTTATAAAAGGTTTACCTATTACAGGTAAACATAAAAGAGCCCTTATTAAATAACAAAACTAAAACACTGTAGAATATTATGAATTGAGTGACACGCAAGCAAAATTTAAACAAAGAAAATACATACATACATACATACATACATACATACATACATACATACATACATACATACATACATACATACATACATACATACATACATACATACATACATACATACATACATACATACATACATACATACATACATACATACATACATACATACATACATACATACATACATACATACATACATACATACATAACCTCACGCCTGTATCCTAGAGGGGTAGGCAGAGACAATATCACTTTGAATTCAAATAGTACAGAAATTAGGGGAGGGCTATGTCCAGCAGTGGACTACATAATATAGCCTGAAGAACATGAAGAAGAAAAAGTACAGAAATTTAAACTTCAAACACTTTCAACGAATACTTTACATCGGTAGAGAGCCTCCCACTCTGGCTGCAGCGTTATTGCACCTGCCATCCACTCTATGTTAGTACACCGAGTTACGGAACGTAATAGTACATTATAAGTACGGTAAGTTCAAAATTACATGCGAGGCGATATTGCTAGCTCGAGCCGCAAGCGAGGGCTACAAGAAAGCAGAGGCTGTATCTGTCAAAGCGCACGTATGTCATACGATGTTTTATATAACATACTGCGAGGAAATAAATAAATCTCAGACTTTCTTAGACGAATAAATTTTTAATGACTTATACTATTTATATTTTTAATGCACTAACCCGCGCTAAGGACAAATTTAAAAACCTATTTAGAGGCTAAAAATTTCACCCATGCCGGGATTCGAACCCGCAACCTCTGGCTATCCGTGCCAGCGCTCTACCAATTGAGCGAGCGCTGGCACGGATAGCCAGAGGTTGCGGGTTCGAATGGGTGAAATTTTTAGCCTCTAAATAGGTTTTTTAATGACTTGTTAAAGCAGTTAGAAAAATTTACTAAGTTAACTAAGGGCTGATTTTTCAATAGTGAGATAACTTTTATCTGAGGAATAAAAATGGCGGTTTGACATAATTTTCATGCATAAGCTGTCAAACCGCCATTTTTATTCCTCAGATAAAAGTTATCTGACTATTGAAAAATCATTAGACTATTTTTATTTGTAATGCACTAACCCGTGCTAAGGACAATTTTAAAAACCTATTTAGAGGCAAAAAATTCCACCCATGCCGGGATTCGAACCCGCGACCTCTGGCTATCCATGCCAGCGCTCTTTCCAACTGAGCTAATGGGCGACTCACCGGCACCAGTGAAATTTCGAACCTCTTTACACTATTCTCTGTATTATATATTATATTAGTATGCGGGTTCGAATCCCGGCATGGGTGGAATTTTTAGACTCTAAATAGGTTTTTAATATTGATAAATAACCCCTTAGTTAATCAAACAATCGTTTGATGAAATTACATTATCGGATCGGCATAGAGTTGCAAAAATCAAGCAAATCCTCGTCCTCAAGAAATGAGGCATTCCACACGATACAAACCGATATTGGCCCATCTCAATACATCCCGTTTTTTCAAAACAAAATAGTCTTTGAGAAAGCCATGGCAAATAGAGTCTCTACTTTCTTAGAGAAATACGACTTACTGATAACAATCAGATTTCGGAAAAGTCTTGGTTGAGGTACAGAATAATAATGTAGAGTCGTAGTATCCATGCCCAAGAAGATGTAATAAACTAATACTGGACTTCAAAAATATTATGTAAATATTCTTATTTATGGTACCCTATAAACGTTCCACTGCAGGGCAGGCCTTCTCTCAGAGAGAGAGAGTATGGGCTTAATTACCACGTGTGCCCAATTTGAACTCCTCAGTTACTCAGGTTTCCTCACGATGTTTTCCTTCACGGTTAGCAATGGTATTGCTACTAGCACATTATAATCGTACATAACTTATATTATAAAACACGGTCATTGGTTCATGCTAGTACTGGGAATCGTACCTGGCCTTTTAGCTTCCGTGTCCATTGTTCTATCTACTGAGCTACCGCCACTCCAGTATCTAAATATAATTAATTAATACTAAGTGATATGTTATTTGTTATAATTCTCAAAATGTAAAAAAAACCGTTTTATTAATTCCGTTTTCCGTTTCTGACCCATTACCTAAATAAATCTAATGAATTAAAACTAAATAGGTATATTAATAATATAAAAGAACAATTAACTGATCAATTAACTGCCTATCATGCAAGAGGTCCCGGGTTCGAAGCCCGGTTGGGGACAAAAAAAGACCCCAGGTCTTAGATGTTTACAGGTTTGTGATGTCGTTGTTTCTGGTTTCCACGACACAGGGTATCCTAGTGTGGGGCCAGAAGCAATGTACGTGGGACACTCAGAAAGTTTTGAGAAACTAAAAATCCAACTTCTATGAAAAAAATATTTTTATTAAATCTTTTCAAAGAACTCTCCACCAGCCTTTATAATCTTTCTATATCTTTCATGCGTCTGAACCAATTTTCAAAACATTTTTTCCAGTCCTCCGCAGACACCTCTTCCACGGCTTTCTCAAACGCTGCTAGCGCGTCTTCCGGCGATGAAAACTGTATCCCTTTGAGCTGATTTTTAATTTTAGAGAATAAAAAAAAGTCACACGGAGCCAAATCAGGACTGTAAGGAGGGTGTCCCAAGACTCTGACCGGTGTGGAGTCCAGGAAGTCCCTCGTTTTGATCGCAGAGTGCGCGGGCGCGTCGTCGTGGTGAAGAAGGAACCCGCGGAGCCCGGTGTTCGTTCGCTTATTGCTCAATTCAGAAAATACTTCTGGCAGGCATTTTGTGCTATACCATTCTGCGTTGATGCTGCTTTTGTCTCGAAGTTGAAGTGAAGTTAGGTACCCCGTCAAAGGGAAGAAACTAGCGATCAAAATTTTTCCAGGCGCTCCTCGATCGCTTCACTTTCGTAGGCGTTGGTTCATTTTGAAACAGCCAAACTGTCGACTGACGCTTTGTTTCTGGATCATATTGATAAATCCAGGATTCGTCACCTGTCACAATGTCGTAAACGCGCCGTGACGAGCCAGCATCAAATTTCTGTAACATATCACGGCACCAGTCCACACGGGCCTGCTTCTGAGCTTCGGTGAGGTTGTGCGGCACCCAGCGAGAAACTATTCTCCTTACGCGAAGGTGCTCGTGCAAAATCTTGTGAACACTTCCTGAACTAATCTGCAGTGTATGCTGAATCTCTTCGTACGTAATTCGTCTGTTTTCTTGAATTAATTTTTTTACTGCCAGCACACTTTCTTCGGTGACAGCCGTCGTAGGACGACCACTCCTTTGTTCATCCCCCAAAGTAAGACGACCGCGTTTGAACTCGCTATACCAGCGGTAGATGGTTGCTTTTGAAGGTCCTTCATCCATAAAAGCAATTCGAAGTCGATCAAATGACTCATCAGGTTTTAAGCCACATATTTTGAAATCGTAAAAAAATCATAGCACGAAAATGTTCCCGATGCAGAACCATTTTTTATGAGACAAGAAAATTTTAATTGGCTTTAAAAAAAAACGCGGAGGGAAATTTGAAAATCGAACAGTAGTATTTTTACTTTTGAATAATCGACGTTTTCAACACAATTACAAGTGGCCAGTGCATAAAAACTTTTTTTCGAAAAACTTTCTGTGTGGCCTGGTATGTGCCTGAATGTAAAAGTTATGTTATGGTAATTAAAAGTAAACCATAGAACCTTAGCTGTATTTGTTTTCATTTTAGTTTTGTATATTTTCATGCATGCTTTACTGATGTAATACAAATTTGCTCTTACATTACAAGGTCCATGTTATTAGTTAAGTATGATCTGTTCATGTGTGTATGATTTTGCTATTAATAAATGAACTTCTGCTTGCTAATCTTATAGGTTATGTCAGTTGCTTGAAGTTTTGAAAGAGTTTGTCTGCGTGCGATCCTGTCACAATACGATTTTTTTATTTTTCCAGGCAATACAATATGGCTGAAATTACTAAAGAAGACAATGCGATACTCGTTCTGGAGGGGCCTTGGGATCATAGAGGCGTGCTCAGGGCACTCACGCGGGGCAAAGAAGAGGGGCCCCTATACCTGATGAATCTGGGTGAGGTCGTCCGTACCCTAGATTACTGGAAGGACCTGTTTCCAAGGGTCAAACCTTTTTACGGTTAGTAAAAAAAGTAAGTTTATTTTCTATGTTGCATATCTACATTCGTGAAAAAGTTGTTGTAGCAATACCACTCATTAACTGTTAAGTCCCGGCATGGGTGAAATTTTTAGCCTCTAAATAGGTTTTTAAAAATTTTCCTTAGCACGGGCTAATGCAACAAAAAGAATATAATCATGTGTGGGTACAGCGATATCACTCCGATGTAAAACCTAACTGCAAAGTAGGTACTCGGGGCTGCAAGTGATGCAAATTACTTCAGCCAGATGTCGCTGCCTGTAAATAATATAGAGAATTTTCTAGAGAGGTTCGAAATTTCGCTGATGCCGGCACTTGCCCATTAGCTCAGTTGGGAGAGCGCTGGTACGGTTAGCCAAGGGTCGCGGGTTCCAGTCCCGGCATGGGCAGAATTTTTAGCCTCTAAATAGGTTTTTAAGACTGTTGATCCTAAGTTCTAGCCTGTAGGTTCTAAAAATAGTTGTCACTGTTGTTAAGATTTCTCACGTTCACTTTTAGATAAAATCGTATTATAATACAAATTACGATTTTTATTTCATTGGTGGCGCTAGTTAGCACCCCGAACCACCTTTCAAATGAAGGAATTTTATATAGATAGGGTTTTAACTGTGGGGCATCTAAATCGAAGATGGAAGAAGAAGGACTCTTAAGCACACAATACATTATTCTGTTAACAGCCGTGAAATGCAACCCCGACCAGTTCCTGGTGTCGACCCTAGCGGCCCTGGGTGCCGGTTTTGACTGCGCCTCGCAGGGCGAGCTCGAGCTTGTCACAGCGCTGGGGGTCCCGTCTGAGTGAGTATGGTGAGCCAGAAAATGACATCTGACATGACATGACATGACATGACATGACATGACATGACATGACATGACATGACATGACATGACATGACATGACATGACATGACATGACATGACATGACATGACATGACATGACATGACATGACATGACATGACATGACATGACATGACATGACATGACATGACATGACATGACATGACATGACATGACATGACATGACATGACATGACATGACATGACATGACATGACATGACATGACATGACATGACATGACATGACATGACATGACATGACATGACATGACATGACATGACATGACATGACATGACATGACATGACATGACATGACATGACATGACATGACATGACATGACATGACATGACATGACATGACATGATATGACATGACATGACATGACATGACATGACATGACATGACATGACATGACAGGACATGACATGACATGACATAACATGACAATACATGACATGTAGATTCATGTAGGTAGATTTGCTACCGCTACGCCACAGAGGTCGTCTCGTACAATTGGCGGTCGTATATTATCGGGGTCAAGCTGTATGTTATAAAAATATAATTTATAAAATATCATATTATATCGAACAATTTTTTTTCATTTCGATTGCTTTGTCATGCTGACGGTACTTATCTTACTAGAATAAGTTGATAAAGCATAAAGGTCGATTGGGTCGATAATACTATTACGCCTGCCCGAGTCGTTTTTCATTAATTCTAGTAAGAAAAGTAATGTTAGCATAACTATCGAAATAAATCGATATGAATATTTTTATGTGCAATAAAAGTTTTGTTATTAATAATTATAAAAGTAATAACAAAACTATGGAAATTAATCGACATGGATATTTTTAACATCATCAACCCTAGGTTCTATCCAGGTCCAGGGACCCAGGATTAATCATCATCATCATCAACCCATTATGTCCCCACTGAGGGGCACGGGTCCCTTCCCTGAAGAATGTATAGGCCATACTCCACGGGGGCCAAGTCCGGATTGGTGGAGGCTTGCAAGACAAGTGGCTGGTCTTACTGTCAGAAGTTTTCAAGCCACCCTAAGGCCTCTGACTTGTCTTAACGACTGCCATCTATCGGCGGCAGCCAGCACCAATTGCTTAACGTGCCTTGCGAAGCACGGAACCGCTCGGAAAAATGCCACTAGCGTTAGTCATAGACGGTTCATCCATCCATGCACTGAACTCGCCCTTTGTTGCCTAACCTACGTGATCGTTTAAGATCACTCAGGCAGCCCGGGCTACGAACGATCCAGGTCCCCGGGATTAATATCCTGCTTTAATAAGCATTCTTACCAAACTGACGGTATTGTTCTGATTTTTTTTGTCCCTTTTTCTCCGAAATCATCTAGATTTAACGATCATTAATTCGCAGCGTCTGTGCTATTTTAACTAAAACATTTTTAAATTTTGATTTGAATTATGTAGGTAATAGCTACCACCATTATTGAGATTTTAGAATAGAATAGAAACACTTTATTACACACAAATCACATATAACAATTTTAACACAAGAAAGGAAATAACTACCAAGAAATATATTGTTTAAAATTAAAAGTTTACTGAATTTACCCGATTGCAATCTGTGTGTTGTGGCAATAAATCGTACCAGACTCGGCATGTACCTATTACGCAGTTTCCCGTATCGCTAGCATTCTGTCAGGACTTTTGAAGTTAATTTTTCGCAAAACCTTATACAACAACATTTGTTTTTTTTTGTCATTGATGGCGCTGTAAGCTTTGGATTGCCCATTAACAGGTACCTATAGTTTTCGCGAGGATCATCATCAACCCATTATGTCCCCACCGAGGGGCACGGGTCTTTTTCCTAAGGAAGGTATAGACCATACTCCACCATGGGGGCCAAGTCCGGATTGGTGGATTCTTGCAAGACTAGTAGCTGGTCTTACTGTTAGAAGTTTTCAAGCCGCCCTAAGGCCTCTGACTTGGCTAAACGACTGCCATCTATCGACAGCAGCCGGCAGCAACTGCTTAACGTGCCTTGGGAACCACGGAACCGCTCGTAAAAATGCCACTAGCGTTATTCATAGACGGTCACCCATCCATGCACTGAACGCGCCCTGTGTTGTCTAACCTTCGTGATCGTTTAATATCACTCAGGCAGCCGGGGCTACGAGCGATTCGTAGTTGAGATACGAGTTTTCGTGAGGGAGTCGCGTTAAAACGCAGTAGCCCAGTATATGCCACGAAAGCGTTTTAGATGGTGTTGACAAGCTTTATGTTATCATGTAATGTTTAAAAATTGTAGTAATGTTTTAGATTATTACTGTCTTATCTGTTTCAGACGCATAATCTTTGCAAGTACCGCCAAGTTGCCCTCACACATCCGATTCGCCGCGGGGATTGGCGTCTACACCAGCACCTTCGACTCCGCCTTCGAGCTTACCAAGATGAAGGAGTTGTGTCCTCAAGCGAAGTACTTATTGATATAAATAATTATAAATAAGTGGACACGTTACACAGATCTCGTTAGCACTATACTAAGTACAAAAATGACTTGTGTTACAGTGCTAACTGGACGATAGATTTAATACAATAAATACATAGATAACATCTAGGACCCGAGACTAACTAGAAAAGTTCGTTTACTAGTTTTACACACAGCGTGCCAAACCGCTGTGCCACCGAGGCCGCCAATATGAAAAGATCTGTTGGCTAATTTACATACTTCTTGAGTACTTATGCCTTAAAAAAATATAATATAAACCACCTTCGGAACACTAACTGCCGCACTCAGAGACGTCCATTAAATTTGGCATTAAAATGGCTTCTGAAGGCACTAAAACGCAATAATTTGAACGCATACGACCTCATATAGAGGCCTTATGATATTGGTATTATTGCCTCAGCGTTCTGAAGTCGGTTTTTGTTTTGAAAATTTTGTTTAGACTGGTGCTCCGCATCCGGTGCGACGCTTGCGACGCCATCTATCAGCTGGGCCGCAAATTCGGCTGCGACCCTGTCAATGAAGCGCCTGCGCTGCTGCAGATGGCTGCTGACATGGGACTTGAGGTTAGTTTCGATTATGTAGTCAACCTTCATTAGAAACACTGCCATGATATCGTCTTATTTAATATTACCGCGTACAGAGATAAGCTCGCCTTTGTACATGTTATTTCTTATGTAATGTCCTGTTAAATGTTTCGTGTGCAATAAAGTATAATTTTAGTAGTTGTTGATACTGCATAATAAGGGTTCGTATAAGACGAGTGTGTTTCGCCTACTCGCCTACGGCTCGTTTTTTTATATTATCACACGAGTGTTATAAGACCAAGTTATGTACAGCGTCATACACTACTTTATGTACTTTCATACTATAATACATAAAATAAAATTAAACAGAACCAAACTTTGTTTAAATATTGAAAAGTTTTTTTAAATGTAAAATGTTGGCGCCAAGGCGCAAATCGATTGCTCATGCGTGTTGCGTCGCCGCGGAATCGTTCATTGAAATTTTTTTTTTTCAATTGAGGTTCAACCTTCTTGGTCCAGCTGGAGGTTGTATAGGTGTATCAAAAGAAAATTTATCACGCTTAAAGGCTTGCGCAGACGAGGGACTATCCCCGGGTACTTTTTTGTCCGTCGATATAGATCTCTTATTAATTGTATCGAGTAACGCACACGAAGGACTAAAAGTACCCCGTACAAAATGTCCCTCAAGTTACCGAGGACATCAAGAGACCGGAATATACAAAAGTTCGGTGTACTCTTTTAAAACGCTTTTTCTTTTTCAACTTCATGTAAATTACAACACAATGTAATCTCAGAATATTTGCTTCCATAGCGTACGCTTCACTCAATTTCCGGGGAACAAAATGACCGCACATCGTAGGTGTTGAGTCCGCGACAAGTACTCGGAGGACATTTTTTACGGTTCAGGACTTTTATCCCTCGGGGACAAAAGTCCCTCGTCTGCGCAGGCCTTAAGTAGGCTTTTTAAGTTAAAGAGTAATAGTTGACCAACTTTTAAAAGGCAAACTTCGCACGAAATCGATTTAGAAGTAAAACAAGTAACCGAACGACGCGGGCCGCCGCGCCGGTTACGCTGTGACGTCATCGCACAACACGCGCAGCCTGGCTCACTTAGTCCGCTCGTAGTCACGCGCTCGTGCCGTCGAAAATATACCTAAATACTTTTGAAAATGTCCAATCCAAATACTAGGAAATCATGTGGTGTGGCTAAATGTAAAACTACAACTACTAATACGCCGGAAAAGTTGTTTTTTATAGTTCCAGAAGACGTTAAAATGCGAAAAAAATTTATATTTATAGAGTTTTAGTAATAATATTACATTAGGACAATGTTATTTTATTATTTTTGTCAAAAATATTTTTCGTCCAAAACATTACACATTTTTCAAAAAGATCGTCACAATATTTTTTTGTTATAAACTACTTCATGCACATCAACATTCCTTGAGGTTTCAAAGTCAACGAGTGCAATACAAAATAGGGCTTTTTTTTCCGGTAATTTGTGTTTGTATCCGAGCCTAATATTTTTTGCCTAGTTTACCTTCACTAATTAATCTATAATATAAAAATTTATCGCTGAATGTGTTGGTAAGCGCAAATCTCGAGAGCAGCTGAACCGATTTCGCTAATTCTTTTTTAGAATATTCCTTGAAGTATGGGGATGGTTCTTACGGAGAGAAAAATAAAAAAAAATAAAGATTCGACTGTTAGGAGGTACGAAGTTCGCCGGGTCAGCTAGTACGTAATAAAAGTGTTTGCCTTGGTTGGACACTTTACTTCTATAACGCAGTCATCAGTAAGCCTGTCAGGCGAGGCACCGATCTCGTTCTTTAAAAAAAGACCATATTCCACTATCTTTATAAAATGTATCTGATATTTGCGACTTCCTTTATGACATCCTTTTCTAATATTTTTCCTCTTTTGATAGCATTCGTAGCACAACACAGATAAGAATTCATTATATTCGTTCAATAACCCAACAAAAGTGCAATACGCACAAATGTAGTTGCTACTTGATAAAATTCAGAAGATTTTACTCAATTCTACAAAGAACAGTAGATCAGGAGACAGTGCTTAAAATCAGAAAATCTCTTGATAAATTAGTAGAGTTTGCAGCACTGCTATGCTAAGCGGGCCGCGGCCCGAGCCCGCGCGGCGCGTTGTGACGTGACGTCACAAGCGGTCACGTCACTGTTAGCGGGACTCTTCCACGCAGAAATTACAAAAACCGGAAACTACCGTAACGGAAACGGAACGTGAAATATTTCGTTTTATTGGCTGTTTAGATGAAAAATCTTTGCCTTTAGTTGCAAAACAAATACAACACGGTCTTAGATCGTAAATAATAACACTGGTTTGTTTTTGTTTGAAAATGTCAAAACAAAAAATCAATTCGGCACAAAAGCACAACCTCCTCGATTTGAAATTAACACAAATTTTGACAATTAATCTATCAATCGACATACGAGACGAGTGGTAGGGACCATTCGTTGCAGTCGAGTGATTCAAAAATACGGAATTTCGTATGTCGAACGAAAATCAGTAGAAATCGAGCGCTCGACGCGAGACGAGTGATTCAAAAATAGAGCTCCAGCGCCGGGCGCGTTTTAAAACAGTTCAAGTTTGAACTTCTCTTTGTCGTTTCTTGAGGGATTTGAGTCATTCAAAAAGTTATATGCTGTAATTTTTGTACTCTATGTGGCCTAGTATTTGGAAGTACAATATTTTGATGCCTGAGCGATTCTAATTGCATAAAGCAATTTTTTTGTAATATTTGAAAATGATAATTTAACGACATAAATTTAGTGACTGAGTCTGTCTTTAACATACAAGTAAATTAGTAAAAGCTTGTCAAGAAAAATAAACTGCTCAAAAACAATTCGGATTCACGCTAGGAAGGTTTCGTTCTAATAAGTAACGAGTAAATAAAATAATATCTTTCCCAGGTCATCGGTATAGCCTTCCACGTAGGTTCTGGTGGTCGTGATTTCACATCTTACGCCCGTGCCATACGGCTGTCGCGTATGCTGTTTGACGCCGGAGCTCGCGCGGGGCAGCGCATCAGCCTTCTCGACATCGGCGGCGGCTTTCCAAGCATCAGAGACGTCGCTGCTTTGCAGAAGGTTACATTTCCAAGTCATTCTTCAATTAGAGAGCGTACGAGACACTTATACCTTTCTACGACTGACTGCTTCTTGTTGGAGTTAATATTTTTGTATTGGAACATTTCTTCCCAAGAAATGTTATCATATGCAAGCTTCGACACGCAATCTAACGATACGGAGTTCTGGTGGCTTTGTGGAACCGAGTGATGAAAAGTATCTTGTCCTATTTTCTTGAGAAACCTTTACCGTAATCCCATTATGTACCTACTGATATTTTAATATGGTCCTCATAAAGGTGTTCGTCATCTTATGAAAATTACATTTTTTGTAGCTATCACAGCGTGTAACGCGCTGTATATCAGATATGTAAAAAAAATGTTTTTCATTTTATCGGCGATATTATTTATAGCCAGTCTATGCATATAAAGAATTTAAGGAAACTGGTTGATCTATAAACTGCCATCAGTGTTACCAGTATACTTAGTCAGTATTAGCAAAAGAGTTTGGTCAACAGCGTACCTACAAATATCAGTGAGAATAAAAAAAATTGACGATTCCCGTCGAATCCAATTACTTAATCTGAAAGTTGGCATGGAAACATTAATAAAGTGTACACATTTTTTAAATCCACCAAGATGATATAAAATGAGTTGAAGCATTTTATCGGAGTGCGCTTAAATATCACTGTTGGCAGCATTGGTTATTGTATTGTGCGACACAAATTTTGCTTGGGTGGTCCTCTCTAGACGTCATAGTTTATACTTTAAGGCTGAGTACCGCCTGCTGATTAATGAAATAGCTAATATATTAGCGTCTAGATCTTGTCTGTTATTTTAGCATTTAGCGGTGTCGACCACGAGCCTGTGGGGTATAACTGGCGGGAGATCCCTGTGCTTAGGCGCGGGATCCACAAGGCAGGGGTGCGGCCAGCTTAAGGCGTGCAGCAGCCAGCCTTCACGGATCCTGCTATCCATAACAGGCACGCAAGCGGGGGCTCCGGTCCACGCTTGCCACCCAGCGTACCGCCCCATCGTTGGGCTTTCAGAGGCTTGCCCCTTTCAGGGCTCGGGTATTTACCTCCCCAGGTCAATGTGCTAGGGATTCAGAAATTGTGTATAGTTGTAACAAAACCAGTAAGGCATAAAGCCATTTAGATATTAGGAACTCAGTGTGTTTAGGTTAAGATAAGCATGGTTACTTAGTTAAATAAAGTATCCTCAGTATTTGTTATCTTGGCCGTGCGTTTCTTTCCAATCAACCCCCGATCTGATAATAGATAGCATACACTTCCAGTAGGTTTGATAGGTCCTTGAAGTAGTGCAGAGGAGTTGGTGTTTCGATCACACCATCCCCTCATAAGCTAATTTACTTAATTTGTTGAATATGGTTTTCAGGCATCAGCCATCATCAACACTTCATTGGCCAAATATTTTCCGGGCGAAGACGTGGAGATTATTGCAGAACCCGGCAGATACTTCGCTAGTACCGCTTACACTCTGGCTACAATGGTGTACAGCATACGTCAGGTATCCATAGATTGTCTATTGAATTACTAGTAAACTACTAACAATATCCGATTAGGATTAAGGTTACAGCTTTTATGTTTTCAGATAATAGGAGAAAATGGAAATGGTGATAGTTCCAGAACGGAAACAATGTACTTCATAAATGATGGTGTCTACGGATCATTCAACTGTATTCTCACTAACGAACCAGTACACACCGTAGAACTTCTCGAGGTACAGTTTTTTGGGATAAATATTATTATACATATAAAATTCAGTCCGGAGGATAAGTCGTGTCCACACTGCACTCCGAAACATGTATAACGGTTGTGGGTGTTCAGACCGCGAACTGAAGTGGAACTGGGCCGGCTAACGTAAGCCGCATGCACCCAAATAAAAGGGCGAGACTTGCCACTGAGTCGGTAACACGCGACGGTCATCGCAAACGGGGGCGGCCGAGACGATGGTGTTATGATCTCAACAAATTCTTGCCTGACTGGTCAGAGGTGGCAAATTACCAAAAATCTTCGTCTAAAACCCCCCGGAGGCCTTTGCCCTGCAGCTTGCCTCCATAATATGGGACCCTCATGTCATGGAGGCCTCAAAAAATATCATCATCGAGTGAGATCTAAAAAATAAAAATTACATATAGAAATAGAAGGAAACCGCAATTTTTGTTAGGTACATCCTCATTAGTTTTTATTGTGTCTGATAAATTAACTAATAAATTACAGTTTTACTTTAAAATAGTCGGTGGGCCAGTTTTTCATGGCTGTATTTATGTTCACAACAAAGATCTACATTTTAAAAATGTTATTAAAAATGTGCTTACGCACAACGTAATAACATTGCAGCTAACTAGACAGAGGATATATAGTACTAGTTTTGTTTTGTCTAAGACGGATTTGCTAGGTATGCTAGGAGGCATAATATGAAATTACTCATATTGTTTGAACAAAAACTGTGGCGCGCGCTACATTATTTTTGTTACGAAGTTATATTTTAGGTACGTAGCACCTATTCTATCGTAATTGCTTAAGGCATACTCGTAAATATTTTTTAACATTTATAATATGAAAAATACGATTTTTAACTTCCAGTCAAATTACACAAACATAGCGCCGAGCTCCGTGTGGGGACCCACGGGCGACAATTTTGACTGTGTCCTGCCAGCAGTCATGCTACCGTCGCTGTCAATTCGGGACTGGCTGATCTTCCCTGATATGGGTGCCTACAGCCTAACCTTGGCTACTAACTTCAACGGATTCCCAAAGCCCAGGGTCAAGGCGGTTGTTGATGCGAAGTTGTGGTAAGTCGTTATCACTACCCATGAATCAAGAAAAAAGTAGGTTGCAGGAATCGCCAGACCCAGTGCTGCAAGTCAAGCGATCTGCAAGGGACCACAGATCCAACGTAATTTACCGGACCCTCAGGATGTTCCGTCGCAAGTTATCCACTTCGCGAAATATCCACCGTTCACAAAATAGCCACTTCTTAGAATGTCTCTTTAACAAATGTCCATTTTGCAAATGTCCACTTTTATTTGTTGTTTACCAAGAGCCGCGATAAAAAACTAAAATCCGACTTCAAAAATAGCGCTAAAATCACTAAAAATTTTTAGAATATGACATTTGAATTCTAAGTGGGTACATACCAAGAAGCATCCTTGGTACAGGTACAGACTTATACACGTAGTATTTTTCTCTTGGTGCTATCTCCTATCGGCGGTTGGCTATCATTGTGGTTTGTATTATTTTTTGCATCTCCGTTTTAACATTTTGAAGTGAAATTTCGTTCAGAAAAATAAAGAAAAAAAAGCTAACATTGCCGCATATGAAAGTGTCCACGAGCTTAACAGAACTTAGACGTATTATTCTGAATATCCACCACAACAAGATCGACAGGGAGTGAAATAATCAAAAGAGTGCGACTTTGTATTCAACAAGAGGGGACTCATTTTGAGCATTTTATAAATTGATTAATTTTGTATTAAAAATGTTAAAATTTATGGTCCTCCTTTTATTTCTGATAGTATGTTATTTAACAAAAAATAATCCTTATGATGAAGCCTTCCGATCGGTGTGATAAAGCTACAGGGTAATTTTTTTTCTCGTGTAGCGGGTTCCATTCCCAGTTCAACCGTGTAATTATTTAAAAATCTATGAATGCAGTTTAGATTGTTTTTGAAATTAAAATAATGTCTTCTTTCAGTAAATTTTCGTAAAATGTTCCATCTACAATATTAAAGGTACTTTCCCTCCATGTGGCATAGCCGTGGGACGCCCTGTATATAGCGTGCTTACCGCGCGAACACAATTTTGGACGTTACGAAAAATACCTTCATGTCTGATTAGATGTTGCAGGAACCACTCAAAAATATTAAAAAAAACCGAAGAAATCTATTTTAGTCAAAAAAGTTCTGCAAATCTCTTGACAAAACCATAGCTCCAAAGAAAATTTTTTTTTTCCTGTCACATCGGCTAAAATGGCGCTCATTTCATAGATTCATAAAAACAGAAGTGACAAGACTTATTTCCATCGTACCAATGCCGATATTAAAATATTGTTTAGCGTATTCTATAGTTATCATTTATGGCTTTTTACTGAATTTATAGATCAAATATATTCAGAACATCCGAAACTACTATACTGATAGTTACCTTTCATGAATTAAATGAAAATTAAAACGTGTTGAAAAATACTCTTGTCTTATTTCCTTGAAAAGCTTTCACCGTTATGCGATAATGTACTGATATATTAATTTGGTTCTCATAAAGGTGTTCCTTATCTTATGAAAATCACATTTTTTGTAGTTATCATCATTACACGCTGTAAGTATATCAGATAAGTGAATAAAATGTTGCTTTTCTTTTTTTTTCGATGAGATTAATAAGTTACAGCTAGTCTATGCATAAAATAAGGGAGTGTAGCTTCTGTAAAACTGGTTGATCTATGAACTGCTATCAGTGTTACCAGTATAGTCAGTGTTACCAAATTACGTTTCCCGTCGAATCCAATGACCTAAAGTCAAATCCACCAACTTAGTCAGTAAATTGACATTTGCGATGCGATGTGACCAGTTTATAGTAGAAAAATGAGTGCGCGTAAATATCACTGTTGGCAACATTGGTTATTGTATTGTGCGACACAAATTTTGCTAAAAAGTAAATATAGGGAGGTCTTCTCTATACGAAGTACTTTATACTCTAGTACTATATTATAGTGATCCATTCTGCACATCGCACTGTAGTATATTGCGTATCTCGCGTGAATTAATCAACAGCAATGTTTTTTATACTTAGATCAATTATCAGTTATCACACACCTGCCTACTAAAACACACATAAGTGACAAAACAACAGTGACAAAACATAAGTAACGAACCCTCCATAAGGAATTTCTGAAATCGGTTTCAATAGTTTTGGTTAATAGGTAGGTAAAATAAAAAAAGGAAAACCAACAGAATATAAAAAAAATGGAGTCGTTGCCCATGTCAATGCTGCTTGACCACCAGCTCGGCATAAATATTGGATACGGACTCAATTTTTTCTGTATTTTAAGTCGTTCGTAAATCGATTTTTTATATAGTTACCTAGTAATAAAGCAATAAACCTTCTTTTTACAAAGCATGTCTAAATAAGAACGTTCAAATGGAAAAATAGAAGTGATTATTGATTATTTTTATTAATGATTAAAGTAGGTACCCAGTTTAGTAACTTATACCGTGAAAACAACTTGTAGGTACCACGGTCACAAATTAAGACAATTCCCAGTAACGCTCGAAACTTAGTTTTCGCCATTTCAAAAGAATGGGGAGGAAAACGCAAAGCTGATTCATGATCGCCACCGGCGGCGAGTAGGCCCAATACGCCGCCATTAGCTTGTTGTTGATATTCGTGTTGAGTTTTGTTTATTAGGGCGAGATAAATAGTCGTTGCTTAGCCCAAGTCCGTACTCAAGCTTCCCTAAGCATTACTTCAGGCTAACTTAGCTAAGTATCAAAGTAGACGTTTGCTTAGCTAAGCATGTTCTTAGGCCAATGCTAAGAATTAGTCCGGGTTTCGCGACTTAGAGAGTGCCAAAGTACTGTCTATGATAGACAAATCGATTCTTAAGCAAGTGCTTTCGCTAAGACTCGTTCTTAGAAGCGACTATTTATCTCGCCCTTAATATTTACTAACAAAATGTACTCCATGATGACCGTGCCGCAGCTAAAGGAAGAGTTAAGAAAACGAAAAGCTTCTGTTGTTGGTAAAAAAGCTGTTTTGAGAGGCTGTCCATTTTTTTCTTCTAATGGCCTTTTCAAACAATTTTTTTCTTTTGGAATCCTTGGGAAACATATTAATCCCTTTTTTCTTACAACCACGTGCAACACAGTTCGTCATTTTGTTAACTAGGTATACGAGAAAACAAATAAGTAAACAAAAAAATGTATGGCGTTCGACAGCTTTGACAGTTTATTTAGGCCTAGTGGATCACTAGTGGATCAGTCAAGTCACCTCACGTTTTTGTTTCTTAAAAGTTTTTTCCCCAAAATTTCAAATAAGTGGCTGGAAGAGATCTCTGTTAGAGATAAGTTCGCCTTTGAAACAAATTTTGTGTAATGTTATTTCGTTTTTACTGTTTGCAATAAAGAATATAATAAGTACCTACAGCATTATTTTAGCTCAGTAAGGAGTTATTCCTTACACTATAATTTACGTTACTTTACTGCATTTGTTTACTTTACAGAAAATGAACAACAATTTATTCCTTTTGTGGCCTATCTAATATACATCGCTCAGCACAAGCACAAGCAATAATCCGTTGAACGCGAAGATAGTACCTATAGGTTCCTCTTTTTTCGTAGTAGGTACTTACGCTGATGAAAATGCAATGAGGTGCGTTGAACAGTAAGGATTTTTTTTTGCCTAAGTTGTTATGTAACGTAAATCTATTAAACATGCCTATGTTTACTAGGTTCATTAGATTTAGGTTCTGTAACGATACTTTATAATGGCCCAAATAATGATACCAAAATTCTTCCCGCGGGGGTGTCGTAAAAGGCGACTAAGGGATACAAACCGAGGGGTGGGCAGCTGCCCCCTGCAGTACAATTCCACCAAACTGCGATCACCAACCCGCGTGCCCAGCGTGGGGATTATGGACATTACCCCCTATGATAGCACAACGTGGCGCTCTTTAGGGGAGGGCTATGTCCAGCAGTGGACTAGTAATAGCCTGACGATGACGATGACTTTATAATGGCGCAGGGGGGCCAGCCGTCCAGTCAAGTTTGAATTATTGTAAAGGAAAGCGTTACGTTTTGTTTAGGTGACAGTCGCGTCGAGACCCAGATCTAGGCTAGGGTTTCGATAAAAATGAGATAACAAAAAAGAAAACTAAATATTATTTTAAATAAGCATTTCAATAAGTAGATCGTTTCAGTACGTTTCTTAACAACGTAGATACCTACAGTCTGTTAGCTTTTAGAATAGTACCTCGGCTTCGGTTTTCGCCGAAAGCACACGAGTGTAATACTACTTAATGCTCTGTATAACACTTTTTTCACTATTTTGAAAAGTTACGTAAAGTTTTAAATAACAATATAAAATAAACCTTACCTTATTGCAATATAATCGGTCTATCCGATAGTAGCCGAGGTATATTCTAAAAGCTAACAGACTGTAAGTGAAATGTTTCCGTACGGGGCTATTTTTTCTGAGTTCGTTCATTCGCTACAGTGTTTATAAACACTGTAGTAAATTGGCGACATTCTTATTTTTTTTTTAAATGTTTTAAAATTTGCAGGTCTGTTCTCAGCCAGTTACACCCAATGAAAAAGTTCGAGGTCTACACCAATCTCGCAGGAGATCTGAAAAGCATCTCGACACACCGGAAACTCTCGCATCAGTCTTTTTCCATAAAGTGTCGTGCACATAGGCGTGGTACAGTTTAATATGCAAGTATTTAACTGCATATCATTACAGCCCTGTTTTCGTGAACTTAATTTGCCACAATTTTATCAGAAATAGTACCGGTCTTCTCTCAGATACTATTTTAAGTAAGGCGTATAACTGATGCATAACTTTATGAATTACGCAAAGTTCTTGCTAAACCGCTTATGAATGCATTCACAGATTTGTTAATTACCTACCTGTGGATATCTCAAAATATATTATTTACTAGCTTTCTCAGCGATAATTCGTACCACCTCAGAATCAATAAATGTTCCGTTCTATATAAATCATCAAATAAAGGATTTCTGTACAAAATGTATTTTCGTAATTACAAATTTTCCTACGTATTTAATTATTCTGCTATGC
Source organism: Yponomeuta sedellus (assembly GCA_934045075.1). Classification (NCBI taxonomy): domain Eukaryota; kingdom Metazoa; phylum Arthropoda; class Insecta; order Lepidoptera; family Yponomeutidae; genus Yponomeuta; species Yponomeuta sedellus. Next base: position 8,324,874 of record OW203724.1, on the reverse strand, counting down.
GCGGTGGATACAATTCCTAGCAAAATATTAGACTATGACGGCTTCATAAATATTTGACTGCTTCATTGGTATAGCCGTTAAGGCGCTTGGGTACCAAGATAGAGGTCGTGGGTTCGATACTCTTTACAATACTCTCTGTGTTAGTGTCGCTGCCTGTACGTAATATAGAGAGTATTGTACAGAGGTTCGAAATTTCACTGATGCCGGTGAGTCACCCATTAGCTCAGTTGGAAGAGAGCTGGCACGGATAGCCAGAGGTCACGGGTTCGAATCCCGGCATGGGTGGAATGTTTAGCCTCTAAATAGGTTTTTAAAATTGTCCTTAGCACGGGTTAGTGCTTACACTATTTTTATTTTTAATGCACTAACCCGTGCTAAGGAACAAATTTAAAAACCTATTTAGAGGCTAAAAATTTCACCCGGCATGGGTGAAATTTTTTGCCTCTAAATAGGTTTTTAAACGGGTTAGTGCATTAAAAAGAATATAATCATGTCAGAAGTTGTCAAGCCGCCCATAAGGCCTCTGATATTATGGCTTAAAGACTGCCATTACATGAAAGCCGGCACCAACGGCTTTACGTACCTTGCGAAGCACCGAAGCGTTCGGAAAAATACCACTAGCGGTAGTCACGGGACAGTCACCCATCCTGCACCTGACCGCGCCTGTTGTTGCTTAACTCAAGGGATTGATTCCAATCACTCGGTTGGACTAGGCCACGAGCGCTTCGAAAATTTCGCTAAAGTAAAGTAAAACCTGACTAAATAAGTCCAAACTCAAAGGATCTGCAGTTACACGTTGAAGAGATTCCGTATCCACCATTCGTCCCATATACCCATCTACCTGATCCAATTATATTTTCAACCCACCCATGGAGTTATACCTAAAGCACAGATAGTCTCTGATCTGTTTTAGTAAGATAGGTAAATATTATTTCTTAACAAATGTAGCTCGTTTTTATCATCAGAATCTTAATTTTTTTTTTTTTTTTTTTTAATACAAAACCCACAGCACAAGTTAAATTATAAAAAATGGTTGTGTAGAAAAATCTAAACATAGGCCACTTAAGGGCTTACTTTATATTAACTTAGCTACTATACAGGAACAAAGGTAGGCTTACATAATTTAAGTTATTAAACAGATTTTACAAATTAGTGGAATAAACAGAAAAAATAGGCTATGGCCTTACATATTTAAAACTTATTCGTATATATAGATATAGGAACAGAGTGTTGTTAAATTTCATGACTGCATAGTGTGTGCGTGTGAGGGTGTGTTTGAGTGTGTGAGGGTGTATGTATGTGTGTTTGTGTGAATAATTTTGCCGATGTAAGAATTTTGTACAGTGATGAAAGAGGAAGAAAGAGTGAGGTAAAAATATACCAGAACTCATATCTTTTCTCCAAGGGAACCTAAAAGTGATCTCCTAAGGTCTGACCTAGACAAATGGAAAATATCCAAGTTGGAAAAAAGTTTATTATATACATTCGGCAAACGATAGCTCAAGGAGCCTTGCGCATAATTTGTAGTAACCAATGGGTTATCAAATAATTTTGTATGACGAGTACGAGTTGTTGGTGTGCGCAGAGTCAAGACTTCGTTTATCAGGTCAGGACAGTTAATGTTCCCACGGCAGATGTCAGAGAGCTGATACATGTCAATTAAAATACGACGTTGTTCAAGACTCAGGAGCTTATATTGTTGACATGAATCTTCGTAGTTGTCACCGTATGATCTTGTGCGGAAATTCAAATGATGGACAAATTTATGTTGTATACGCTCTATCATATTCTTGTAATTCATTTATTGTGGGTTCCATACACAACTACAATACTCTAATATACTTCTTACGTATGTGTAGTAGAGCATACGGATACAATCCACATCTTTAAAAGGTTTAGTTATCCTTAAAATGAAACCCAAATTTCTGTAGGCTTTATTTGTCATAGCCTCTATGTGATCCCTAAATGTAAGTTTAGAATCCAACAAAACTCCTAAATCCTTAATTACCTCGGCTCTCTGGATGACATTGTGCTCAAAGTGGTACTCTTGATTTACAGGTTTTGTACGTCTTGTGAATGTAACATGTTTGCATTTCGAAGCATTGACACTTATTCTATTTTCATTATAATAAATAACTAGTCTATTGAGATCCTCCTGTAAGCGGGCGCAGTCGAGGTCAGAGTTTATTTTCATGTAAATTTTTTTGTCGTCCGCGTACAGAAGAAACTTTGCATGTTGGAAACATGTGCCAATATCATACAAGTAGGCCACATATAGGAGTGGACCAAGAATTGAGCCCTGAGGCACGCCCGAGGGGACCAGGATAAAATCTGATTTGTGACCACCAACAACAACTGCTTGACTTCTATTCTCAATATATGATTTAGTCCATCTAAGAAGGTCACCTTTGATACCTAGCTTTTCCAGTTTGCGTAACAGAATGACGTGATCCACTCTGTCAAACGCCTTCTCAAAGTCTGTATATATAACGTCGATCTGTCCACGGTTATCCATTTCCCTAAGCAAATAGTTGGTGAAAATCGCCAGATTAGTAGTGGTGGATTTACCCTTTAAGAACCCATGTTGTTCCACGGGAATATTTTGTGAGATATTCGAATAGAAGTGGGTGTGCACAACGCGTTCCATAACTTTACTGAAAATGTTTAATATAGAGATTGGTCTGTAGTTTTCCACAGCAGTTTTTGTACCCTTCTTATGCACAGGCACAATATGTGCCGTTTTCCAGACAGTTGGGACCACACCCTCGTGAAAGGACCGGTTTAGAATTATCGTAAGAGGCTTTGTTAACGGTTCCGCGCATTTCGCTATCAGAATAGGTGGAAAACCATCACTGCCGGGGCCCTTGTTTTTATCTATACCCTTCAGGATTTTGAGTATTTGAGCCTCAGTGACCGTTATACTACTCAGAACGTTTGGGTAAGGGGGTTCCATAAGATTATGAATTGGATAAGAACCTGCTGGAACACTGAACATTTCCTTAAAATATTTATTAAATGACGTGGATATTTCCTGTTCAGTGTGTAAATTATTGCCCTCATATGTCATGGACTTAGGATACCCTGTAGGATTCTTTCGCTTTGACTTAACATAGGACCATAGTAATTTGGGATTCTTTTTTATGTTCTCCTGAGCTCTTATGATATGCCGCTGGTAACATTCATCCTGTACAGTCTTTTGTCTGCAGCGTAGTAGTGCAAAACTATCGTAGTCGCAAGGGTTTTTGTATTTTTTCCATCTAGTATGGTACTTCGATTTTTTTTTAATAATATTTATTAGAGCTCGACTGTACCATATTGGATATTGCTGGGATCCTCCTGCTGTGACTTTAGGGACATGTTTGTTAATAGAGTTATTCAACCGTGTATAAAGCTCACCCACCGCATCGTCAATTGTGACGGATTCCAGAAGACATTTCCAATTGCATCCAGCCAGCTCAAAATTGATTTCATTAAAGTTTGCTTTCCGGAATTGGTATTTTAAGCGTTTTAAAGGAGTTATAACTTGGGTGTAGATGTCGTTGGACTCCATTTCAATGGCAGGATGATAAGGATCCTCACTCACCAATGGAAAAACTGCCTTAACAACATCGAGTTGAAAGTTACAGAAAATTAAGTCCAGAGTATTATTACTGCAATTTACAAATCTATTACATTGCTCCACTCCAATAAATTGCATGAGATTTAACAAGTTTGATCGCCAGAGTCCCACCGTAGACAAGGCAGGTTGAAATCTCCACTTATTAAAAAGTTATCATCAGAATTTTCTCGCGCAATGTCACCCATCAAATTCAAAAAGAGTTGAACACGTATTGGTAGTTTACGGTCAGGAGGTATATATAATACTGCTATGTGAATGTTCTGGGTAGAGCCTATTGAAGAACCAGGTATGGTGAGCCACACACACTCTAAGTCATTTCGACTCCATTCCGGTCTAGGCCGAGCTTGTAGAGCCCGTGCACTCAAGATAAATACACCACCTCCCGCAGTCGAGGAGCCGCGGTCTGCTCTTACCATATCAAAGTTATCCAGATCAGCTAACTCCGAATTCAGAATACCTTCACACAGCCAGGTCTCGGTAATTAGGAATAATTCGTAGTTAAGGCCGGCCACATTGTTAAAAAATTCAGTAGTCTTCGTTCTTAAACCTCTAACATTTTGGTAAAAGATTCGGAGTTTATTAGGGAGGGGAGTTAGGCAGTCTCTTTTCAAATAGGATGTTACTAATAAGGTGGTGCATAGATACTATATAATGAGAAACAAAATATTTCTCAGCGAAGGCAAACTGGTGGAGTCTGTACACTTGGTACGGACCTGGGGTGCGCTCACTAGTTCTATGTGTAATATATGAATTGTGTGTGTGTATTAATTGTGTGTGTATTAATTGTAGAGTGTTATGTGTGTGTGTTTTTTGTGAAGAAGTTTCATGTATATTAGCATGCAAGTCATAATATTGCCAACAGCTCACAATAATTATTACAATAAAATTAACTATACTTAATGAGAGAAACCCAATTAGGCAACTATTTTTTTTAGGTCGTTTTCGGAAGCGATGTTGATTTGCGGGGATTTTTCGTTTTTCCTTACATAAATGCGACAGTTTTTTGTCCATACGAAGGCATATGAGGCCACTTTTGCTTGAGTCTTACACGCTTGAAAGAGCTTTTTGTTGTTCGGAGTAAGATGTTCGTTAACGTAGATACGTTTTATATCGCCCTTTATGCCGATGACGCCCGTGTCCAAATCACGGCGCTTACGAGCTTTAGACAGAAACTCATCCCTCACTCGGCGCTGGCGGAGACGAACGACTAAGTTGCGTGGTCGGCCGGGGGTAGCTCGCCTCGGTTGAACTCGGTGTGCAAACTCTATGTCATCGTGGCTTAGGATGACATCAACGCTCTTTGCAAGCTTCTTAATAATTTCTACCGTGGATTCGCCCTCATTCTCAGGAATACCGACGACTTCAACATTCTGAAGGCGTGCCCATTGCTGTTGTTGTTGGTGTTCTCGCTCCAGATATTCCAAGCGGGATTCTAAGTCTTTGCATTTACTGGTAAGCTGTGAGTTTTCAGCGCGTAACTCCTTTATTTGCTTGGTTTGTTGCTCAAACGTTCCTCTCATAGCTGAAAGCTCGTCTTGCAACACCTTGAACTTTGAATCAAAATGTTTGATTATCATCTGAGTATCAAGGCTAACTATAGACTCAGAGGTAAGTGGCTCTACTTCGGGTGTATTGAGAAATACAACAGGACTCATTGTTTGTTTATTAACTAACGTTGCTTTTTGAGGTTTGCAGGCTGGGCACTTCCACTTCGGTTTATTCATGGGCAGTATTTTCTTGTACTCAGTTTCAGTGCAATCGGCACAGTAGTAGTGATGATTACATTGACAAGCAGCACATTTTAAAAGTTCGTCATGCCTTACTGCTAAGTTGCTTAAGATACGAATAGATTCTAGTCTCAAAGAAATAACGCCAAGTTCCTCTGACATCAAGGCTTAAGGCCCGCCACTGTCTTACAATCCTCCACAAAAAGGTTAGGCCATACTTCGTGGTGGAGTATGGCCTAACCTTCCTGCAATGCAGGAAGAGACCCTTGCCCCAGCAGTGGGGACATACAAGGGTTGATATCGATACGTTCTAAGCGTTAGCGTTGGAGGCGTGAGTTCAATCATATATATATTTATTGTATTGCAAATTATAAAACAACAAAACCATACCTAATCCATGCCGACCTATGTGTAAAGTACATAATATTCAATCGCCTGGGTTCCCTGACAGACACGTTTTTCAAAATGAATGAATCCAAGATGGCGCACATTACAAGGAAATTGGAAGGAGCAGTGGGGACATAGAAGTTGATAACGATCGATATCAACTCGTATGTCCCCACTGCTCGGGCGGAGCCTCTTCCTGCTACGCCGCAGGAAGGTTAGACCGTACGGGGGCTAAGTCCGGCTTGGTGGAGGAAATTCATGTCTTATATTATAAGTGTTAAAATAAAACAAATTAGGTAGGGTAGGTTAGGACTTTTATTTATTTCCTTATTAATAATTTGAGTTAAAAATTTTGCGATTCCATCTACAGCATTTTTTTATAAACGACCCAAAATCAATGGTAAAAAAATATAATAAGTACAATTTGTTCGAAATCCGCTATTTGACACGTATCAAATTTGACGCGATAAATGAATATTTCCTATAGTATTTACCGTAAGAAACCGAAATATATTGATTTTGCTAAGTATGCAGGATGGCTGCAAAATTTTCAAAGTAAAAAAGTTTTCCTCGTTTAATTCGTAACGGCGAAAACGCTATCCGCCATCTTGAAACCATCTAAAGAATGTAAACAAACATCTTTCAGCCAGAGCCAGTGGACATTGATTATTATAGGATTTACATCAAAGTGATCTTCACAAAAATACACCCGAGTTTCAATTGATAATAGTCGGGGTCTCTTTTGGCAAGTTTGAGCCAAGTTTTTCACGAATCCACAACTTCCCGGGGGTCTTTATTTACGTGTTTTTTCATTCTCGAACAATGCAATAATGATAATTGGTATATTTTGGATGTAAATTCGATGAAATCATAGTTGCGTTGTTGTTATTTCACTATGCTCAGAGATCACTTACAGAAAATTTTATGTCAAACTTTGTTTACAATTTTCTGGACTTCAAACCATAAACAAAAATGGCTGACCGCGTTTTTGGCTGTTTAGGAAAATAAAGTTTTAAAATATATTTTTATGTTGCTTTTAGGTCCTCAAAAAATATACTAAAATATTTTTTGGTCAAGTGGAAGAGTTATTTACCGTTTAAGACTCAATTGAAAAGAGAGTCAAATAGCGGATTTAATACATAGCGTATTATTTTTTCCTTAAAAACTGTGGTCAGACAATGTTTTATATACGGTGCGGTGGCTCCACAAAATCTGCTAAAGATTTGCAGCTCCTCGTGTAGTAAATGGAACAGCTTGGTTGGTTCGTTATGCCAATTAACATCTCATTCATCAATATCGGATGAGTTGTATGCTACAGTGGAACAATCGTGGTACCTTTCCGGAAATTATAACCTTCCCGGAATTTCGAGGTTTGGCCTGATTTTTGGGTTTATTTTTTCCACTAATAGTCAACCATTTACCATTACTGTCTTGATTGATGACTTACATGATTTACCATTGGCTGTCACTATTATAACCAGTTTTATCCGGCCATTTGTATGATGATCCCATACTGTTGCTAGTCCATGAGTTTCTCGTCATTCCGTTTTGATTGCTAGACCTTTTAATAGGGTCCCATCCTGGGGACCTTACAGAGCCGGTGTACAGGGAACTGCTAGCGTACCCCAAGTCAGGACTTGAAGATCCCAAACCCGGTCTTCCCCAGCCTGAATTAGACATCCCTGAATTACCCCATACCGTACTATCGCTATTTGAATACAAACTAGAGCTGCGTAAACTTGAACTTTCATTATCACCCCAATTCATATTGTATATGGACCAGCTTTTTCCTAACCCGTTACTTGTGTATGGACTAGAAGCCCATCCGTTTGAAATCGCGTTTTGGCTTCTTCCCTGACTTCTACCGTACTTTGCTCCAATACTTGTGCCTCGCACTCTCGCTGAAGAAATTGTTGGTTTCCCACCATCCCAATAGATGGAGCTTGTCCTGGTAGGATTGAAGTCATTTGCACCGTAGCTGGCTGGTGATGACCGGGCTGATATTATCGACGATGTATCGCGGTAGTGGTCAGCACCATTCTGCCATGATCCATCTGCAATTTATGTATGTGTCATATAAAGGAGGCAGCAGACATGACTCGCGATGCTCATACATAGATGTACCTATATTAAACTGGTCTGATCGAGAATTAAGGTAACTGCGGTAACTAGCTTCACTAGATTGTTTCTGAAATAAGTATAATAATAATAAAAGAAGTAGTAAAAAGTAACTGATGATTTTTAGGACCCACGGCCCAGAGCCCTAGAATCAAGGACTAGCCTCTCATAACCTACTCTAGCACCTACGCGTATCATTTCAGGCGTCAGTTTCATTTACACCCTGTAATTACCTATTTTACATGCTCAGTATTTTCTTTCAAGTTATTTGATACTTAACAAAAAAAATACTTAAGTCTTGTTGAAAAGGGTTTCTAGTAGAAACCTAGCTAGATCTAAGAAATCTGCAATTATGCACATTGTACATACAACTACGAAAGTGCCTGGCTACCCATAGCACAGGGTATCCTAGTTTGGGAGCCAGGACAAAAACTGTAACTTTTGGTACCTAATAAACGTTTTTCATTTCATTTTCATTTTCCTTTTCAACAAGTCTTAAGTATTTTTTTTGTTAAGTATTCTACAAGTCTTAAACCTGCTTTGGAGATCACTGATAAAATGACACTGACACGCTTTGTGACTGTAAAGAACAAAATATAAATTAACAAAAAAAATCGAAAGGAATATTGCGTTGGTTTGGACACATGGAGAGGATGGAGGAAGAAAGATTGACGAAACAAATATATACCTATTACGAATGTGAGTGGAAGGGCTTGTACTTGACGTCCCAGGCGGACATACATCGACCAAACAGGGGGTGTATTAGCAAAGGAAAATATAAAAAGTACCCGGGACCGGCGTGCGTGCATGCAACGAATTATGAGCGTTGATGAAGCGAAGGTCTGTCAGGATCGTGGCAAGTGGCAATCCCTGGTCTCTGCCTACCCCTCTGGGATACAGGAGTGAGGTTATGTATGTATGTAATCGACTCACGTGCCCCGTGGTTTAGGTGTCCAAACACCAACGTCAATATCGACGACAACGTTGCTATAATCTTAAAGCTCATCTGAAATTTTAGTAAAGAAAACATTATTTTTAATATTTTTTAGCAAAATTTATATTTAAAAATTTTGATGTTGTATTAATTTTCACAATAACCCGAGTTAAGTGTGTGGCGAGCACATCTCAACTCTGCGTGCGCACTACAAACTCCAACATTCTTGCACCGCGCAATCAAAGTGTTTCACATGACATACCATATAACAAAAGTTGGACCGGCGGTCCCTAGGGAATTTTACCGCCAGGCAGATCGTATGCCTGAGGTCGTGAAACATGTGAAACACTTAGATTGCGCGATGCAGGAATGATGGAGTTTGTACTGTGCACGCTTGATATATGCTCGCCACAAATGTAATGTATAACTGCAGCATGGAGTACGGCTTTGGGCCATAAAGAGATTTCCCTCGCTAAAAGCGTTATGTATGAGAACCTTTGGCACGGGTATGTCTCGGGGCGGATTACTAGACAATTAATTTTTATTTGTGTTCTTCTGTGTACCTATGTACGCATAGTTTTTTTCTGTTTTTCCTGGACACGTTGCTTCTTATGCTTTTTAATTACCTACTTCTTCACGAAATGTTTGCTGATGTATTTTTTTATGTTTGTGTAAGATAATGATGCTCTGTATATCACTGATTATATCAATATCCATACCTAAGTCTCATGGTACAGTTTTATGGTAATAAACAGATTATTTTATTGTGTGGTCTAGCCGTCCTACACAACGTTTGGTTTTGAGACATCTCTATACAACGTGAATATCCAAAGATAAAACATAAAAAAATGGATCTATGTCTAGATAGCCACAAGCACCAGTAGTCACTTAACAAAATAGCCTATGATAATAAAATAACAGTGGTGAGTTAAAATAATAATAAAATTATATTAGTATCTAAAAAAAATGTCGGCTAAATATGTTATTATCAGGTAATTTTTATACTTTTGTTATTATTTCGTTGAATGGATTTGTGGTCTAGTCCAATGTAAGACAGAGGCCTCCCTAGGTCACACTAAAGAGGCAGTCCAACATAAACTTTAATGTAACTAACCATTTTATATAAACAATTTTTTTTTCCGAAACCTAAACGCAGGATATTTTTATGACATATCTACTTAAACGGAATTGAAAAAAAAAAACACATTGTTTTAACAAAAAATAAAATGTCAACTTACCTTCTCGGAGCCAGGGTTAACTTACTGTGTGACTAAATAAAGCCAGGCCTATTTATACAAACATCGGAACTCAAAAATACCCGCTTTTTGCGCATTCATAAGGTATGTTATTATGAACGATCGCGCCCATTACGAGAACAATATAGACCGCGGCGCCGCGACACGAAACACCCATTAAAATAATCCTATTATTCTTTAAATTTGTGACAAGGAATATATTGCACAGCAACTTCAGAATATTTTGCTGTGACCCGGTAATGATATAGACCCGCAATGTGCACATCCGGATTAATCTATAAGCAAAATTAAGCAATGGGTTAAGGTTAAGGTTAAGGTGGGTTAGTCTTAGAGCCTAAGCACACGGCGTATTTTATACGCACAGACGACGCGCATATCAGAAACGCGCGTTTTCGACGCCGTAGATACAGATTGTTGCGTTTGTATTGATTGAAACGCACGTTTAACGCGATACAAACGCACGTCTACGCGCGTTTGAATCCATACAAAGGTGCGTACAAAGGGACGGAGGAGGGCCAGTCGCGCTCATGCTACCGCCTCGCCTCATTTTTGTATTTTGACGAATTAACTCCGGTTTTAGAATCGAAAGAAGTTCTTGGAATGACGAATATGACATTCGATAACAGTTATAAAAAGAATATGACATGTGGAGAGGATGAAGGAAGAAAGATTGACGAAACAAATATATATTGAGAATGTGAGTGGAAGGGCTGGTAAGGGTCGTCCCAGGCGGACATACATCGACCAAATAGGGGATGTAGCAAAAGGAAAGATAAAAAGTACCCGGAACCGGCGTGCGTGCATGTAACGACTTATGAACGTTGATGAAGCAAAGGTGATCTGTCAGGATCGTGGCAAGTGGCAGTCCCTGGTCTCTGCCTACCCCTTCGGGATACAGGCGTGAGGTTATGTATGTATGTATGTATGTATGTATGTATGTATGTATGTATGTATGTATGTATGTATGTATGTATGTATGTATGTATGTATGTATGTATGTATGTATGTATGTATGTATGTATGTATGTATGTATGTATGTATGTATGTATGTATGTATGTATGTATGTATGTATGTATGTATGTATGTATGTATGTATGTATGTATGTATGTATGTATGTATGTATGTATGTTTGTTTGTTATAAAAAAATCCATCTTCTATGTTTAACCAATTTTTTAAACGTTGTATCTGCACTCGTTTCACTCGTAAATGGTTCTATCCAATATCCATTGTACAAATGAGAATGAGTCTCCGAAACGCTAGAGCTCCGAGCGATTACAACGCGTTTGTAGAGGCACGTGTCACTATTTACGTGTGCTTAGGTTACAAAGTTGCGTTCAAATCTCATTCGAAGCGCGTATACGCGAGTCATCTGCGCGTCGTCTGCGCGTTTAAAATACTAGTGCTTAGGCTCTAAGGTTAAGAAATAGCTGTGTAAGTTCCTTTTTATGTACAATAAAGTAATCTCTATTTAACTATCTACCCAGTTGATGGGATTCAGGACCTAGAGAAGCTGATTATGGAAGAGAATTGTTCTCAGGCGGATAAATACTAAGTTGGAATTTCTGAACTAAAACTTTCGTAAGCACAACACATTGTAGACTTTTAGTCCGGATCTACTTACGGGTGTTGTTATATCGGAAGAGTCCGACCAGGTTTCGCTCCGATTCGCAGAGCTTAGGTAATCATGGTGAGCAGAGACAGAGCTCGCGTCGTCGTCTCTGCTCACCATGATTAAGCTCTGCGAATCGGAGCGAAACCTGATCGGACTCTTCCTATATAACAACACCCGTAAGTAGATCTGGACTAAAAGTCTGCAAATATGGAATTTAATCCCTAACACTCGTTTCTAAGCAGCATTTACTCAAATCTGCCAGGGTATAATAATAATAAATGTTTATTCAAAGTAAAGGTTACATAGAACTGCATCTACATTTAGTTATTCTAAACAGAAAAGACATAACATAAAACCGCACCTTCGGTGGTACAAGGGTACAATGCACATTTTGTAATTTTACAGGAGGGTCATTTTTAAGTATTTCTTTCATTCAACGCCTTATTGTTCGGCTTTGTATTGCTTCAAAGTGATTATTCTTTGCAGGAAATACGACCCATATATTTGTGAATATGGCCATGTACTTTACAGATGGTAATATTTTTTTACGATTTTTTGTAACTTGTGCCTATATGTACTTGCGTACATGTCTGCTGCCAAAGCTATTCTCACATGTAGCCTGTGTTTATGGTTAGCAGGCCCGTGCCTCTGGCGAGGTAAGATAATATAAGATAAGAATATTCTTTATTGTACTTATACCGGAAAATTGTTACAGAAACAGTAGTTACAGAAGATATGATACTATTGCGTGTTGCGTAATTATTTATTTTAATTCTTTATTGCACTAATGACATGAGTAAATGTACAAAGGTGTGCTTAATGCAAGAAGCATTCTCTTCCATCACACCTTTGGGTTAAAGAAACTGGCAAGTGTGCAGGAAAAAAAGGTGAAGTACAATAATAGACTTACATAAACATAAGGACATACATCGAATTAGACCTACTGGGGAAGATGGAGGATGGAGGAAGCTAGACATAGATTTCGGTGGTGTCAAGATATGATAGTAAAAGGTAGGTAATGTATAATTTTGAGAAGCTCAACGGATGTTAACCAAAATTAAAACTACATGGCTACGGAATAACATGCTGTTGTGTGTTTTATTTTCCGTTTCTTTTCAATATTTTCAATTCATTTTTAACAGTAGGCCGTTCGAGGTAGAGCCGGTATTTATTTTGCCTTTGAAGTAACTCTGGAACAAATGTCTAGGTCGGTACGGGAGCTACTAGATAGTAAGCAGTAGACTGCTTGAGTTTCCCTTTAGGTATTCCTGAGTTTCTCTTTAGGTATTCTCTCGTTGAATATGGATAATAGGGTCAGATGATAGCAAAAGAAGATGGGCACCGGATCTCTTTAACTGATAGCAGCCGATCATTCCATTTTGAACGTATTAATCGGTATTGATGAGGACTGTTGAAACTTGGGAACACACAGAATAATTGGTGCCGCTTCTCTACTCAACAACACGCACAGTCATACATTTTATAGTCATCAAAGATTTGTGTCAGTCAAAGTTTATTTTTATTTAAGCAAAGAAAATGTGATTTAATCAGGTTCCTAATTAAACAACCGCTGCGGTGTGCGGCGCAAGTAAAACGTGTGGACTGACTGGGCGGAACAGGCGGGCAACAGTGGTGCTCGTCTGCTGCACAAGGGTTAAGATATTACCTAGGCTTCTAACCTGCGTATATCGAAGGACGATCCGTTAACTCTCGTCAGAGGACGGCGGCGATAGCAGCAGATGGCACCGGCCGGCGATTTAACTTGAAACTTGTGATATTAAAAGTACTTTTCTTTTCACATAGTGATACATGAGAAAGACACACCAAACGGAAACTTGGTTTTATTAAACTATTAAACTCGTGCAGAATAATTTTACACAGACATTGTTATTATGACAAGTAACAAGGTCTTGACAACGTAGACTTCTCGCCAAGATAAGGCAAGGAGTTCACATCATTCACCCCATGCTTTTTAGGACGAAACATAATCTTGGAGGTAGGACGGAGGCCGACGCTCTCGAGCCGAACGGCGAGGCTGAGAGTTTTCCGTCGACGGGCGGACGGGCCAGGTTCTGCATTTTCAGGCCGTGGATTTTCTGTCACAGTGTTTGGTACAGGTATTTCCTCCATATTTTCAGCGTCTAGGAATACATCCTCATTCTCTGGGATCGAAGCCAAGGACCTGTTCGAGACAGTTGTTTCACGACCATCTGGTAGCCTGATAAATGAATAGTCAGGATTGCTTTGGAGTAGCTCAACTTCTTCAATGGCTGGGTCGTACTTAGAATTTCTAACATTTCGTTTTATGTATACAGGACCCGGTGATAGCAGCCACGTTGGCATTGACGAACCATTGGATGAACGGCGGGGTGACTAAACATCCTCTCATGAGGAGTAGTGTTGATTCCAGTGGACAATAGGGACCTGATAGAATGTAGTGCAACAGGTAAAGCTTTCTCCCACTCGGCAATATCTAGACCGTTAGAGTGAAGATAAAGCTGGGCCGTCTTCCACAGTGTTCCATTTAGGCGCTCTACAAATCCGTTACCCTGTGGGTTGTAAGGGGATGTCCGACTGCAGGCAATTCCGAGGTTTGTCAAAAACATTCTCGTTTCATCTGACAGGAATGAAGTTCCCCGATCCGTATGCACGTATGCAGGAATACCAAATAGACAGAAAAGTTCTTTTAGACACTTAACAGTTGAAAAAAGTCATATTTTTGCTCGGGAAAGCAAATGGGAACCGGCTGTACTCATCGATTATAGTTAAGATGTATTTGTTGGTGGAATTGGATGGCAATGAGCCTTTGAAGTCATGATTATGTCTTTCGAAAGGAGCTGTTGCTTTAACCTTCCTTCCTTGATGTCCTTCGTTCCTTACATATCTGGGTTTTATTTCAGCACAGACCCGACAACTGGCGGCCATCCTTTTCACTTCTACATAATAAGGTAGATTTTTAGAACGAATCCAATGTGTCATTCTTGTTACACCTAGGTGACATAAGGAGTTATGTAGATCAGCGAGTTTATTCGAAGAGCCATTCACAAGGCACAGACCCTGTATAGTGCATCAGCAGCTAGATTTTGTTTGCCGGGTCGGTAAGTATTTGAAAAAAGATAGTTCAAGGCGCCATCTTTCTATTTTTTCATTTTTTATTTTGCTTGAATGAGTCTAATTGAACATGAACGAGACAGATTGTTGGTCTGTGACAAGTATAAAGTATCGGCCAATCAAGTAATGGCGCAATTTGCGGAGGGCCACTACGATTTCACATGCCTCCTTTTCTATAGAAGGTTGGCGCCGTTCAGAATCACTTAAGGATCGCGTTCAAACGCTACTGGGCGACTTGAGATTATTGAAACATACAATTGCTTCTTTAGACAGAGGAAACGGATTGTCCACTAAAGGTTTGATTTTAGCAAAAAAATTGTTGATCCATTTTGAGTAATGGGCAAATAGACCAATGGTTCTTTTCAGAAAAGCTGTCGGGACGGGGAGATTTAGTAGTGGTTCTAGGCGTGATTTGTCAGGTTTGATAACATTGTTATTGATCGTGTAAACAAGAAGGTTGATGGAGTCAGTTCCGTATACGCATTTAGTTTTGTTTAAAGTAAGATACTTTTGCGCGGCTTCCATGAATCTGCGCAGGTTAACGTCGTGCTCTTTTTTGTCTTTTCCACAGATAAATAGGCATAAGTCCCGTGTAGCTTCTCCGAGCGTATGATATAATGAAGGGTTCTTTGGAAAGCAGCGACACCGTTAGTAACACCAAACGGTATGCGAGTAAACTGATAGAGATTACCACAGGCGTCGAAAGCAGTGTATATATTTTCTTTAGAAAGGATTGGTACTTGATGATAAGCACTTTTCAGGTCGATTTGACTGAACACATTATTTTTGGACTGCGGTTACGATGGAGTCGATGCTCGGAAGGGGATACGCATTTAATTCCGTGAATCTATTTATCGTTTGAGAGTAATCAAGCACAAGGCGTTTTCGGTGTTTCCTCCCTCCAGCGACCAGGACTTGGGCTGTCCACGGGGACAAGCTAGGTTCAATGACTTTATCTTTTAGGAGATTTGAAATTACGTTTGATATGAATGCTTGATCTTCATCGGAATAGCATCTGGAACGAATGGCGATAGGCTTGATAGATGGTGAAAGGATTTTTAAGGATTCTTTTTCACCACCAAATTGTAATTCAAGAGAAGAGTGGGTTTTAAGTATATCGTGTCCGATGATGTCAGCACATAAGTTGTCGACAATATGCAGCGGCTGTTGTTTGTAAATGTAGTTATTGATCTGAATAGTGGCGTGGCATACGCCGTTGACGTGTGATACATTATTTAGCGAAGCCAGCGTTATAGCTTGATTACATTGCTTCCTTTTGAGTTTCATAGCCTGTGCCAAGTTGTTATCTATAAAACTGATGGAACTCCTAGTGTCAACTTGCGCATCAGCTTTGTTTTAATTAACAATAATAGGGATTGTAGCTTTACGTAAGGTAGAAGGAGCAGCGGCACAGACGGATGCAAGAGAGGTAGTAGGAGAATATTGAGAATCTTCTCCGTCATTCACTGCATTAAGATTTTAGCGTCCTCGGTCAGAACCACGACAAACCTTTGCAAAATGTTTTTTTTTTGGCATAATTGGCATTCCACGTTATTTGCTGGACATTTGATCCTTTGGTGGACGTTACCACTACAAAAAAGCACCTGCGTCGTTGGTAATTGTTATTTCGAGAGGTCATGGCAGCTAAGTTTGATTGTTCTGATTTTGTTTCAGATTGAGTGGGTGCCACAGCGTTTAACGTGTTGATAGGAGTCGGTAGTATATTTGATTGTAACGCTTGAGAAGTGTTCTCCGCAGTCTTGAGAGAAATCGCTAAATTCAAAGTTTCTTCTAACGTCATTTTAGATTTCTCGAGCAGGCGTTCACGAATTCTTTGGGTTGATAGACCCGAAATGAAAGCTCCACTGATGGATTCATTTTGGTGCTCTTCCGCTCTTACTGCTTTAAAGTGACAGTCGTATGCCAGAGCTCTGGAGTACTCAGCTACTGTTTCATCCCGCTGCTGTTTCCTGCAGGTCAGCTGGTGACGCGCTAGTATGATATTTTTTTTCTTTTCAAACGTAGTTATCGTTGAGGAGATTGATCGCGTCACTGTACTTATAACATTCTCGAACAATATTGAACATGATTGGCGACACATGATTGGCGAAGAGCTTGAGTTTAATAGCTTCGGTGGCGGTTGAGGCTTGCTCGGAAAGAAAGTTTTCAAATGTATACCGCCAGTGTGTCCATCGTAGATCCGAACCAACGGCGGAAGGTTCAACGTCAAACTTTTCTGGTAGTAGATAGCGTGACCAGCTGGGTAATGGCGGGGCCTCTTTCTCCGACATTATATGTTTGTAGTTATAATTATAGTTTTATTAATTGATTCATGAGAAAGACACACCAAACGGAAACTTGCTTTTATTAAATTATAAAACTCGTGCAGAATAATTTTACACAGACATTATTATTATGACAAGTAACAAGGTCTTGACAACGTAGACTTCTCGCCAAGATAAGGCAAGGAGTTCACATCACATAGTCTTGCCGACAAAAATTGTGACAGTTTTGACTTTTACTTTTTCACCGACACTTTTGATGCCACTTATTAATTTCAGGCCAGCCCAAAAGGAGGTGGATTAACCCGCGGTACCCACAGGAACGAAACCAAGGTCTCTTTCCGCTCCGAGACGGCCACGAGCCCATTCCGATGCCAATCATGATTCCACCAGCAACAAAACCACACGATTACTTAACGGACGTAAACAACCATATTTTCTAGATAGGGGTAAGCGTTGGTAGCAAAGCGATAGAAGGCCGCCGCTCATTCGGGAGGTCGTGGGTTTAAAGCCCGGCATGTACCTATGACTTTTTTTTCTATATTGCGTAATATAGAAAACAGTCATTGGTACTGTGTGAAGTTGCAGTAGCAGTGTTCAACTACACATTATGTCCCCACCGAGGGACACGGGTCTCTTCCTTGAGGAAGGTATTAGGCCTTACTTCGCCACGGGGGCCAAGTCCGGATTGGTGGAGGCCTGCAAGACTAGTGGCTGGTCTCACTGTCAGAAGTTTTCAAGCCGCCCTCTGACTTGGCTCAACGACTGCCATCTATCAACGGCAGCCGGCACCAACTGCTTAAAGTGCCTTGCGAAGCACGGAACCGCTCGGAAAAATGCCACTAGCGGTAGTCACGGGACGGTCACCCATCCATGCACTGAACGCGCCCTATGTTGCTTAACCTTCAGGATCGTCTAAGATCACTCAGGCAGCCGGGACTACGAACGATGTAGCAGCAGTACCACTCTCTAACCGTGAAGGAGAACATCGTGAGAAAACCTGAGTATCTAATATGTTCGTCATCGTCAGGCTATACTAGTCCACTGCTGGATATAGCCCTCCCCTAAAGAGCGCCACGTTGTGCTATCATAGGGGGCAGTGCCCGTAATCCCCATGCTAATAATATGTTCACTAGCTTAGAACTTGACATTGCCAATTCGCGGTGGTCGCGGGAGGCTCCCTCTCTTTCTTGGAACCAAGGCCTGGGCCCTGAAGTGGGACATAAGTTTTATATAAATAAAACTTTAAAAGTGTGTACAATATCTGGAACGTCTTCACAACGGGCTTCACTCACATCAACTAATGCTCATTAGTCGATGTGAGTGAAGCCCGTTTAGGCAGAAATATATTTTTATAAGTTAGTTGTACATTAATAGTTCATAAGCACGATTATTAAAACTTATCGTTTGACATGGCCTTCATTAGTTCCGATTAAAACATTTATAGAAATGTTGCATAGGCAAGCTCTCCATTTCAAACACTTGGGCCTTTTTAATATTGTGACGTAGAGTATCTCATATCTTCTTTGATCGATTTGTTTATGTTATTGCAATATTGTGTTATCGGGCGATTTGTGTGACGTCAGTACATAAGGCACTTGTATGTAGGTACCTAACTTGTACACGTTCTTGCTTGTACCTACGCCGTCAGACCTACGCGTTATTCGCAATAAATTAAGAAAGTAAATATATTTATTTTATATAATACACTTACTGTCGGAAGCGCTCGTGGCCTAGGCGAACCGAGTGATTGGAATCAATTACTTGAGTTAAGCAACAACAGGCGCGGTCAGGTGCAGGATGGTTGACCGCCCTGTGACGACCGCTAGTGACATTTTTCCGGGCGCTCCCATGCTTAGCAAGGCACGTAATGCCGTTGGTGCCGGCTGTCATGTAATGGCAGTCGTTAAGCCATGTCAGAGACGCCCATAAGGGCGGCTTGATATATTCTGACAGTAAGGCCCGCTACTGTTTACAATCCTCCGAACCTTCATGCGATGCAGGAAGAGGCCCGTGCCGCAGCAGTGGGGACATACAAGGGTTGATAGCGAACGAACTTACTATCGGTGGCAAAATTATTATACTCAAAACGGTTTGTTTGTATTTTGTCACTTTAAGCTATGAAATAATATTAGGTAGTTGGTTTTAAAAGTTATCATATTTTTTTTTTGTATAATAAATTAATATTATACCTTCCTCGCAGGCATAAATGGCAAATTTTTCGACACGTAAATAATGGCTCCTGACGAAGTAGCGAAAAAAAAAAAAAAAAAATCATAGTTAAAATGCAAGCGAAAAAACTACTACAAAGTACACAAAATTGAGTCTCACCGATGGAAGCTGATGAAGGTAGTTTTGTTTTCTCTTCTCCCGAATGGGTTTTACATCCCAATATCACACACGCCATTCCGATGTATTAGACCTCTCTAATTCGGGAGCATAATGGTAACCAAAGGTAACCAACTGACAATTCACGGTGGTACATTCTGAATAATACAACAACACACTACTATATTTTTCTCCGTCTAACACGTGGTTGGCGACGTTTCAAACTAACGAGACAGACATGTGTCATGTGTTCATTTTATAACGCTCCTTCTATGCTTTAGTTCTTATTCTTAGTACACCCACAAGCTGTTTTTTTTAATATTTTATTTTTGATAAGGTCCTGCCACTGCTAATGTGGCAACCTTGAAGTCAATAACTTGTAAAAAAGAAAAAAAAAATCATTAAAAAGAAAATTGTCCGTTGTTACCTACATTAAAATAGTCGTAGTATAGTAAAATTGTATTACGTAAGTCTAATGGGTTTAATGTGTTGTTCTTTTTTTTCTCTTTTCTTCTTTTGCCTTCGTTGTTCTTTTCTTTTTTTTTCTTTTGTATTTCCTCTTGTTTTTCTATTCAAACCCATTTACAAGTATTATGTTAACCATAACAGTAGTCAAAATATATTAAAACGTAATTATAGACATAAAAGCATAGTAACAACGACAATAAAATAAAGCTCAATAATAACTAAAAGAAATGTACAAAACTCATTTAAAATTACAATAAAATTGTCGTGTTTTCCCCAACGCCTTATCTCTGTTTACTCCGAAGAGTAGTCACAAGCAAGGCGCCGGGGTACAACTATAAAAGTATTTAACATTAACATTATCATAATAATATATAAAATACGCCCGGCCTGACCAAAATAAATTTGTGAAAATTCTACAAAAAAAAAAGAATAGGGTATTTGGATCGCCTGGGCTAAACCCGGCGAAGGGCGAAGGCAAGGAAGGCCTCTCGACTCTTGGAGTCGGCCATAAAGGCGGCGAACGCCTCGCACCTCACCGCTCTTTCCAGGCGTATCTCGAAATCGGCCCTAGCAGCTCCAAAACGGGGACACTCCTCCAGCAGGTGCTCCAGCGTTTCAGGAGTCTCGTCATCACAGATGCAGGACGGACTCCCCGCGAGCTTGAACCTGTGGAGGTACGCTCGAAAGCCGCCGTGCCAAGGCGGGTGAGTTTGCCAAGGACTTTGTGGGCCGATGCGACGTCCGGGAAGAACAGCGAGGTGACGCGGCCTGTGGCAGACTCGCTGTAGCGGGTCTTCCACTTTGCCACTGTCTCCCGTCTCACCTGCAGTTTTGCGTGTAAGACGGGATACAGGTCGTAGGCTGCCGCGTCTTTGCGGGACAACGCCGCCCTCTTGGCCAACTCGTCCACGCGTTCGTTGCCGGGGATCCCGACGTGGGCCTTGATCCAGTAGAACCGGATCTGGCCCCCGTTTTCTTGAATGTCCGCCAGCTGACCGTGAATTTTTACGGCCAGCGGATGTGTGGGCGAGTCGGAGTACTCCTGAGCAACTCCAGAGCAGATCTAGAGTCGCTAAGAACACTCGCCCTGATCGGAACGGGACCCCCGGCAACGAGGTCGAGAGCCTTAGAGATCGCCACCATCTCCGCTTGGAAGACGGAGGCGAATCCCTCCAGCCTGAACCCCCTGGTGCGGACTTCAGCGCCGCCCTTCCACAGTGTGACCGCTCCCCACACCTTGCCCTCGATCTTACTGCCGTCCGTGTAGGCCCTAGGACAATCGTCGGGCACCTTGCTGAGCTCCTCCACGCTGGCCACCTCCTCGAACTCTACCGGAGTCCTTAGAGCGGGGTGTGCCAGCGTGAACGGGCTGCAGCGGCGCTCGCCCTCCCGGCCCGGGAGCGGGGCGAAGGGCCTCCCCCTCTTTAACTCGTAGAGTTGAAGGGCCTCCTCGGCCCTTAGGTCGAGGGGGAGGATCCTCGACAGGAGGACGGCAGCTGTGAAGGAGGTGGTGCGATGGCCTTCGCAATGGGGATCGCGAAGGCCCTGGTCACTCTGTCGAGCACGGCCCTGGAACCCGCTCGTTGCGCGACAGGCGCCCAGACGTTGGCCGCATAGAGGATGGTAGGCTCGATGACGGTAGTGTAGAGCAGCCGGACGATATCGGCATTTAATCCTCAAGTCGCCCTGGCCGCTCTAGACACCATCTGTCTAGAGCGATTGATTACATCGCGCTTCCTGGTGACCACCATAGCTTGGGTCTTACGAGCGGCGAACCTCATCCTTCCAATCCTTGGGGAAGTATCCCAGACAGAGGCAGGCGTTCATCAGGGCAACAAATACATCATTTCTTGCCCTGATGGCCGCACTGCAGATGTACCAACAACTGTGTCTACTATTGACAGTTGTTAATTGGTTCTTTTTGTACGCACTTTGGCAAACTGACAGCTGTCAACACTAGATTTGCAGGCCAGTGTAGACAGATAGATAGAATATTATTCTTAGTTGCCATTATTTAAAAAAAAAAGAATATTCTTTATTGCATAACACGTGTACTGCCGTCATAAAAGAAAAGGCCATAACTTCCATGAACATGATTTCGAGATAATTTAAGTTCAGTAAAAAACTAAATTTCAAGCTTGTCTGCTAACTTTTTGACGGTGATTCCTATTTCAAAAATACGAGAAAAATGTATAATTTTTATTATGTCATAAGGTATTTTCTTAAAATTAACGTGTTATATATTTAAATGCATTTTACTCTTTCTCACTAGTAAAAAAATAATTAATATTTGTACAATCCTAAGCTGGAAAGGCGTAACTTCACAGTTAGGGCTTTTTGGCTAAGCTTGTGTAATTACGCCTTTTTTCTCTAGTAGTTGCCATACTATGAGAAAGGTTTTTTTTATAATTAAAGGCCCCAATTATGAAATTGTGCCTTTTCTCGCTAGGAAACTATCCGCAAACGGCAACTTTACACTTTGTGATAAAATATCCTAAAAGCCCTACATAAATCCAATATCAACATATCAAGATACACACAACATAATTTTAATAAATCTAATTTTGAGATTATGTTTATAATTTCGTCATACTCTTTTTTGTTGATTTAGAATAACTAAAAACACTATGCCACAAAAAGATCTACAAGTTACCAGCTATAAAAAAGGATGACAATAACAAAACTTACCAGAACGATCCACAAATTACAAAAATAATATTTGTGCACGCGGCGGTTGACCGGCGCTGACCTTTCTCACTCGGGCGCAACTTCTTCACTGGCGGACCGACCCCCCACACCCCGTGAAAATGCTAAGTGAAAAAGCCATAATTAGAGTACTATGGCTTTTTTCGTTAGGACTCAACTATATACATCAAGTACTAATGCTTATTAGAAAAGGCGTACACAAAATTATGGCCTTTCACACAAGTAAATCGTTGTTACTAATAGAAAAAGCCCTAGTTAGGAAATTATGGCTTTTTATGCTAAAATCATATGACTCAGGAGCAAAATAATGGCCTTTTAAGCTAAGGTATATCCTGTTACAAACAAATTTGAGCCTTGTTGCAAAGACAAAAAGATAGAATTTTTCTTGCTCATTCTGAATCTGTATCTAACTCAATTTAAGAAAAAATTGAAGTTATGGCCTTTTTTATTATGACGGCAGTGTAGTAACACAAATAACTATTTTCTTATTATAAACAAAGGAAGGCAATGGTAGATTTGGTCTTCAGCAATTATATATATATAAAGCTGCAATCCGGTATACTCACTGATCTAACATAATACGTTTTCTCGGAAATGGCACGAGTTGGACGAAAATGATGTATGAGAAAGTTTTAGGGAATGTACGATATACGGCCATCCTATGGAGCCGATTTTTGAATTTCGAACGCGTTCCACTACGCGAGGGTGCTAACTCTGTCGTTTACCGACCGATTTGGATGAAATTTTCACCCGGCCTTTTCTTCGACACGCCATTTTCGGTTCCGCCGACGGTCGTTCCAAATTCAAAATACCACCGGAGCTATAGCCCTCTGAAAATCGGCCTTTTTTCGACCTCTACGCAAAAAAGTCGGCAGCCAACTGGGCGCATGCCAGGGACCAGCCGTAAACGCCATCGTGTCGTCAAAGGACCCAGGTATATGAGAAAAATCCGACATTCTGACATTTCAAGATGGCGGCCGAGATATTGGCTTTCAAAGGTGTCAAATTTACTATGGAGAATTTCTACAAAAAAATTGTACTGAAAATCATCTTTTTCGTAGAAAATCTTAATTTTTTTGTACCATCGATAGAGGCTAAGCGCCAAAATGAGTACTTGGCTGAGAATGGCGTCACCACGCCGAGGTGCTGTGGCATTCCAGTTGGCCATCGACTCATTAAAGTTTGAAAATCACCCACTTTAATAGAAAAATTTCACCCGAAATAGTTATTTTCATACAAAAATGCATTTCTTTAGTACCACCGACGGAGGCCAAACGCCAAAACTACTACTCGGCTGGGAGCGGCTACTTAGTGCCGAGGTGCTGTGGCATTCCAGTTGGCCATCGACTCATCAAAGTTTGAAAATCACGCACTTTAATAGAAAAATTTCACCCGAAATAGTTATTTTCATACAAAAATGCATTTCTTTAGTACCACCGACGGAGGCCAAAGGCCAAAACTACTACTCGGCTGGGAGCGGCTACTCAGTGCCGAGGTGTTGTAGCATTCCAGTTGGCCATCGACTCATCAAAGGTTGAAAATCACGCACTTTAATAGAAAATTTTCACTCAAAATAGGACTTTTCATACAAAAATGCATTTCTTTAGTACCACCGACGGAGGCCAAAGGCCGAAACTACTACTTGGCTGGGAGCGGCTACTCAGTGCCGAGGTGCTGTGGCATTCCAGTTGGCCATAGACTCATCAAAGGTTGAAAATCACGCACTTTAATAGAAAAATTTCACCCGAAATAGTTATTTTCATACAAAAATGCGTTTCTTTAGTACCACCGACGGAGGCCAAAGGCCGAAACTACTACTCGGCTGGGAGCGGCTACTCAGTGCCGAGGTGCTGTAGCATTCCAGTTGGCCATCGACTCATTAAAGTTTGAAAATCACGCACTTTAATAGAAAATTTTCACCCGAAATAGGACTTTTCATACAAAAATGCATTTTTTTAGTACCACCGCTGGAGGCCAAAGGCCAAAAAAATTGCTCATCTGTGAATGGCATCGTGTCACGTAGATATTCAGGTCCCTGAGAAAAATCAAACATTTTGAAATTTCTAATTGCCGGCCGAGTCATTGACGAGTGATCAAGGCCAACTTTGTATGAACATTTTGTACTGAAAATCGATTTCCTATAGAAGCCCTCCGCAAGTACTGTCTGCCGCAAATACCTACCGGGTGAACGACCCGAGTCATTTTTATATATATATAAAGCTGCAATCCGGTATACTCACTGATCTATTCATCCATACGTTTTCTCCGAAACGGTAAGATTTGGGCGAAAATGATGTATGAGAAAGTTGTAGGAAATGTATGAATTACAGCCATCCTATGAAGCCGATTTTTGAATTTCGAACGCGTTCCACTACGCGAGGGTGCTAACTCTGTCGTTTACCGACCGATTTGGATGAAATTTTCACCCGGCCTTTTCTTCGACACGCCATTTTCGGTTCCGCCGACGGTCGTTCCAAATTCAAAATACCACCGGAGATATAGCCCTCTGAAAATCGGCCTTTTTTCGACCTCTACGCAAAAAAGTCGGCAGCCAACTGGGCGCATGCCAGGGACCAGCCGTAAACGGCATCGTGTCGTCAAAGGACCCAGGTATATGAGAAAAATCCGACATTCTGACATTTCAAGATGGCGGCTGAGATATTGGCTTTCAAAGGTGTCAAATTTACTATGGAGAATTTCTACAAAAAATTTGTACTGAAAATCATCTTTTTCGTAGAAAATCTTAATTTTTTTGTACCATCGATAGAGGCTAAGCGCCAAAATGAGTACTTGGCTGAGAATGGCGTCACCACGCCGAGGTGCTGTGGCATTCCAGTTGGCCATCGACCCATTAAAGTTTGAAAATCACCCACTTTAATAGAAAATGTTCACCCAAAATAGGACTTTTCATACAAAAATGCATTTTTTTACTACTACCGCTGGAGGCCAAAGGCCGAAACTACTACTCGGCTGGGAGCGGCTAATCAGTGCCGAGGTGTTGTAGCATTCCAGTTGGCCATCGACTCATCAAAGTTTGAAAATCACCCACTTTAATAGAAAATTTTCACCCAAAATAGTTATTTTCATACAAAAATGCATTTCTTTAGTACCACCGACGGAGGCCAAAGGCCGAAACTACTACTCGGCTGGGAGCGGCTACTTAGTGCCGAGGTGCTGTGGCATTCCAGTTGGCCATCGACTCATTAAAGTTTGAAAATCACGCACTATAATAGAAAAATTTCACCCGAAATAGTTATTTTCATACAAAAATGCATTTTTTTAGTACCACCGCTGGAGGCCAAAGGCCAAAAAAATTGCTCATCTGTGAATGGCATCGTGTCACGTAGATATTCAGGTCCCTGAGAAAAATCAAACATTTTGAAATTTCCAATTGCCGGCCGAGCTATTGACGATTGATGAAGGCCAACTTTGTATGAACATTTTGTACTGAAAATCGATTTCCTTATAGAAGCCCTCCGCAAGTACTGCCTGCCGCAAATACCTACCGGGTGAACGACCCGAGTCATTATATATATATAAAGCTACAATCCGGTATACTCACTGATCTAACATAATACGTTTTCTCGGAAATGGCACGAGTTGGACGAAAATGATGTATGACAAAGTTGTAGGGAATGTTCGATATACGGCCATCCTATGGAGCCGATTTTTGAATTTCGAACGCGGTCCACTACGCAAAGGTGCTAACTCTGTTGTTTACTGGCCGATTTGGATGAAATTTTGATAGAATGGTGTTTTAGTGATCCGATTGAAAAAAAAAATTTTGGTTGTTCGAAATTCAAAATGGCGGCGGAGATATAGCCGACCGAAAAATCGACCTTTGCGCAAAAAAGTCGGCAGCCAACTGGGCATATGCTGGAGATATGCCGTAAGCGGCATCGCGTTGCCAAAGGACCCAGGTATATGAGAAAAATCCGACATCTTGGAATTTCAAGATGGCGGCCGAGATATTGATGATTGAAAATGACAAATTTTTGTATGGAGATTTAGTACTAAAATTGACTTTTCAATAGAGAAATGAGACAAACTTGCGAGGCTGGAGGCCGAGCTTCGCGAAGCGGGCACAAAAAGTTCTGCCGCGGCGAGGCCGAAGGCCGAGCTCCGTTTAGGCCGAGGCCGAAGGCCGAGACCATTCAAATTGCGGCGCAAAAGTACCAGCGCAAGAGCAAAAAGGGACAACCTTGCGAGGCCGCAGGCCGAGCTCCGCAGAGCGGGCACGAGAAACCCCGCCGCGGCGAGGCCGAAGGCCGAGCTCCGTCCAGGCCGAGGCCGAAGGCCGAGACCGTTCAGGTTACGGTGCACAAGTACCAGCGCAAGAGCAAAAAGGGACAAACTCGCGAGGCCGGAGGCCGAGCTCCGCGGAGCGGGCACGAGGAACCCCGCCGCGGCGAGGCCGAAGGCCGAGCTCCGTCCAGGCCGAGGCCGAAGGCCGAGACCATACATGTTCCCATGCAACAATTCACTACAATAAGTGTCTAGCGAGGCCCTAGGCCGAGCGCCGCGGAGAGCGCAGCTCGGAGCGGCTGGGGGTTGGCGCGCGTAAGCGCGCAGGGGGCTCGCCCCCTAGTTATATATATATAAAGCTACAATGCGATATACTCACTGATCTAACATCCATACGTTTTCTCGGAAATGGCAAGAGTTGGACGAAAATGATGTATGAGAAAGTTGTAGGGAATGTACGATATACAGCCATCCTATGGAGCCGATTTTTGAATTTCGAACGCGTTCCACTACGCGAGGGTGCTAACTCTGTCGTTTACCGACCGATTTGGATGAAATTTTCACCCGGCCTTTTCTTCGACACGCCATTTTCGGTTCCGCCGACGGTCGTTCCAAATTCAAAATACCACCGGAGCTATAGCCCTCCGAAAATCGGCCTTTTTTCGACCTCTACGCAAAAAAGTCGGCAGCCAACTGGGCGCATGCCAGGGACCAGCCGTAAACGGCATCGTGTCGTCAAAGGACCCAGGTATATGAGAAAAATCCGACATTCTGACATTTCAAGATGGCGGCCGAGATATTGGCTTTCAAAGGTGTCAAATTTACTATGGAGAATTTCTACAAAAAATTTGTACTGAAAATCATCTTTTTCGTAGAAAATCTTAATTTTTTTGTACCATCGACAGAGGCTAAGCGCCAAAATGAGTACTTGGCTGAGAATGGCGTCACCACGCCGAGGTGCTGTGGCATTCCAGTTGGCCATCGACCCATTAAAGTTTGAAAATCACCCACTTTAATAGAAAATTTTCACCCGAAATAGTTATTTTCATACAAAAATGCGTTTCTTTAGTACCACCGACGGAGGCCAAAGGCCAAAACTACTACTCGGCTGGGAGCGGCTACTCAGTGCCGAGGTGCTGTAGCATTCCAGTTGGCCATCGACTCATTAAAGTTTGAAAATCACGCACTATAATAGAAAAATTTCACCCGAAATAGTTATTTTCATACAAAAATGCGTTTCTTTAGTACCACCGACGGAGGCCAAAGGCCGAAACTACTACTCGGCTGGGAGCGGCTACTTAGTGCCGAGGTGCTGTGGCATTCCAGTTGGCCATCGACTCATCAAAGTTTGAAAATCACCCACTTTAATAGAAAATTTTCACCCAAAATAGGATTTTTCATACAAAAATGCATTTCTTTAGTACCACCGATGGAGGCCAAAGGCCGAAACTACTACTCGGCTGGGAGCGGCTACTTAGTGCCGAGGTGCTGTGGCATTCCAGTTGGCCATCGACTCATCAAAGTTTGAAAATCACGCACTATAATAGAAAAATTTCACCCGAAATAGTTATTTTCATACAAAAATGCATTTCTTTAGTACCACCGACGGAGGCCAAAGGCCGAAACTACTACTCGGCTGGGAGCGGCTACTCAGTGCCGAGGTGCTGTAGCATTCCAGTTGGCCATCGACCCATTAAAGTTTGAAAATCACCCACTTTAATAGAAAAAATTCACCCGAAATAGTTATTTTCATACAAAAATGCATTTCTTTAGTACCACCGACGGAGGCCAAAGGCCGAAACTACTACTCGGCTGGGAGCGGCTACTCAGTGCCGAGGTGCTGTAGCATTCCAGTTGGCCATCGACCCATTAAAGTTTGAAAATCACCCACTTTAATAGAAAAAATTCACCCGAAATAGTTATTTTCATACAAAAATGCATTTCTTTAGTACCACCGACGGAGGCCAAAGGCCGAAACTACTACTCGGCTGGGAGCGGCTACTCAGTGCCGAGGTGCTGTGGCATTCCAGTTGGCCATCGACTCATTAAAGTTTGAAAATCACGCACTTTAATAGAAAATTTTCACCCGAAATAGGATTTTTCATACAAAAATGCATTTCTTTAGTACCACCGACGGAGGCCAAAGGCCGAAACTACTACTCGGCTGGGAGCGGCTACTTAGTGCCGAGGTGCTGTGGCATTCCAGTTGGCCATCGACTCATCAAAGTTTGAAAATCACCCACTTTAATAGAAAATTTTCACCCAAAATAGGACTTTTCATACAAAAATGCATTTTTTTAGTACCACCGACGGAGGCCAAAGGCCGAAACTACTACTCGGCTGGGAGCGGCTACTTAGTGCCGAGGTGCTGTGGCATTCCAGTTGGCCATCGACTCATCAAAGTTTGAAAATCACGCACTATAATAGAAAAATTTCACCCGAAATAGTTATTTTCATACAAAAATGCATTTCTTTAGTACCACCGACGGAGGCCAAAGGCCGAAACTACTACTCGGCTGGGAGCGGCTACTCAGTGCCGAGGTGCTGTAGCATTCCAGTTGGCCATCGACCCATTAAAGTTTGAAAATCACCCACTTTAATAGAAAAAATTCACCCGAAATAGTTATTTTCATACAAAAATGCATTTCTTTAGTACCACCGACGGAGGCCAAAGGCCGAAACTACTACTCGGCTGGGAGCGGCTACTCAGTGCCGAGGTGCTGTAGCATTCCAGTTGGCCATCGACCCATTAAAGTTTGAAAATCACCCACTTTAATAGAAAAAATTCACCCGAAATAGTTATTTTCATACAAAAATGCATTTCTTTAGTACCACCGACGGAGGCCAAAGGCCGAAACTACTACTCGGCTGGGAGCGGCTACTCAGTGCCGAGGTGCTGTGGCATTCCAGTTGGCCATCGACTCATTAAAGTTTGAAAATCACGCACTTTAATAGAAAATTTTCACCCGAAATAGGATTTTTCATACAAAAATGCATTTCTTTAGTACCACCGACGGAGGCCAAAGGCCGAAACTACTACTCGGCTGGGAGCGGCTACTTAGTGCCGAGGTGCTGTGGCATTCCAGTTGGCCATCGACTCATCAAAGTTTGAAAATCACCCACTTTAATAGAAAATTTTCACCCAAAATAGGACTTTTCATACAAAAATGCATTTTTTTAGTACCACCGGTGGAGGCCAAAGGCCAAAAAAATTGCTCATCTGTGAATGGCATCGTGTCACGTAAATATTCAGGTCCCTGAGAAAAATCAAACATTTTGAAATTTCTAATTGCCGGCCGAGTTATTGACGATTGATCAAGGCCAACTTTGTATGAACATTTTGTACTGAAAATCGATTTCCTATAGAAGCCCTCCGCAAGTACTGCCTGCCGCAAATACCTACCGGGTGAACGACCCGAGTCATTATATATATATAAAGCTACAATGCGATATACTCACTGATCTAACATCCATACGTTTTCTCGGAAATGGCAAGAGTTGGACGATAATGATGTATGAGAAAGTTGTAGGGAATGTACGATATACAGCCATCCTATGGAGCCGATTTTTGAATTTCGAACGCGTTCCACTACGCGAGGGTGCTAACTCTGTCGTTTACCGACCGATTTGGATGAAATTTTCACCCGGCCTTTTCTTCGACACGCCATTTTCGGTTCCGCCGACGGTCGTTCCAAATTCAAAATACCACCGGAGATATAGCCCTCCGAAAATCGGCCTTTTTTCGACCTCTACGCAAAAAAGTCGGCAGCCAACTGGGCGCATGCCAGGGACCAGCCGTAAACGGCATCGTGTCGTCAAAGGACCCAGGTATATGAGAAAATTCCGACATTCTGACATTTCAAGATGGCGGCTGAGATATTGGCTTTCAAAGGTGTCAAATTTACTATGGAGAATTTCTACAAAAAATTTGTACTGAAAATCATCTTTTTCGTAGAAAATCTTAATTTTTTTGTACCATCGACAGAGGCTAAGCGCCAAAATGAGTACTTGGCTGAGAATGGCGTCACCACGCCGAGGTGCTGTGGCATTCCAGTTGGCCATCGACTCATTAAAGTTTGAAAATCACGCACTATAATAGAAAAATTTCACCCGAAATAGTTATTTTCATACAAAAATGCGTTTCTTTAGTACCACCGACGGAGGCCAAAGGCCGAAACTACTACTCGGCTGGGAGCGGCTACTCAGTGCCGAGGTGCTGTAGCATTCCAGTTGGCCATCGACCCATTAAAGTTTGAAAATCACCCACTTTAATAGAAAAAATTCACCCGAAATAGTTATTTTCATACAAAAATGCATTTCTTTAGTACCACCGACGGAGGCCAAAGGCCGAAACTACTACTCGGCTGGGAGCGGCTACTCAGTGCCGAGGTGCTGTAGCATTCCAGTTGGCCATCGACCCATTAAAGTTTGAAAATCACCCACTTTAATAGAAAAAATTCACCCGAAATAGTTATTTTCATACAAAAATGCATTTCTTTAGTACCACCGACGGAGGCCAAAGGCCGAAACTACTACTCGGCTGGGAGCGGCTACTCAGTGCCGAGGTGCTGTGGCATTCCAGTTGGCCATCGACTCATTAAAGTTTGAAAATCACGCACTATAATAGAAAAATTTCACCCGAAATAGTTATTTTCATACAAAAATGCGTTTCTTTAGTACCACCGACGGAGGCCAAAGGCCGAAACTACTACTCGGCTGGGAGCGGCTACTCAGTGCCGAGGTGCTGTAGCATTCCAGTTGGCCATCGACCCATTAAAGTTTGAAAATCACCCACTTTAATAGAAAAAATTCACCCGAAATAGTTATTTTCATACAAAAATGCATTTCTTTAGTACCACCGACGGAGGCCAAAGGCCGAAACTACTACTCGGCTGGGAGCGGCTACTCAGTGCCGAGGTGCTGTAGCATTCCAGTTGGCCATCGACCCATTAAAGTTTGAAAATCACCCACTTTAATAGAAAAAATTCACCCGAAATAGTTATTTTCATACAAAAATGCATTTCTTTAGTACCACCGACGGAGGCCAAAGGCCGAAACTACTACTCGGCTGGGAGCGGCTACTTAGTGCCGAGGTGCTGTGGCATTCCAGTTGGCCATCGACTCATCAAAGTTTGAAAATCACCCACTTTAATAGAAATTTTTCACCCAAAATAGGACTTTTCATACAAAAATGCATTTTTTTAGTACCACCGGTGGAGGCCAAAGGCCAAAAAAATTGCTCATCTGTGAATGGCATCGTGTCACGTAGATATTCAGGTCCCTGAGAAAAATCAAACATTTTGAAATTTCTAATTGCCGGCCGAGTTATTGACGATTGATCAAGGCCAACTTTGTATGAACATTTTGTACTGAAAATCGATTTCCTATAGAAGCCCTCCGCAAGTACTGCCTGCCGCAAATACCTACCGGGTGAACGACCCGAGTCATTATATATATATAAAGCTACAATGCGATATACTCACTGATCTAACATCCATACGTTTTCTCGGAAATGGCAAGAGTTGGACGATAATGATGTATGAGAAAGTTGTAGGGAATGTACGATATACAGCCATCCTATGGAGCCGATTTTTGAATTTCGAACGCGTTCCACTACGCGAGGGTGCTAACTCTGTCGTTTACCGACCGATTTGGATGAAATTTTCACCCGGCCTTTTCTTCGACACGCCATTTTCGGTTCCGCCGACGGTCGTTCCAAATTCAAAATACCACCGGAGATATAGCCCTCCGAAAATCGGCCTTTTTTCGACCTCTACGCAAAAAAGTCGGCAGCCAACTGGGCGCATGCCAGGGACCAGCCGTAAACGGCATCGTGTCGTCAAAGGACCCAGGTATATGAGAAAATTCCGACATTCTGACATTTCAAGATGGCGGCTGAGATATTGGCTTTCAAAGGTGTCAAATTTACTATGGAGAATTTCTACAAAAAATTTGTACTGAAAATCATCTTTTTCGTAGAAAATCTTAATTTTTTTGTACCATCGACAGAGGCTAAGCGCCAAAATGAGTACTTGGCTGAGAATGGCGTCACCACGCCGAGGTGCTGTGGCATTCCAGTTGGCCATCGACTCATTAAAGTTTGAAAATCACGCACTATAATAGAAAAATTTCACCCGAAATAGTTATTTTCATACAAAAATGCGTTTCTTTAGTACCACCGACGGAGGCCAAAGGCCGAAACTACTACTCGGCTGGGAGCGGCTACTCAGTGCCGAGGTGCTGTAGCATTCCAGTTGGCCATCGACCCATTAAAGTTTGAAAATCACCCACTTTAATAGAAAAAATTCACCCGAAATAGTTATTTTCATACAAAAATGCATTTCTTTAGTACCACCGACGGAGGCCAAAGGCCGAAACTACTACTCGGCTGGGAGCGGCTACTCAGTGCCGAGGTGCTGTGGCATTCCAGTTGGCCATCGACTCATTAAAGTTTGAAAATCACGCACTTTAATAGAAAATTTTCACCCGAAATAGGATTTTTCATACAAAAATGCATTTCTTTAGTACCACCGACGGAGGCCAAAGGCCGAAACTACTACTCGGCTGGGAGCGGCTACTTAGTGCCGAGGTGCTGTGGCATTCCAGTTGGCCATCGACTCATCAAAGTTTGAAAATCACCCACTTTAATAGAAAATTTTCACCCAAAATAGGATTTTTCATACAAAAATGCATTTCTTTAGTACCACCGACGGAGGCCAAAGGCCGAAACTACTACTCGGCTGGGAGCGGCTACTCAGTGCCGAGGTGCTGTAGCATTCCAGTTGGCCATCGACTCATTAAAGTTTGAAAATCACGCACTATAATAGAAAAATTTCACCCGAAATAGTTATTTTCATACAAAAATGCGTTTCTTTAGTACCACCGACGGAGGCCAAAGGCCGAAACTACTACTCGGCTGGGAGCGGCTACTCAGTGCCGAGGTGCTGTGGCATTCCAGTTGGCCATCGACTCATTAAAGTTTGAAAATCACGCACTATAATAGAAAAATTTCACCCGAAATAGTTATTTTCATACAAAAATGCGTTTCTTTAGTACCACCGACGGAGGCCAAAGGCCGAAACTACTACTCGGCTGGGAGCGGCTACTCAGTGCCGAGGTGCTGTGGCATTCCAGTTGGCCATCGACTCATTAAAGTTTGAAAATCACGCACTATAATAGAAAATTTTCACCCAAAATAGTTATTTTCATACAAAAATGCATTTCTTTAGTACCACCGACGGAGGCCAAAGGCCAAAAAAATTGCTCATCTGTGAATGGCATCGTGTCACGTAGATATTCAGGTCCCTGAGAAAAATCAAACATTTTGAAATTTCCAATTGCCGGCCGAGCTATTGACGATTGATGAAGGCCAACTTTGTATGAACATTTTGTACTGAAAATCGATTTCCTTATAGAAGCCCTCCGCAAGTACTGCCTGCCGCAAATACCTACCGGGTGAACGACCCGAGTCATTATATATATATAAAGCTACAATGCGATATACTCACTGATCTAACATCCATACGTTTTCTCGGAAATGGCAAGAGTTGGACGAAAATGATGTATGAGAAAGTTGTAGGGAATGTACGATATACAGCCATCCTATGGAGCCGATTTTTGAATTTCGAACGCGTTCCACTACGCGAGGGTGCTAACTCTGTCGTTTACCGACCGATTTGGATGAAATTTTCACCCGGCCTTTTCTTCGACACGCCATTTTCGGTTCCGCCGACGGTCGTTCCAAATTCAAAATACCACCGGAGCTATAGCCCTCCGAAAATCGGCCTTTTTTCGACCTCTACGCAAAAAAGTCGGCAGCCAACTGGGCGCATGCCAGGGACCAGCGGTAAACGGCATCGTGTCGTCAAAGGACCCAGGTATATGAGAAAAATCCGACATTCTGACATTTCAAGATGGCGGCCGAGATATTGGCTTTCAAAGGTGTCAAATTTACTATGGAGAATTTCTACAAAAAATTTGTACTGAAAATCATCTTTTTCGTAGAAAATCTTAATTTTTTTGTACTATCGATGGAGGCTAAGCGCCGAAATGAGTACTTGGCTGGGAATGGCGTCACCACGCCGAGGTGCTGTGGCATTCCAGTTGGCCATCGACTCATTAAAGTTTGAAAATCACGCACTTTAATAGAAAATTTTCACCCGAAATAGGATTTTTCATACAAAAATGCATTTCTTTAGTACCACCGACGGAGGCCAAAGGCCGAAACTACTACTCGGTTGGGAGCGGCTACTTAGTGCCGAGGTGCTGTGGCATTCCAGTTGGCCATCGACTCATCAAAGTTTGAAAATCACGCACTATAATAGAAAAATTTCACCCGAAATAGTTATTTTCATACAAAAATGCATTTCTTTAGTACCACCGACGGAGGCCAAAGGCCGAAACTACTACTCGGCTGGGAGCGGCTACTCAGTGCCGAGGTGCTGTAGCATTCCAGTTGGCCATCGACCCATTAAAGTTTGAAAATCACCCACTTTAATAGAAAAAATTCACCCGAAATAGTTATTTTCATACAAAAATGCATTTCTTTAGTACCACCGACGGAGGCCAAAGGCCGAAACTACTACTCGGCTGGGAGCGGCTACTCAGTGCCGAGGTGCTGTGGCATTCCAGTTGGCCATCGACTCATTAAAGTTTGAAAATCACGCACTTTAATAGAAAATTTTCACCCGAAATAGGATTTTTCATACAAAAATGCATTTCTTTAGTACCACCGACGGAGGCCAAAGGCCGAAACTACTACTCGGCTGGGAGCGGCTACTTAGTGCCGAGGTGCTGTGGCATTCCAGTTGGCCATCGACTCATCAAAGTTTGAAAATCACGCACTATAATAGAAAAATTTCACCCGAAATAGTTATTTTCATACAAAAATGCATTTCTTTAGTACCACCGACGGAGGCCAAAGGCCGAAACTACTACTCGGCTGGGAGCGGCTACTCAGTGCCGAGGTGCTGTAGCATTCCAGTTGGCCATCGACCCATTAAAGTTTGAAAATCACCCACTTTAATAGAAAAAATTCACCCGAAATAGTTATTTTCATACAAAAATGCATTTCTTTAGTACCACCGACGGAGGCCAAAGGCCGAAACTACTACTCGGCTGGGAGCGGCTACTTAGTGCCGAGGTGCTGTGGCATTCCAGTTGGCCATCGACTCATCAAAGTTTGAAAATCACGCACTATAATAGAAAAATTTCACCCGAAATAGTTATTTTCATACAAAAATGCATTTCTTTAGTACCACCGACGGAGGCCAAAGGCCGAAACTACTACTCGGCTGGGAGCGGCTACTCAGTGCCGAGGTGCTGTAGCATTCCAGTTGGCCATCGACCCATTAAAGTTTGAAAATCACCCACTTTAATAGAAAAAATTCACCCGAAATAGTTATTTTCATACAAAAATGCATTTCTTTAGTACCACCGACGGAGGCCAAAGGCCGAAACTACTACTCGGCTGGGAGCGGCTACTCAGTGCCGAGGTGCTGTAGCATTCCAGTTGGCCATCGACCCATTAAAGTTTGAAAATCACCCACTTTAATAGAAAAAATTCACCCGAAATAGTTATTTTCATACAAAAATGCATTTCTTTAGTACCACCGACGGAGGCCAAAGGCCGAAACTACTACTCGGCTGGGAGCGGCTACTCAGTGCCGAGGTGCTGTGGCATTCCAGTTGGCCATCGACTCATTAAAGTTTGAAAATCACGCACTTTAATAGAAAATTTTCACCCGAAATAGGATTTTTCATACAAAAATGCATTTCTTTAGTACCACCGACGGAGGCCAAAGGCCGAAACTACTACTCGGCTGGGAGCGGCTACTCAGTGCCGAGGTGCTGTGGCATTCCAGTTGGCCATCGACTCATTAAAGTTTGAAAATCACGCACTTTAATAGAAAATTTTCACCCGAAATAGGATTTTTCATACAAAAATGCATTTCTTTAGTACCACCGACGGAGGCCAAAGGCCGAAACTACTACTCGGCTGGGAGCGGCTACTTAGTGCCGAGGTGCTGTGGCATTCCAGTTGGCCATCGACTCATCAAAGTTTGAAAATCACCCACTTTAATAGAAAATTTTCACCCAAAATAGGATTTTTCATACAAAAATGCATTTCTTTAGTACCACCGACGGAGGCCAAAGGCCGAAACTACTACTCGGCTGGGAGCGGCTACTTAGTGCCGAGGTGCTGTGGCATTCCAGTTGGCCATCGACTCATCAAAGTTTGAAAATCACGCACTATAATAGAAAAATTTCACCCGAAATAGTTATTTTCATACAAAAATGCATTTCTTTAGTACCACCGACGGAGGCCAAAGGCCGAAACTACTACTCGGCTGGGAGCGGCTACTCAGTGCCGAGGTGCTGTAGCATTCCAGTTGGCCATCGACCCATTAAAGTTTGAAAATCACCCACTTTAATAGAAAAAATTCACCCGAAATAGTTATTTTCATACAAAAATGCATTTCTTTAGTACCACCGACGGAGGCCAAAGGCCGAAACTACTACTCGGCTGGGAGCGGCTACTCAGTGCCGAGGTGCTGTAGCATTCCAGTTGGCCATCGACCCATTAAAGTTTGAAAATCACCCACTTTAATAGAAAAAATTCACCCGAAATAGTTATTTTCATTCAAAAATGCATTTCTTTAGTACCACCGACGGAGGCCAAAGGCCGAAACTACTACTCGGCTGGGAGCGGCTACTCAGTGCCGAGGTGCTGTGGCATTCCAGTTGGCCATCGACTCATTAAAGTTTGAAAATCACGCACTTTAATAGAAAATTTTCACCCGAAATAGGATTTTTCATACAAAAATGCATTTCTTTAGTACCACCGACGGAGGCCAAAGGCCGAAACTACTACTCGGCTGGGAGCGGCTACTTAGTGCCGAGGTGCTGTGGCATTCCAGTTGGCCATCGACTCATCAAAGTTTGAAAATCACCCACTTTAATAGAAAATTTTCACCCAAAATAGGATTTTTCATACAAAAATGCATTTCTTTAGTACCACCGACGGAGGCCAAAGGCCGAAACTACTACTCGGCTGGGAGCGGCTACTCAGTGCCGAGGTGCTGTAGCATTCCAGTTGGCCATCGACTCATTAAAGTTTGAAAATCACGCACTATAATAGAAAAATTTCACCCGAAATAGTTATTTTCATACAAAAATGCGTTTCTTTAGTACCACCGACGGAGGCCAAAGGCCGAAACTACTACTCGGCTGGGAGCGGCTACTCAGTGCCGAGGTGCTGTGGCATTCCAGTTGGCCATCGACTCATTAAAGTTTGAAAATCACGCACTATAATAGAAAAATTTCACCCGAAATAGTTATTTTCATACAAAAATGCGTTTCTTTAGTACCACCGACGGAGGCCAAAGGCCGAAACTACTACTCGGCTGGGAGCGGCTACTCAGTGCCGAGGTGCTGTGGCATTCCAGTTGGCCATCGACTCATTAAAGTTTGAAAATCACGCACTATAATAGAAAATTTTCACCCAAAATAGTTATTTTCATACAAAAATGCATTTCTTTAGTACCACCGACGGAGGCCAAAGGCCAAAAAAATTGCTCATCTGTGAATGGCATCGTGTCACGTAGATATTCAGGTCCCTGAGAAAAATCAAACATTTTGAAATTTCCAATTGCCGGCCGAGCTATTGACGATTGATGAAGGCCAACTTTGTATGAACATTTTGTACTGAAAATCGATTTCCTTATAGAAGCCCTCCGCAAGTACTGCCTGCCGCAAATACCTACCGGGTGAACGACCCGAGTCATTATATATATATAAAGCTACAATCCGATATACTCACTGACTGATCTAACATCCATACGTTTTCTCGGAAACGGTAAGATTTTGACGAAAATGATGTATGAGAAAGTTGTAGGAAATGTATGAATTACAGCCATCCTATGAAGCCGATTTTTGAATTTCGAACGCGTTCCACTACGCGAAGGTGCTAACTCTGTAGTTTACCTGCCGATTTGGATGAAATTTTGATAGAAGGGTGTTTTAGTGATCCGATTGAAAAAAAAAATTTTGGTTGTTCGAAATTCAAAATGGCGGCGGAGATATAGCCGACCGAAAAATCGACCTTTGCGCAAAAAAGTCGGCAGCCAACTGGGCATATGCTGGAGATATGCCGTAAGCGGCATCGCGTTGCCAAAGGACCCAGGTATATGAGAAAAATCCGACATCTTGGAATTTCAAGATGGCGGCCGAGATATTGATGATTGAAAATGACAAATTTTTGTATGGAGATTTAGTACTAAAATTGACTTTTCAATAGAGAAATGAGACAAACTTGCGAGGCTGGAGGCCGAGCTTC
The DNA here is from genome assembly GCA_934045075.1 of Yponomeuta sedellus. Classification (NCBI taxonomy): domain Eukaryota; kingdom Metazoa; phylum Arthropoda; class Insecta; order Lepidoptera; family Yponomeutidae; genus Yponomeuta; species Yponomeuta sedellus. Next base: position 8,285,740 of record OW203724.1, on the reverse strand, counting down.
GCGAAGCAGGCACAAAAAGTTCTGCCGCGGCGAGGCCGAAGGCCGAGCTCCGTTTAGGCCGAGGCCGAAGGCCGAGACCATTCAAATTGCGGCGCAAAAGTACCAGCGCAAGAGCAAAAAGGGACAAACTTGCGAGGCCGCAGGCCGAGCTCCGCAGAGCGGGCACGAGAAACCCCGCCGCGGCGAGGCCGAAGGCCGAGCTCCGTCCAGGCCGAGGCCGAAGGCCGAGACCGTTCAGGTTACGGTGCACAAGTACCAGCGCAAGAGCAAAAAGGGACAAACTCGCGAGGCCGGAGGCCGAGCTCCGCGGAGCGGGCACGAGGAACCCCGCCGCGGCGAGGCCGAAGGCCGAGCTCCGTCCAGGCCGAGGCCGAAGGCCGAGACCATACATGTTCCCATGCAACAATTCACTACAATAAGTGTCTAGCGAGGCCCTAGGCCGAGCGCCGCGGAGAGCGCAGCTCGGAGCGGCTGGGGGTTGGCGCGCGTAAGCGCGCAGGGGGCTCGCCCCCTAGTTATATATATATAAAGCTACAATGCGATATACTCACTGATCTAACATCCATACGTTTTCTCGGAAATGGCAAGAGTTGGACGAAAATGATGTATGAGAAAGTTGTAGGGAATGTACGATATACAGCCATCCTATGGAGCCGATTTTTGAATTTCGAACGCGTTCCACTACGCGAGGGTGCTAACTCTGTCGTTTACCGACCGATTTGGATGAAATTTTCACCCGGCCTTTTCTTCGACACGCCATTTTCGGTTCCGCCGACGGTCGTTCCAAATTCAAAATACCACCGGAGCTATAGCCCTCCGAAAATCGGCCTTTTTTCGACCTCTACGCAAAAAAGTCGGCAGCCAACTGGGCGCATGCCAGGGACCAGCCGTAAACGGCATCGTGTCGTCAAAGGACCCAGGTATATGAGAAAAATCCGACATTCTGACATTTCAAGATGGCGGCCGAGATATTGGCTTTCAAAGGTGTCAAATTTACTATGGAGAATTTCTACAAAAAATTTGTACTGAAAATCATCTTTTTCGTAGAAAATCTTAATTTTTTTGTACCATCGACAGAGGCTAAGCGCCAAAATGAGTACTTGGCTGAGAATGGCGTCACCACGCCGAGGTGCTGTGGCATTCCAGTTGGCCATCGACCCATTAAAGTTTGAAAATCACCCACTTTAATAGAAAATTTTCACCCGAAATAGTTATTTTCATACAAAAATGCGTTTCTTTAGTACCACCGACGGAGGCCAAAGGCCAAAACTACTACTCGGCTGGGAGCGGCTACTCAGTGCCGAGGTGCTGTAGCATTCCAGTTGGCCATCGACTCATTAAAGTTTGAAAATCACGCACTATAATAGAAAAATTTCACCCGAAATAGTTATTTTCATACAAAAATGCGTTTCTTTAGTACCACCGACGGAGGCCAAAGGCCGAAACTACTACTCGGCTGGGAGCGGCTACTTAGTGCCGAGGTGCTGTGGCATTCCAGTTGGCCATCGACTCATCAAAGTTTGAAAATCACCCACTTTAATAGAAAATTTTCACCCAAAATAGGATTTTTCATACAAAAATGCATTTCTTTAGTACCACCGACGGAGGCCAAAGGCCGAAACTACTACTCGGCTGGGAGCGGCTACTTAGTGCCGAGGTGCTGTGGCATTCCAGTTGGCCATCGACTCATCAAAGTTTGAAAATCACGCACTATAATAGAAAAATTTCACCCGAAATAGTTATTTTCATACAAAAATGCATTTCTTTAGTACCACCGACGGAGGCCAAAGGCCGAAACTACTACTCGGCTGGGAGCGGCTACTCAGTGCCGAGGTGCTGTAGCATTCCAGTTGGCCATCGACCCATTAAAGTTTGAAAATCACCCACTTTAATAGAAAAAATTCACCCGAAATAGTTATTTTCATACAAAAATGCATTTCTTTAGTACCACCGACGGAGGCCAAAGGCCGAAACTACTACTCGGCTGGGAGCGGCTACTCAGTGCCGAGGTGCTGTAGCATTCCAGTTGGCCATCGACCCATTAAAGTTTGAAAATCACCCACTTTAATAGAAAAAATTCACCCGAAATAGTTATTTTCATACAAAAATGCATTTCTTTAGTACCACCGACGGAGGCCAAAGGCCGAAACTACTACTCGGCTGGGAGCGGCTACTCAGTGCCGAGGTGCTGTGGCATTCCAGTTGGCCATCGACTCATTAAAGTTTGAAAATCACGCACTTTAATAGAAAATTTTCACCCGAAATAGGATTTTTCATACAAAAATGCATTTCTTTAGTACCACCGACGGAGGCCAAAGGCCGAAACTACTACTCGGCTGGGAGCGGCTACTTAGTGCCGAGGTGCTGTGGCATTCCAGTTGGCCATCGACTCATCAAAGTTTGAAAATCACCCACTTTAATAGAAAATTTTCACCCAAAATAGGACTTTTCATACAAAAATGCATTTTTTTAGTACCACCGACGGAGGCCAAAGGCCGAAACTACTACTCGGCTGGGAGCGGCTACTTAGTGCCGAGGTGCTGTGGCATTCCAGTTGGCCATCGACTCATCAAAGTTTGAAAATCACGCACTATAATAGAAAAATTTCACCCGAAATAGTTATTTTCATACAAAAATGCATTTCTTTAGTACCACCGACGGAGGCCAAAGGCCGAAACTACTACTCGGCTGGGAGCGGCTACTCAGTGCCGAGGTGCTGTAGCATTCCAGTTGGCCATCGACCCATTAAAGTTTGAAAATCACCCACTTTAATAGAAAAAATTCACCCGAAATAGTTATTTTCATACAAAAATGCATTTCTTTAGTACCACCGACGGAGGCCAAAGGCCGAAACTACTACTCGGCTGGGAGCGGCTACTCAGTGCCGAGGTGCTGTAGCATTCCAGTTGGCCATCGACCCATTAAAGTTTGAAAATCACCCACTTTAATAGAAAAAATTCACCCGAAATAGTTATTTTCATACAAAAATGCATTTCTTTAGTACCACCGACGGAGGCCAAAGGCCGAAACTACTACTCGGCTGGGAGCGGCTACTCAGTGCCGAGGTGCTGTGGCATTCCAGTTGGCCATCGACTCATTAAAGTTTGAAAATCACGCACTTTAATAGAAAATTTTCACCCGAAATAGGATTTTTCATACAAAAATGCATTTCTTTAGTACCACCGACGGAGGCCAAAGGCCGAAACTACTACTCGGCTGGGAGCGGCTACTTAGTGCCGAGGTGCTGTGGCATTCCAGTTGGCCATCGACTCATCAAAGTTTGAAAATCACCCACTTTAATAGAAAATTTTCACCCAAAATAGGACTTTTCATACAAAAATGCATTTTTTTAGTACCACCGGTGGAGGCCAAAGGCCAAAAAAATTGCTCATCTGTGAATGGCATCGTGTCACGTAAATATTCAGGTCCCTGAGAAAAATCAAACATTTTGAAATTTCTAATTGCCGGCCGAGTTATTGACGATTGATCAAGGCCAACTTTGTATGAACATTTTGTACTGAAAATCGATTTCCTATAGAAGCCCTCCGCAAGTACTGCCTGCCGCAAATACCTACCGGGTGAACGACCCGAGTCATTATTATATTATTTATATTATATATATATAAAGCTACAATCCGGTATACTCACTGATCTAACATAATACGTTTTCTCGGAAATGGCACGAGTTGGACGAAAATGATGTATGACAAAGTTGTAGGGAATGTACGATATACGGCCATCCTATGGAGCCGATTTTTGAATTTCGAACGCGGTCCACTACGCAAAGGTGCTAACTCTGTTGTTTACCGGCCGATTTGGATGAAATTTTGATAGAATGGTGTTATAGTGATCCGATTGAAAAAAAAAATTTTGGTTGTTCGAAATTCAAAATGGCGGCGCAGATATAGCCGACCCAAAAATCGACCTTTGCGCAAAAAAGTCGGCAGCCAACTGGGCATATGCTGGAGATATGCCGTAAGCGGCATCGCGTTGCCAAAGGACCCAGGTATATGAGAAAAATCCGACATCTTGGAATTTCAAGATGGCGGCCGAGATATTGATGATTGAAAATGACAAATTTTTGTATGGAGATTTAGTACTAAAATTGACTTTTCAATAGAGAAATGAGACAAACTTGCGAGGCTGGAGGTCGAGCTTTGCGAAGCGGGCACAAAAAGTTCTGCCGCGGCGAGGCCGAAGGCCGAGCTCCGTTTAGGCCGAGGCCGAAGGCCGAGACCATTCAAATTGCGGCGCACAAGTACCAGCGCAAGAGCAAAAAGGGACAAACTTGCGAGGCCGCAGGCCAAGCTCCGCGGAGCGGGCACGAGAAACCCCGCCGCGGCGAGGCCGAAGGCCGAGCTCCGTCCAGGCCGAGGCCGAAGGCCGAGACCATTCAGGTTACGGCGCACAAGTACCAGCGCAAAAGCAAAATGGGACAAACTTGCGAGGCCGGAGGCCGAGCTCCGTGAAGCGGGCACGAGGAACCCCGCCGCGGCGAGGCCGAAGGCCGAGCTCCGTCCAGGCCGAGGCCGAAGGCCGAGACCGTTCAATTTACGGTGCATAAGTACCAGCGCAAGAGCAAAGAGGGACAAACTTGCGAGGCCGGAGGCCGAGCTCCGCGGAGCGGGCACGAGGAACCCCGCCGCGGCGAGGCCGAAGGCCGAGCTCCGTCCAGGCCGAGGCCGAAGGCCGAGACCATACATGTTCCCATGCAACAATTCACTACAATAAGTGTCTAGCGAGGCCCTAGGCCGAGCGCCGCGGAGAGCGGAGCTCGGAGCGGCTGGGGGTTGGCGCGCGTAAGCGCGCAGGGGGCTCGCCCCCTAGTTATATATATATAAAGCTACAATGCGATATACTCACTGATCTAACATCCATACGTTTTCTCGGAAATGGCAAGAGTTGGACGAAAATGATGTATGAGAAAGTTGTAGGGAATGTACGATATACAGCCATCCTATGGAGCCGATTTTTGAATTTCGAACGCGTTCCACTACGCGAGGGTGCTAACTCTGTCGTTTACCGACCGATTTGGATGAAATTTTCACCCGGCCTTTTCTTCGACACGCCATTTTCGGTTCCGCCGACGGTCGTTCCAAATTCAAAATACCACCGGAGCTATAGCCCTCCGAAAATCGGCCTTTTTTCGACCTCTACGCAAAAAAGTCGGCAGCCAACTGGGCGCATGCCAGGGACCAGCGGTAAACGGCATCGTGTCGTCAAAGGACCCAGGTATATGAGAAAAATCCGACATTCTGACATTTCAAGATGGCGGCTGAGATATTGGCTTTCAAAGGTGTCAAATTTACTATGGAGAATTTCTACAAAAAATTTGTACTGAAAATCATCTTTTTCGTAGAAAATCTTAATTTTTTTGTACCATCGATAGAGGCTAAGCGCCAAAATGAGTACTTGGCTGAGAATGGCGTCACCACGCCGAGGTGCTGTGGCATTCCAGTTGGCCATCGACCCATTAAAGTTTGAAAATCACCCACTTTAATAGAAAATTTTCACCCAAAATAGTTATTTTCATACAAAAATGCATTTCTTTAGTACCACCGACAGAGGCCAAAGGCCGAAACTACTACTCGGCTGGGAGCGGCTACTTAGTGCCGAGGTGCTGTGGCATTCCAGTTGGCCATCGACCCATTAAAGTTTGAAAATCACCCACTTTAATAGAAAATTTTCACCCAAAATAGTTATTTTCATACAAAAATGCATTTCTTTAGTACCACCGACGGAGGCCAAAGGCCGAAACTACTACTCGGCTGGGAGCGGCTACTTAGTGCCGAGGTGCTGTGGCATTCCAGTTGGCCATCGACCCATTAAAGTTTGAAAATCACCCACTTTAATAGAAAATTTTCACCCAAAATAGTTATTTTCATACAAAAATGCATTTCTTTAGTACCACCGACAGAGGCCAAAGGCCGAAACTACTACTCGGCTGGGAGCGGCTACTTAGTGCCGAGGTGCTGTGGCATTCCAGTTGGCCATCGACCCATTAAAGTTTGAAAATCACCCACTTTAATAGAAAATTTTCACCCAAAATAGTTATTTTCATACAAAAATGCATTTCTTTAGTACCACCGACGGAGGCCAAAGGCCGAAACTACTACTCGGCTGGGAGCGGCTACTTAGTGCCGAGGTGCTGTGGCATTCCAGTTGGCCATCGACTCATCAAAGTTTGAAAATCACCCACTTTAATAGAAATTTTTCACCCAAAATAGGACTTTTCATACAAAAATGCATTTTTTTAGTACCACCGGTGGAGGCCAAAGGCCAAAAAAATTGCTCATCTGTGAATGGCATCGTGTCACGTAGATATTCAGGTCCCTGAGAAAAATCAAACATTTTGAAATTTCTAATTGCCGGCCGAGTTATTGACGATTGATCAAGGCCAACTTTGTATGAACATTTTGTACTGAAAATCGATTTCCTATAGAAGCCCTCCGCAAGTACTGCCTGCCGCAAATACCTACCGGGTGAACGACCCGAGTCATTATATATATATAAAGCTACAATGCGATATACTCACTGATCTAACATCCATACGTTTTCTCGGAAATGGCAAGAGTTGGACGAAAATGATGTATGAGAAAGTTGTAGGGAATGTACGATATACAGCCATCCTATGGAGCCGATTTTTGAATTTCGAACGCGTTCCACTACGCGAGGGTGCTAACTCTGTCGTTTACCGACCGATTTGGATGAAATTTTCACCCGGCCTTTTCTTCGACACGCCATTTTCGGTTCCGCCGACGGTCGTTCCAAATTCAAAATACCACCGGAGCTATAGCCCTCCGAAAATCGGCCTTTTTTCGACCTCTACGCAAAAAAGTCGGCAGCCAACTGGGCGCATGCCAGGGACCAGCGGTAAACGGCATCGTGTCGTCAAAGGACCCAGGTATATGAGAAAAATCCGACAGTCTGACATTTCAAGATGGCGGCTGAGATATTGGCTTTCAAAGGTGTCAAATTTACTATGGAGAATTTCTACAAAAAATTTGTACTGAAAATCATCTTTTTCGTAGAAAATCTTAATTTTTTTGTACCATCGATAGAGGCTAAGCGCCAAAATGAGTACTTGGCTGAGAATGGCGTCACCACGCCGAGGTGCTGTGGCATTCCAGTTGGCCATCGACCCATTAAAGTTTGAAAATCACCCACTTTAATAGAAAATTTTCACCCAAAATAGTTATTTTCATACAAAAATGCATTTCTTTAGTACCACCGACAGAGGCCAAAGGCCGAAACTACTACTCGGCTGGGAGCGGCTACTTAGTGCCGAGGTGCTGTGGCATTCCAGTTGGCCATCGACCCATTAAAGTTTGAAAATCACCCACTTTAATAGAAAATTTTCACCCAAAATAGTTATTTTCATACAAAAATGCATTTCTTTAGTACCACCGACGGAGGCCAAAGGCCGAAACTACTACTCGGCTGGGAGCGGCTACTTAGTGCCGAGGTGCTGTGGCATTCCAGTTGGCCATCGACCCATTAAAGTTTGAAAATCACCCACTTTAATAGAAAATTTTCACCCAAAATAGTTATTTTCATACAAAAATGCATTTCTTTAGTACCACCGACAGAGGCCAAAGGCCGAAACTACTACTCGGCTGGGAGCGGCTACTTAGTGCCGAGGTGCTGTGGCATTCCAGTTGGCCATCGAACCATTAAAGTTTGAAAATCACCCACTTTAATAGAAAATTTTCACCCAAAATAGTTATTTTCATACAAAAATGCATTTCTTTAGTACCACCGACGGAGGCCAAAGGCCGAAACTACTACTCGGCTGGGAGCGGCTACTTAGTGCCGAGGTGCTGTGGCATTCCAGTTGGCCATCGACTCATCAAAGTTTGAAAATCACCCACTTTAATAGAAAATTTTCACCCAAAATAGTTATTTTCATACAAAAATGCATTTCTTTAGTACCACCGACGGAGGCCAAAGGCCGAAACTACTACTCGGCTGGGAGCGGCTACTTAGTGCCGAGGTGCTGTGGCATTCCAGTTGGCCATCGACCCATTAAAGTTTGAAAATCACCCACTTTAATAGAAAATTTTCACCCAAAATAGTTATTTTCATACAAAAATGCATTTCTTTAGTACCACCGACAGAGGCCAAAGGCCGAAACTACTACTCGGCTGGGAGCGGCTACTTAGTGCCGAGGTGCTGTGGCATTCCAGTTGGCCATCGACCCATTAAAGTTTGAAAATCACCCACTTTAATAGAAAATTTTCACCCAAAATAGTTATTTTCATACAAAAATGCATTTCTTTAGTACCACCGACGGAGGCCAAAGGCCGAAACTACTACTCGGCTGGGAGCGGCTACTTAGTGCCGAGGTGCTGTGGCATTCCAGTTGGCCATCGACTCATCAAAGTTTGAAAATCACCCACTTTAATAGAAATTTTTCACCCAAAATAGGACTTTTCATACAAAAATGCATTTTTTTAGTACCACCGGTGGAGGCCAAAGGCCAAAAAAATTGCTCATCTGTGAATGGCATCGTGTCACGTAGATATTCAGGTCCCTGAGAAAAATCAAACATTTTGAAATTTCTAATTGCCGGCCGAGTTATTGACGATTGATCAAGGCCAACTTTGTATGAACATTTTGTACTGAAAATCGATTTCCTATAGAAGCCCTCCGCAAGTACTGCCTGCCGCAAATACCTACCGGGTGAACGACCCGAGTCATTATATATATATATATTATATATATATAAAGCTGCAATCCGGTATACTCACTGATCTATTCATCCATACGTTTTCTCCGAAACGGTAAGATTTGGACGAAAATGATGTATGAGAAAGTTGTAGGAAATGTATGAATTACAGCCATCCTATGAAGCCGATTTTTGAATTTCGAACGCGTTCCACTACGCGAGGGTGCTAACTCTGTCGTTTACCGACCGATTTGGATGAAATTTTCACCCGGCCTTTTCTTCGACACGCCATTTTCGGTTCCGCCGACGGTCGTTCCAAATTCAAAATACCACCGGAGCTATAGCCCTCCGAAAATCGGCCTTTTTTCGACCTCTACGCAAAAAAGTCGGCAGCCAACTGGGCGCATGCCAGGGACCAGCCGTAAACGGCATCGTGTCGTCAAAGGACCCAGGTATATGAGAAAAATCCGACATTCTGACATTTCAAGATGGCGGCTGAGATATTGGCTTTCAAAGGTGTCAAATTTACTATGGAGAATTTCTACAAAAAATTTGTACTGAAAATCATCTTTTTCGTAGAAAATCTTAATTTTTTTGTACCATCGATAGAGGCTAAGCGCCAAAATGAGTACTTGGCTGAGAATGGCGTCACCACGCCGAGGTGCTGTGGCATTCCAGTTGGCCATCGACCCATTAAAGTTTGAAAATCACCCACTTTAATAGAAAAATTTCACCCGAAATAGTTATTTTCATACAAAAATGCATTTCTTTAGTACCACCGTTGGAGGCCAAAGGCCAAAACTACTACTCGGCTGGGAGCGGCTACTTAGTGCCGAGGTGCTGTGGCATTCCAGTTGGCCATCGACTCATTAAAGTTTGAAAATCACGCACTATAATAGAAAAATTTCACCCGAAATAGTTATTTTCATACAAAAATGCATTTCTTTAGTACCACCGACGGAGGCCAAAGGTCAAAAAAATTGCTCATCTGTGAATGGCATCGTGTCACGTAGATATTCAGGTCCCTGAGAAAAATCAAACATTTTGAAGTTTCTAATTGCCGGCCGAGTTATTGACGATTGATCAAGGCCAACTTTGTATGAACATTTTGTACTGAAAATCGATTTCCTATAGAAGCCCTCCGCAAGTACTGCCTGCCGCAAATACCTACCGGGTGAACGACCCGAGTCATTATATATATATAAAGCTACAATGCGATATACTCACTGATCTAACATCCATACGTTTTCTCGGAAATGGCAAGAGTTGGACGAAAATGATGTATGAGAAAGTTGTAGGGAATGTACGATATACAGCCATCCTATGGAGCCGATTTTTGAATTTCGAACGCGTTCCACTACGCGAGGGTGCTAACTCTGTCGTTTACCGACCGATTTGGATGAAATTTTCACCCGGCCTTTTCTTCGACACGCCATTTTCGGTTCCGCCGACGGTCGTTCCAAATTCAAAATACCACCGGAGCTATAGCCCTCCGAAAATCGGCCTTTTTTCGACCTCTACGCAAAAAAGTCGGCAGCCAACTGGGCGCATGCCAGGGACCAGCGGTAAACGGCATCGTGTCGTCAAAGGACCCAGGTATATGAGAAAAATCCGACATTCTGACATTTCAAGATGGCGGCCGAGATATTGGCTTTCAAAGGTGTCAAATTTACTATGGAGAATTTCTACAAAAAATTTGTACTGAAAATCATCTTTTTCGTAGAAAATCTTAATTTTTTTGTACTATCGATGGAGGCTAAGCGCCGAAATGAGTACTTGGCTGGGAATGGCGTCACCACGCCGAGGTGCTGTGGCATTCCAGTTGGCCATCGACTCATTAAAGTTTGAAAATCACGCACTTTAATAGAAAATTTTCACCCGAAATAGGATTTTTCATACAAAAATGCATTTCTTTAGTACCACCGACGGAGGCCAAAGGCCGAAACTACTACTCGGTTGGGAGCGGCTACTTAGTGCCGAGGTGCTGTGGCATTCCAGTTGGCCATCGACTCATCAAAGTTTGAAAATCACGCACTATAATAGAAAAATTTCACCCGAAATAGTTATTTTCATACAAAAATGCATTTCTTTAGTACCACCGACGGAGGCCAAAGGCCGAAACTACTACTCGGCTGGGAGCGGCTACTCAGTGCCGAGGTGCTGTAGCATTCCAGTTGGCCATCGACCCATTAAAGTTTGAAAATCACCCACTTTAATAGAAAAAATTCACCCGAAATAGTTATTTTCATACAAAAATGCATTTCTTTAGTACCACCGACGGAGGCCAAAGGCCGAAACTACTACTCGGCTGGGAGCGGCTACTCAGTGCCGAGGTGCTGTGGCATTCCAGTTGGCCATCGACTCATTAAAGTTTGAAAATCACGCACTTTAATAGAAAATTTTCACCCGAAATAGGATTTTTCATACAAAAATGCATTTCTTTAGTACCACCGACGGAGGCCAAAGGCCGAAACTACTACTCGGCTGGGAGCGGCTACTTAGTGCCGAGGTGCTGTGGCATTCCAGTTGGCCATCGACTCATCAAAGTTTGAAAATCACGCACTATAATAGAAAAATTTCACCCGAAATAGTTATTTTCATACAAAAATGCATTTCTTTAGTACCACCGACGGAGGCCAAAGGCCGAAACTACTACTCGGCTGGGAGCGGCTACTCAGTGCCGAGGTGCTGTAGCATTCCAGTTGGCCATCGACCCATTAAAGTTTGAAAATCACCCACTTTAATAGAAAAAATTCACCCGAAATAGTTATTTTCATACAAAAATGCATTTCTTTAGTACCACCGACGGAGGCCAAAGGCCGAAACTACTACTCGGCTGGGAGCGGCTACTTAGTGCCGAGGTGCTGTGGCATTCCAGTTGGCCATCGACTCATCAAAGTTTGAAAATCACGCACTATAATAGAAAAATTTCACCCGAAATAGTTATTTTCATACAAAAATGCATTTCTTTAGTACCACCGACGGAGGCCAAAGGCCGAAACTACTACTCGGCTGGGAGCGGCTACTCAGTGCCGAGGTGCTGTAGCATTCCAGTTGGCCATCGACCCATTAAAGTTTGAAAATCACCCACTTTAATAGAAAAAATTCACCCGAAATAGTTATTTTCATACAAAAATGCATTTCTTTAGTACCACCGACGGAGGCCAAAGGCCGAAACTACTACTCGGCTGGGAGCGGCTACTCAGTGCCGAGGTGCTGTAGCATTCCAGTTGGCCATCGACCCATTAAAGTTTGAAAATCACCCACTTTAATAGAAAAAATTCACCCGAAATAGTTATTTTCATACAAAAATGCATTTCTTTAGTACCACCGACGGAGGCCAAAGGCCGAAACTACTACTCGGCTGGGAGCGGCTACTCAGTGCCGAGGTGCTGTGGCATTCCAGTTGGCCATCGACTCATTAAAGTTTGAAAATCACGCACTTTAATAGAAAATTTTCACCCGAAATAGGATTTTTCATACAAAAATGCATTTCTTTAGTACCACCGACGGAGGCCAAAGGCCGAAACTACTACTCGGCTGGGAGCGGCTACTCAGTGCCGAGGTGCTGTGGCATTCCAGTTGGCCATCGACTCATTAAAGTTTGAAAATCACGCACTTTAATAGAAAATTTTCACCCGAAATAGGATTTTTCATACAAAAATGCATTTCTTTAGTACCACCGACGGAGGCCAAAGGCCGAAACTACTACTCGGCTGGGAGCGGCTACTTAGTGCCGAGGTGCTGTGGCATTCCAGTTGGCCATCGACTCATCAAAGTTTGAAAATCACCCACTTTAATAGAAAATTTTCACCCAAAATAGGATTTTTCATACAAAAATGCATTTCTTTAGTACCACCGACGGAGGCCAAAGGCCGAAACTACTACTCGGCTGGGAGCGGCTACTTAGTGCCGAGGTGCTGTGGCATTCCAGTTGGCCATCGACTCATCAAAGTTTGAAAATCACGCACTATAATAGAAAAATTTCACCCGAAATAGTTATTTTCATACAAAAATGCATTTCTTTAGTACCACCGACGGAGGCCAAAGGCCGAAACTACTACTCGGCTGGGAGCGGCTACTCAGTGCCGAGGTGCTGTAGCATTCCAGTTGGCCATCGACCCATTAAAGTTTGAAAATCACCCACTTTAATAGAAAAAATTCACCCGAAATAGTTATTTTCATACAAAAATGCATTTCTTTAGTACCACCGACGGAGGCCAAAGGCCGAAACTACTACTCGGCTGGGAGCGGCTACTCAGTGCCGAGGTGCTGTAGCATTCCAGTTGGCCATCGACCCATTAAAGTTTGAAAATCACCCACTTTAATAGAAAAAATTCACCCGAAATAGTTATTTTCATTCAAAAATGCATTTCTTTAGTACCACCGACGGAGGCCAAAGGCCGAAACTACTACTCGGCTGGGAGCGGCTACTCAGTGCCGAGGTGCTGTGGCATTCCAGTTGGCCATCGACTCATTAAAGTTTGAAAATCACGCACTTTAATAGAAAATTTTCACCCGAAATAGGATTTTTCATACAAAAATGCATTTCTTTAGTACCACCGACGGAGGCCAAAGGCCGAAACTACTACTCGGCTGGGAGCGGCTACTTAGTGCCGAGGTGCTGTGGCATTCCAGTTGGCCATCGACTCATCAAAGTTTGAAAATCACCCACTTTAATAGAAAATTTTCACCCAAAATAGGATTTTTCATACAAAAATGCATTTCTTTAGTACCACCGACGGAGGCCAAAGGCCGAAACTACTACTCGGCTGGGAGCGGCTACTCAGTGCCGAGGTGCTGTAGCATTCCAGTTGGCCATCGACTCATTAAAGTTTGAAAATCACGCACTATAATAGAAAAATTTCACCCGAAATAGTTATTTTCATACAAAAATGCGTTTCTTTAGTACCACCGACGGAGGCCAAAGGCCGAAACTACTACTCGGCTGGGAGCGGCTACTCAGTGCCGAGGTGCTGTGGCATTCCAGTTGGCCATCGACTCATTAAAGTTTGAAAATCACGCACTATAATAGAAAAATTTCACCCGAAATAGTTATTTTCATACAAAAATGCGTTTCTTTAGTACCACCGACGGAGGCCAAAGGCCGAAACTACTACTCGGCTGGGAGCGGCTACTCAGTGCCGAGGTGCTGTAGCATTCCAGTTGGCCATCGACCCATTAAAGTTTGAAAATCACGCACTATAATAGAAAATTTTCACCCAAAATAGTTATTTTCATACAAAAATGCATTTCTTTAGTACCACCGACGGAGGCCAAAGGCCGAAACTACTACTCGGCTGGGAGCGGCTACTCAGTGCCGAGGTGCTGTGGCATTCCAGTTGGCCATCGACTCATTAAAGTTTGAAAATCACGCACTTTAATAGAAAATTTTCACCCGAAATAGGATTTTTCATACAAAAATGCATTTCTTTAGTACCACCGACGGAGGCCAAAGGCCGAAACTACTACTCGGCTGGGAGCGGCTACTTAGTGCCGAGGTGCTGTGGCATTCCAGTTGGCCATCGACTCATCAAAGTTTGAAAATCACCCACTTTAATAGAAAATTTTCACCCAAAATAGGATTTTTCATACAAAAATGCATTTCTTTAGTACCACCGACGGAGGCCAAAGGCCGAAACTACTACTCGGCTGGGAGCGGCTACTCAGTGCCGAGGTGCTGTAGCATTCCAGTTGGCCATCGACTCATTAAAGTTTGAAAATCACGCACTATAATAGAAAAATTTCACCCGAAATAGTTATTTTCATACAAAAATGCGTTTCTTTAGTACCACCGACGGAGGCCAAAGGCCGAAACTACTACTCGGCTGGGAGCGGCTACTCAGTGCCGAGGTGCTGTGGCATTCCAGTTGGCCATCGACTCATTAAAGTTTGAAAATCACGCACTATAATAGAAAAATTTCACCCGAAATAGTTATTTTCATACAAAAATGCGTTTCTTTAGTACCACCGACGGAGGCCAAAGGCCGAAACTACTACTCGGCTGGGAGCGGCTACTCAGTGCCGAGGTGCTGTGGCATTCCAGTTGGCCATCGACTCATTAAAGTTTGAAAATCACGCACTATAATAGAAAATTTTCACCCAAAATAGTTATTTTCATACAAAAATGCATTTCTTTAGTACCACCGACGGAGGCCAAAGGCCAAAAAAATTGCTCATCTGTGAATGGCATCGTGTCACGTAGATATTCAGGTCCCTGAGAAAAATCAAACATTTTGAAATTTCCAATTGCCGGCCGAGCTATTGACGATTGATGAAGGCCAACTTTGTATGAACATTTTGTACTGAAAATCGATTTCCTTATAGAAGCCCTCCGCAAGTACTGCCTGCCGCAAATACCTACCGGGTGAACGACCCGAGTCATTATATATATATAAAGCTACAATCCGATATACTCACTGACTGATCTAACATCCATACGTTTTCTCGGAAACGGTAAGATTTTGACGAAAATGATGTATGAGAAAGTTGTAGGAAATGTATGAATTACAGCCATCCTATGAAGCCGATTTTTGAATTTCGAACGCGTTCCACTACGCGAAGGTGCTAACTCTGTAGTTTACCTGCCGATTTGGATGAAATTTTGATAGAAGGGTGTTTTAGTGATCCGATTGAAAAAAAAAATTTTGGTTGTTCGAAATTCAAAATGGCGGCGGAGATATAGCCGACCGAAAAATCGACCTTTGCGCAAAAAAGTCGGCAGCCAACTGGGCATATGCTGGAGATATGCCGTAAGCGGCATCGCGTTGCCAAAGGACCCAGGTATATGAGAAAAATCCGACATCTTGGAATTTCAAGATGGCGGCCGAGATATTGATGATTGAAAATGACAAATTTTTGTATGGAGATTTAGTACTAAAATTGACTTTTCAATAGAGAAATGAGACAAACTTGCGAGGCTGGAGGCCGAGCTTCGCGAAGCAGGCACAAAAAGTTCTGCCGCGGCGAGGCCGAAGGCCGAGCTCCGTTTAGGCCGAGGCCGAAGGCCGAGACCATTCAAATTGCGGCGCAAAAGTACCAGCGCAAGAGCAAAAAGGGACAAACTTGCGAGGCCGCAGGCCGAGCTCCGCAGAGCGGGCACGAGAAACCCCGCCGCGGCGAGGCCGAAGGCCGAGCTCCGTCCAGGCCGAGGCCGAAGGCCGAGACCGTTCAGGTTACGGTGCACAAGTACCAGCGCAAGAGCAAAAAGGGACAAACTCGCGAGGCCGGAGGCCGAGCTCCGCGGAGCGGGCACGAGGAACCCCGCCGCGGCGAGGCCGAAGGCCGAGCTCCGTCCAGGCCGAGGCCGAAGGCCGAGACCATACATGTTCCCATGCAACAATTCACTACAATAAGTGTCTAGCGAGGCCCTAGGCCGAGCGCCGCGGAGAGCGCAGCTCGGAGCGGCTGGGGGTTGGCGCGCGTAAGCGCGCAGGGGGCTCGCCCCCTAGTTATATATATATAAAGCTACAATGCGATATACTCACTGATCTAACATCCATACGTTTTCTCGGAAATGGCAAGAGTTGGACGAAAATGATGTATGAGAAAGTTGTAGGGAATGTACGATATACAGCCATCCTATGGAGCCGATTTTTGAATTTCGAACGCGTTCCACTACGCGAGGGTGCTAACTCTGTCGTTTACCGACCGATTTGGATGAAATTTTCACCCGGCCTTTTCTTCGACACGCCATTTTCGGTTCCGCCGACGGTCGTTCCAAATTCAAAATACCACCGGAGCTATAGCCCTCCGAAAATCGGCCTTTTTTCGACCTCTACGCAAAAAAGTCGGCAGCCAACTGGGCGCATGCCAGGGACCAGCCGTAAACGGCATCGTGTCGTCAAAGGACCCAGGTATATGAGAAAAATCCGACATTCTGACATTTCAAGATGGCGGCCGAGATATTGGCTTTCAAAGGTGTCAAATTTACTATGGAGAATTTCTACAAAAAATTTGTACTGAAAATCATCTTTTTCGTAGAAAATCTTAATTTTTTTGTACCATCGACAGAGGCTAAGCGCCAAAATGAGTACTTGGCTGAGAATGGCGTCACCACGCCGAGGTGCTGTGGCATTCCAGTTGGCCATCGACCCATTAAAGTTTGAAAATCACCCACTTTAATAGAAAATTTTCACCCGAAATAGTTATTTTCATACAAAAATGCGTTTCTTTAGTACCACCGACGGAGGCCAAAGGCCAAAACTACTACTCGGCTGGGAGCGGCTACTCAGTGCCGAGGTGCTGTAGCATTCCAGTTGGCCATCGACTCATTAAAGTTTGAAAATCACGCACTATAATAGAAAAATTTCACCCGAAATAGTTATTTTCATACAAAAATGCGTTTCTTTAGTACCACCGACGGAGGCCAAAGGCCGAAACTACTACTCGGCTGGGAGCGGCTACTTAGTGCCGAGGTGCTGTGGCATTCCAGTTGGCCATCGACTCATCAAAGTTTGAAAATCACCCACTTTAATAGAAAATTTTCACCCAAAATAGGATTTTTCATACAAAAATGCATTTCTTTAGTACCACCGACGGAGGCCAAAGGCCGAAACTACTACTCGGCTGGGAGCGGCTACTTAGTGCCGAGGTGCTGTGGCATTCCAGTTGGCCATCGACTCATCAAAGTTTGAAAATCACGCACTATAATAGAAAAATTTCACCCGAAATAGTTATTTTCATACAAAAATGCATTTCTTTAGTACCACCGACGGAGGCCAAAGGCCGAAACTACTACTCGGCTGGGAGCGGCTACTCAGTGCCGAGGTGCTGTAGCATTCCAGTTGGCCATCGACCCATTAAAGTTTGAAAATCACCCACTTTAATAGAAAAAATTCACCCGAAATAGTTATTTTCATACAAAAATGCATTTCTTTAGTACCACCGACGGAGGCCAAAGGCCGAAACTACTACTCGGCTGGGAGCGGCTACTCAGTGCCGAGGTGCTGTAGCATTCCAGTTGGCCATCGACCCATTAAAGTTTGAAAATCACCCACTTTAATAGAAAAAATTCACCCGAAATAGTTATTTTCATACAAAAATGCATTTCTTTAGTACCACCGACGGAGGCCAAAGGCCGAAACTACTACTCGGCTGGGAGCGGCTACTCAGTGCCGAGGTGCTGTGGCATTCCAGTTGGCCATCGACTCATTAAAGTTTGAAAATCACGCACTTTAATAGAAAATTTTCACCCGAAATAGGATTTTTCATACAAAAATGCATTTCTTTAGTACCACCGACGGAGGCCAAAGGCCGAAACTACTACTCGGCTGGGAGCGGCTACTTAGTGCCGAGGTGCTGTGGCATTCCAGTTGGCCATCGACCCATTAAAGTTTGAAAATCACCCACTTTAATAGAAAATTTTCACCCAAAATAGTTATTTTCATACAAAAATGCATTTCTTTAGTACCACCGACGGAGGCCAAAGGCCGAAACTACTACTCGGCTGGGAGCGGCTACTTAGTGCCGAGGTGCTGTGGCATTCCAGTTGGCCATCGACCCATTAAAGTTTGAAAATCACCCACTTTAATAGAAAATTTTCACCCAAAATAGTTATTTTCATACAAAAATGCATTTCTTTAGTACCACCGACAGAGGCCAAAGGCCGAAACTACTACTCGGCTGGGAGCGGCTACTTAGTGCCGAGGTGCTGTGGCATTCCAGTTGGCCATCGAACCATTAAAGTTTGAAAATCACCCACTTTAATAGAAAATTTTCACCCAAAATAGTTATTTTCATACAAAAATGCATTTCTTTAGTACCACCGACGGAGGCCAAAGGCCGAAACTACTACTCGGCTGGGAGCGGCTACTTAGTGCCGAGGTGCTGTGGCATTCCAGTTGGCCATCGACTCATCAAAGTTTGAAAATCACCCACTTTAATAGAAAATTTTCACCCAAAATAGTTATTTTCATACAAAAATGCATTTCTTTAGTACCACCGACGGAGGCCAAAGGCCGAAACTACTACTCGGCTGGGAGCGGCTACTTAGTGCCGAGGTGCTGTGGCATTCCAGTTGGCCATCGACCCATTAAAGTTTGAAAATCACCCACTTTAATAGAAAATTTTCACCCAAAATAGTTATTTTCATACAAAAATGCATTTCTTTAGTACCACCGACAGAGGCCAAAGGCCGAAACTACTACTCGGCTGGGAGCGGCTACTTAGTGCCGAGGTGCTGTGGCATTCCAGTTGGCCATCGACCCATTAAAGTTTGAAAATCACCCACTTTAATAGAAAATTTTCACCCAAAATAGTTATTTTCATACAAAAATGCATTTCTTTAGTACCACCGACGGAGGCCAAAGGCCGAAACTACTACTCGGCTGGGAGCGGCTACTTAGTGCCGAGGTGCTGTGGCATTCCAGTTGGCCATCGACTCATCAAAGTTTGAAAATCACCCACTTTAATAGAAATTTTTCACCCAAAATAGGACTTTTCATACAAAAATGCATTTTTTTAGTACCACCGGTGGAGGCCAAAGGCCAAAAAAATTGCTCATCTGTGAATGGCATCGTGTCACGTAGATATTCAGGTCCCTGAGAAAAATCAAACATTTTGAAATTTCTAATTGCCGGCCGAGTTATTGACGATTGATCAAGGCCAACTTTGTATGAACATTTTGTACTGAAAATCGATTTCCTATAGAAGCCCTCCGCAAGTACTGCCTGCCGCAAATACCTACCGGGTGAACGACCCGAGTCATTATATATATATAAAGCTGCAATCCGGTATACTCACTGATCTATTCATCCATACGTTTTCTCCGAAACGGTAAGATTTGGACGAAAATGATGTATGAGAAAGTTGTAGGAAATGTATGAATTACAGCCATCCTATGAAGCCGATTTTTGAATTTCGAACGCGTTCCACTACGCGAGGGTGCTAACTCTGTCGTTTACCGACCGATTTGGATGAAATTTTCACCCGGCCTTTTCTTCGACACGCCATTTTCGGTTCCGCCGACGGTCGTTCCAAATTCAAAATACCACCGGAGCTATAGCCCTCCGAAAATCGGCCTTTTTTCGACCTCTACGCAAAAAAGTCGGCAGCCAACTGGGCGCATGCCAGGGACCAGCCGTAAACGGCATCGTGTCGTCAAAGGACCCAGGTATATGAGAAAAATCCGACATTCTGACATTTCAAGATGGCGGCTGAGATATTGGCTTTCAAAGGTGTCAAATTTACTATGGAGAATTTCTACAAAAAATTTGTACTGAAAATCATCTTTTTCGTAGAAAATCTTAATTTTTTTGTACCATCGATAGAGGCTAAGCGCCAAAATGAGTACTTGGCTGAGAATGGCGTCACCACGCCGAGGTGCTGTGGCATTCCAGTTGGCCATCGACCCATTAAAGTTTGAAAATCACCCACTTTAATAGAAAAATTTCACCCGAAATAGTTATTTTCATACAAAAATGCATTTCTTTAGTACCACCGTTGGAGGCCAAAGGCCAAAACTACTACTCGGCTGGGAGCGGCTACTTAGTGCCGAGGTGCTGTGGCATTCCAGTTGGCCATCGACTCATTAAAGTTTGAAAATCACGCACTATAATAGAAAAATTTCACCCGAAATAGTTATTTTCATACAAAAATGCATTTCTTTAGTACCACCGACGGAGGCCAAAGGTCAAAAAAATTGCTCATCTGTGAATGGCATCGTGTCACGTAGATATTCAGGTCCCTGAGAAAAATCAAACATTTTGAAGTTTCTAATTGCCGGCCGAGTTATTGACGATTGATCAAGGCCAACTTTGTATGAACATTTTGTACTGAAAATCGATTTCCTATAGAAGCCCTCCGCAAGTACTGCCTGCCGCAAATACCTACCGGGTGAACGACCCGAGTCATTATATATATATAAAGCTACAATGCGATATACTCACTGATCTAACATCCATACGTTTTCTCGGAAATGGCAAGAGTTGGACGATAATGATGTATGAGAAAGTTGTAGGGAATGTACGATATACAGCCATCCTATGGAGCCGATTTTTGAATTTCGAACGCGTTCCACTACGCGAGGGTGCTAACTCTGTCGTTTACCGACCGATTTGGATGAAATTTTCACCCGGCCTTTTCTTCGACACGCCATTTTCGGTTCCGCCGACGGTCGTTCCAAATTCAAAATACCACCGGAGATATAGCCCTCCGAAAATCGGCCTTTTTTCGACCTCTACGCAAAAAAGTCGGCAGCCAACTGGGCGCATGCCAGGGACCAGCCGTAAACGGCATCGTGTCGTCAAAGGACCCAGGTATATGAGAAAATTCCGACATTCTGACATTTCAAGATGGCGGCTGAGATATTGGCTTTCAAAGGTGTCAAATTTACTATGGAGAATTTCTACAAAAAATTTGTACTGAAAATCATCTTTTTCGTAGAAAATCTTAATTTTTTTGTACCATCGACAGAGGCTAAGCGCCAAAATGAGTACTTGGCTGAGAATGGCGTCACCACGCCGAGGTGCTGTGGCATTCCAGTTGGCCATCGACTCATTAAAGTTTGAAAATCACGCACTATAATAGAAAAATTTCACCCGAAATAGTTATTTTCATACAAAAATGCGTTTCTTTAGTACCACCGACGGAGGCCAAAGGCCGAAACTACTACTCGGCTGGGAGCGGCTACTCAGTGCCGAGGTGCTGTAGCATTCCAGTTGGCCATCGACCCATTAAAGTTTGAAAATCACCCACTTTAATAGAAAAAATTCACCCGAAATAGTTATTTTCATACAAAAATGCATTTCTTTAGTACCACCGACGGAGGCCAAAGGCCGAAACTACTACTCGGCTGGGAGCGGCTACTCAGTGCCGAGGTGCTGTAGCATTCCAGTTGGCCATCGACCCATTAAAGTTTGAAAATCACCCACTTTAATAGAAAAAATTCACCCGAAATAGTTATTTTCATACAAAAATGCATTTCTTTAGTACCACCGACGGAGGCCAAAGGCCGAAACTACTACTCGGCTGGGAGCGGCTACTCAGTGCCGAGGTGCTGTGGCATTCCAGTTGGCCATCGACTCATTAAAGTTTGAAAATCACGCACTATAATAGAAAAATTTCACCCGAAATAGTTATTTTCATACAAAAATGCGTTTCTTTAGTACCACCGACGGAGGCCAAAGGCCGAAACTACTACTCGGCTGGGAGCGGCTACTCAGTGCCGAGGTGCTGTAGCATTCCAGTTGGCCATCGACCCATTAAAGTTTGAAAATCACCCACTTTAATAGAAAAAATTCACCCGAAATAGTTATTTTCATACAAAAATGCATTTCTTTAGTACCACCGACGGAGGCCAAAGGCCGAAACTACTACTCGGCTGGGAGCGGCTACTCAGTGCCGAGGTGCTGTAGCATTCCAGTTGGCCATCGACCCATTAAAGTTTGAAAATCACCCACTTTAATAGAAAAAATTCACCCGAAATAGTTATTTTCATACAAAAATGCATTTCTTTAGTACCACCGACGGAGGCCAAAGGCCGAAACTACTACTCGGCTGGGAGCGGCTACTTAGTGCCGAGGTGCTGTGGCATTCCAGTTGGCCATCGACTCATCAAAGTTTGAAAATCACCCACTTTAATAGAAATTTTTCACCCAAAATAGGACTTTTCATACAAAAATGCATTTTTTTAGTACCACCGGTGGAGGCCAAAGGCCAAAAAAATTGCTCATCTGTGAATGGCATCGTGTCACGTAGATATTCAGGTCCCTGAGAAAAATCAAACATTTTGAAATTTCTAATTGCCGGCCGAGTTATTGACGATTGATCAAGGCCAACTTTGTATGAACATTTTGTACTGAAAATCGATTTCCTATAGAAGCCCTCCGCAAGTACTGCCTGCCGCAAATACCTACCGGGTGAACGACCCGAGTCATTATATATATATAAAGCTACAATGCGATATACTCACTGATCTAACATCCATACGTTTTCTCGGAAATGGCAAGAGTTGGACGATAATGATGTATGAGAAAGTTGTAGGGAATGTACGATATACAGCCATCCTATGGAGCCGATTTTTGAATTTCGAACGCGTTCCACTACGCGAGGGTGCTAACTCTGTCGTTTACCGACCGATTTGGATGAAATTTTCACCCGGCCTTTTCTTCGACACGCCATTTTCGGTTCCGCCGACGGTCGTTCCAAATTCAAAATACCACCGGAGATATAGCCCTCCGAAAATCGGCCTTTTTTCGACCTCTACGCAAAAAAGTCGGCAGCCAACTGGGCGCATGCCAGGGACCAGCCGTAAACGGCATCGTGTCGTCAAAGGACCCAGGTATATGAGAAAATTCCGACATTCTGACATTTCAAGATGGCGGCTGAGATATTGGCTTTCAAAGGTGTCAAATTTACTATGGAGAATTTCTACAAAAAATTTGTACTGAAAATCATCTTTTTCGTAGAAAATCTTAATTTTTTTGTACCATCGACAGAGGCTAAGCGCCAAAATGAGTACTTGGCTGAGAATGGCGTCACCACGCCGAGGTGCTGTGGCATTCCAGTTGGCCATCGACTCATTAAAGTTTGAAAATCACGCACTATAATAGAAAAATTTCACCCGAAATAGTTATTTTCATACAAAAATGCGTTTCTTTAGTACCACCGACGGAGGCCAAAGGCCGAAACTACTACTCGGCTGGGAGCGGCTACTCAGTGCCGAGGTGCTGTAGCATTCCAGTTGGCCATCGACCCATTAAAGTTTGAAAATCACCCACTTTAATAGAAAAAATTCACCCGAAATAGTTATTTTCATACAAAAATGCATTTCTTTAGTACCACCGACGGAGGCCAAAGGCCGAAACTACTACTCGGCTGGGAGCGGCTACTCAGTGCCGAGGTGCTGTGGCATTCCAGTTGGCCATCGACTCATTAAAGTTTGAAAATCACGCACTTTAATAGAAAATTTTCACCCGAAATAGGATTTTTCATACAAAAATGCATTTCTTTAGTACCACCGACGGAGGCCAAAGGCCGAAACTACTACTCGGCTGGGAGCGGCTACTTAGTGCCGAGGTGCTGTGGCATTCCAGTTGGCCATCGACTCATCAAAGTTTGAAAATCACCCACTTTAATAGAAAATTTTCACCCAAAATAGGATTTTTCATACAAAAATGCATTTCTTTAGTACCACCGACGGAGGCCAAAGGCCGAAACTACTACTCGGCTGGGAGCGGCTACTCAGTGCCGAGGTGCTGTAGCATTCCAGTTGGCCATCGACTCATTAAAGTTTGAAAATCACGCACTATAATAGAAAAATTTCACCCGAAATAGTTATTTTCATACAAAAATGCGTTTCTTTAGTACCACCGACGGAGGCCAAAGGCCGAAACTACTACTCGGCTGGGAGCGGCTACTCAGTGCCGAGGTGCTGTGGCATTCCAGTTGGCCATCGACTCATTAAAGTTTGAAAATCACGCACTATAATAGAAAAATTTCACCCGAAATAGTTATTTTCATACAAAAATGCGTTTCTTTAGTACCACCGACGGAGGCCAAAGGCCGAAACTACTACTCGGCTGGGAGCGGCTACTCAGTGCCGAGGTGCTGTGGCATTCCAGTTGGCCATCGACTCATTAAAGTTTGAAAATCACGCACTATAATAGAAAATTTTCACCCAAAATAGTTATTTTCATACAAAAATGCATTTCTTTAGTACCACCGACGGAGGCCAAAGGCCAAAAAAATTGCTCATCTGTGAATGGCATCGTGTCACGTAGATATTCAGGTCCCTGAGAAAAATCAAACATTTTGAAATTTCCAATTGCCGGCCGAGCTATTGACGATTGATGAAGGCCAACTTTGTATGAACATTTTGTACTGAAAATCGATTTCCTTATAGAAGCCCTCCGCAAGTACTGCCTGCCGCAAATACCTACCGGGTGAACGACCCGAGTCATTATATATATATAAAGCTACAATGCGATATACTCACTGATCTAACATCCATACGTTTTCTCGGAAATGGCAAGAGTTGGACGAAAATGATGTATGAGAAAGTTGTAGGGAATGTACGATATACAGCCATCCTATGGAGCCGATTTTTGAATTTCGAACGCGTTCCACTACGCGAGGGTGCTAACTCTGTCGTTTACCGACCGATTTGGATGAAATTTTCACCCGGCCTTTTCTTCGACACGCCATTTTCGGTTCCGCCGACGGTCGTTCCAAATTCAAAATACCACCGGAGCTATAGCCCTCCGAAAATCGGCCTTTTTTCGACCTCTACGCAAAAAAGTCGGCAGCCAACTGGGCGCATGCCAGGGACCAGCGGTAAACGGCATCGTGTCGTCAAAGGACCCAGGTATATGAGAAAAATCCGACATTCTGACATTTCAAGATGGCGGCCGAGATATTGGCTTTCAAAGGTGTCAAATTTACTATGGAGAATTTCTACAAAAAATTTGTACTGAAAATCATCTTTTTCGTAGAAAATCTTAATTTTTTTGTACTATCGATGGAGGCTAAGCGCCGAAATGAGTACTTGGCTGGGAATGGCGTCACCACGCCGAGGTGCTGTGGCATTCCAGTTGGCCATCGACTCATTAAAGTTTGAAAATCACGCACTTTAATAGAAAATTTTCACCCGAAATAGGATTTTTCATACAAAAATGCATTTCTTTAGTACCACCGACGGAGGCCAAAGGCCGAAACTACTACTCGGTTGGGAGCGGCTACTTAGTGCCGAGGTGCTGTGGCATTCCAGTTGGCCATCGACTCATCAAAGTTTGAAAATCACGCACTATAATAGAAAAATTTCACCCGAAATAGTTATTTTCATACAAAAATGCATTTCTTTAGTACCACCGACGGAGGCCAAAGGCCGAAACTACTACTCGGCTGGGAGCGGCTACTCAGTGCCGAGGTGCTGTAGCATTCCAGTTGGCCATCGACCCATTAAAGTTTGAAAATCACCCACTTTAATAGAAAAAATTCACCCGAAATAGTTATTTTCATACAAAAATGCATTTCTTTAGTACCACCGACGGAGGCCAAAGGCCGAAACTACTACTCGGCTGGGAGCGGCTACTCAGTGCCGAGGTGCTGTGGCATTCCAGTTGGCCATCGACTCATTAAAGTTTGAAAATCACGCACTTTAATAGAAAATTTTCACCCGAAATAGGATTTTTCATACAAAAATGCATTTCTTTAGTACCACCGACGGAGGCCAAAGGCCGAAACTACTACTCGGCTGGGAGCGGCTACTTAGTGCCGAGGTGCTGTGGCATTCCAGTTGGCCATCGACTCATCAAAGTTTGAAAATCACGCACTATAATAGAAAAATTTCACCCGAAATAGTTATTTTCATACAAAAATGCATTTCTTTAGTACCACCGACGGAGGCCAAAGGCCGAAACTACTACTCGGCTGGGAGCGGCTACTCAGTGCCGAGGTGCTGTAGCATTCCAGTTGGCCATCGACCCATTAAAGTTTGAAAATCACCCACTTTAATAGAAAAAATTCACCCGAAATAGTTATTTTCATACAAAAATGCATTTCTTTAGTACCACCGACGGAGGCCAAAGGCCGAAACTACTACTCGGCTGGGAGCGGCTACTTAGTGCCGAGGTGCTGTGGCATTCCAGTTGGCCATCGACTCATCAAAGTTTGAAAATCACGCACTATAATAGAAAAATTTCACCCGAAATAGTTATTTTCATACAAAAATGCATTTCTTTAGTACCACCGACGGAGGCCAAAGGCCGAAACTACTACTCGGCTGGGAGCGGCTACTCAGTGCCGAGGTGCTGTAGCATTCCAGTTGGCCATCGACCCATTAAAGTTTGAAAATCACCCACTTTAATAGAAAAAATTCACCCGAAATAGTTATTTTCATACAAAAATGCATTTCTTTAGTACCACCGACGGAGGCCAAAGGCCGAAACTACTACTCGGCTGGGAGCGGCTACTCAGTGCCGAGGTGCTGTAGCATTCCAGTTGGCCATCGACCCATTAAAGTTTGAAAATCACCCACTTTAATAGAAAAAATTCACCCGAAATAGTTATTTTCATACAAAAATGCATTTCTTTAGTACCACCGACGGAGGCCAAAGGCCGAAACTACTACTCGGCTGGGAGCGGCTACTCAGTGCCGAGGTGCTGTGGCATTCCAGTTGGCCATCGACTCATTAAAGTTTGAAAATCACGCACTTTAATAGAAAATTTTCACCCGAAATAGGATTTTTCATACAAAAATGCATTTCTTTAGTACCACCGACGGAGGCCAAAGGCCGAAACTACTACTCGGCTGGGAGCGGCTACTCAGTGCCGAGGTGCTGTGGCATTCCAGTTGGCCATCGACTCATTAAAGTTTGAAAATCACGCACTTTAATAGAAAATTTTCACCCGAAATAGGATTTTTCATACAAAAATGCATTTCTTTAGTACCACCGACGGAGGCCAAAGGCCGAAACTACTACTCGGCTGGGAGCGGCTACTTAGTGCCGAGGTGCTGTGGCATTCCAGTTGGCCATCGACTCATCAAAGTTTGAAAATCACCCACTTTAATAGAAAATTTTCACCCAAAATAGGATTTTTCATACAAAAATGCATTTCTTTAGTACCACCGACGGAGGCCAAAGGCCGAAACTACTACTCGGCTGGGAGCGGCTACTTAGTGCCGAGGTGCTGTGGCATTCCAGTTGGCCATCGACTCATCAAAGTTTGAAAATCACGCACTATAATAGAAAAATTTCACCCGAAATAGTTATTTTCATACAAAAATGCATTTCTTTAGTACCACCGACGGAGGCCAAAGGCCGAAACTACTACTCGGCTGGGAGCGGCTACTCAGTGCCGAGGTGCTGTAGCATTCCAGTTGGCCATCGACCCATTAAAGTTTGAAAATCACCCACTTTAATAGAAAAAATTCACCCGAAATAGTTATTTTCATACAAAAATGCATTTCTTTAGTACCACCGACGGAGGCCAAAGGCCGAAACTACTACTCGGCTGGGAGCGGCTACTCAGTGCCGAGGTGCTGTAGCATTCCAGTTGGCCATCGACCCATTAAAGTTTGAAAATCACCCACTTTAATAGAAAAAATTCACCCGAAATAGTTATTTTCATTCAAAAATGCATTTCTTTAGTACCACCGACGGAGGCCAAAGGCCGAAACTACTACTCGGCTGGGAGCGGCTACTCAGTGCCGAGGTGCTGTGGCATTCCAGTTGGCCATCGACTCATTAAAGTTTGAAAATCACGCACTTTAATAGAAAATTTTCACCCGAAATAGGATTTTTCATACAAAAATGCATTTCTTTAGTACCACCGACGGAGGCCAAAGGCCGAAACTACTACTCGGCTGGGAGCGGCTACTTAGTGCCGAGGTGCTGTGGCATTCCAGTTGGCCATCGACTCATCAAAGTTTGAAAATCACCCACTTTAATAGAAAATTTTCACCCAAAATAGGATTTTTCATACAAAAATGCATTTCTTTAGTACCACCGACGGAGGCCAAAGGCCGAAACTACTACTCGGCTGGGAGCGGCTACTCAGTGCCGAGGTGCTGTAGCATTCCAGTTGGCCATCGACTCATTAAAGTTTGAAAATCACGCACTATAATAGAAAAATTTCACCCGAAATAGTTATTTTCATACAAAAATGCGTTTCTTTAGTACCACCGACGGAGGCCAAAGGCCGAAACTACTACTCGGCTGGGAGCGGCTACTCAGTGCCGAGGTGCTGTGGCATTCCAGTTGGCCATCGACTCATTAAAGTTTGAAAATCACGCACTATAATAGAAAAATTTCACCCGAAATAGTTATTTTCATACAAAAATGCGTTTCTTTAGTACCACCGACGGAGGCCAAAGGCCGAAACTACTACTCGGCTGGGAGCGGCTACTCAGTGCCGAGGTGCTGTGGCATTCCAGTTGGCCATCGACTCATTAAAGTTTGAAAATCACGCACTATAATAGAAAATTTTCACCCAAAATAGTTATTTTCATACAAAAATGCATTTCTTTAGTACCACCGACGGAGGCCAAAGGCCAAAAAAATTGCTCATCTGTGAATGGCATCGTGTCACGTAGATATTCAGGTCCCTGAGAAAAATCAAACATTTTGAAATTTCCAATTGCCGGCCGAGCTATTGACGATTGATGAAGGCCAACTTTGTATGAACATTTTGTACTGAAAATCGATTTCCTTATAGAAGCCCTCCGCAAGTACTGCCTGCCGCAAATACCTACCGGGTGAACGACCCGAGTCATTATATATATATAAAGCTACAATCCGATATACTCACTGACTGATCTAACATCCATACGTTTTCTCGGAAACGGTAAGATTTTGACGAAAATGATGTATGAGAAAGTTGTAGGAAATGTATGAATTACAGCCATCCTATGAAGCCGATTTTTGAATTTCGAACGCGTTCCACTACGCGAAGGTGCTAACTCTGTAGTTTACCTGCCGATTTGGATGAAATTTTGATAGAAGGGTGTTTTAGTGATCCGATTGAAAAAAAAAATTTTGGTTGTTCGAAATTCAAAATGGCGGCGGAGATATAGCCGACCGAAAAATCGACCTTTGCGCAAAAAAGTCGGCAGCCAACTGGGCATATGCTGGAGATATGCCGTAAGCGGCATCGCGTTGCCAAAGGACCCAGGTATATGAGAAAAATCCGACATCTTGGAATTTCAAGATGGCGGCCGAGATATTGATGATTGAAAATGACAAATTTTTGTATGGAGATTTAGTACTAAAATTGACTTTTCAATAGAGAAATGAGACAAACTTGCGAGGCTGGAGGCCGAGCTTCGCGAAGCAGGCACAAAAAGTTCTGCCGCGGCGAGGCCGAAGGCCGAGCTCCGTTTAGGCCGAGGCCGAAGGCCGAGACCATTCAAATTGCGGCGCAAAAGTACCAGCGCAAGAGCAAAAAGGGACAAACTTGCGAGGCCGCAGGCCGAGCTCCGCAGAGCGGGCACGAGAAACCCCGCCGCGGCGAGGCCGAAGGCCGAGCTCCGTCCAGGCCGAGGCCGAAGGCCGAGACCGTTCAGGTTACGGTGCACAAGTACCAGCGCAAGAGCAAAAAGGGACAAACTCGCGAGGCCGGAGGCCGAGCTCCGCGGAGCGGGCACGAGGAACCCCGCCGCGGCGAGGCCGAAGGCCGAGCTCCGTCCAGGCCGAGGCCGAAGGCCGAGACCATACATGTTCCCATGCAACAATTCACTACAATAAGTGTCTAGCGAGGCCCTAGGCCGAGCGCCGCGGAGAGCGCAGCTCGGAGCGGCTGGGGGTTGGCGCGCGTAAGCGCGCAGGGGGCTCGCCCCCTAGTTATATATATATAAAGCTGCAATCCGGTATACTCACTGATCTATTCATCCATACGTTTTCTCCGAAACGGTAAGATTTGGACGAAAATGATGTATGAGAAAGTTGTAGGAAATGTATGAATTACAGCCATCCTATGAAGCCGATTTTTGAATTTCGAACGCGTTCCACTACGCGAGGGTGCTAACTCTGTCGTTTACCGACCGATTTGGATGAAATTTTCACCCGGCCTTTTCTTCGACACGCCATTTTCGGTTCCGCCGACGGTCGTTCCAAATTCAAAATACCACCGGAGCTATAGCCCTCCGAAAATCGGCCTTTTTTCGACCTCTACGCAAAAAAGTCGGCAGCCAACTGGGCGCATGCCAGGGACCAGCCGTAAACGGCATCGTGTCGTCAAAGGACCCAGGTATATGAGAAAAATCCGACATTCTGACATTTCAAGATGGCGGCTGAGATATTGGCTTTCAAAGGTGTCAAATTTACTATGGAGAATTTCTACAAAAAATTTGTACTGAAAATCATCTTTTTCGTAGAAAATCTTAATTTTTTTGTACCATCGATAGAGGCTAAGCGCCAAAATGAGTACTTGGCTGAGAATGGCGTCACCACGCCGAGGTGCTGTGGCATTCCAGTTGGCCATCGACCCATTAAAGTTTGAAAATCACCCACTTTAATAGAAAAATTTCACCCGAAATAGTTATTTTCATACAAAAATGCATTTCTTTAGTACCACCGTTGGAGGCCAAAGGCCAAAACTACTACTCGGCTGGGAGCGGCTACTTAGTGCCGAGGTGCTGTGGCATTCCAGTTGGCCATCGACTCATTAAAGTTTGAAAATCACGCACTATAATAGAAAAATTTCACCCGAAATAGTTATTTTCATACAAAAATGCATTTCTTTAGTACCACCGACGGAGGCCAAAGGCCGAAACTACTACTCGGCTGGGAGCGGCTACTTAGTGCCGAGGTGCTGTGGCATTCCAGTTGGCCATCGACCCATTAAAGTTTGAAAATCACCCACTTTAATAGAAAAATTTCACCCGAAATAGTTATTTTCATACAAAAATGCATTTCTTTAGTACCACCGTTGGAGGCCAAAGGCCAAAACTACTACTCGGCTGGGAGCGGCTACTTAGTGCCGAGGTGCTGTGGCATTCCAGTTGGCCATCGACTCATTAAAGTTTGAAAATCACGCACTATAATAGAAAAATTTCACCCGAAATAGTTATTTTCATACAAAAATGCATTTCTTTAGTACCACCGACGGAGGCCAAAGGTCAAAAAAATTGCTCATCTGTGAATGGCATCGTGTCACGTAGATATTCAGGTCCCTGAGAAAAATCAAACATTTTGAAGTTTCTAATTGCCGGCCGAGTTATTGACGATTGATCAAGGCCAACTTTGTATGAACATTTTGTACTGAAAATCGATTTCCTATAGAAGCCCTCCGCAAGTACTGCCTGCCGCAAATACCTACCGGGTGAACGACCCGAGTCATTATATATATATAAAGCTACAATGCGATATACTCACTGATCTAACATCCATACGTTTTCTCGGAAATGGCAAGAGTTGGACGAAAATGATGTATGACAAAGTTGTAGGGAATGTACGATATACGGCCATCCTATGGAGCCGATTTTTGAATTTCGAACGCGTTCCACTACGCGAGGGTGCTAACTCTGTCGTTTACCGACCGATTTGGATGAAATTTTCACCCGGCCTTTTCTTCGACACGCCATTTTCGGTTCCGCCGACGGTCGTTCCAAATTCAAAATACCACCGGAGCTATAGCCCTCCGAAAATCGGCCTTTTTTCGACCTCTACGCAAAAAAGTCGGCAGCCAACTGGGCGCATGCCAGGGACCAGCCGTAAACGGCATCGTGTCGTCAAAGGACCCAGGTATATGAGAAAAATCCGACATTCTGACATTTCAAGATGGCGGCCGAGATATTGGCTTTCAAAGGTGTCAAATTTACTATGGAGAATTTCTACAAAAAATTTGTACTGAAAATCATCTTTTTCGTAGAAAATCGTAATTTTTTTGTACTATCGATGGAGGCTAAGCGCCGAAATGAGTACTTGGCTGGGAATGGCGTCACCACGCCGAGGTACTGTAGCATTCCAGTTGGCCATCGACCCATTAAAGTTTGAAAATCACCCACTTTAATAGAAAATTTTCACCCGAAATAGGATTTTTCATACAAAAATGCATTTCTTTAGTACCACCGACGGAGGCCAAAGGCCGAAACTACTACTCGGCTGGGAGCGGCTAC
Source organism: Yponomeuta sedellus (assembly GCA_934045075.1). Lineage (NCBI taxonomy): Eukaryota > Metazoa > Arthropoda > Insecta > Lepidoptera > Yponomeutidae > Yponomeuta > Yponomeuta sedellus. The sequence continues at coordinate 8,253,515 of OW203724.1, read as the reverse complement.
TTAGTGCCGAGGTGCTGTGGCATTCCAGTTGGCCATCGACTCATCAGAGTTTGAAAATCACCCACTTTAATAGAAAATTTTCACCCGAAATAGGATTTTTCATACAAAAATGCATTTCTTTAGTACCACCGACGGAGGCCAAAGGCCGAAACTACTACTCGGCTGGGAGCGGCTACTTAGTGCCGAGGTGCTGTGGCATTCCAGTTGGCCATCGACTCATCAAAGTTTGAAAATCACCCACTTTAATAGAAAATTTTCACCCGAAATAGGATTTTTCATACAAAAATGCATTTCTTTAGTACCACCGACGGAGGCCAAAGGCCGAAACTACTACTCGGCTGGGAGCGGCTACTTAGTGCCGAGGTGCTGTGGCATTCCAGTTGGCCATCGACTCATCAGAGTTTGAAAATCACCCACTTTAATAGAAAATTTTCACCCGAAATAGGATTTTTCATACAAAAATGCATTTCTTTAGTACCACCGACGGAGGCCAAAGGCCGAAACTACTACTCGGCTGGGAGCGGCTACTTAGTGCCGAGGTGCTGTGGCATTCCAGTTGGCCATCGACTCATCAAAGTTTGAAAATCACCCACTTTAATAGAAAATTTTCACCCGAAATAGGATTTTTCATACAAAAATGCATTTCTTTAGTACCACCGACGGAGGCCAAAGGCCGAAACTACTACTCGGCTGGGAGCGGCTACTTAGTGCCGAGGTGCTGTGGCATTCCAGTTGGCCATCGACTCATCAGAGTTTGAAAATCACCCACTTTAATAGAAAATTTTCACCCGAAATAGGATTTTTCATACAAAAATGCATTTCTTTAGTACCACCGACGGAGGCCAAAGGCCGAAACTACTACTCGGCTGGGAGCGGCTACTTAGTGCCGAGGTGCTGTGGCATTCCAGTTGGCCATCGACTCATCAAAGTTTGAAAATCACCCACTTTAATAGAAAATTTTCACCCGAAATAGGATTTTTCATACAAAAATGCATTTCTTTAGTACCACCGACGGAGGCCAAAGGCCGAAACTACTACTCGGCTGGGAGCGGCTACTTAGTGCCGAGGTGCTGTGGCATTCCAGTTGGCCATCGACTCATCAAAGTTTGAAAATCACCCACTTTAATAGAAAATTTTCACCCGAAATAGGATTTTTCATACAAAAATGCATTTCTTTAGTACCACCGACGGAGGCCAAAGGCCAAAAAAATTGCTCATCTGTGAATGGCATCGTGTCACGTAGATATTCAGGTCCCTGAGAAAAATCAAACATTTTGAAATTTCTAATTGCCGGCCGAGTTATTGACGATTGATCAAGGCCAACTTTGTATGAACATTTTGTACTGAAAATCGATTTCCTATAGAAGCCCTCCGCAAGTACTGCCTGCCGCAAATACCTACCGGGTGAACGACCCGAGTCATTATATATATATAAAAAAAAAAAAGCTACAATCCGGTATACTCACTGATCTATTCATCCATACGTTTTCTCGGAAACGGTAAGATTTGGACGAAAATGATGTATGAGAAAGTTGTAGGAAATGTATGAATTACAGCCATCCTATGAAGCCGATTTTTGAATTTCGAACACGTTCCACTACGCGAGGGTGCTAACTCTGGCGTTTACCGACCGATTTGGATGAAAATTTGATAGAATGGTGATTTAGTAATCCGATTGAAAAAAAAAATTTTGGTTGTTCGAAATTCAAAATGGCGGCGCAGATATAGCCGACCCAAAAATCGACCTTTGCGCAAAAAAGTCGGCAGCCAACTGGGCATATGCTGGAGATATGCCGTAAACGGCATCGCGTTGCCAAAGGACCCAGGTATATGAGAAAAATCCGACATCTTGGAATTTCAAGATGGCGTCCGAGATATTGATGATTGAAAATGACAAATTTTTGTATGGAGATTTAGTACTAAAATTGACTTTTCAATAGAGAAATGAGACAAACTTGCGAGGCCGGAGGCCGAGCTTCGCGAAGCGGGCACAAAAAGTTCTGCCGCGGCGAGGCCGAAGGCCGAGCTCCGTTTTGGCCGAGGCCAAAGGCCGAGACCATACAAATTGCGGCGCACAAGTACCAGCGCAAGAGCAAAAAGGGACAAACTTGCGAGGCCGCAGGCCGAGCTCCGCGGAGCGGGCACGAGAAATCCCGCCGCGGCGAGGCCGAAGGCCGAGCTCCGTCCAGGCCGAGGCCGAAGGCCGAGAACGTTCAGGTTACGGCGGACAAGTACCAGCGCAAGAGCAAAGAGGGACAAACTTGCGAGGCCGAAGGCCGAGCTCCGCGGAGCGGGCACTAAGAACCCCGCTGCGGTGAGGCCGAAGGCCGAGCTTCGTCCAGGCCGAGGCCGAAGGCCGAGACCGTTTAGTTTACGGCACACAAGTGCCAGCGCAAGAGCAAAAAGAGACAAACTTGCGAGGCCGGAGGCCGAGCTCCGCGGAGCGGGCACGAGAAACCCCGCCGCGGCGAGGCCGAAGGCCGAGCTCCGTCCAGGCCGAGGCCGAAGGCCGAGACCATACATGTTCCCATGCAACAATTCCCTACAATAAGTGTCTAGCGAGGCCCTAGGCCGAGCGCCGCGGAGAGCGCAGCTCGGAGCGGCTGGGGGTTGGCGCGCGTAAGCGCGCAGGGGGCTCGCCCCCTAGTTATATATATATAAAGCTACAATCCGGTATACTCACTGATCTATTCATCCATACGTTTTCTCGGAAACGGTAAGATTTGGACGAAAATGATGTATGAGAAAGTTGTAGAAAATGTATGAATTACAGCCATCCTATGAAGCCGATTTTTGAATTTCGAACGCGTTCCACTACGCGAGGGTGCTAACTCTGTCGTTTACCGACCGATTTGGATGAAATTTTCACCCGGCCTTTTCTTCGACACGCCATTTTCGGTTCCGCCGACGGTCGTTCCAAATTCAAAATACCACCGGAGATATAGCCCTCTGAAAATCGGCCTTTTTTCGACCTCTACGCAAAAAAGTCGGCAGCCAACTGGGCGCATGCCAGGGACCAGCCGTAAACGGCATCGTGTCGTCAAAGGACCCAGGTATATGAGAAAAATCCGACATTCTGACATTTCAAGATGGCGGCCGAGATATTGGCTTTCAAAGGTGTCAAATTTACTATGGAGAATTTCTACAAAAAATTTGTACTGAAAATCATCTTTTTCATAGAAAATCGTAATTTTTTTGTACCATCGATGGAGGCTAAGCGCCAAAATGAGTACTTGGCTGAGAATGGCGTCACCACGCCGAGGTGCTGTGGCATTCCAGTTGGCCATCGACCCATTAAAGTTTGAAAATCACGCACTTTAATAGAAAAATTTCACCCAAAATAGTTATTTTCATACAAAAATGCATTTCTTTAGTACCACCGACGGAGGCCAAAGGCCAAAACTACTACTCGGCTGGGAGCGGCTACTCAGTGCCGAGGTGTTGTAGCATTCCAGTTGGCCATCGACTCATCAAAGGTTGAAAATCACGCACTTTAATAGAAAATTTTCACTCAAAATAGGACTTTTCATACAAAAATGCATTTCTTTAGTACCACCGACGGAGGCCAAAGGCCGAAACTACTACTTGGCTGGGAGCGGCTACTCAGTGCCGAGGTGCTGTGGCATTCCAGTTGGCCATAGACTCATCAAAGGTTGAAAATCACGCACTTTAATAGAAAAATTTCACCCGAAATAGTTATTTTCATACAAAAATGCGTTTCTTTAGTACCACCGACGGAGGCCAAAGGCCGAAACTACTACTCGGCTGGGAGCGGCTACTCAGTGCCGAGGTGCTGTAGCATTCCAGTTGGCCATCGACTCATTAAAGTTTGAAAATCACGCACTTTAATAGAAAATTTTCACCCGAAATAGGACTTTTCATACAAAAATGCATTTTTTTAGTACCACCGCTGGAGGCCAAAGGCCAAAAAAATTGCTCATCTGTGAATGGCATCGTGTCACGTAGATATTCAGGTCCCTGAGAAAAATCAAACATTTTGAAATTTCTAATTGCCGGCCGAGTCATTGACGAGTGATCAAGGCCAACTTTGTATGAACATTTTGTACTGAAAATCAATTTCCTTATAGAAGCCCTCCGCAAGTACTGCCTGCCGCAAATACCTACCGGGTGAACGACCCGAGTCATATTATATATATATAAAGCTACAATGCGATATACTCACTGATCTAACATCCATACGTTTTCTCGGAAATGGCAAGAGTTGGACGAAAATGATGTATGAGAAAATTGTAGGGAATGTACGATATACAGCCATCCTATGGAGCCGATTTTTGAATTTCGAACGCGTTCCACTACGCGAGGGTGCTAACTCTGTCGTTTACCGACCGATTTGGATGAAATTTTCACCCGGCCTTTTCTTCGACACGCCATTTTCGGTTCCGCCGACGGTCGTTCCAAATTCAAAATACCACCGGAGCTATAGCCCTCCGAAAATCGGCCTTTTTTCGACCTCTACGCAAAAAAGTCGGCAGCCAACTGGGCGCATGCCAGGGACCAGCGGTAAACGGCATCGTGTCGTCAAAGGACCCAGGTATATGAGAAAAATCCGACATTCTGACATTTCAAGATGGCGGCCGAGATATTGGCTTTCAAAGGTGTCAAATTTACTATGGAGAATTTCTACAAAAAATTTGTACTGAAAATCATCTTTTTCGTAGAAAATCTTAATTTTTTTGTACCATCGACAGAGGCTAAGCGCCAAAATGAGTACTTGGCTGAGAATGGCGTCACCACGCCGAGGTGCTGTGGCATTCCAGTTGGCCATCGACCCATTAAAGTTTGAAAATCACCCACTTTAATAGAAAATTTTCACCCGAAATAGTTATTTTCATACAAAAATGCGTTTCTTTAGTACCACCGACGGAGGCCAAAGGCCAAAACTACTACTCGGCTGGGAGCGGCTACTCAGTGCCGAGGTGCTGTAGCATTCCAGTTGGCCATCGACTCATTAAAGTTTGAAAATCACGCACTATAATAGAAAAATTTCACCCGAAATAGTTATTTTCATACAAAAATGCGTTTCTTTAGTACCACCGACGGAGGCCAAAGGCCGAAACTACTACTCGGCTGGGAGCGGCTACTTAGTGCCGAGGTGCTGTGGCATTCCAGTTGGCCATCGACTCATCAAAGTTTGAAAATCACCCACTTTAATAGAAAATTTTCACCCAAAATAGGATTTTTCATACAAAAATGCATTTCTTTAGTACCACCGATGGAGGCCAAAGGCCGAAACTACTACTCGGCTGGGAGCGGCTACTTAGTGCCGAGGTGCTGTGGCATTCCAGTTGGCCATCGACTCATCAAAGTTTGAAAATCACGCACTATAATAGAAAAATTTCACCCGAAATAGTTATTTTCATACAAAAATGCATTTCTTTAGTACCACCGACGGAGGCCAAAGGCCGAAACTACTACTCGGCTGGGAGCGGCTACTCAGTGCCGAGGTGCTGTAGCATTCCAGTTGGCCATCGACCCATTAAAGTTTGAAAATCACCCACTTTAATAGAAAAAATTCACCCGAAATAGTTATTTTCATACAAAAATGCATTTCTTTAGTACCACCGACGGAGGCCAAAGGCCGAAACTACTACTCGGCTGGGAGCGGCTACTCAGTGCCGAGGTGCTGTAGCATTCCAGTTGGCCATCGACCCATTAAAGTTTGAAAATCACCCACTTTAATAGAAAAAATTCACCCGAAATAGTTATTTTCATACAAAAATGCATTTCTTTAGTACCACCGACGGAGGCCAAAGGCCGAAACTACTACTCGGCTGGGAGCGGCTACTCAGTGCCGAGGTGCTGTGGCATTCCAGTTGGCCATCGACTCATTAAAGTTTGAAAATCACGCACTTTAATAGAAAATTTTCACCCGAAATAGGATTTTTCATACAAAAATGCATTTCTTTAGTACCACCGACGGAGGCCAAAGGCCGAAACTACTACTCGGCTGGGAGCGGCTACTTAGTGCCGAGGTGCTGTGGCATTCCAGTTGGCCATCGACTCATCAAAGTTTGAAAATCACCCACTTTAATAGAAAATTTTCACCCAAAATAGGACTTTTCATACAAAAATGCATTTTTTTAGTACCACCGACGGAGGCCAAAGGCCGAAACTACTACTCGGCTGGGAGCGGCTACTTAGTGCCGAGGTGCTGTGGCATTCCAGTTGGCCATCGACTCATCAAAGTTTGAAAATCACGCACTATAATAGAAAAATTTCACCCGAAATAGTTATTTTCATACAAAAATGCATTTCTTTAGTACCACCGACGGAGGCCAAAGGCCGAAACTACTACTCGGCTGGGAGCGGCTACTCAGTGCCGAGGTGCTGTAGCATTCCAGTTGGCCATCGACCCATTAAAGTTTGAAAATCACCCACTTTAATAGAAAAAATTCACCCGAAATAGTTATTTTCATACAAAAATGCATTTCTTTAGTACCACCGACGGAGGCCAAAGGCCGAAACTACTACTCGGCTGGGAGCGGCTACTCAGTGCCGAGGTGCTGTAGCATTCCAGTTGGCCATCGACCCATTAAAGTTTGAAAATCACCCACTTTAATAGAAAAAATTCACCCGAAATAGTTATTTTCATACAAAAATGCATTTCTTTAGTACCACCGACGGAGGCCAAAGGCCGAAACTACTACTCGGCTGGGAGCGGCTACTCAGTGCCGAGGTGCTGTGGCATTCCAGTTGGCCATCGACTCATTAAAGTTTGAAAATCACGCACTTTAATAGAAAATTTTCACCCGAAATAGGATTTTTCATACAAAAATGCATTTCTTTAGTACCACCGACGGAGGCCAAAGGCCGAAACTACTACTCGGCTGGGAGCGGCTACTTAGTGCCGAGGTGCTGTGGCATTCCAGTTGGCCATCGACTCATCAAAGTTTGAAAATCACCCACTTTAATAGAAAATTTTCACCCAAAATAGGACTTTTCATACAAAAATGCATTTTTTTAGTACCACCGGTGGAGGCCAAAGGCCAAAAAAATTGCTCATCTGTGAATGGCATCGTGTCACGTAAATATTCAGGTCCCTGAGAAAAATCAAACATTTTGAAATTTCTAATTGCCGGCCGAGTTATTGACGATTGATCAAGGCCAACTTTGTATGAACATTTTGTACTGAAAATCGATTTCCTATAGAAGCCCTCCGCAAGTACTGCCTGCCGCAAATACCTACCGGGTGAACGACCCGAGTCATTATATATATATAAAGCTACAATGCGATATACTCACTGATCTAACATCCATACGTTTTCTCGGAAATGGCAAGAGTTGGACGATAATGATGTATGAGAAAGTTGTAGGGAATGTACGATATACAGCCATCCTATGGAGCCGATTTTTGAATTTCGAACGCGTTCCACTACGCGAGGGTGCTAACTCTGTCGTTTACCGACCGATTTGGATGAAATTTTCACCCGGCCTTTTCTTCGACACGCCATTTTCGGTTCCGCCGACGGTCGTTCCAAATTCAAAATACCACCGGAGATATAGCCCTCCGAAAATCGGCCTTTTTTCGACCTCTACGCAAAAAAGTCGGCAGCCAACTGGGCGCATGCCAGGGACCAGCCGTAAACGGCATCGTGTCGTCAAAGGACCCAGGTATATGAGAAAATTCCGACATTCTGACATTTCAAGATGGCGGCTGAGATATTGGCTTTCAAAGGTGTCAAATTTACTATGGAGAATTTCTACAAAAAATTTGTACTGAAAATCATCTTTTTCGTAGAAAATCTTAATTTTTTTGTACCATCGACAGAGGCTAAGCGCCAAAATGAGTACTTGGCTGAGAATGGCGTCACCACGCCGAGGTGCTGTGGCATTCCAGTTGGCCATCGACTCATTAAAGTTTGAAAATCACGCACTATAATAGAAAAATTTCACCCGAAATAGTTATTTTCATACAAAAATGCGTTTCTTTAGTACCACCGACGGAGGCCAAAGGCCGAAACTACTACTCGGCTGGGAGCGGCTACTCAGTGCCGAGGTGCTGTAGCATTCCAGTTGGCCATCGACCCATTAAAGTTTGAAAATCACCCACTTTAATAGAAAAAATTCACCCGAAATAGTTATTTTCATACAAAAATGCATTTCTTTAGTACCACCGACGGAGGCCAAAGGCCGAAACTACTACTCGGCTGGGAGCGGCTACTCAGTGCCGAGGTGCTGTAGCATTCCAGTTGGCCATCGACCCATTAAAGTTTGAAAATCACCCACTTTAATAGAAAAAATTCACCCGAAATAGATATTTTCATACAAAAATGCATTTCTTTAGTACCACCGACGGAGGCCAAAGGCCGAAACTACTACTCGGCTGGGAGCGGCTACTCAGTGCCGAGGTGCTGTGGCATTCCAGTTGGCCATCGACTCATTAAAGTTTGAAAATCACGCACTATAATAGAAAAATTTCACCCGAAATAGTTATTTTCATACAAAAATGCGTTTCTTTAGTACCACCGACGGAGGCCAAAGGCCGAAACTACTACTCGGCTGGGAGCGGCTACTCAGTGCCGAGGTGCTGTAGCATTCCAGTTGGCCATCGACCCATTAAAGTTTGAAAATCACCCACTTTAATAGAAAAAATTCACCCGAAATAGTTATTTTCATACAAAAATGCATTTCTTTAGTACCACCGACGGAGGCCAAAGGCCGAAACTACTACTCGGCTGGGAGCGGCTACTCAGTGCCGAGGTGCTGTAGCATTCCAGTTGGCCATCGACCCATTAAAGTTTGAAAATCACCCACTTTAATAGAAAAAATTCACCCGAAATAGTTATTTTCATACAAAAATGCATTTCTTTAGTACCACCGACGGAGGCCAAAGGCCGAAACTACTACTCGGCTGGGAGCGGCTACTCAGTGCCGAGGTGCTGTAGCATTCCAGTTGGCCATCGACCCATTAAAGTTTGAAAATCACCCACTTTAATAGAAAAAATTCACCCGAAATAGATATTTTCATACAAAAATGCATTTCTTTAGTACCACCGACAGAGGCCAAAGGCCGAAACTACTACTCGGCTGGGAGCGGCTACTCAGTGCCGAGGTGCTGTGGCATTCCAGTTGGCCATCGACTCATTAAAGTTTGAAAATCACGCACTATAATAGAAAAATTTCACCCGAAATAGTTATTTTCATACAAAAATGCGTTTCTTTAGTACCACCGACGGAGGCCAAAGGCCGAAACTACTACTCGGCTGGGAGCGGCTACTCAGTGCCGAGGTGCTGTAGCATTCCAGTTGGCCATCGACCCATTAAAGTTTGAAAATCACCCACTTTAATAGAAAAAATTCACCCGAAATAGTTATTTTCATACAAAAATGCATTTCTTTAGTACCACCGACGGAGGCCAAAGGCCGAAACTACTACTCGGCTGGGAGCGGCTACTCAGTGCCGAGGTGCTGTAGCATTCCAGTTGGCCATCGACCCATTAAAGTTTGAAAATCACCCACTTTAATAGAAAAAATTCACCCGAAATAGTTATTTTCATACAAAAATGCATTTCTTTAGTACCACCGACGGAGGCCAAAGGCCGAAACTACTACTCGGCTGGGAGCGGCTACTTAGTGCCGAGGTGCTGTGGCATTCCAGTTGGCCATCGACTCATCAAAGTTTGAAAATCACCCACTTTAATAGAAATTTTTCACCCAAAATAGGACTTTTCATACAAAAATGCATTTTTTTAGTACCACCGGTGGAGGCCAAAGGCCAAAAAAATTGCTCATCTGTGAATGGCATCGTGTCACGTAGATATTCAGGTCCCTGAGAAAAATCAAACATTTTGAAATTTCTAATTGCCGGCCGAGTTATTGACGATTGATCAAGGCCAACTTTGTATGAACATTTTGTACTGAAAATCGATTTCCTATAGAAGCCCTCCGCAAGTACTGCCTGCCGCAAATACCTACCGGGTGAACGACCCGAGTCATTATATATATCGCACTGCTATTACAATAGTGTCGTAACTCAAAAAGTGTAGTTTTTCAGAAATAGCAAAAAACCGATTACAGGCTTCCTAGTTTAGCCTTTAAAAAATTTAAAGTACTCTATCTTTTCTTATTTGATCCAAAGCACATTCATACTTAAAAATAATTAAAATAAGTTACCGTTAATGATAGATTGTGTATTTTTGAGTTAACACACTATTGTTCTGAAAAAGTATGCTAAAACGCTGAATCATTTTTAATTGAGTACTTATTGAAAAAAAAATTTTTGTTACTGCGAGTTTTGATGATTGGTTAGATTTAAATTTTAAAAATTAATTTGTAGTTGCGTCATTTCCTCAACTTTATTTGCTTTCATAAACACAATTTAAATGACCACTTTATTCAGGTAGTTACAAAATAAAACGAAATATTAAACACACACTATGTATCCATATTATGTTTATTAAAAAACACGAAAAATCTCAGCTTATATAAAAACAGGCAACAAAAATATCTGTTGTTTTGAACTACACTTAAATAACATTAGCCTTAGGACGGATCATACATTGTTCTTAAGCTTAAGTTAACAAATATATGTACATCCTTACAAAATGCAGTCTTAAAAAAAGTTCATAACAAGGCGGAATCTAACATGTCTAAACAAATATCTAAACAAAGACACGATTCCGAAGAAGCTCGGGAACCTCTTGAACTGCTGAACGACTAGCAGAGTGGTCTTGACTTACGGCTTCCTGGTCCGCACTTCTCAAAGAACTGAAGCTCGAAGAGGAGCTGCTGGAGTTGCTGGAGCTACTCGAGCTGCTCGCAGAAGGGACGTTGGGACTTTACTAGATGGTTCAATTTTACACCATCAACAAATTTTACACCATCTTTACTAGATGGTGTAAAATTTGGATCGCAATCGGAATTATCGCAATCACTCTTACCGGAATGCAAAGGTGAATTAAAATATCGAGGTTGGTTTTTCTTGTTTGCTGAAGCAGCATTACCGCAGGCAGTCAGTGCAACGTTGATGTCGACTTCTTGTAGTACTGAATTTAGTATCGAAGGCGATGAGTTTAAATATTGCAATTCAGTCGTTTCCATTGGTAGTTCCGCTACTTGTAAACTGCTTGAGTTTTCATGTCCAGTACTAACCAATTTTGAGGTTGGCGGTTCAGAAGAAGAACATGTTGAAGATAGAAGTTCCTCTTCGCTCGCCATCTCATTCTCCTTATCAGGCTGCACAACAGACGCAGACTTCTTCGCCATCAAAACCAATAATCGACCACGCTGCATGATTAATCTAAAACGAAAACGATTGTTTTTCTGAATAGAAATTAAGCATAATCTAAAAATCATCTGTAGTGTATTAACTAAAAAAATACTATTTACACGAAAAATAAATGATTATTTAGCTACTACTGTAAGTTTAATTAACCATGCTATCCAACTAATTCAACCATAAACATGAAACGCCTATAATTTTAAGATTATAAACCAAAAAATGTAATAAAAGTTTTGAACCACCAATAGTGTATTATGTCTAAAAGTATTAAATAAACCAACAAGAACGTTCTAACTTTAAATTGTTATTCGGACTTACGAAAGTATGAATCAACTATAATGAAGGAATTAAAAATAACGCGTACGTGTTTATACTTTATTCAACAATTAAGTCACCTATAATGTGTTAACTCTAAATAGCAAAAACAAAACTCACATACCTGAGTCAGCTATACCGCAACAATTTGACTTAGTGTGGTCTAACGGTCGAACCGACCCGTGCGCACTTACCTAGTCATGAAGGCAACTAAAAATGGCGCGGTATTGGGGGTGCCGCTATTACTACCGGTCAGCCATCTATAGTGACTTACAACGCCATCTCGGAGTCATTTCTTGCACTATTTTTACCACGGTCTTATTGGTGGATAGACGAAAAAATTCTGCATATTTTGATGGTTTAATAATGAATTCGACATATTTTGAGTTACGACACTATTGTAATAGCAGTGCGATATATAAAGCTACAATGCGATATACTCACTGATCTAACATAATACGTTTTCTCGGAAATGGCACGAGTTGGACGAAAATGATGTATGACAAAGTTGTAGGGAATGTATGATATACGGCCATCCTATGGAGCCGATTTTTGAATTTCGAACGCGTTCCACTACGCGAGGGTGCTAACTCTGTCGTTTACCGACCGATTTGGATGAAAATTTGAAAGAATGGTGTTTTAGTGATCCGATTGAAAAAAAAAATTTTGGTAGTTCGAAATTCAAAATGGCGGCGCAGATATAGCCGACCGAAAAATCGACCTTTGCGCAAAAAAGTCGGCAGCCAACTGGGCATATGCTAGAGATATGCCGTAAGCGGCATCGTGTTGGCAAAGGACCCAGGTATATGAGAAAAATCCGACATCTTGGAATTTCAAGATGGCGGCCGAGATATTGATGATTGAAAATGACAAATTTTTGTATGGAGATTTAGTACTAAAATTGACTTTTCAATAGAGAAATGAGACAAACTTGCGAGGCCGGAGGCCGAGCTTCGCGAAGCAGGCACAAAAAGTTCTGCCGCGGCGAGGCCGAAGGCCGAGCTCCGTTTAGGCCGAGGCCGAAGGCCGAGACCATTCAAATTGCGGCGCACAAGTACCAGCGCAAGAGCAAAAAGGGACAATCTTGCGAGGCCGCAGGCCAAGCTCCGCGGACCGGGCACGAGAAACCCCGCCGCGGCGAGGCCGAAGGCCGAGCTCCGTTTAGGCCGAGGCCGAAGGCCGAGACCATTTAGGTTACGGCGCACAAGTACCAGCGCAAAAGCAAAAAGGGACAAACTTGCGAGGCCGGAGGCCGAGCTCCGCGAAGCGGGCACGAGACACTCCGCCACGGCGAGGCCGAAGGCCGAGCTCCGTCCAGGCCGAGGCCGAAGGCCGAGAAGGTTCAGGTTACGGCGGACAAGTACCAGCGCAAGAGCAAAAAGGGACAAACTTGCGAGGCCGCAGGCCGAGCTCCGCGGAGCGGGCACGAGAAACCCCGCCGCGGCGAGGCCGAAGGCCGAGCTCCATCCAGGCCGAGGCCGAAGGCCGAGACCATACATGTTCCCATGCAACAATTCACTACAATAAGTGTCTAGCGAGGCCCTAGGCCGAGCGCCGCGGAGAGCGCAGCTCGGAGAGGCTGGGGGTTGGCGCGCGTAAGCGCGCAGGGGGCTCGCCCCCTAGTTATATATATATAAAGCTACAATGCGATATACTCACTGATCTAACATCCATACGTTTTCTCGGAAATGGCAAGAGTTGGACGATAATGATGTATGAGAAAGTTGTAGGGAATGTACGATATACAGCCATCCTATGGAGCCGATTTTTGAATTTCGAACGCGTTCCACTACGCGAGGGTGCTAACTCTGTCGTTTACCGACCGATTTGGATGAAATTTTCACCCGGCCTTTTCTTCGACACGCCATTTTCGGTTCCGCCGACGGTCGTTCCAAATTCAAAATACCACCGGAGATATAGCCCTCCGAAAATCGGCCTTTTTTCGACCTCTACGCAAAAAAGTCGGCAGCCAACTGGGCGCATGCCAGGGACCAGCCGTAAACGGCATCGTGTCGTCAAAGGACCCAGGTATATGAGAAAATTCCGACATTCTGACATTTCAAGATGGCGGCTGAGATATTGGCTTTCAAAGGTGTCAAATTTACTATGGAGAATTTCTACAAAAAATTTGTACTGAAAATCATCTTTTTCGTAGAAAATCTTAATTTTTTTGTACCATCGACAGAGGCTAAGCGCCAAAATGAGTACTTGGCTGAGAATGGCGTCACCACGCCGAGGTGCTGTGGCATTCCAGTTGGCCATCGACTCATTAAAGTTTGAAAATCACGCACTATAATAGAAAAATTTCACCCGAAATAGTTATTTTCATACAAAAATGCGTTTCTTTAGTACCACCGACGGAGGCCAAAGGCCGAAACTACTACTCGGCTGGGAGCGGCTACTCAGTGCCGAGGTGCTGTAGCATTCCAGTTGGCCATCGACCCATTAAAGTTTGAAAATCACCCACTTTAATAGAAAAAATTCACCCGAAATAGTTATTTTCATACAAAAATGCATTTCTTTAGTACCACCGACGGAGGCCAAAGGCCGAAACTACTACTCGGCTGGGAGCGGCTACTCAGTGCCGAGGTGCTGTAGCATTCCAGTTGGCCATCGACCCATTAAAGTTTGAAAATCACCCACTTTAATAGAAAAAATTCACCCGAAATAGTTATTTTCATACAAAAATGCATTTCTTTAGTACCACCGACGGAGGCCAAAGGCCGAAACTACTACTCGGCTGGGAGCGGCTACTCAGTGCCGAGGTGCTGTGGCATTCCAGTTGGCCATCGACTCATTAAAGTTTGAAAATCACGCACTTTAATAGAAAATTTTCACCCGAAATAGGATTTTTCATACAAAAATGCATTTCTTTAGTACCACCGACGGAGGCCAAAGGCCGAAACTACTACTCGGCTGGGAGCGGCTACTTAGTGCCGAGGTGCTGTGGCATTCCAGTTGGCCATCGACTCATCAAAGTTTGAAAATCACGCACTATAATAGAAAAATTTCACCCGAAATAGTTATTTTCATACAAAAATGCATTTCTTTAGTACCACCGACGGAGGCCAAAGGCCGAAACTACTACTCGGCTGGGAGCGGCTACTCAGTGCCGAGGTGCTGTAGCATTCCAGTTGGCCATCGACCCATTAAAGTTTGAAAATCACCCACTTTAATAGAAAAAATTCACCCGAAATAGTTATTTTCATACAAAAATGCATTTCTTTAGTACCACCGACGGAGGCCAAAGGCCGAAACTACTACTCGGCTGGGAGCGGCTACTTAGTGCCGAGGTGCTGTGGCATTCCAGTTGGCCATCGACTCATCAAAGTTTGAAAATCACGCACTATAATAGAAAAATTTCACCCGAAATAGTTATTTTCATACAAAAATGCATTTCTTTAGTACCACCGACGGAGGCCAAAGGCCGAAACTACTACTCGGCTGGGAGCGGCTACTCAGTGCCGAGGTGCTGTAGCATTCCAGTTGGCCATCGACCCATTAAAGTTTGAAAATCACCCACTTTAATAGAAAAAATTCACCCGAAATAGTTATTTTCATACAAAAATGCATTTCTTTAGTACCACCGACGGAGGCCAAAGGCCGAAACTACTACTCGGCTGGGAGCGGCTACTCAGTGCCGAGGTGCTGTAGCATTCCAGTTGGCCATCGACCCATTAAAGTTTGAAAATCACCCACTTTAATAGAAAAAATTCACCCGAAATAGTTATTTTCATACAAAAATGCATTTCTTTAGTACCACCGACGGAGGCCAAAGGCCGAAACTTCTACTCGGCTGGGAGCGGCTACTCAGTGCCGAGGTGCTGTGGCATTCCAGTTGGCCATCGACTCATTAAAGTTTGAAAATCACGCACTTTAATAGAAAATTTTCACCCGAAATAGGATTTTTCATACAAAAATGCATTTCTTTAGTACCACCGACGGAGGCCAAAGGCCGAAACTACTACTCGGCTGGGAGCGGCTACTCAGTGCCGAGGTGCTGTGGCATTCCAGTTGGCCATCGACTCATTAAAGTTTGAAAATCACGCACTTTAATAGAAAATTTTCACCCGAAATAGGATTTTTCATACAAAAATGCATTTCTTTAGTACCACCGACGGAGGCCAAAGGCCGAAACTACTACTCGGCTGGGAGCGGCTACTTAGTGCCGAGGTGCTGTGGCATTCCAGTTGGCCATCGACTCATCAAAGTTTGAAAATCACCCACTTTAATAGAAAATTTTCACCCAAAATAGGATTTTTCATACAAAAATGCATTTCTTTAGTACCACCGACGGAGGCCAAAGGCCGAAACTACTACTCGGCTGGGAGCGGCTACTTAGTGCCGAGGTGCTGTGGCATTCCAGTTGGCCATCGACTCATCAAAGTTTGAAAATCACGCACTATAATAGAAAAATTTCACCCGAAATAGTTATTTTCATACAAAAATGCATTTCTTTAGTACCACCGACGGAGGCCAAAGGCCGAAACTACTACTCGGCTGGGAGCGGCTACTCAGTGCCGAGGTGCTGTAGCATTCCAGTTGGCCATCGACCCATTAAAGTTTGAAAATCACCCACTTTAATAGAAAAAATTCACCCGAAATAGTTATTTTCATACAAAAATGCATTTCTTTAGTACCACCGACGGAGGCCAAAGGCCGAAACTACTACTCGGCTGGGAGCGGCTACTCAGTGCCGAGGTGCTGTAGCATTCCAGTTGGCCATCGACCCATTAAAGTTTGAAAATCACCCACTTTAATAGAAAAAATTCACCCGAAATAGTTATTTTCATACAAAAATGCATTTCTTTAGTACCACCGACGGAGGCCAAAGGCCGAAACTACTACTCGGCTGGGAGCGGCTACTCAGTGCCGAGGTGCTGTGGCATTCCAGTTGGCCATCGACTCATTAAAGTTTGAAAATCACGCACTTTAATAGAAAATTTTCACCCGAAATAGGATTTTTCATACAAAAATGCATTTCTTTAGTACCACCGACGGAGGCCAAAGGCCGAAACTACTACTCGGCTGGGAGCGGCTACTTAGTGCCGAGGTGCTGTGGCATTCCAGTTGGCCATCGACTCATCAAAGTTTGAAAATCACCCACTTTAATAGAAAATTTTCACCCAAAATAGGATTTTTCATACAAAAATGCATTTCTTTAGTACCACCGACGGAGGCCAAAGGCCGAAACTACTACTCGGCTGGGAGCGGCTACTCAGTGCCGAGGTGCTGTAGCATTCCAGTTGGCCATCGACTCATTAAAGTTTGAAAATCACGCACTATAATAGAAAAATTTCACCCGAAATAGTTATTTTCATACAAAAATGCGTTTCTTTAGTACCACCGACGGAGGCCAAAGGCCGAAACTACTACTCGGCTGGGAGCGGCTACTCAGTGCCGAGGTGCTGTGGCATTCCAGTTGGCCATCGACTCATTAAAGTTTGAAAATCACGCACTATAATAGAAAAATTTCACCCGAAATAGTTATTTTCATACAAAAATGCGTTTCTTTAGTACCACCGACGGAGGCCAAAGGCCGAAACTACTACTCGGCTGGGAGCGGCTACTCAGTGCCGAGGTGCTGTGGCATTCCAGTTGGCCATCGACTCATTAAAGTTTGAAAATCACGCACTATAATAGAAAATTTTCACCCAAAATAGTTATTTTCATACAAAAATGCATTTCTTTAGTACCACCGACGGAGGCCAAAGGCCAAAAAAATTGCTCATCTGTGAATGGCATCGTGTCACGTAGATATTCAGGTCCCTGAGAAAAATCAAACATTTTGAAATTTCCAATTGCCGGCCGAGCTATTGACGATTGATGAAGGCCAACTTTGTATGAACATTTTGTACTGAAAATCGATTTCCTTATAGAAGCCCTCCGCAAGTACTGCCTGCCGCAAATACCTACCGGGTGAACGACCCGAGTCATTATATATATATAAAGCTACAATGCGATATACTCACTGATCTAACATCCATACGTTTTCTCGGAAATGGCAAGAGTTGGACGAAAATGATGTATGAGAAAGTTGTAGGGAATGTACGATATACAGCCATCCTATGGAGCCGATTTTTGAATTTCGAACGCGTTCCACTACGCGAGGGTGCTAACTCTGTCGTTTACCGACCGATTTGGATGAAATTTTCACCCGGCCTTTTCTTCGACACGCCATTTTCGGTTCCGCCGACGGTCGTTCCAAATTCAAAATACCACCGGAGCTATAGCCCTCCGAAAATCGGCCTTTTTTCGACCTCTACGCAAAAAAGTCGGCAGCCAACTGGGCGCATGCCAGGGACCAGCGGTAAACGGCATCGTGTCGTCAAAGGACCCAGGTATATGAGAAAAATCCGACATTCTGACATTTCAAGATGGCGGCTGAGATATTGGCTTTCAAAGGTGTCAAATTTACTATGGAGAATTTCTACAAAAAATTTGTACTGAAAATCATCTTTTTCGTAGAAAATCTTAATTTTTTTGTACCATCGATAGAGGCTAAGCGCCAAAATGAGTACTTGGCTGAGAATGGCGTCACCACGCCGAGGTGCTGTGGCATTCCAGTTGGCCATCGACCCATTAAAGTTTGAAAATCACCCACTTTAATAGAAAATTTTCACCCAAAATAGTTATTTTCATACAAAAATGCATTTCTTTAGTACCACCGACAGAGGCCAAAGGCCGAAACTACTACTCGGCTGGGAGCGGCTACTTAGTGCCGAGGTGCTGTGGCATTCCAGTTGGCCATCGACCCATTAAAGTTTGAAAATCACCCACTTTAATAGAAAATTTTCACCCAAAATAGTTATTTTCATACAAAAATGCATTTCTTTAGTACCACCGACGGAGGCCAAAGGCCGAAACTACTACTCGGCTGGGAGCGGCTACTTAGTGCCGAGGTGCTGTGGCATTCCAGTTGGCCATCGACCCATTAAAGTTTGAAAATCACCCACTTTAATAGAAAATTTTCACCCAAAATAGTTATTTTCATACAAAAATGCATTTCTTTAGTACCACCGACAGAGGCCAAAGGCCGAAACTACTACTCGGCTGGGAGCGGCTACTTAGTGCCGAGGTGCTGTGGCATTCCAGTTGGCCATCGACCCATTAAAGTTTGAAAATCACCCACTTTAATAGAAAATTTTCACCCAAAATAGTTATTTTCATACAAAAATGCATTTCTTTAGTACCACCGACGGAGGCCAAAGGCCGAAACTACTACTCGGCTGGGAGCGGCTACTTAGTGCCGAGGTGCTGTGGCATTCCAGTTGGCCATCGACTCATCAAAGTTTGAAAATCACCCACTTTAATAGAATTTTTTCACCCAAAATAGGACTTTTCATACAAAAATGCATTTTTTTAGTACCACCGGTGGAGGCCAAAGGCCAAAAAAATTGCTCATCTGTGAATGGCATCGTGTCACGTAGATATTCAGGTCCCTGAGAAAAATCAAACATTTTGAAATTTCTAATTGCCGGCCGAGTTATTGACGATTGATCAAGGCCAACTTTGTATGAACATTTTGTACTGAAAATCGATTTCCTATAGAAGCCCTCCGCAAGTACTGCCTGCCGCAAATACCTACCGGGTGAACGACCCGAGTCATTATATATATATAAAGCTACAATCCGGTATACTCACTGATCTATTCATCCATACGTTTTCTCGGAAACGGTAAGATTTGGACGAAAATGATGTATGAGAAAGTTGTAGAAAATGTATGAATTACAGCCATCCTATGAAGCCGATTTTTGAATTTCGAACGCGTTCCACTACTCGAAGGTGCTAACTCTGTAGTTTACCGGCCGATTTGGATGAAATTTTGATAGAATGGTGATATAGTGATCCGATTGAAAAAAAAAAATTTGGTTGTTCGAAATTCAAAATGGCGGCGCAGATATAGCCGACCGAAAAATCGACCTTTGCGCCAAAAAGTCGGCAGCCAACTGGGCATATGCTGGAGATATGCCGTAAACGGCATCGCGTTGCCAAAGGACCCAGGTATATGAGAAAAATCCGACATCTTGGAATTTTAAGATGGCGGCCGAGATATTGATGATTGAAAATGACAAATTTTTGTATGGAGATTTAGTACTAAAATTGACTTTTCAACAGAGAAATGGGACAAACTTGCGAGGCCGGAGGCCGAGCTCCGCGAAGCGGGCACAAAAAGTGCTGCCGCGGCGAGGCCGAAGGCCGAGCTCCGTTTAGGCCGAGGCCGAAGGCCGAGACGATTCAAGTTATAGCGCACAAGTACCAGCGCAAAAGCAAAAAGGGACAAACTTGCGAGGCCGGAGGCCGAGCTCCGCGGAGCGGGCACGAGGAACTCCGCCGCGGCGAGGCCGAAGGCCGAGCTCCGTTTAGGCCGAGGCCGAAGGCCGAGACCATTCAGGTTACGGCGCACAAGTACCAGCGCAAAAGCAAAATGGGACAAACTTGCGAGGCCGGAGGCCGAGCTCCGCGAAGCGGGCACGAGGAACCCCGCCGCGGCGAGGCCGAAGGCCGAGCTCCGTCCAGGCCGAGGCCGAAGGCCTAGACCGTTCAATTTACGGTGCATAAGTACCAGCGCAAGAGCAAAGAGGGACAAACTTGCGAGGCCGGAGGCCGAGCTCCGCGGAGCGGGCACGAGGAACCCCGCCGCGGCGAGGCCGAAGGCCGAGCTCCGTCCAGGCCGAGGCCGAAGGCCGAGACGACACATGTTCCCATGCAACAATTCACTACGATAAGTCTCTAGCGAGGCCCTAGGCCGAGCGCCGCGGAGAGCGCAGCTCGGAGCGGCTGGGGGTTGGCGCGCGTAAGCGCGCAGGGGGCTCGCCCCCTAGTTATATATATATAAAGCTACAATGCGATATACTCACTGATCTAACATCCATACGTTTTCTCGGAAATGGCAAGAGTTGGACGAAAATGATGTATGAGAAAGTTGTAGGGAATGTACGATATACAGCCATCCTATGGAGCCGATTTTTGAATTTCGAACGCGTTCCACTACGCGAGGGTGCTAACTCTGTCGTTTACCGACCGATTTGGATGAAATTTTCACCCGGCCTTTTCTTCGACACGCCATTTTCGGTTCCGCCGACGGTCGTTCCAAATTCAAAATACCACCGGAGCTATAGCCCTCCGAAAATCGGCCTTTTTTCGACCTCTACGCAAAAAAGTCGGCAGCCAACTGGGCGCATGCCAGGGACCAGCGGTAAACGGCATCGTGTCGTCAAAGGACCCAGGTATATGAGAAAAATCCGACATTCTGACATTTCAAGATGGCGGCTGAGATATTGGCTTTCAAAGGTGTCAAATTTACTATGGAGAATTTCTACAAAAAATTTGTACTGAAAATCATCTTTTTCGTAGAAAATCTTAATTTTTTTGTACCATCGATAGAGGCTAAGCGCCAAAATGAGTACTTGGCTGAGAATGGCGTCACCACGCCGAGGTGCTGTGGCATTCCAGTTGGCCATCGACCCATTAAAGTTTGAAAATCACCCACTTTAATAGAAAATTTTCACCCAAAATAGTTATTTTCATACAAAAATGCATTTCTTTAGTACCACCGACAGAGGCCAAAGGCCGAAACTACTACTCGGCTGGGAGCGGCTACTTAGTGCCGAGGTGCTGTGGCATTCCAGTTGGCCATCGACCCATTAAAGTTTGAAAATCACCCACTTTAATAGAAAATTTTCACCCAAAATAGTTATTTTCATACAAAAATGCATTTCTTTAGTACCACCGACGGAGGCCAAAGGCCGAAACTACTACTCGGCTGGGAGCGGCTACTTAGTGCCGAGGTGCTGTGGCATTCCAGTTGGCCATCGACCCATTAAAGTTTGAAAATCACCCACTTTAATAGAAAATTTTCACCCAAAATAGTTATTTTCATACAAAAATGCATTTCTTTAGTACCACCGACAGAGGCCAAAGGCCGAAACTACTACTCGGCTGGGAGCGGCTACTTAGTGCCGAGGTGCTGTGGCATTCCAGTTGGCCATCGACCCATTAAAGTTTGAAAATCACCCACTTTAATAGAAAATTTTCACCCAAAATAGTTATTTTCATACAAAAATGCATTTCTTTAGTACCACCGACGGAGGCCAAAGGCCGAAACTACTACTCGGCTGGGAGCGGCTACTTAGTGCCGAGGTGCTGTGGCATTCCAGTTGGCCATCGACTCATCAAAGTTTGAAAATCACCCACTTTAATAGAAAATTTTCACCCAAAATAGTTATTTTCATACAAAAATGCATTTCTTTAGTACCACCGACGGAGGCCAAAGGCCGAAACTACTACTCGGCTGGGAGCGGCTACTTAGTGCCGAGGTGCTGTGGCATTCCAGTTGGCCATCGACCCATTAAAGTTTGAAAATCACCCACTTTAATAGAAAATTTTCACCCAAAATAGTTATTTTCATACAAAAATGCATTTCTTTAGTACCACCGACAGAGGCCAAAGGCCGAAACTACTACTCGGCTGGGAGCGGCTACTTAGTGCCGAGGTGCTGTGGCATTCCAGTTGGCCATCGACCCATTAAAGTTTGAAAATCACCCACTTTAATAGAAAATTTTCACCCAAAATAGTTATTTTCATACAAAAATGCATTTCTTTAGTACCACCGACGGAGGCCAAAGGCCGAAACTACTACTCGGCTGGGAGCGGCTACTTAGTGCCGAGGTGCTGTGGCATTCCAGTTGGCCATCGACTCATCAAAGTTTGAAAATCACCCACTTTAATAGAAATTTTTCACCCAAAATAGGACTTTTCATACAAAAATGCATTTTTTTAGTACCACCGGTGGAGGCCAAAGGCCAAAAAAATTGCTCATCTGTGAATGGCATCGTGTCACGTAGATATTCAGGTCCCTGAGAAAAATCAAACATTTTGAAATTTCTAATTGCCGGCCGAGTTATTGACGATTGATCAAGGCCAACTTTGTATGAACATTTTGTACTGAAAATCGATTTCCTATAGAAGCCCTCCGCAAGTACTGCCTGCCGCAAATACCTACCGGGTGAACGACCCGAGTCATTATATATATATAAAGCTACAATCCGGTATACTCACTGATCTATTCATCCATACGTTTTCTCGGAAACGGTAAGATTTGGACGAAAATGATGTATGAGAAAGTTGTAGGAAATGTATGAATTACAGCCATCCTATGAAGCCGATTTTTGAATTTCGAACACGTTCCACTACGCGAGGGTGCTAACTCTGGCGTTTACCGACCGATTTGGATGAAAATTTGATAGAATGGTGATTTAGTAATCCGATTGAAAAAAAAAATTTTGGTTGTTCGAAATTCAAAATGGCGGCGCAGATATAGCCGACCCAAAAATCGACCTTTGCGCAAAAAAGTCGGCAGCCAACTGGGCATATGCTGGAGATATGCCGTAAACGGCATCGCGTTGCCAAAGGACCCAGGTATATGAGAAAAATCCGACATCTTGGAATTTCAAGATGGCGTCCGAGATATTGATGATTGAAAATGACAAATTTTTGTATGGAGATTTAGTACTAAAATTGACTTTTCAATAGAGAAATGAGACAAACTTGCGAGGCCGGAGGCCGAGCTTCGCGAAGCGGGCACAAAAAGTTCTGCCGCGGCGAGGCCGAAGGCCGAGCTCCGTTTTGGCCGAGGCCAAAGGCCGAGACCATACAAATTGCGGCGCACAAGTACCAGCGCAAGAGCAAAAAGGGACAAACTTGCGAGGCCGCAGGCCGAGCTCCGCGGAGCGGGCACGAGAAATCCCGCCGCGGCGAGGCCGAAGGCCGAGCTCCGTCCAGGCCGAGGCCGAAGGCCGAGAACGTTCAGGTTACGGCGGACAAGTACCAGCGCAAGAGCAAAGAGGGACAAACTTGCGAGGCCGGAGGCCGAGCTCCGCGGAGCGGGCACGAGAAACCCCGCCGCGGCGAGGCCGAAGGCCGAGCTCCGTCCAGGCCGAGGCCGAAGGCCGAGACCATACATGTTCCCATGCAACAATTCCCTACAATAAGTGTCTAGCGAGGCCCTAGGCCGAGCGCCGCGGAGAGCGCAGCTCGGAGCGGCTGGGGGTTGGCGCGCGTAAGCGCGCAGGGGGCTCGCCCCCTAGTTATATATATATAAAGCTACAATGCGATATACTCACTGATCTAACATCCATACGTTTTCTCGGAAATGGCAAGAGTTGGACGAAAATGATGTATGAGAAAGTTGTAGAAAATGTATGAATTACAGCCATCCTATGAAGCCGATTTTTGAATTTCGAACGCGTTCCACTACTCGAAGGTGCTAACTCTGTAGTTTACCGGCCGATTTGGATGAAATTTTGATAGAATGGTGATATAGTGATCCGATTGAAAAAAAAAAATTTGGTTGTTCGAAATTCAAAATGGCGGCGCAGATATAGCCGACCGAAAAATCGACCTTTGCGCCAAAAAGTCGGCAGCCAACTGGGCATATGCTGGAGATATGCCGTAAACGGCATCGCGTTGCCAAAGGACCCAGGTATATGAGAAAAATCCGACATCTTGGAATTTTAAGATGGCGGCCGAGATATTGATGATTGAAAATGACAAATTTTTGTATGGAGATTTAGTACTAAAATTGACTTTTCAACAGAGAAATGGGACAAACTTGCGAGGCCGGAGGCCGAGCTCCGCGAAGCGGGCACAAAAAGTGCTGCCGCGGCGAGGCCGAAGGCCGAGCTCCGTTTAGGCCGAGGCCGAAGGCCGAGACGATTCAAGTTATAGCGCACAAGTACCAGCGCAAAAGCAAAAAGGGACAAACTTGCGAGGCCGGAGGCCGAGCTCCGCGGAGCGGGCACGAGGAACTCCGCCGCGGCGAGGCCGAAGGCCGAGCTCCGTTTAGGCCGAGGCCGAAGGCCGAGACCATTCAGGTTACGGCGCACAAGTACCAGCGCAAAAGCAAAATGGGACAAACTTGCGAGGCCGGAGGCCGAGCTCCGCGAAGCGGGCACGAGGAACCCCGCCGCGGCGAGGCCGAAGGCCGAGCTCCGTCCAGGCCGAGGCCGAAGGCCTAGACCGTTCAATTTACGGTGCATAAGTACCAGCGCAAGAGCAAAGAGGGACAAACTTGCGAGGCCGGAGGCCGAGCTCCGCGGAGCGGGCACGAGGAACCCCGCCGCGGCGAGGCCGAAGGCCGAGCTCCGTCCAGGCCGAGGCCGAAGGCCGAGACGACACATGTTCCCATGCAACAATTCACTACGATAAGTCTCTAGCGAGGCCCTAGGCCGAGCGCCGCGGAGAGCGCAGCTCGGAGCGGCTGGGGGTTGGCGCGCGTAAGCGCGCAGGGGGCTCGCCCCCTAGTTATATATATATAAAGCTACAATGCGATATACTCACTGATCTAACATCCATACGTTTTCTCGGAAATGGCAAGAGTTGGACGAAAATGATGTATGAGAAAGTTGTAGGGAATGTACGATATACAGCCATCCTATGGAGCCGATTTTTGAATTTCGAACGCGTTCCACTACGCGAGGGTGCTAACTCTGTCGTTTACCGACCGATTTGGATGAAATTTTCACCCGGCCTTTTCTTCGACACGCCATTTTCGGTTCCGCCGACGGTCGTTCCAAATTCAAAATACCACCGGAGCTATAGCCCTCCGAAAATCGGCCTTTTTTCGACCTCTACGCAAAAAAGTCGGCAGCCAACTGGGCGCATGCCAGGGACCAGCGGTAAACGGCATCGTGTCGTCAAAGGACCCAGGTATATGAGAAAAATCCGACATTCTGACATTTCAAGATGGCGGCTGAGATATTGGCTTTCAAAGGTGTCAAATTTACTATGGAGAATTTCTACAAAAAATTTGTACTGAAAATCATCTTTTTCGTAGAAAATCTTAATTTTTTTGTACCATCGATAGAGGCTAAGCGCCAAAATGAGTACTTGGCTGAGAATGGCGTCACCACGCCGAGGTGCTGTGGCATTCCAGTTGGCCATCGACCCATTAAAGTTTGAAAATCACCCACTTTAATAGAAAATTTTCACCCAAAATAGTTATTTTCATACAAAAATGCATTTCTTTAGTACCACCGACAGAGGCCAAAGGCCGAAACTACTACTCGGCTGGGAGCGGCTACTTAGTGCCGAGGTGCTGTGGCATTCCAGTTGGCCATCGACCCATTAAAGTTTGAAAATCACCCACTTTAATAGAAAATTTTCACCCAAAATAGTTATTTTCATACAAAAATGCATTTCTTTAGTACCACCGACGGAGGCCAAAGGCCGAAACTACTACTCGGCTGGGAGCGGCTACTTAGTGCCGAGGTGCTGTGGCATTCCAGTTGGCCATCGACCCATTAAAGTTTGAAAATCACCCACTTTAATAGAAAATTTTCACCCAAAATAGTTATTTTCATACAAAAATGCATTTCTTTAGTACCACCGACAGAGGCCAAAGGCCGAAACTACTACTCGGCTGGGAGCGGCTACTTAGTGCCGAGGTGCTGTGGCATTCCAGTTGGCCATCGACCCATTAAAGTTTGAAAATCACCCACTTTAATAGAAAATTTTCACCCAAAATAGTTATTTTCATACAAAAATGCATTTCTTTAGTACCACCGACGGAGGCCAAAGGCCGAAACTACTACTCGGCTGGGAGCGGCTACTTAGTGCCGAGGTGCTGTGGCATTCCAGTTGGCCATCGACTCATCAAAGTTTGAAAATCACCCACTTTAATAGAAAATTTTCACCCAAAATAGTTATTTTCATACAAAAATGCATTTCTTTAGTACCACCGACGGAGGCCAAAGGCCGAAACTACTACTCGGCTGGGAGCGGCTACTTAGTGCCGAGGTGCTGTGGCATTCCAGTTGGCCATCGACCCATTAAAGTTTGAAAATCACCCACTTTAATAGAAAATTTTCACCCAAAATAGTTATTTTCATACAAAAATGCATTTCTTTAGTACCACCGACAGAGGCCAAAGGCCGAAACTACTACTCGGCTGGGAGCGGCTACTTAGTGCCGAGGTGCTGTGGCATTCCAGTTGGCCATCGACCCATTAAAGTTTGAAAATCACCCACTTTAATAGAAAATTTTCACCCAAAATAGTTATTTTCATACAAAAATGCATTTCTTTAGTACCACCGACGGAGGCCAAAGGCCGAAACTACTACTCGGCTGGGAGCGGCTACTTAGTGCCGAGGTGCTGTGGCATTCCAGTTGGCCATCGACTCATCAAAGTTTGAAAATCACCCACTTTAATAGAAATTTTTCACCCAAAATAGGACTTTTCATACAAAAATGCATTTTTTTAGTACCACCGGTGGAGGCCAAAGGCCAAAAAAATTGCTCATCTGTGAATGGCATCGTGTCACGTAGATATTCAGGTCCCTGAGAAAAATCAAACATTTTGAAATTTCTAATTGCCGGCCGAGTTATTGACGATTGATCAAGGCCAACTTTGTATGAACATTTTGTACTGAAAATCGATTTCCTATAGAAGCCCTCCGCAAGTACTGCCTGCCGCAAATACCTACCGGGTGAACGACCCGAGTCATTATATATATATAAAGCTACAATGCGATATACTCACTGATCTAACATCCATACGTTTTCTCGGAAATGGCAAGAGTTGGACGAAAATGATGTATGAGAAAGTTGTAGGGTGTGCGAACGTCGCACTTGGGGATTATTGGTTCTGTTAATTTATTGAGTGGACTGTATATAGGTATAGATATAAATATATATAATTTCGGTAAACGGTATGCAACCCCCGAAAGTGATCGTTGAGTAATTAAAGCACCACTAACCTTGATGTCACCTTCGCCACGGACGATGGAACTGCTAGCGGGGCCCCGATCCTTCCAGTATGCTGGGCTGATAGTCTGATACCAAGAGGTGCTGTAGAGGTACAGCTGATGAAGAAACGTTCTTCGAAGGAGTAACGTACTCCAGAGACGATTCACTGCGCGCACTCACTGGACACACGGTGTCTGTCGGACGCGGTCTCAAAGCGAATGTACCTCGCAAATGGGCGAGGAAAATATCGTTCGTAAACGACGGTAGACAAACAAAAATTAGTGATGCAGAATAATAAATTACCCACAAATCACTCGCAAAGATCGAACATACCCCCCACCGAAATCAATGTGGTGATTTCCTAATAAATATAATAAATGTGAAAGGTATGCAGTTTAAGTATGCGTATTTTAAACTTACATAAAATTAAATTAAAGTATAGTAAATTGTAATTAAGTAGCTAAGGAACATGGGAACCTAAACTTTAAAAAAGTTTATCTAACTAAAAACTTAACTAACTTTTATGAGATAAGTGTTACTTAAATTAATTGGCATAAGGCAAGGGACAAATCTTATTGACAGGTCTCTTGAAAATACCGGTTTGTGTTTTAACAGTTACAACACGAACTACCTTATCCCGACCAGGATGAACTTCTACGATCCTACCTCGCGGCCACTGTAAGGGTCGAGTTAGATTAGATTTAAGTAGCACTAAATCTCCTACTTTTAGATTAGGAGGTGAGGTGAACCACTTCTCCCTCTGTTGAAGAGTGTGCAAGTAGTCATCCGACCACCGCTTCCAAAACATTTGAGAAACCTTCTGGACTGATTGCCAGCGGGACAATCTGTGCAGAGGTACATCCTCAACTTCGTATTCGGGGACAGCAAGTAAATTTTGTTGAATAAGAAAATGACCTGCTGTCAGTATGTCAAACTCAGAGGGATTATCTGACAAAGGGCAGAGAGGGCGTGAGTTCATTATAGCCTCAATTTTACAAAATATTGTAGACAGCTCTTCAAATGTAAGAGAACGATCTCCTACAGAACGGAGCAAGTGATATTTAGCTGTCTTTATGCCAGCCTCCCACAGGCCTCCCATTGATGGAGCATTAGGCGGATTATGCTGCCATTCGACAGCTCTTGATGTTAATCCATCTAGAATTTTATCTTGATTTTCCTTTTGAGAAAAGAAAAGATGAACTTCCTTAAGGTGCTTAGCAGCAGAAATAAAGTTCGATCCGCAGTCTGAGTATAAGGTGTTACACAGACCACGGCGAGAAACAAACCGATCAAACGCGGCTAGAAAACTTTCACACGACATTTCTGTTAGAGCCTCAAGATGGACAGATTTGGTCGAATAACAAATAAACAGGCAAAGGTATGCCTTATATACTTTAGCATTACGACGTAGGCTTTCTTTTACATAAAATGGTCCACCTAAGTCACAACCCACATGACTGAAAACTTTATCAGGTAATAATCTGGTTGCGGGTAACGTACCCATCATTGGTTGAATTACAGAAGGTCTACATTTAAA
The DNA here is from genome assembly GCA_934045075.1 of Yponomeuta sedellus. Classification (NCBI taxonomy): domain Eukaryota; kingdom Metazoa; phylum Arthropoda; class Insecta; order Lepidoptera; family Yponomeutidae; genus Yponomeuta; species Yponomeuta sedellus. The sequence goes on along the minus strand of OW203724.1, from coordinate 8,224,675 downwards.
ACATGTGATGCATTTTGATAAAACAGATCGAATACTGCTACGAGCATTTACTATCCAATAGTTTTTACATAAAATTCCTTGCAAAGTGCGAGGTCCTACATGCAAGTATTTATCATGAAAATATTTTATTAATAATTTCGTTGTGTGACATTTCTTTGGAAGCAACAAGGGATGCTTCTGACTGTAAGAAAGATCAGTTTGAGAAATCCTACCCCCCACCCTCAGGAACTGGGGGTCCATATAAGGAGACAGCTTGCGCAGAGAGGTTGCGTAGCCTTTTTTATTTAGTGATTCAATTTCTGAACTAAAATGATTTGATTGAAGTACCAAAACGATTGAATTGTGGCCTTGTTTCAGCTCGGTAGAAGTCAAAGAGCCAAAATTGCGATCTGACTTCTTCTGTTTCAAATTATTAATATATCGATGACACCACGCCAATACGCGTTGCAGTTTATTAAAAGAGGAAAAATTATTAAATGTTGATTCTAAGTCATTATTAAAAGTCTGTGTATCACTTGAAGTTAAACAAAAAGTGTCAACATTTGATTTTAATTCTGGAATTTTTGTGTCATCTTTGATAAAAAATGTATTTATAGGCCATTCCTTTTGATCATTATACAACCATTGAGGTCCATTCATAAATTCAGTCGATATATTTATAAATTGTTGAGGTAAAGCTCCTCGCGAGCAGATGTCTGCTGCGTTGTTTTCGCTGTTAACATGTCGCCAACGGTTGGGCGGAACAACGTCTATTATTTGACTTACTCGTCCGGACACGAATGTTTTAAGCTTATACGGAGGCGTATGAAGCCATGACAAAACTACGCTCGAGTCAGTAAAAGCATAAATTTCTCCATTAAAATTGAGAAGAATATTTTCTTTAATGAATTTTAATAGTTTAGAAAGTAAAACAGCTGATAAAAGTTCTAATCTCGGGATTGACATGACAGGATGAAGACTTGCCACCTTGGACTTGCTGCAAATTAATCTGACTTTAACATTCCCCTTATTATCGATGCTACGCAAATAAGCACTTGCGGCGTACCCGCGGGATGACGCATCACAATAGCCTACCAGCTGTGCGCCGGTGTGATTAGGTATAAAGAGGTGTCGTTCGATACGTAATTCCGCTAGGCACGGCAGCTCGTTTACGAATTTACTCCACTTGTTTTGCAAGTCTGGCGGTAAAATGTCGTCCCATCCTATGCCTAATTTCCACAAGTCTTGCATAATGCATTTTGCAACAAATGTACAGGGCGCTAAATAGCCAGCTGGGTCAAAGATGCTTGCTAATAACTTCAAGACAGAACGTTTTGTAGATATCGGTTCAGTAAAATTATAGTTAAAAGAAAAACAATCGCACGAGGGTAACCATGTCAAACCTAAAACTTTTAAGGACGACGACAGCGTGTCGGAGTCAAAATCAATTTTAGAAACTTGATCTTCCTGCATTCTCGAGAGAAGATCTGGACAATTACTTGACCACTTTTTTAATTCAAAGCCACCACTTTTTAGTAGCGACATTAATTCATCCTGCAGGGCGCAGGCTTCAGATATCGTTTGGCAAGACCATAATAAATCGTCTACGAAAAATCCCTGTAAAATAATTTCGGAGGCACGACAGTCCGGGTTTTCCCGGGCAAGCTGCTGAAGTGTGCGCACCGCCACATAGGGAGAACTCCGAAGGCCATACGTGACTGACCTGAGCTCATAGATAAGGACAGGTTTTGACGGGTCGTCACGCCATAGGATGTGTTGATACCTACGATCAGAGGGATCGATAAGAACAGCACGAAACATTTTTGAAATATCAGCTGCAAGGCAAATGTCATACAATCTGAAATTAGTTATTATTTTTACTATATCGGGATGTAACTTTTGTCCGGTTAAAAGTACATCATTTAGAGACACCCCACTATCGGTAGGTGCCGAACCATCGAATACCACGCGAAGTGGTGTGGTGGTGCTGCTCGGTCGCAACACACAATGATGTGGGATTATGTATTTTGAGGGTTCTGTACCCTTATAAATTTCCATATGGCCTAAAAATTCATATTCGGCCATGAAATCGCTATAGGCCTTACGAAGGTCTGGCGATCTTGCGAGACGACGCTCAATTTGTGTTAGTCGCTTATAAGCGACATCGTATGAACTACCTAATTCCTCATGATCAGGTTTTAAAAGTATCGGCGAAACGTACCTACCAGTTTTATCACGATAATGTTTTTCTGAATAGATTTTTTCAGCGATTTCCTCAGAAGGACTAAGGGTAACCGAGCACGGCTCAGATTCTACCTCCCAAAAACGTTTGAGAGTGTCATTGAGGGGATTTTCTTCAATAGTGTACGACACTAAAGAAGTTGTTGACGCAACAACGGTGACGTCACGGACGTCGGTAGCTGACGGCAAGGACAACTTACCAGTAATTACATATCCGAACACACTGCTCAATGCTACAGGTGTATCAGAATTTATTACAAACTTTTTCCCATCATAAATATGAGGAAAAACTTCTCCAGATAAAATAATGTCAATTTCCGATTTTTTATAAAAGAGTGGATCCGCTAAATCTAAACTACTAAACTCCTTGACGATTTCTGTAGGAACTTGGACATTAGGCAAGTCAGAAGTTATTTTAGGTAAAATCACAGTGTCAATGTTAAATTGTATTTGATTATTTTGTCGCGATGTAATAACGCATGACGTCATACCATGATTTTTTACACTTTCGCCGGCAAGTCCAAATATATTATAGGGACATTTACGTTGCGGTAAGCCTAAACGTTCCATACACGGCTTCGATAAAAAATTTGATTGTGCGGCGGAATCAATGAGTACACGAACCGGCTGATAACAGTCGAACCGGTCCTTGACTAGAACAACTGCAGTTCCCAATAGCACGGAGCTATAGCTATGCATAGAGGATGCATGGCAAGTTGTCGCCGAGCGCGGGTCGCTCCGCTCGGTGTCGCTATGGAGTGGCGGCGCGGGCGCATGCAAAGGTGCGGGTTCGATTTTCGCGCGTGACTCAATATGTAATAACGTATTATGATTCTTGAGACACACAACGCATTTATACTCGCTTTTGCAATCTTTAGTTTCATGATTTGATTTTAAACAATTATGACACAATTTTAAAGAATTAGCACGGCTAATTCTTTGTGCACCGGTCATTTTACGGAAATGAACACAACGGTAAATCATGTGATTTTCAGCACAATGTGCACATGTCAATTTTATGGAGTTAGAAGTAGAATTATGCGAATATTGTTTATTAGAATATTGAACTTTATCTGATTTTATGTTTTGTTTATTTTGTTTTTGTGTTAGGTTAGTATTATTTGTCGACGGTGAAGATACATTAGTATGGTTAAGAACTTTGATTTGATTGTGAATAAACGACATCAACTCTTCGAAAGTAGGAATAGAATTTTGATCTGACTTTTGCTCAAAATATTTTCGTGTATTAGGGTCAATTGCTCTAAGTGCTATATGACACATGACGAGACTGGTCAAATCTTTAATATTAAGCGCTTGGATTGCCTTGTAGGAATGCTCAAATGTTTCTATGAACAAGTTTAGATGAGCTGAGGATTCTTTTGTGAGCGGTGAAAAATTTAACATTTTGTCCAAATACCTACCGACGAGTAATCTCTTATCTTGATATTTATCAAGGAGGCTTTTCCATACCAAATCATAATTAACAGCGGAAATAGGAAGGCTTTTTACGATATTTAATGCTGAACCCTTTGTGCAAGACAATAGGTAATGGAATTTGTCGATTTTTGGAATATTCGGTTGATTATGTACCAATGAACAAAAAGTTTCGTAAAATGTATTAAAATTTTCTATTTCACTATCGAAACAAAATAATTCCAATTTGGGCAAGCGAGGCCTAGACTCAGTCGAAGGGTTCTCAACCTTAACAGTTTCAACAGAGGGTTGAAGTTTAGAAGCGAATAATAATGTTGGAAAATATAAATCATCAAAGCCTTGTAGGGCTTGACTTTGTAGTGCAGCGTCAGAAGTAAAATTAATTTCATATTCATAAATTTTAAAAATGCAATCTTCGTACGACTTCCTTAAAATTTTTAACTCGTTAGCACGTAATAAAAACAATTCTTTTGATGCAACGTCAGTTGGTTGAATAGTTTTAGATAAATCAAATAATTGTTGCATTCTTTCGAAATATCTCTCTTTACGAGACATTTCGACGTAATATTCCTGAGGAATCTCACCTTCTTTAATAGCGGGTAGATTCTTTTTAGGTGGCATGATTTTTAATTTTTTGCCACGCGAATGAAACGAACTATTACTAAATTAATTTAATGTAACACTTATGAAAATATTATATAATTACGAATTATATAATAATTTGTAACAAAATTAGGTTTTGAAACTAAAAAATTTAAAACAAATCGGGTCGAAGGCCAAAAAAATGTGCGAACGTCGCACTTGGGGATTATTGGTTCTGTTAATTTATTGAGTGGACTGTATATAGGTATAGATATAAATATATATAATTTCGGTAAACGGTATGCAACCCCCGAAAGTGATCGTTGAGTAATTAAAGCACCACTAACCTTGATGTCACCTTCGCCACGGACGATGGAACTGCTAGCGGGGCCCCGATCCTTCCAGTATGCTGGGCTGATAGTCTGATACCAAGAGGTGCTGTAGAGGTACAGCTGATGAAGAAACGTTCTTCGAAGGAGTAACGTACTCCAGAGACGATTCACTGCGCGCACTCACTGGACACACGGTGTCTGTCGGACGCGGTCTCAAAGCGAATGTACCTCGCAAATGGGCGAGGAAAATATCGTTCGTAAACGACGGTAGACAAACAAAAATTAGTGATGCAGAATAATAAATTACCCACAAATCACTCGCAAAGATCGAACATAGGGAATGTACGATATACAGCCATCCTATGGAGCCGATTTTTGAATTTCGAACGCGTTCCACTACGCGAGGGTGCTAACTCTGTCGTTTACCGACCGATTTGGATGAAATTTTCACCCGGCCTTTTCTTCGACACGCCATTTTCGGTTCCGCCGACGGTCGTTCCAAATTCAAAATACCACCGGAGCTATAGCCCTCCGAAAATCGGCCTTTTTTCGACCTCTACGCAAAAAAGTCGGCAGCCAACTGGGCGCATGCCAGGGACCAGCGGTAAACGGCATCGTGTCGTCAAAGGACCCAGGTATATGAGAAAAATCCGACATTCTGACATTTCAAGATGGCGGCTGAGATATTGGCTTTCAAAGGTGTCAAATTTACTATGGAGAATTTCTACAAAAAATTTGTACTGAAAATCATCTTTTTCGTAGAAAATCTTAATTTTTTTGTACCATCGATAGAGGCTAAGCGCCAAAATGAGTACTTGGCTGAGAATGGCGTCACCACGCCGAGGTGCTGTGGCATTCCAGTTGGCCATCGACCCATTAAAGTTTGAAAATCACCCACTTTAATAGAAAATTTTCACCCAAAATAGTTATTTTCATACAAAAATGCATTTCTTTAGTACCACCGACAGAGGCCAAAGGCCGAAACTACTACTCGGCTGGGAGCGGCTACTTAGTGCCGAGGTGCTGTGGCATTCCAGTTGGCCATCGACCCATTAAAGTTTGAAAATCACCCACTTTAATAGAAAATTTTCACCCAAAATAGTTATTTTCATACAAAAATGCATTTCTTTAGTACCACCGACGGAGGCCAAAGGCCGAAACTACTACTCGGCTGGGAGCGGCTACTTAGTGCCGAGGTGCTGTGGCATTCCAGTTGGCCATCGACTCATCAAAGTTTGAAAATCACCCACTTTAATAGAAATTTTTCACCCAAAATAGGACTTTTCATACAAAAATGCATTTTTTTAGTACCACCGGTGGAGGCCAAAGGCCAAAAAAATTGCTCATCTGTGAATGGCATCGTGTCACGTAGATATTCAGGTCCCTGAGAAAAATCAAACATTTTGAAATTTCTAATTGCCGGCCGAGTTATTGACGATTGATCAAGGCCAACTTTGTATGAACATTTTGTACTGAAAATCGATTTCCTATAGAAGCCCTCCGCAAGTACTGCCTGCCGCAAATACCTACCGGGTGAACGACCCGAGTCATTATATATATATAAAGCTACAATCCGGTATACTCACTGATCTATTCATCCATACGTTTTCTCGGAAACGGTAAGATTTGGACGAAAATGATGTATGAGAAAGTTGTAGGAAATGTATGAATTACAGCCATCCTATGAAGCCGATTTTTGAATTTCGAACGCGTTCCACTACGCGAGGGTGCTAACTCTGTCGTTTACCGACCGATTTGGATGAAATTTTGATAGAATGGTGATATAGTGATCCGATTGAAAAAAAAAATTTTGGTTGTTCGAAATTCAAAATGGCGGCGCAGATATAGCCGACCGAAAAATCGACCTTTGCGCAAAAAAGTCGGCAGCCAACTGGGCATATGCTGGAGATATGCCGTAAACGGCATCGCGTTGCCAAAGGACCCAGGTATATGAGAAAAATCCGACATCTCGGAATTTCAAGATGGCGGCCGAGATATTGATGATTGAAAATGACAAATTTTTGTATGGAGATTTAGTACTAAAATTGACTTTTCAACAGAGAAATGGGACAAACTTGCGAGGCCGGAGGCCGAGCTCCGCGAAGCGGGCACAAAAAGTTCTGCCGCGGCGAGGCCGAAGGCCGAGCTCCGTTTAGGCCGAGGCCGAAGGCCGAGACGATTCAAGTTATAGCGCACAAGTACCAGCGCAAAAGCAAAAAGGGACAAACTTGCGAGGCCGGAGGCCGAGCTCCGCGGAGCGGGCACGAGGAACTCCGCCGCGGCGAGGCCGAAGGCCGAGCTCCGTTTAGGCCGAGGCCGAAGGCCGAGACCATTCAGGTTACGGCGCACAAGTACCAGCGCAAAAGCCAAAAGGGACAAACTTGCGAGGCCGGAGGCCGAGCTCCGCGAAGCGGGCACGAGACACTCCGCCACGGCGAGGCCGAAGGCCGAGCTTCGTCCAGGCCGAGGCCGAAGGCCGAGAACGTTCAGGTTACGGCGGACAAGTACCAGCGCAAGAGCAAAGAGGGACAAACTTGCGAGGCCGGAGGCCGAGCTCCGCAGAGCGGGCACGAGGAACCCCGCCGCGGCGAGGCCGAAGGCCGAGCTCCGTCCAGGCCGAGGCCGAAGGCCGAGACCATACATGTTCCCATGCAACAATTCACTACAATAAGTGTCTAGCGAGGCCCTAGGCCGAGCGCCGCGGAGAGCGGAGCTCGGAGCGGCTGGGGGTTGGCGCGCGTAAGCGCGCAGGGGGCTCGCCCCCTAGTTATATATATATAAAGCTACAATGCGATATACTCACTGATCTAACATCCATACGTTTTCTCGGAAATGGCAAGAGTTGGACGAAAATGATGTATGAGAAAGTTGTAGGGAATGTACGATATACAGCCATCCTATGGAGCCGATTTTTGAATTTCGAACGCGTTCCACTACGCGAGGGTGCTAACTCTGTCGTTTACCGACCGATTTGGATGAAATTTTCACCCGGCCTTTTCTTCGACACGCCATTTTCGGTTCCGCCGACGGTCGTTCCAAATTCAAAATACCACCGGAGCTATAGCCCTCCGAAAATCGGCCTTTTTTCGACCTCTACGCAAAAAAGTCGGCAGCCAACTGGGCGCATGCCAGGGACCAGCGGTAAACGGCATCGTGTCGTCAAAGGACCCAGGTATATGAGAAAAATCCGACATTCTGACATTTCAAGATGGCGGCTGAGATATTGGCTTTCAAAGGTGTCAAATTTACTATGGAGAATTTCTACAAAAAATTTGTACTGAAAATCATCTTTTTCGTAGAAAATCTTAATTTTTTTGTACCATCGATAGAGGCTAAGCGCCAAAATGAGTACTTGGCTGAGAATGGCGTCACCACGCCGAGGTGCTGTGGCATTCCAGTTGGCCATCGACCCATTAAAGTTTGAAAATCACCCACTTTAATAGAAAATTTTCACCCAAAATAGTTATTTTCATACAAAAATGCATTTCTTTAGTACCACCGACAGAGGCCAAAGGCCGAAACTACTACTCGGCTGGGAGCGGCTACTTAGTGCCGAGGTGCTGTGGCATTCCAGTTGGCCATCGACCCATTAAAGTTTGAAAATCACCCACTTTAATAGAAAATTTTCACCCAAAATAGTTATTTTCATACAAAAATGCATTTCTTTAGTACCACCGACGGAGGCCAAAGGCCGAAACTACTACTCGGCTGGGAGCGGCTACTTAGTGCCGAGGTGCTGTGGCATTCCAGTTGGCCATCGACCCATTAAAGTTTGAAAATCACCCACTTTAATAGAAAATTTTCACCCAAAATAGTTATTTTCATACAAAAATGCATTTCTTTAGTACCACCGACAGAGGCCAAAGGCCGAAACTACTACTCGGCTGGGAGCGGCTACTTAGTGCCGAGGTGCTGTGGCATTCCAGTTGGCCATCGACCCATTAAAGTTTGAAAATCACCCACTTTAATAGAAAATTTTCACCCAAAATAGTTATTTTCATACAAAAATGCATTTCTTTAGTACCACCGACGGAGGCCAAAGGCCGAAACTACTACTCGGCTGGGAGCGGCTACTTAGTGCCGAGGTGCTGTGGCATTCCAGTTGGCCATCGACTCATCAAAGTTTGAAAATCACCCACTTTAATAGAAAATTTTCACCCAAAATAGTTATTTTCATACAAAAATGCATTTCTTTAGTACCACCGACGGAGGCCAAAGGCCGAAACTACTACTCGGCTGGGAGCGGCTACTTAGTGCCGAGGTGCTGTGGCATTCCAGTTGGCCATCGACCCATTAAAGTTTGAAAATCACCCACTTTAATAGAAAATTTTCACCCAAAATAGTTATTTTCATACAAAAATGCATTTCTTTAGTACCACCGACAGAGGCCAAAGGCCGAAACTACTACTCGGCTGGGAGCGGCTACTTAGTGCCGAGGTGCTGTGGCATTCCAGTTGGCCATCGACCCATTAAAGTTTGAAAATCACCCACTTTAATAGAAAATTTTCACCCAAAATAGTTATTTTCATACAAAAATGCATTTCTTTAGTACCACCGACGGAGGCCAAAGGCCGAAACTACTACTCGGCTGGGAGCGGCTACTTAGTGCCGAGGTGCTGTGGCATTCCAGTTGGCCATCGACTCATCAAAGTTTGAAAATCACCCACTTTAATAGAAATTTTTCACCCAAAATAGGACTTTTCATACAAAAATGCATTTTTTTAGTACCACCGGTGGAGGCCAAAGGCCAAAAAAATTGCTCATCTGTGAATGGCATCGTGTCACGTAGATATTCAGGTCCCTGAGAAAAATCAAACATTTTGAAATTTCTAATTGCCGGCCGAGTTATTGACGATTGATCAAGGCCAACTTTGTATGAACATTTTGTACTGAAAATCGATTTCCTATAGAAGCCCTCCGCAAGTACTGCCTGCCGCAAATACCTACCGGGTGAACGACCCGAGTCATTATTATATATATATAAAGCTACAATGCGATATACTCACTGATCTAACATCCATACGTTTTCTCGGAAATGGCAAGAGTTGGACGAAAATGATGTATGAGAAAGTTGTAGGGAATGTACGATATACAGCCATCCTATGGAGCCGATTTTTGAATTTCGAACGCGTTCCACTACGCGAGGGTGCTAACTCTGTCGTTTACCGACCGATTTGGATGAAATTTTCACCCGGCCTTTTCTTCGACACGCCATTTTCGGTTCCGCCGACGGTCGTTCCAAATTCAAAATACCACCGGAGCTATAGCCCTCCGAAAATCGGCCTTTTTTCGACCTCTACGCAAAAAAGTCGGCAGCCAACTGGGCGCATGCCAGGGACCAGCGGTAAACGGCATCGTGTCGTCAAAGGACCCAGGTATATGAGAAAAATCCGACATTCTGACATTTCAAGATGGCGGCTGAGATATTGGCTTTCAAAGGTGTCAAATTTACTATGGAGAATTTCTACAAAAAATTTGTACTGAAAATCATCTTTTTCGTAGAAAATCTTAATTTTTTTGTACCATCGATAGAGGCTAAGCGCCAAAATGAGTACTTGGCTGAGAATGGCGTCACCACGCCGAGGTGCTGTGGCATTCCAGTTGGCCATCGACCCATTAAAGTTTGAAAATCACCCACTTTAATAGAAAATTTTCACCCAAAATAGTTATTTTCATACAAAAATGCATTTCTTTAGTACCACCGACAGAGGCCAAAGGCCGAAACTACTACTCGGCTGGGAGCGGCTACTTAGTGCCGAGGTGCTGTGGCATTCCAGTTGGCCATCGACCCATTAAAGTTTGAAAATCACCCACTTTAATAGAAAATTTTCACCCAAAATAGTTATTTTCATACAAAAATGCATTTCTTTAGTACCACCGACGGAGGCCAAAGGCCGAAACTACTACTCGGCTGGGAGCGGCTACTTAGTGCCGAGGTGCTGTGGCATTCCAGTTGGCCATCGACTCATCAAAGTTTGAAAATCACCCACTTTAATAGAAATTTTTCACCCAAAATAGGACTTTTCATACAAAAATGCATTTTTTTAGTACCACCGGTGGAGGCCAAAGGCCAAAAAAATTGCTCATCTGTGAATGGCATCGTGTCACGTAGATATTCAGGTCCCTGAGAAAAATCAAACATTTTGAAATTTCTAATTGCCGGCCGAGTTATTGACGATTGATCAAGGCCAACTTTGTATGAACATTTTGTACTGAAAATCGATTTCCTATAGAAGCCCTCCGCAAGTACTGCCTGCCGCAAATACCTACCGGGTGAACGACCCGAGTCATTATATATATATATATATATAAAGCTGCAATCCGGTATACTCACTGATCTATTCATCCATACGTTTTCTCCGAAACGGTAAGATTTGGACGAAAATGATGTATGAGAAAGTTGTAGGAAATGTATGAATTACAGCCATCCTATGAAGCCGATTTTTGAATTTCGAACGCGTTCCACTACGCGAGGGTGCTAACTCTGTCGTTTACCGACCGATTTGGATGAAATTTTCACCCGGCCTTTTCTTCGACACGCCATTTTCGGTTCCGCCGACGGTCGTTCCAAATTCAAAATATCACCGGAGCTATAGCCCTCCGAAAATCGGCCTTTTTTCGACCTCTACGCAAAAAAGTCGGCAGCCAACTGGGCGCATGCCAGGGACCAGCCGTAAACGGCATCGTGTCGTCAAAGGACCCAGGTATATGAGAAAAATCCGACATTCTGACATTTCAAGATGGCGGCTGAGATATTGGCTTTCAAAGGTGTCAAATTTACTATGGAGAATTTCTACAAAAAATTTGTACTGAAAATCATCTTTTTCGTAGAAAATCTTAATTTTTTTGTACCATCGATAGAGGCTAAGCGCCAAAATGAGTACTTGGCTGAGAATGGCGTCACCACGCCGAGGTGCTGTGGCATTCCAGTTGGCCATCGACCCATTAAAGTTTGAAAATCACCCACTTTAATAGAAAAATTTCACCCGAAATAGTTATTTTCATACAAAAATGCATTTCTTTAGTACCACCGTTGGAGGCCAAAGGCCAAAACTACTACTCGGCTGGGAGCGGCTACTTAGTGCCGAGGTGCTGTGGCATTCCAGTTGGCCATCGAACCATTAAAGTTTGAAAATCACCCACTTTAATAGAAAAATTTCACCCGAAATAGTTATTTTCATACAAAAATGCATTTCTTTAGTACCACCGTTGGAGGCCAAAGGCCAAAACTACTACTCGGCTGGGAGCGGCTACTTAGTGCCGAGGTGCTGTGGCATTCCAGTTGGCCATCGACCCATTAAAGTTTGAAAATCACCTACTTTAATAGAAAAATTTCACCCGAAATAGTTATTTTCATACAAAAATGCATTTCTTTAGTACCACCGACGGAGGCCAAAGGCCGAAACTACTACTCGGCTGGGAGCGGCTACTTAGTGCCGAGGTGCTGTGGCATTCCAGTTGGCCATCGACCCATTAAAGTTTGAAAATCACCTACTTTAATAGAAAAATTTCACCCGAAATAGTTATTTTCATACAAAAATGCATTTCTTTAGTACCACCGACGGAGGCCAAAGGCCGAAACTACTACTCGGCTGGGAGCGGCTACTTAGTGCCGAGGTGCTGTGGCATTCCAGTTGGCCATCGACTCATTAAAGTTTGAAAATCACGCACTATAATAGAAAAATTTCACCCGAAATAGTTATTTTCATACAAAAATGCATTTCTTTAGTACCACCGACGGAGGCCAAAGGCCGAAACTACTACTCGGCTGGGAGCGGCTACTTAGTGCCGAGGTGCTGTGGCATTCCAGTTGGCCATCGACTCATTAAAGTTTGAAAATCACGCACTATAATAGAAAAATTTCACCCGAAATAGTTATTTTCATACAAAAATGCATTTCTTTAGTACCACCGACGGAGGCCAAAGGCCGAAACTACTACTCGGCTGGGAGCGGCTACTTAGTGCCGAGGTGCTGTGGCATTCCAGTTGGCCATCGACTCATTAAAGTTTGAAAATCACGCACTATAATAGAAAAATTTCACCCGAAATAGTTATTTTCATACAAAAATGCATTTCTTTAGTACCACCGACGGAGGCCAAAGGTCAAAAAAATTGCTCATCTGTGAATGGCATCGTGTCACGTAGATATTCAGGTCCCTGAGAAAAATCAAACATTTTGAAGTTTCTAATTGCCGGCCGAGTTATTGACGATTGATCAAGGCCAACTTTGTATGAACATTTTGTACTGAAAATCGATTTCCTATAGAAGCCCTCCGCAAGTACTGCCTGCCGCAAATACCTACCGGGTGAACGACCCGAGTCATTATTATATATATATAAGCTACAATCCGGTATACTCACTGATCTAACATAATACGTTTTCTCGGAAATGGCACGAGTTGGACGAAAATGATGTATGACAAAGTTGTAGGGAATGTACGATATACGGCCATCCTATGGAGCCGATTTTTGAATTTCGAACGCGGTCCACTACGCAAAGGTGCTAACTCTGTTGTTTACCGGCCGATTTGGATGAAATTTTGATAGAATGGTGTTATAGTGATCCGATTGAAAAAAAAAATTTTGGTTGTTCGAAATTCAAAATGGCGGCGCAGATATAGCCGACCCAAAAATCGACCTTTGCGCAAAAAAGTCGGCAGCCAACTGGGCATATGCTGGAGATATGCCGTAAGCGGCATCGCGTTGCCAAAGGACCCAGGTATATGAGAAAAATCCGACATCTTGGAATTTCAAGATGGCGGCCGAGATATTGATGATTGAAAATGACAAATTTTTGTATGGAGATTTAGTACTAAAATTGACTTTTCAATAGAGAAATGAGACAAACTTGCGAGGCTGGAGGTCGAGCTTTGCGAAGCGGGCACAAAAAGTTCTGCCGCGGCGAGGCCGAAGGCCGAGCTCCGTTTAGGCCGAGGCCGAAGGCCGAGACCATTCAAATTGCGGCGCACAAGTACCAGCGCAAGAGCAAAAAGGGACAAACTTGCGAGGCCGCAGGCCAAGCTCCGCGGAGCGGGCACGAGAAACCCCGCCGCGGCGAGGCCGAAGGCCGAGCTCCGTCCAGGCCGAGGCCGAAGGCCGAGACCATTCAGGTTACGGCGCACAAGTACCAGCGCAAAAGCAAAATGGGACAAACTTGCGAGGCCGGAGGCCGAGCTCCGTGAAGCGGGCACGAGGAACCCCGCCGCGGCGAGGCCGAAGGCCGAGCTCCGTCCAGGCCGAGGCCGAAGGCCGAGACCGTTCAATTTACGGTGCATAAGTACCAGCGCAAGAGCAAAGAGGGACAAACTTGCGAGGCCGGAGGCCGAGCTCCGCGGAGCGGGCACGAGGAACCCCGCCGCGGCGAGGCCGAAGGCCGAGCTCCGTCCAGGCCGAGGCCGAAGGCCGAGACCATACATGTTCCCATGCAACAATTCACTACAATAAGTGTCTAGCGAGGCCCTAGGCCGAGCGCCGCGGAGAGCGGAGCTCGGAGCGGCTGGGGGTTGGCGCGCGTAAGCGCGCAGGGGGCTCGCCCCCTAGTTATATATATATAAAGCTACAATGCGATATACTCACTGATCTAACATCCATACGTTTTCTCGGAAATGGCAAGAGTTGGACGAAAATGATGTATGAGAAAGTTGTAGGGAATGTACGATATACAGCCATCCTATGGAGCCGATTTTTGAATTTCGAACGCGTTCCACTACGCGAGGGTGCTAACTCTGTCGTTTACCGACCGATTTGGATGAAATTTTCACCCGGCCTTTTCTTCGACACGCCATTTTCGGTTCCGCCGACGGTCGTTCCAAATTCAAAATACCACCGGAGCTATAGCCCTCCGAAAATCGGCCTTTTTTCGACCTCTACGCAAAAAAGTCGGCAGCCAACTGGGCGCATGCCAGGGACCAGCGGTAAACGGCATCGTGTCGTCAAAGGACCCAGGTATATGAGAAAAATCCGACATTCTGACATTTCAAGATGGCGGCTGAGATATTGGCTTTCAAAGGTGTCAAATTTACTATGGAGAATTTCTACAAAAAATTTGTACTGAAAATCATCTTTTTCGTAGAAAATCTTAATTTTTTTGTACCATCGATAGAGGCTAAGCGCCAAAATGAGTACTTGGCTGAGAATGGCGTCACCACGCCGAGGTGCTGTGGCATTCCAGTTGGCCATCGACCCATTAAAGTTTGAAAATCACCCACTTTAATAGAAAATTTTCACCCAAAATAGTTATTTTCATACAAAAATGCATTTCTTTAGTACCACCGACAGAGGCCAAAGGCCGAAACTACTACTCGGCTGGGAGCGGCTACTTAGTGCCGAGGTGCTGTGGCATTCCAGTTGGCCATCGACCCATTAAAGTTTGAAAATCACCCACTTTAATAGAAAATTTTCACCCAAAATAGTTATTTTCATACAAAAATGCATTTCTTTAGTACCACCGACGGAGGCCAAAGGCCGAAACTACTACTCGGCTGGGAGCGGCTACTTAGTGCCGAGGTGCTGTGGCATTCCAGTTGGCCATCGACTCATCAAAGTTTGAAAATCACCCACTTTAATAGAAATTTTTCACCCAAAATAGGACTTTTCATACAAAAATGCATTTTTTTAGTACCACCGGTGGAGGCCAAAGGCCAAAAAAATTGCTCATCTGTGAATGGCATCGTGTCACGTAGATATTCAGGTCCCTGAGAAAAATCAAACATTTTGAAATTTCTAATTGCCGGCCGAGTTATTGACGATTGATCAAGGCCAACTTTGTATGAACATTTTGTACTGAAAATCGATTTCCTATAGAAGCCCTCCGCAAGTACTGCCTGCCGCAAATACCTACCGGGTGAACGACCCGAGTCATTATATATATATAAAGCTACAATGCGATATACTCACTGATCTAACATCCATACGTTTTCTCGGAAATGGCAAGAGTTGGACGAAAATGATGTATGAGAAAGTTGTAGGGAATGTACGATATACAGCCATCCTATGGAGCCGATTTTTGAATTTCGAACGCGTTCCACTACGCGAGGGTGCTAACTCTGTCGTTTACCGACCGATTTGGATGAAATTTTCACCCGGCCTTTTCTTCGACACGCCATTTTCGGTTCCGCCGACGGTCGTTCCAAATTCAAAATACCACCGGAGCTATAGCCCTCCGAAAATCGGCCTTTTTTCGACCTCTACGCAAAAAAGTCGGCAGCCAACTGGGCGCATGCCAGGGACCAGCGGTAAACGGCATCGTGTCGTCAAAGGACCCAGGTATATGAGAAAAATCCGACATTCTGACATTTCAAGATGGCGGCTGAGATATTGGCTTTCAAAGGTGTCAAATTTACTATGGAGAATTTCTACAAAAAATTTGTACTGAAAATCATCTTTTTCGTAGAAAATCTTAATTTTTTTGTACCATCGATAGAGGCTAAGCGCCAAAATGAGTACTTGGCTGAGAATGGCGTCACCACGCCGAGGTGCTGTGGCATTCCAGTTGGCCATCGACCCATTAAAGTTTGAAAATCACCCACTTTAATAGAAAATTTTCACCCAAAATAGTTATTTTCATACAAAAATGCATTTCTTTAGTACCACCGACAGAGGCCAAAGGCCGAAACTACTACTCGGCTGGGAGCGGCTACTTAGTGCCGAGGTGCTGTGGCATTCCAGTTGGCCATCGACCCATTAAAGTTTGAAAATCACCCACTTTAATAGAAAATTTTCACCCAAAATAGTTATTTTCATACAAAAATGCATTTCTTTAGTACCACCGACGGAGGCCAAAGGCCGAAACTACTACTCGGCTGGGAGCGGCTACTTAGTGCCGAGGTGCTGTGGCATTCCAGTTGGCCATCGACCCATTAAAGTTTGAAAATCACCCACTTTAATAGAAAATTTTCACCCAAAATAGTTATTTTCATACAAAAATGCATTTCTTTAGTACCACCGACAGAGGCCAAAGGCCGAAACTACTACTCGGCTGGGAGCGGCTACTTAGTGCCGAGGTGCTGTGGCATTCCAGTTGGCCATCGACCCATTAAAGTTTGAAAATCACCCACTTTAATAGAAAATTTTCACCCAAAATAGTTATTTTCATACAAAAATGCATTTCTTTAGTACCACCGACGGAGGCCAAAGGCCGAAACTACTACTCGGCTGGGAGCGGCTACTTAGTGCCGAGGTGCTGTGGCATTCCAGTTGGCCATCGACTCATCAAAGTTTGAAAATCACCCACTTTAATAGAAATTTTTCACCCAAAATAGGACTTTTCATACAAAAATGCATTTTTTTAGTACCACCGGTGGAGGCCAAAGGCCAAAAAAATTGCTCATCTGTGAATGGCATCGTGTCACGTAGATATTCAGGTCCCTGAGAAAAATCAAACATTTTGAAATTTCTAATTGCCGGCCGAGTTATTGACGATTGATCAAGGCCAACTTTGTATGAACATTTTGTACTGAAAATCGATTTCCTATAGAAGCCCTCCGCAAGTACTGCCTGCCGCAAATACCTACCGGGTGAACGACCCGAGTCATTATATATATATAAAGCTACAATCCGGTATACTCACTGATCTAACATAATACGTTTTCTCGGAAATGGCACGAGTTGGACGAAAATGATGTATGACAAAGTTGTAGGGAATGTACGATATACGGCCATCCTATGGAGCCGATTTTTGAATTTCGAACGCGGTCCACTACGCAAAGGTGCTAACTCTGTTGTTTACCGGCCGATTTGGATGAAATTTTGATAGAATGGTGTTATAGTGATCCGATTGAAAAAAAAAATTTTGGTTGTTCGAAATTCAAAATGGCGGCGCAGATATAGCCGACCCAAAAATCGACCTTTGCGCAAAAAAGTCGGCAGCCAACTGGGCATATGCTGGAGATATGCCGTAAGCGGCATCGCGTTGCCAAAGGACCCAGGTATATGAGAAAAATCCGACATCTTGGAATTTCAAGATGGCGGCCGAGATATTGATGATTGAAAATGACAAATTTTTGTATGGAGATTTAGTACTAAAATTGACTTTTCAATAGAGAAATGAGACAAACTTGCGAGGCTGGAGGTCGAGCTTTGCGAAGCGGGCACAAAAAGTTCTGCCGCGGCGAGGCCGAAGGCCGAGCTCCGTTTAGGCCGAGGCCGAAGGCCAAGACCATTCAAATTGCGGCGCACAAGTACCAGCGCAAGAGCAAAAAGGGACAAACTTGCGAGGCCGCAGGCCAAGCTCCGCGGAGCGGGCACGAGAAACCCCGCCGCGGCGAGGCCGAAGGCCGAGCTCCGTCCAGGCCGAGGCCGAAGGCCGAGACCATTCAGGTTACGGCGCACAAGTACCAGCGCAAAAGCAAAATGGGACAAACTTGCGAGGCCGGAGGCCGAGCTCCGTGAAGCGGGCACGAGGAACCCCGCCGCGGCGAGGCCGAAGGCCGAGCTCCGTCCAGGCCGAGGCCGAAGGCCGAGACCGTTCAATTTACGGTGCATAAGTACCAGCGCAAGAGCAAAGAGGGACAAACTTGCGAGGCCGGAGGCCGAGCTCCGCGGAGCGGGCACGAGGAACCCCGCCGCGGCGAGGCCGAAGGCCGAGCTCCGTCCAGGCCGAGGCCGAAGGCCGAGACCATACATGTTCCCATGCAACAATTCACTACAATAAGTGTCTAGCGAGGCCCTAGGCCGAGCGCCGCGGAGAGCGGAGCTCGGAGCGGCTGGGGGTTGGCGCGCGTAAGCGCGCAGGGGGCTCGCCCCCTAGTTATATATATATAAAGCTACAATCCGGTATACTCACTGATCTAACATAATACGTTTTCTCGGAAATGGCACGAGTTGGACGAAAATGATGTATGACAAAGTTGTAGGGAATGTTCGATATACGGCCATCCTATGGAGCCGATTTTTGAATTTCGAACGCGGTCCACTACGCAAAGGTGCTAACTCTGTTGTTTACTGGCCGATTTGGATGAAATTTTGATAGAATGGTGTTTTAGTGATCCGATTGAAAAAAAAAATTTTGGTTGTTCGAAATTCAAAATGGCGGCGGAGATATAGCCGACCGAAAAATCGACCTTTGCGCAAAAAAGTCGGCAGCCAACTGGGCATATGCTGGAGATATGCCGTAAGCGGCATCGCGTTGCCAAAGGACCCAGGTATATGAGAAAAATCCGACATCTTGGAATTTCAAGATGGCGGCCGAGATATTGATGATTGAAAATGACAAATTTTTGTATGGAGATTTAGTACTAAAATTGACTTTTCAATAGAGAAATGAGACAAACTTGCGAGGCTGGAGGCCGAGCTTCGCGAAGCGGGCACAAAAAGTTCTGCCGCGGCGAGGCCGAAGGCCGAGCTCCGTTTAGGCCGAGGCCGAAGGCCGAGACCATTCAAATTGCGGCGCAAAAGTACCAGCGCAAGAGCAAAAAGGGACAACCTTGCGAGGCCGCAGGCCGAGCTCCGCAGAGCGGGCACGAGAAACCCCGCCGCGGCGAGGCCGAAGGCCGAGCTCCGTCCAGGCCGAGGCCGAAGGCCGAGACCGTTCAGGTTACGGTGCACAAGTACCAGCGCAAGAGCAAAAAGGGACAAACTCGCGAGGCCGGAGGCCGAGCTCCGCGGAGCGGGCACGAGGAACCCCGCCGCGGCGAGGCCGAAGGCCGAGCTCCGTCCAGGCCGAGGCCGAAGGCCGAGACCATACATGTTCCCATGCAACAATTCACTACAATAAGTGTCTAGCGAGGCCCTAGGCCGAGCGCCGCGGAGAGCGCAGCTCGGAGCGGCTGGGGGTTGGCGCGCGTAAGCGCGCAGGGGGCTCGCCCCCTAGTTATATATATATAAAGCTACAATGCGATATACTCACTGATCTAACATCCATACGTTTTCTCGGAAATGGCAAGAGTTGGACGAAAATGATGTATGAGAAAGTTGTAGGGAATGTACGATATACAGCCATCCTATGGAGCCGATTTTTGAATTTCGAACGCGTTCCACTACGCGAGGGTGCTAACTCTGTCGTTTACCGACCGATTTGGATGAAATTTTCACCCGGCCTTTTCTTCGACACGCCATTTTCGGTTCCGCCGACGGTCGTTCCAAATTCAAAATACCACCGGAGCTATAGCCCTCCGAAAATCGGCCTTTTTTCGACCTCTACGCAAAAAAGTCGGCAGCCAACTGGGCGCATGCCAGGGACCAGCCGTAAACGGCATCGTGTCGTCAAAGGACCCAGGTATATGAGAAAAATCCGACATTCTGACATTTCAAGATGGCGGCCGAGATATTGGCTTTCAAAGGTGTCAAATTTACTATGGAGAATTTCTACAAAAAATTTGTACTGAAAATCATCTTTTTCGTAGAAAATCTTAATTTTTTTGTACCATCGACAGAGGCTAAGCGCCAAAATGAGTACTTGGCTGAGAATGGCGTCACCACGCCGAGGTGCTGTGGCATTCCAGTTGGCCATCGACCCATTAAAGTTTGAAAATCACCCACTTTAATAGAAAATTTTCACCCGAAATAGTTATTTTCATACAAAAATGCGTTTCTTTAGTACCACCGACGGAGGCCAAAGGCCAAAACTACTACTCGGCTGGGAGCGGCTACTCAGTGCCGAGGTGCTGTAGCATTCCAGTTGGCCATCGACTCATTAAAGTTTGAAAATCACGCACTATAATAGAAAAATTTCACCCGAAATAGTTATTTTCATACAAAAATGCGTTTCTTTAGTACCACCGACGGAGGCCAAAGGCCGAAACTACTACTCGGCTGGGAGCGGCTACTTAGTGCCGAGGTGCTGTGGCATTCCAGTTGGCCATCGACTCATCAAAGTTTGAAAATCACCCACTTTAATAGAAAATTTTCACCCAAAATAGGATTTTTCATACAAAAATGCATTTCTTTAGTACCACCGATGGAGGCCAAAGGCCGAAACTACTACTCGGCTGGGAGCGGCTACTTAGTGCCGAGGTGCTGTGGCATTCCAGTTGGCCATCGACTCATCAAAGTTTGAAAATCACGCACTATAATAGAAAAATTTCACCCGAAATAGTTATTTTCATACAAAAATGCATTTCTTTAGTACCACCGACGGAGGCCAAAGGCCGAAACTACTACTCGGCTGGGAGCGGCTACTCAGTGCCGAGGTGCTGTAGCATTCCAGTTGGCCATCGACCCATTAAAGTTTGAAAATCACCCACTTTAATAGAAAAAATTCACCCGAAATAGTTATTTTCATACAAAAATGCATTTCTTTAGTACCACCGACGGAGGCCAAAGGCCGAAACTACTACTCGGCTGGGAGCGGCTACTCAGTGCCGAGGTGCTGTAGCATTCCAGTTGGCCATCGACCCATTAAAGTTTGAAAATCACCCACTTTAATAGAAAAAATTCACCCGAAATAGTTATTTTCATACAAAAATGCATTTCTTTAGTACCACCGACGGAGGCCAAAGGCCGAAACTACTACTCGGCTGGGAGCGGCTACTCAGTGCCGAGGTGCTGTGGCATTCCAGTTGGCCATCGACTCATTAAAGTTTGAAAATCACGCACTTTAATAGAAAATTTTCACCCGAAATAGGATTTTTCATACAAAAATGCATTTCTTTAGTACCACCGACGGAGGCCAAAGGCCGAAACTACTACTCGGCTGGGAGCGGCTACTTAGTGCCGAGGTGCTGTGGCATTCCAGTTGGCCATCGACTCATCAAAGTTTGAAAATCACCTACTTTAATAGAAAATTTTCACCCAAAATAGGACTTTTCATACAAAAATGCATTTTTTTAGTACCACCGACGGAGGCCAAAGGCCGAAACTACTACTCGGCTGGGAGCGGCTACTTAGTGCCGAGGTGCTGTGGCATTCCAGTTGGCCATCGACTCATCAAAGATTGAAAATCACGCACTATAATAGAAAAATTTCACCCGAAATAGTTATTTTCATACAAAAATGCATTTCTTTAGTACCACCGACGGAGGCCAAAGGCCGAAACTACTACTCGGCTGGGAGCGGCTACTCAGTGCCGAGGTGCTGTAGCATTCCAGTTGGCCATCGACCCATTAAAGTTTGAAAATCACCCACTTTAATAGAAAAAATTCACCCGAAATAGTTATTTTCATACAAAAATGCATTTCTTTAGTACCACCGACGGAGGCCAAAGGCCGAAACTACTACTCGGCTGGGAGCGGCTACTCAGTGCCGAGGTGCTGTAGCATTCCAGTTGGCCATCGACCCATTAAAGTTTGAAAATCACCCACTTTAATAGAAAAAATTCACCCGAAATAGTTATTTTCATACAAAAATGCATTTCTTTAGTACCACCGACGGAGGCCAAAGGCCGAAACTACTACTCGGCTGGGAGCGGCTACTCAGTGCCGAGGTGCTGTGGCATTCCAGTTGGCCATCGACTCATTAAAGTTTGAAAATCACGCACTTTAATAGAAAATTTTCACCCGAAATAGGATTTTTCATACAAAAATGCATTTCTTTAGTACCACCGACGGAGGCCAAAGGCCGAAACTACTACTCGGCTGGGAGCGGCTACTTAGTGCCGAGGTGCTGTGGCATTCCAGTTGGCCATCGACTCATCAAAGTTTGAAAATCACCCACTTTAATAGAAAATTTTCACCCAAAATAGGACTTTTCATACAAAAATGCATTTTTTTAGTACCACCGGTGGAGGCCAAAGGCCAAAAAAATTGCTCATCTGTGAATGGCATCGTGTCACGTAAATATTCAGGTCCCTGAGAAAAATCAAACATTTTGAAATTTCTAATTGCCGGCCGAGTTATTGACGATTGATCAAGGCCAACTTTGTATGAACATTTTGTACTGAAAATCGATTTCCTATAGAAGCCCTCCGCAAGTACTGCCTGCCGCAAATACCTACCGGGTGAACGACCCGAGTCATTATATATATATAAAGCTACAATGCGATATACTCACTGATCTAACATCCATACGTTTTCTCGGAAATGGCAAGAGTTGGACGATAATGATGTATGAGAAAGTTGTAGGGAATGTACGATATACAGCCATCCTATGGAGCCGATTTTTGAATTTCGAACGCGTTCCACTACGCGAGGGTGCTAACTCTGTCGTTTACCGACCGATTTGGATGAAATTTTCACCCGGCCTTTTCTTCGACACGCCATTTTCGGTTCCGCCGACGGTCGTTCCAAATTCAAAATACCACCGGAGATATAGCCCTCCGAAAATCGGCCTTTTTTCGACCTCTACGCAAAAAAGTCGGCAGCCAACTGGGCGCATGCCAGGGACCAGCCGTAAACGGCATCGTGTCGTCAAAGGACCCAGGTATATGAGAAAATTCCGACATTCTGACATTTCAAGATGGCGGCTGAGATATTGGCTTTCAAAGGTGTCAAATTTACTATGGAGAATTTCTACAAAAAATTTGTACTGAAAATCATCTTTTTCGTAGAAAATCTTAATTTTTTTGTACCATCGACAGAGGCTAAGCGCCAAAATGAGTACTTGGCTGAGAATGGCGTCACCACGCCGAGGTGCTGTGGCATTCCAGTTGGCCATCGACTCATTAAAGTTTGAAAATCACGCACTATAATAGAAAAATTTCACCCGAAATAGTTATTTTCATACAAAAATGCGTTTCTTTAGTACCACCGACGGAGGCCAAAGGCCGAAACTACTACTCGGCTGGGAGCGGCTACTCAGTGCCGAGGTGCTGTAGCATTCCAGTTGGCCATCGACCCATTAAAGTTTGAAAATCACCCACTTTAATAGAAAAAATTCACCCGAAATAGTTATTTTCATACAAAAATGCATTTCTTTAGTACCACCGACGGAGGCCAAAGGCCGAAACTACTACTCGGCTGGGAGCGGCTACTCAGTGCCGAGGTGCTGTAGCATTCCAGTTGGCCATCGACCCATTAAAGTTTGAAAATCACCCACTTTAATAGAAAAAATTCACCCGAAATAGTTATTTTCATACAAAAATGCATTTCTTTAGTACCACCGACGGAGGCCAAAGGCCGAAACTACTACTCGGCTGGGAGCGGCTACTCAGTGCCGAGGTGCTGTGGCATTCCAGTTGGCCATCGACTCATTAAAGTTTGAAAATCACGCACTATAATAGAAAAATTTCACCCGAAATAGTTATTTTCATACAAAAATGCGTTTCTTTAGTACCACCGACGGAGGCCAAAGGCCGAAACTACTACTCGGCTGGGAGCGGCTACTCAGTGCCGAGGTGCTGTAGCATTCCAGTTGGCCATCGACCCATTAAAGTTTGAAAATCACCCACTTTAATAGAAAAAATTCACCCGAAATAGTTATTTTCATACAAAAATGCATTTCTTTAGTACCACCGACGGAGGCCAAAGGCCGAAACTACTACTCGGCTGGGAGCGGCTACTCAGTGCCGAGGTGCTGTAGCATTCCAGTTGGCCATCGACCCATTAAAGTTTGAAAATCACCCACTTTAATAGAAAAAATTCACCCGAAATAGTTATTTTCATACAAAAATGCATTTCTTTAGTACCACCGACGGAGGCCAAAGGCCGAAACTACTACTCGGCTGGGAGCGGCTACTTAGTGCCGAGGTGCTGTGGCATTCCAGTTGGCCATCGACTCATCAAAGTTTGAAAATCACCCACTTTAATAGAAATTTTTCACCCAAAATAGGACTTTTCATACAAAAATGCATTTTTTTAGTACCACCGGTGGAGGCCAAAGGCCAAAAAAATTGCTCATCTGTGAATGGCATCGTGTCACGTAGATATTCAGGTCCCTGAGAAAAATCAAACATTTTGAAATTTCTAATTGCCGGCCGAGTTATTGACGATTGATCAAGGCCAACTTTGTATGAACATTTTGTACTGAAAATCGATTTCCTATAGAAGCCCTCCGCAAGTACTGCCTGCCGCAAATACCTACCGGGTGAACGACCCGAGTCATTATATATATATAAAGCTACAATGCGATATACTCACTGATCTAACATCCATACGTTTTCTCGGAAATGGCAAGAGTTGGACGATAATGATGTATGAGAAAGTTGTAGGGAATGTACGATATACAGCCATCCTATGGAGCCGATTTTTGAATTTCGAACGCGTTCCACTACGCGAGGGTGCTAACTCTGTCGTTTACCGACCGATTTGGATGAAATTTTCACCCGGCCTTTTCTTCGACACGCCATTTTCGGTTCCGCCGACGGTCGTTCCAAATTCAAAATACCACCGGAGATATAGCCCTCCGAAAATCGGCCTTTTTTCGACCTCTACGCAAAAAAGTCGGCAGCCAACTGGGCGCATGCCAGGGACCAGCCGTAAACGGCATCGTGTCGTCAAAGGACCCAGGTATATGAGAAAATTCCGACATTCTGACATTTCAAGATGGCGGCTGAGATATTGGCTTTCAAAGGTGTCAAATTTACTATGGAGAATTTCTACAAAAAATTTGTACTGAAAATCATCTTTTTCGTAGAAAATCTTAATTTTTTTGTACCATCGACAGAGGCTAAGCGCCAAAATGAGTACTTGGCTGAGAATGGCGTCACCACGCCGAGGTGCTGTGGCATTCCAGTTGGCCATCGACTCATTAAAGTTTGAAAATCACGCACTATAATAGAAAAATTTCACCCGAAATAGTTATTTTCATACAAAAATGCGTTTCTTTAGTACCACCGACGGAGGCCAAAGGCCGAAACTACTACTCGGCTGGGAGCGGCTACTCAGTGCCGAGGTGCTGTAGCATTCCAGTTGGCCATCGACCCATTAAAGTTTGAAAATCACCCACTTTAATAGAAAAAATTCACCCGAAATAGTTATTTTCATACAAAAATGCATTTCTTTAGTACCACCGACGGAGGCCAAAGGCCGAAACTACTACTCGGCTGGGAGCGGCTACTCAGTGCCGAGGTGCTGTGGCATTCCAGTTGGCCATCGACTCATTAAAGTTTGAAAATCACGCACTTTAATAGAAAATTTTCACCCGAAATAGGATTTTTCATACAAAAATGCATTTCTTTAGTACCACCGACGGAGGCCAAAGGCCGAAACTACTACTCGGCTGGGAGCGGCTACTTAGTGCCGAGGTGCTGTGGCATTCCAGTTGGCCATCGACTCATCAAAGTTTGAAAATCACCCACTTTAATAGAAAATTTTCACCCAAAATAGGATTTTTCATACAAAAATGCATTTCTTTAGTACCACCGACGGAGGCCAAAGGCCGAAACTACTACTCGGCTGGGAGCGGCTACTCAGTGCCGAGGTGCTGTAGCATTCCAGTTGGCCATCGACTCATTAAAGTTTGAAAATCACGCACTATAATAGAAAAATTTCACCCGAAATAGTTATTTTCATACAAAAATGCGTTTCTTTAGTACCACCGACGGAGGCCAAAGGCCGAAACTACTACTCGGCTGGGAGCGGCTACTCAGTGCCGAGGTGCTGTGGCATTCCAGTTGGCCATCGACTCATTAAAGTTTGAAAATCACGCACTATAATAGAAAAATTTCACCCGAAATAGTTATTTTCATACAAAAATGCGTTTCTTTAGTACCACCGACGGAGGCCAAAGGCCGAAACTACTACTCGGCTGGGAGCGGCTACTCAGTGCCGAGGTGCTGTGGCATTCCAGTTGGCCATCGACTCATTAAAGTTTGAAAATCACGCACTATAATAGAAAATTTTCACCCAAAATAGTTATTTTCATACAAAAATGCATTTCTTTAGTACCACCGACGGAGGCCAAAGGCCAAAAAAATTGCTCATCTGTGAATGGCATCGTGTCACGTAGATATTCAGGTCCCTGAGAAAAATCAAACATTTTGAAATTTCCAATTGCCGGCCGAGCTATTGACGATTGATGAAGGCCAACTTTGTATGAACATTTTGTACTGAAAATCGATTTCCTTATAGAAGCCCTCCGCAAGTACTGCCTGCCGCAAATACCTACCGGGTGAACGACCCGAGTCATTATATATATATAAAGCTACAATGCGATATACTCACTGATCTAACATCCATACGTTTTCTCGGAAATGGCAAGAGTTGGACGAAAATGATGTATGAGAAAGTTGTAGGGAATGTACGATATACAGCCATCCTATGGAGCCGATTTTTGAATTTCGAACGCGTTCCACTACGCGAGGGTGCTAACTCTGTCGTTTACCGACCGATTTGGATGAAATTTTCACCCGGCCTTTTCTTCGACACGCCATTTTCGGTTCCGCCGACGGTCGTTCCAAATTCAAAATACCACCGGAGCTATAGCCCTCCGAAAATCGGCCTTTTTTCGACCTCTACGCAAAAAAGTCGGCAGCCAACTGGGCGCATGCCAGGGACCAGCGGTAAACGGCATCGTGTCGTCAAAGGACCCAGGTATATGAGAAAAATCCGACATTCTGACATTTCAAGATGGCGGCCGAGATATTGGCTTTCAAAGGTGTCAAATTTACTATGGAGAATTTCTACAAAAAATTTGTACTGAAAATCATCTTTTTCGTAGAAAATCTTAATTTTTTTGTACTATCGATGGAGGCTAAGCGCCGAAATGAGTACTTGGCTGGGAATGGCGTCACCACGCCGAGGTGCTGTGGCATTCCAGTTGGCCATCGACTCATTAAAGTTTGAAAATCACGCACTTTAATAGAAAATTTTCACCCGAAATAGGATTTTTCATACAAAAATGCATTTCTTTAGTACCACCGACGGAGGCCAAAGGCCGAAACTACTACTCGGTTGGGAGCGGCTACTTAGTGCCGAGGTGCTGTGGCATTCCAGTTGGCCATCGACTCATCAAAGTTTGAAAATCACGCACTATAATAGAAAAATTTCACCCGAAATAGTTATTTTCATACAAAAATGCATTTCTTTAGTACCACCGACGGAGGCCAAAGGCCGAAACTACTACTCGGCTGGGAGCGGCTACTCAGTGCCGAGGTGCTGTAGCATTCCAGTTGGCCATCGACCCATTAAAGTTTGAAAATCACCCACTTTAATAGAAAAAATTCACCCGAAATAGTTATTTTCATACAAAAATGCATTTCTTTAGTACCACCGACGGAGGCCAAAGGCCGAAACTACTACTCGGCTGGGAGCGGCTACTCAGTGCCGAGGTGCTGTGGCATTCCAGTTGGCCATCGACTCATTAAAGTTTGAAAATCACGCACTTTAATAGAAAATTTTCACCCGAAATAGGATTTTTCATACAAAAATGCATTTCTTTAGTACCACCGACGGAGGCCAAAGGCCGAAACTACTACTCGGCTGGGAGCGGCTACTTAGTGCCGAGGTGCTGTGGCATTCCAGTTGGCCATCGACTCATCAAAGTTTGAAAATCACGCACTATAATAGAAAAATTTCACCCGAAATAGTTATTTTCATACAAAAATGCATTTCTTTAGTACCACCGACGGAGGCCAAAGGCCGAAACTACTACTCGGCTGGGAGCGGCTACTCAGTGCCGAGGTGCTGTAGCATTCCAGTTGGCCATCGACCCATTAAAGTTTGAAAATCACCCACTTTAATAGAAAAAATTCACCCGAAATAGTTATTTTCATACAAAAATGCATTTCTTTAGTACCACCGACGGAGGCCAAAGGCCGAAACTACTACTCGGCTGGGAGCGGCTACTTAGTGCCGAGGTGCTGTGGCATTCCAGTTGGCCATCGACTCATCAAAGTTTGAAAATCACGCACTATAATAGAAAAATTTCACCCGAAATAGTTATTTTCATACAAAAATGCATTTCTTTAGTACCACCGACGGAGGCCAAAGGCCGAAACTACTACTCGGCTGGGAGCGGCTACTCAGTGCCGAGGTGCTGTAGCATTCCAGTTGGCCATCGACCCATTAAAGTTTGAAAATCACCCACTTTAATAGAAAAAATTCACCCGAAATAGTTATTTTCATACAAAAATGCATTTCTTTAGTACCACCGACGGAGGCCAAAGGCCGAAACTACTACTCGGCTGGGAGCGGCTACTCAGTGCCGAGGTGCTGTAGCATTCCAGTTGGCCATCGACCCATTAAAGTTTGAAAATCACCCACTTTAATAGAAAAAATTCACCCGAAATAGTTATTTTCATACAAAAATGCATTTCTTTAGTACCACCGACGGAGGCCAAAGGCCGAAACTACTACTCGGCTGGGAGCGGCTACTCAGTGCCGAGGTGCTGTGGCATTCCAGTTGGCCATCGACTCATTAAAGTTTGAAAATCACGCACTTTAATAGAAAATTTTCACCCGAAATAGGATTTTTCATACAAAAATGCATTTCTTTAGTACCACCGACGGAGGCCAAAGGCCGAAACTACTACTCGGCTGGGAGCGGCTACTCAGTGCCGAGGTGCTGTGGCATTCCAGTTGGCCATCGACTCATTAAAGTTTGAAAATCACGCACTTTAATAGAAAATTTTCACCCGAAATAGGATTTTTCATACAAAAATGCATTTCTTTAGTACCACCGACGGAGGCCAAAGGCCGAAACTACTACTCGGCTGGGAGCGGCTACTTAGTGCCGAGGTGCTGTGGCATTCCAGTTGGCCATCGACTCATCAAAGTTTGAAAATCACCCACTTTAATAGAAAATTTTCACCCAAAATAGGATTTTTCATACAAAAATGCATTTCTTTAGTACCACCGACGGAGGCCAAAGGCCGAAACTACTACTCGGCTGGGAGCGGCTACTTATTGCCGAGGTGCTGTGGCATTCCAGTTGGCCATCGACTCATCAAAGTTTGAAAATCACGCACTATAATAGAAAAATTTCACCCGAAATAGTTATTTTCATACAAAAATGCATTTCTTTAGTACCACCGACGGAGGCCAAAGGCCGAAACTACTACTCGGCTGGGAGCGGCTACTCAGTGCCGAGGTGCTGTAGCATTCCAGTTGGCCATCGACCCATTAAAGTTTGAAAATCACCCACTTTAATAGAAAAAATTCACCCGAAATAGTTATTTTCATACAAAAATGCATTTCTTTAGTACCACCGACGGAGGCCAAAGGCCGAAACTACTACTCGGCTGGGAGCGGCTACTCAGTGCCGAGGTGCTGTAGCATTCCAGTTGGCCATCGACCCATTAAAGTTTGAAAATCACCCACTTTAATAGAAAAAATTCACCCGAAATAGTTATTTTCATTCAAAAATGCATTTCTTTAGTACCACCGACGGAGGCCAAAGGCCGAAACTACTACTCGGCTGGGAGCGGCTACTCAGTGCCGAGGTGCTGTGGCATTCCAGTTGGCCATCGACTCATTAAAGTTTGAAAATCACGCACTTTAATAGAAAATTTTCACCCG
The DNA here is from genome assembly GCA_934045075.1 of Yponomeuta sedellus. NCBI lineage: Eukaryota > Metazoa > Arthropoda > Insecta > Lepidoptera > Yponomeutidae > Yponomeuta > Yponomeuta sedellus. The sequence goes on along the minus strand of OW203724.1, from coordinate 8,194,839 downwards.
AAATAGGATTTTTCATACAAAAATGCATTTCTTTAGTACCACCGACGGAGGCCAAAGGCCGAAACTACTACTCGGCTGGGAGCGGCTACTTAGTGCCGAGGTGCTGTGGCATTCCAGTTGGCCATCGACTCATCAAAGTTTGAAAATCACCCACTTTAATAGAAAATTTTCACCCAAAATAGGATTTTTCATACAAAAATGCATTTCTTTAGTACCACCGACGGAGGCCAAAGGCCGAAACTACTACTCGGCTGGGAGCGGCTACTCAGTGCCGAGGTGCTGTAGCATTCCAGTTGGCCATCGACTCATTAAAGTTTGAAAATCACGCACTATAATAGAAAAATTTCACCCGAAATAGTTATTTTCATACAAAAATGCGTTTCTTTAGTACCACCGACGGAGGCCAAAGGCCGAAACTACTACTCGGCTGGGAGCGGCTACTCAGTGCCGAGGTGCTGTGGCATTCCAGTTGGCCATCGACTCATTAAAGTTTGAAAATCACGCACTATAATAGAAAAATTTCACCCGAAATAGTTATTTTCATACAAAAATGCGTTTCTTTAGTACCACCGACGGAGGCCAAAGGCCGAAACTACTACTCGGCTGGGAGCGGCTACTCAGTGCCGAGGTGCTGTGGCATTCCAGTTGGCCATCGACTCATTAAAGTTTGAAAATCACGCACTATAATAGAAAATTTTCACCCAAAATAGTTATTTTCATACAAAAATGCATTTCTTTAGTACCACCGACGGAGGCCAAAGGCCAAAAAAATTGCTCATCTGTGAATGGCATCGTGTCACGTAGATATTCAGGTCCCTGAGAAAAATCAAACATTTTGAAATTTCCAATTGCCGGCCGAGCTATTGACGATTGATGAAGGCCAACTTTGTATGAACATTTTGTACTGAAAATCGATTTCCTTATAGAAGCCCTCCGCAAGTACTGCCTGCCGCAAATACCTACCGGGTGAACGACCCGAGTCATTATATATATATAAAGCTACAATCCGATATACTCACTGACTGATCTAACATCCATACGTTTTCTCGGAAACGGTAAGATTTGGACGAAAATGATGTATGAGAAAGTTGTAGGAAATGTATGAATTACAGCCATCCTATGAAGCCGATTTTTGAATTTCGAACGCGTTCCACTACGCGAAGGTGCTAACTCTGTAGTTTACCGGCCGATTTGGATGAAATTTTGATAGAATGGTATTTTAGTGATTCGATTGAAAAAAAAAATTTTGGTTGTTCGAAATTCAAAATGGCGGCGCAGATATAGCCGACCGAAAAATCGACCTTTGCGCAAAAAAGTCGGCAGCCAACTGGGCATATGCTGGAGATATGCCGTAAACGGCATCGCGTTGCCAAAGGACCCAGGTATATGAGAAAAATCCGACATCTTGGAATTTCAAGATGGCGGCCGAGATATTGATGATTGAAAATGACAAATTTTTGTATGGAGATTTAGTACTAAAATTGACTTTTCAACAGAGAAATGGGACAAACTTGCGAGGCCAGAGGCCGAGCTCCGCGAAGCAGGCACAAAAAGTTCTGCCGCGGCGAGGCCGAAGGCCGAGCTCCGTTTAGGCCGAGGCCGAAGGCCGAGACGATTCAGGTTATAGCGCACAAGTACCAGCGCAAAAGCAAAAAGTGACAAACTTGCGAGGCCGGAGGCCGAGCTCCGCGGAGTGGGCACGAGGAACTCCGCCGCGGCGAGGCCGAAGGCCGAGCTCCGTTTAGGCCGAGGCCGAAGGCCGAGACCATTCAGGTTACGGCGCACAAGTACCATCGCAAAAGCAAAATGGGACAAACTTGCGAGGCCGGAGGCCGAGCTCCGCGAAGCGGGCACGAGGAACCCCGCCGCGGCGAGGCCGAAGGCCGAGCTCCGTCCAGGCCGAAGCCGAAGGCCGAGACCGTTCAATTTACGGTGCATAAGTACCAGCGCAAGAGCAAAGAGGGACAAACTCGCGAGGCCGGAGGCCGAGCTCCGCGGAGCGGGCACGAGGAACCCCGCCGCGGCGAGGCCGAAGGCCGAGCTCCGTCCAGGCCGAGGCCGAAGGCCGAGACCATACATGTTCCCATGCAACAATTCACTACAATAAGTGTCTAGCGAGGCCCTAGGCCGAGCGCCGCGGAGAGCGCAGCTCGGAGCGGCTGGGGGTTGGCGCGCGTAAGCGCGCAGGGGGCTCGCCCCCTAGTTATATATATATAAAGCTACAATGCGATATACTCACTGATCTAACATCCATACGTTTTCTCGGAAATGGCAAGAGTTGGACGAAAATGATGTATGAGAAAGTTGTAGGGAATGTACGATATACAGCCATCCTATGGAGCCGATTTTTGAATTTCGAACGCGTTCCACTACGCGAGGGTGCTAACTCTGTCGTTTACCGACCGATTTGGATGAAATTTTCACCCGGCCTTTTCTTCGACACGCCATTTTCGGTTCCGCCGACGGTCGTTCCAAATTCAAAATACCACCGGAGCTATAGCCCTCCGAAAATCGGCCTTTTTTCGACCTCTACGCAAAAAAGTCGGCAGCCAACTGGGCGCATGCCAGGGACCAGCGGTAAACGGCATCGTGTCGTCAAAGGACCCAGGTATATGAGAAAAATCCGACAGTCTGACATTTCAAGATGGCGGCTGAGATATTGGCTTTCAAAGGTGTCAAATTTACTATGGAGAATTTCTACAAAAAATTTGTACTGAAAATCATCTTTTTCGTAGAAAATCTTAATTTTTTTGTACCATCGATAGAGGCTAAGCGCCAAAATGAGTACTTGGCTGAGAATGGCGTCACCACGCCGAGGTGCTGTGGCATTCCAGTTGGCCATCGACCCATTAAAGTTTGAAAATCACCCACTTTAATAGAAAATTTTCACCCAAAATAGTTATTTTCATACAAAAATGCATTTCTTTAGTACCACCGACAGAGGCCAAAGGCCGAAACTACTACTCGGCTGGGAGCGGCTACTTAGTGCCGAGGTGCTGTGGCATTCCAGTTGGCCATCGACCCATTAAAGTTTGAAAATCACCCACTTTAATAGAAAATTTTCACCCAAAATAGTTATTTTCATACAAAAATGCATTTCTTTAGTACCACCGACGGAGGCCAAAGGCCGAAACTACTACTCGGCTGGGAGCGGCTACTTAGTGCCGAGGTGCTGTGGCATTCCAGTTGGCCATCGACCCATTAAAGTTTGAAAATCACCCACTTTAATAGAAAATTTTCACCCAAAATAGTTATTTTCATACAAAAATGCATTTCTTTAGTACCACCGACAGAGGCCAAAGGCCGAAACTACTACTCGGCTGGGAGCGGCTACTTAGTGCCGAGGTGCTGTGGCATTCCAGTTGGCCATCGACCCATTAAAGTTTGAAAATCACCCACTTTAATAGAAAATTTTCACCCAAAATAGTTATTTTCATACAAAAATGCATTTCTTTAGTACCACCGACAGAGGCCAAAGGCCGAAACTACTACTCGGCTGGGAGCGGCTACTTAGTGCCGAGGTGCTGTGGCATTCCAGTTGGCCATCGACCCATTAAAGTTTGAAAATCACCCACTTTAATAGAAAATTTTCACCCAAAATAGTTATTTTCATACAAAAATGCATTTCTTTAGTACCACCGACGGAGGCCAAAGGCCGAAACTACTACTCGGCTGGGAGCGGCTACTTAGTGCCGAGGTGCTGTGGCATTCCAGTTGGCCATCGACCCATTAAAGTTTGAAAATCACCCACTTTAATAGAAAATTTTCACCCAAAATAGTTATTTTCATACAAAAATGCATTTCTTTAGTACCACCGACAGAGGCCAAAGGCCGAAACTACTACTCGGCTGGGAGCGGCTACTTAGTGCCGAGGTGCTGTGGCATTCCAGTTGGCCATCGACCCATTAAAGTTTGAAAATCACCCACTTTAATAGAAAATTTTCACCCAAAATAGTTATTTTCATACAAAAATGCATTTCTTTAGTACCACCGACGGAGGCCAAAGGCCGAAACTACTACTCGGCTGGGAGCGGCTACTTAGTGCCGAGGTGCTGTGGCATTCCAGTTGGCCATCGACTCATCAAAGTTTGAAAATCACCCACTTTAATAGAAATTTTTCACCCAAAATAGGACTTTTCATACAAAAATGCATTTTTTTAGTACCACCGGTGGAGGCCAAAGGCCAAAAAAATTGCTCATCTGTGAATGGCATCGTGTCACGTAGATATTCAGGTCCCTGAGAAAAATCAAACATTTTGAAATTTCTAATTGCCGGCCGAGTTATTGACGATTGATCAAGGCCAACTTTGTATGAACATTTTGTACTGAAAATCGATTTCCTATAGAAGCCCTCCGCAAGTACTGCCTGCCGCAAATACCTACCGGGTGAACGACCCGAGTCATTTATATATATATAAAGCTACAATGCGATATACTCACTGATCTAACATCCATACGTTTTCTCGGAAATGGCAAGAGTTGGACGAAAATGATGTATGAGAAAGTTGTAGGGAATGTACGATATACAGCCATCCTATGGAGCCGATTTTTGAATTTCGAACGCGTTCCACTACGCGAGGGTGCTAACTCTGTCGTTTACCGACCGATTTGGATGAAATTTTCACCCGGCCTTTTCTTCGACACGCCATTTTCGGTTATAATTCTAAGTCTCGTTTTTTCCGGCTCGAAGGACCAACTTCAAAAAAAATTCTTAACTCAAACTTTAATGCGGCCAATATAATTAATTGCTGAAATGTTTAAAAAACCGATTTTTAATGCTCTATTTAAAAGTTCAAGTGACTTTTTTGAGTGGTTGAAAACAATTTGCAATAATGAAACAATTCACGGAACGCAGCAGAATAATTAGTATTGACTGTTAAGGCCCCAGTACACAATGGCCCATGCTGGCCCACTCTTGTCATGGCCATTGTGTACAGGGCAATGGTGTGTAGTGGCGGACACTAATTTGTCTATCGTGGCGTGCAATCGGGAAGTTGTCGGTTTTTTGGGCATACTTCAAAGGAATCTTGGCCTAGCGTGGCCCATCCGTGTTTACACAGCGTCCTATCGTTTAGTTCGTCACTGATCGCTGCGCTTACCGGGATGATCATTGGTCATAGAATACTTTTTTGTTGCTATGTTTTTTGTAAAAATACTTGAGTTTTAAATAGCCCAAAATATCCGTATGCCACAATGAAGATAAATCAATACATCTTCAAGTTTATTGATTTATCCGAGCCCGTAATTTTGCACCTTTTGCGTAGGTTTTTAATAACTTTGGTGTATGTACGAGTACATACTTCTGTAACACTTGTAAATAAATAAAATAAATTTCTGGCCATTGTGTACTGGGGCCTTTACTGGAGTTGTTGACAAGTATTTTTTAGTTTTAGCCGACTTTTAAAAAGAAGGAAGTTCTCAGTTCGATATTGTCTTTTTGTTTTTGTCGTAAATTTTTTTTTTTTTATATGATTTTAATGTTTACTAGAAGAGATGTAGTCTACAGGTGGCCCCATAATCACCAATTCAGGGTCTGATGGTGGGTTTGAAGAAATCGAGGGAACTCTTTTGTGGTTGAGAGCCTGAAGTGATTTGTTTATTTGATATAGTGACGTTCATTTGCTTTCGGAGTACACAATTTTGCGGAGCCGTAATGATAGTCATAAAACATTAAAAAAAAATATTTTTAACGAATAAAAATCTGATTGTAGTTGAGAATGTTTTTTGTTTTTATAGTTTTCAAGTCGGTTTCAATTTTTAAAGACAAATATTTTTTCTATATCCGTATCCGTTTTGACGGGATCGAATAGCAGCAGTGTTGCCAATTTTTGTACTCCAATTATTCGTCTTGAAATAATTTATTATTTTTGTTCAAGACAAAGCTGTATTTATTGTGGTACTAACCTTATTTAAAGTTACAGACGACAGCTGATCAATCTTAGCGAAACCTATTGAGAGGCTCAAAATTTCACCCATGCCGGGATTCGAACCCGCAACACTTAGCACGGGTTAGTGCATTAAAAATAGTATAATCATGTGGGTACAGTGATATCGTTCCGATGTAAAACCTTTCTGCCAAGTAGGTAGTCGGGGCTGTAAGTGATGCAATTTGCTTAAGCCAGATGTCGCTGCCTGTACGTAATACAGAGAATAGTGTAAAGAGGTTCGAAATTTCACTGATGACGGTAAGTCGCCCATTGGCTCAATTGGTAGAGCGCTGGCACGGATAGCCAGAGGTTGCGGGTTCGAATCCCGGCATGGGTGAAATGTTTAGCCTCTCAATAGGTTTTTAAATTTGTCCTTAGCACGGGTTAGTGCATTAAAAATAGTATAAGCATTGATAGTGGACAAATCAAATGTAAAATGTTTTTTAAATAAATTATCTTTATCTTATCTTATCTAAATCTAATCAGAGTCAAATTGGTAAAGTTTAAAGTTCACCGTCTCATAAATAACAAATAGGTGCTAGCTATTTGTTCTGACCAATGGAATGATTTCTTTTTAGAAGTTGTCAGTAATTTCAGTTTTTTATCTATCTATGCACATAATGCTTTATATCAAATTACAAATTTAATTGTATACCTATATTCAATATTAAATTAAATACAATTTTTTATTATGATGAGACCTTAAGTTTTGCAATGTTGCCTTTATTATTACTATTTACTTATTCTATGAACATGATCTTTATTAACATACATTGATTAATAAATAAATATCATGTCACATTAACAATGGTTGAATAGGTAGGTTTATAATTTGTCCTGGCCTTTTAATGGCGAACATACGAGTACTAGACTATACCCCAATAAAAGTAAGCCACTTTGTAGTACTCATTTTCATTTTATCTGTAGGCGTGCCATAAATGAATAAACACTAAATAAATACCTTTGATGTGTAAGTGTATATAATTATATTATGACTTACACATGATTCTAATTGGTTAAGAATGATAACACTTTCACGCTATAAAACAAAATATTAAGTAATAAAAATCTGTTTCAATCACCATACTGGTGAGATTTGATTAGGTGTTATTAACTTTTTCTTTTACGGAACCTATATTATGTCCCACTGCAGGGCACAGGCCTTCTTTCAGGAAGAGAGAATAGTATGAGCTTAATTACCACGCGTAAGCACCGCGGATTCGAATCCCGGCATGTACCAATGACTTTGTTTTCTAAGTTATGTTCATTTGTAAATTCATTTGTAAGACCGATAATACTAAATGTCTACAGCGCATGCTTTAGCTAAGTTGTGAAGTAAGCACGAGACACGAAGGATCCTGCCGCGGCGAGGCCGAAGGCCGAGCTCCGTCCAGGCCGAGGCCGAAGGCCGAGACCATACATGTTCCCACGCAACAATTCACTACAATAAGTGTCTAGCGAGGCCCTAGGCCGAGCGCCGCGGAGAGCGCAGCTCGGAGCGGCTGGGGGTTGGCGCGCGTAAGCGCGCAGGGGGCTCGCCCCCTAGTTATATATATATAAAGCTACAATCCGGTATACTCACTGATCTAACATAATACGTTTTCTCGGAAATGGCACGAGTTGGACGAAAATGATGTATGACAAAGTTGTAGGGAATGTACGATATACGGCCATCCTATGGAGCCGATTTTTGAATTTCGAACGCGGTCCACTACGCAAAGGTGCTAACTCTGTTGTTTACCGGCCGATTTGGATGAAATTTTGATAGAATGGTGTTATAGTGATCCGATTGAAAAAAAAAATTTTGGTTGTTCGAAATTCAAAATGGCGGCGCAGATATAGCCGACCCAAAAATCGACCTTTGCGCAAAAAAGTCGGCAGCCAACTGGGCATATGCTGGAGATATGCCGTAAGCGGCATCGCGTTGCCAAAGGACCCAGGTATATGAGAAAAATCCGACATCTTGGAATTTCAAGATGGCGGCCGAGATATTGATGATTGAAAATGACAAATTTTTGTATGGAGATTTAGTACTAAAATTGACTTTTCAATAGAGAAATGAGACAAACTTGCGAGGCTGGAGGTCGAGCTTTGCGAAGCGGGCACAAAAAGTTCTGCCGCGGCGAGGCCGAAGGCCGAGCTCCGTTTAGGCCGAGGCCGAAGGCCGAGACCATTCAAATTGCGGCGCACAAGTACCAGCGCAAGAGCAAAAAGGGACAAACTTGCGAGGCCGCAGGCCAAGCTCCGCGGAGCGGGCACGAGAAACCCCGCCGCGGCGAGGCCGAAGGCCGAGCTCCGTCCAGGCCGAGGCCGAAGGCCGAGACCATTCAGGTTACGGCGCACAAGTACCAGCGCAAAAGCAAAATGGGACAAACTTGCGAGGCCGGAGGCCGAGCTCCGTGAAGCGGGCACGAGGAACCCCGCCGCGGCGAGGCCGAAGGCCGAGCTCCGTCCAGGCCGAGGCCGAAGGCCGAGACCGTTCAATTTACGGTGCATAAGTACCAGCGCAAGAGCAAAGAGGGACAAACTTGCGAGGCCGGAGGCCGAGCTCCGCGGAGCGGGCACGAGGAACCCCGCCGCGGCGAGGCCGAAGGCCGAGCTCCGTCCAGGCCGAGGCCGAAGGCCGAGACCATACATGTTCCCATGCAACAATTCACTACAATAAGTGTCTAGCGAGGCCCTAGGCCGAGCGCCGCGGAGAGCGGAGCTCGGAGCGGCTGGGGGTTGGCGCGCGTAAGCGCGCAGGGGGCTCGCCCCCTAGTTATATATATATAAAGCTACAATGCGATATACTCACTGATCTAACATCCATACGTTTTCTCGGAAATGGCAAGAGTTGGACGAAAATGATGTATGAGAAAGTTGTAGGGAATGTACGATATACAGCCATCCTATGGAGCCGATTTTTGAATTTCGAACGCGTTCCACTACGCGAGGGTGCTAACTCTGTCGTTTACCGACCGATTTGGATGAAATTTTCACCCGGCCTTTTCTTCGACACGCCATTTTCGGTTCCGCCGACGGTCGTTCCAAATTCAAAATACCACCGGAGCTATAGCCCTCCGAAAATCGGCCTTTTTTCGACCTCTACGCAAAAAAGTCGGCAGCCAACTGGGCGCATGCCAGGGACCAGCGGTAAACGGCATCGTGTCGTCAAAGGACCCAGGTATATGAGAAAAATCCGACATTCTGACATTTCAAGATGGCGGCTGAGATATTGGCTTTCAAAGGTGTCAAATTTACTATGGAGAATTTCTACAAAAAATTTGTACTGAAAATCATCTTTTTCGTAGAAAATCTTAATTTTTTTGTACCATCGATAGAGGCTAAGCGCCAAAATGAGTACTTGGCTGAGAATGGCGTCACCACGCCGAGGTGCTGTGGCATTCCAGTTGGCCATCGACCCATTAAAGTTTGAAAATCACCCACTTTAATAGAAAATTTTCACCCAAAATAGTTATTTTCATACAAAAATGCATTTCTTTAGTACCACCGACAGAGGCCAAAGGCCGAAACTACTACTCGGCTGGGAGCGGCTACTTAGTGCCGAGGTGCTGTGGCATTCCAGTTGGCCATCGACCCATTAAAGTTTGAAAATCACCCACTTTAATAGAAAATTTTCACCCAAAATAGTTATTTTCATACAAAAATGCATTTCTTTAGTACCACCGACGGAGGCCAAAGGCCGAAACTACTACTCGGCTGGGAGCGGCTACTTAGTGCCGAGGTGCTGTGGCATTCCAGTTGGCCATCGACTCATCAAAGTTTGAAAATCACCCACTTTAATAGAAATTTTTCACCCAAAATAGGACTTTTCATACAAAAATGCATTTTTTTAGTACCACCGGTGGAGGCCAAAGGCCAAAAAAATTGCTCATCTGTGAATGGCATCGTGTCACGTAGATATTCAGGTCCCTGAGAAAAATCAAACATTTTGAAATTTCTAATTGCCGGCCGAGTTATTGACGATTGATCAAGGCCAACTTTGTATGAACATTTTGTACTGAAAATCGATTTCCTATAGAAGCCCTCCGCAAGTACTGCCTGCCGCAAATACCTACCGGGTGAACGACCCGAGTCATTATATATATATAAAGCTACAATGCGATATACTCACTGATCTAACATCCATACGTTTTCTCGGAAATGGCAAGAGTTGGACGAAAATGATGTATGAGAAAGTTGTAGGGAATGTACGATATACAGCCATCCTATGGAGCCGATTTTTGAATTTCGAACGCGTTCCACTACGCGAGGGTGCTAACTCTGTCGTTTACCGACCGATTTGGATGAAATTTTCACCCGGCCTTTTCTTCGACACGCCATTTTCGGTTCCGCCGACGGTCGTTCCAAATTCAAAATACCACCGGAGCTATAGCCCTCCGAAAATCGGCCTTTTTTCGACCTCTACGCAAAAAAGTCGGCAGCCAACTGGGCGCATGCCAGGGACCAGCGGTAAACGGCATCGTGTCGTCAAAGGACCCAGGTATATGAGAAAAATCCGACAGTCTGACATTTCAAGATGGCGGCTGAGATATTGGCTTTCAAAGGTGTCAAATTTACTATGGAGAATTTCTACAAAAAATTTGTACTGAAAATCATCTTTTTCGTAGAAAATCTTAATTTTTTTGTACCATCGATAGAGGCTAAGCGCCAAAATGAGTACTTGGCTGAGAATGGCGTCACCACGCCGAGGTGCTGTGGCATTCCAGTTGGCCATCGACCCATTAAAGTTTGAAAATCACCCACTTTAATAGAAAATTTTCACCCAAAATAGTTATTTTCATACAAAAATGCATTTCTTTAGTACCACCGACAGAGGCCAAAGGCCGAAACTACTACTCGGCTGGGAGCGGCTACTTAGTGCCGAGGTGCTGTGGCATTCCAGTTGGCCATCGACCCATTAAAGTTTGAAAATCACCCACTTTAATAGAAAATTTTCACCCAAAATAGTTATTTTCATACAAAAATGCATTTCTTTAGTACCACCGACGGAGGCCAAAGGCCGAAACTACTACTCGGCTGGGAGCGGCTACTTAGTGCCGAGGTGCTGTGGCATTCCAGTTGGCCATCGACCCATTAAAGTTTGAAAATCACCCACTTTAATAGAAAATTTTCACCCAAAATAGTTATTTTCATACAAAAATGCATTTCTTTAGTACCACCGACAGAGGCCAAAGGCCGAAACTACTACTCGGCTGGGAGCGGCTACTTAGTGCCGAGGTGCTGTGGCATTCCAGTTGGCCATCGACCCATTAAAGTTTGAAAATCACCCACTTTAATAGAAAATTTTCACCCAAAATAGTTATTTTCATACAAAAATGCATTTCTTTAGTACCACCGACGGAGGCCAAAGGCCGAAACTACTACTCGGCTGGGAGCGGCTACTTAGTGCCGAGGTGCTGTGGCATTCCAGTTGGCCATCGACTCATCAAAGTTTGAAAATCACCCACTTTAATAGAAAATTTTCACCCAAAATAGTTATTTTCATACAAAAATGCATTTCTTTAGTACCACCGACGGAGGCCAAAGGCCGAAACTACTACTCGGCTGGGAGCGGCTACTTAGTGCCGAGGTGCTGTGGCATTCCAGTTGGCCATCGACCCATTAAAGTTTGAAAATCACCCACTTTAATAGAAAATTTTCACCCAAAATAGTTATTTTCATACAAAAATGCATTTCTTTAGTACCACCGACAGAGGCCAAAGGCCGAAACTACTACTCGGCTGGGAGCGGCTACTTAGTGCCGAGGTGCTGTGGCATTCCAGTTGGCCATCGACCCATTAAAGTTTGAAAATCACCCACTTTAATAGAAAATTTTCACCCAAAATAGTTATTTTCATACAAAAATGCATTTCTTTAGTACCACCGACGGAGGCCAAAGGCCGAAACTACTACTCGGCTGGGAGCGGCTACTTAGTGCCGAGGTGCTGTGGCATTCCAGTTGGCCATCGACTCATCAAAGTTTGAAAATCACCCACTTTAATAGAAATTTTTCACCCAAAATAGGACTTTTCATACAAAAATGCATTTTTTTAGTACCACCGGTGGAGGCCAAAGGCCAAAAAAATTGCTCATCTGTGAATGGCATCGTGTCACGTAGATATTCAGGTCCCTGAGAAAAATCAAACATTTTGAAATTTCTAATTGCCGGCCGAGTTATTGACGATTGATCAAGGCCAACTTTGTATGAACATTTTGTACTGAAAATCGATTTCCTATAGAAGCCCTCCGCAAGTACTGCCTGCCGCAAATACCTACCGGGTGAACGACCCGAGTCATTTATATATATATAAAGCTACAATGCGATATACTCACTGATCTAACATCCATACGTTTTCTCGGAAATGGCAAGAGTTGGACGAAAATGATGTATGAGAAAGTTGTAGGGAATGTACGATATACAGCCATCCTATGGAGCCGATTTTTGAATTTCGAACGCGTTCCACTACGCGAGGGTGCTAACTCTGTCGTTTACCGACCGATTTGGATGAAATTTTCACCCGGCCTTTTCTTCGACACGCCATTTTCGGTTATAATTCTAAGTCTCGTTTTTTCCGGCTCGAAGGACCAACTTCAAAAAAAATTCTTAACTCAAACTTTAATGCGGCCAATATAATTAATTGCTGAAATGTTTAAAAAACCGATTTTTAATGCTCTATTTAAAAGTTCAAGTGACTTTTTTGAGTGGTTGAAAACAATTTGCAATAATGAAACAATTCACGGAACGCAGCAGAATAATTAGTATTGACTGTTAAGGCCCCAGTACACAATGGCCCATGCTGGCCCACTCTTGTCATGGCCATTGTGTACAGGGCAATGGTGTGTAGTGGCGGACACTAATTTGTCTATCGTGGCGTGCAATCGGGAAGTTGTCGGTTTTTTGGGCATACTTCAAAGGAATCTTGGCCTAGCGTGGCCCATCCGTGTTTACACAGCGTCCTATCGTTTAGTTCGTCACTGATCGCTGCGCTTACCGGGATGATCATTGGTCATAGAATACTTTTTTGTTGCTATGTTTTTTGTAAAAATACTTGAGTTTTAAATAGCCCAAAATATCCGTATGCCACAATGAAGATAAATCAATACATCTTCAAGTTTATTGATTTATCCGAGCCCGTAATTTTGCACCTTTTGCGTAGGTTTTTAATAACTTTGGTGTATGTACGAGTACATACTTCTGTAACACTTGTAAATAAATAAAATAAATTTCTGGCCATTGTGTACTGGGGCCTTTACTGGAGTTGTTGACAAGTATTTTTTAGTTTTAGCCGACTTTTAAAAAGAAGGAAGTTCTCAGTTCGATATTGTCTTTTTGTTTTTGTCGTAAATTTTTTTTTTTTTATATGATTTTAATGTTTACTAGAAGAGATGTAGTCTACAGGTGGCCCCATAATCACCAATTCAGGGTCTGATGGTGGGTTTGAAGAAATCGAGGGAACTCTTTTGTGGTTGAGAGCCTGAAGTGATTTGTTTATTTGATATAGTGACGTTCATTTGCTTTCGGAGTACACAATTTTGCGGAGCCGTAATGATAGTCATAAAACATTAAAAAAAAATATTTTTAACGAATAAAAATCTGATTGTAGTTGAGAATGTTTTTTGTTTTTATAGTTTTCAAGTCGGTTTCAATTTTTAAAGACAAATATTTTTTCTATATCCGTATCCGTTTTGACGGGATCGAATAGCAGCAGTGTTGCCAATTTTTGTACTCCAATTATTCGTCTTGAAATAATTTATTATTTTTGTTCAAGACAAAGCTGTATTTATTGTGGTACTAACCTTATTTAAAGTTACAGACGACAGCTGATCAATCTTAGCGAAACCTATTGAGAGGCTCAAAATTTCACCCATGCCGGGATTCGAACCCGCAACACTTAGCACGGGTTAGTGCATTAAAAATAGTATAATCATGTGGGTACAGTGATATCGTTCCGATGTAAAACCTTTCTGCCAAGTAGGTAGTCGGGGCTGTAAGTGATGCAATTTGCTTAAGCCAGATGTCGCTGCCTGTACGTAATACAGAGAATAGTGTAAAGAGGTTCGAAATTTCACTGATGACGGTAAGTCGCCCATTGGCTCAATTGGTAGAGCGCTGGCACGGATAGCCAGAGGTTGCGGGTTCGAATCCCGGCATGGGTGAAATGTTTAGCCTCTCAATAGGTTTTTAAATTTGTCCTTAGCACGGGTTAGTGCATTAAAAATAGTATAAGCATTGATAGTGGACAAATCAAATGTAAAATGTTTTTTAAATAAATTATCTTTATCTTATCTTATCTAAATCTAATCAGAGTCAAATTGGTAAAGTTTAAAGTTCACCGTCTCATAAATAACAAATAGGTGCTAGCTATTTGTTCTGACCAATGGAATGATTTCTTTTTAGAAGTTGTCAGTAATTTCAGTTTTTTATCTATCTATGCACATAATGCTTTATATCAAATTACAAATTTAATTGTATACCTATATTCAATATTAAATTAAATACAATTTTTTATTATGATGAGACCTTAAGTTTTGCAATGTTGCCTTTATTATTACTATTTACTTATTCTATGAACATGATCTTTATTAACATACATTGATTAATAAATAAATATCATGTCACATTAACAATGGTTGAATAGGTAGGTTTATAATTTGTCCTGGCCTTTTAATGGCGAACATACGAGTACTAGACTATACCCCAATAAAAGTAAGCCACTTTGTAGTACTCATTTTCATTTTATCTGTAGGCGTGCCATAAATGAATAAACACTAAATAAATACCTTTGATGTGTAAGTGTATATAATTATATTATGACTTACACATGATTCTAATTGGTTAAGAATGATAACACTTTCACGCTATAAAACAAAATATTAAGTAATAAAAATCTGTTTCAATCACCATACTGGTGAGATTTGATTAGGTGTTATTAACTTTTTCTTTTACGGAACCTATATTATGTCCCACTGCAGGGCACAGGCCTTCTTTCAGGAAGAGAGAATAGTATGAGCTTAATTACCACGCGTAAGCACCGCGGATTCGAATCCCGGCATGTACCAATGACTTTGTTTTCTAAGTTATGTTCATTTGTAAATTCATTTGTAAGACCGATAATACTAAATGTCTACAGCGCATGCTTTAGCTAAGTTGTGAAGTAAGCACGAGACACGAAGGATCCTGCCGCGGCGAGGCCGAAGGCCGAGCTCCGTCCAGGCCGAGGCCGAAGGCCGAGACCATACATGTTCCCACGCAACAATTCACTACAATAAGTGTCTAGCGAGGCCCTAGGCCGAGCGCCGCGGAGAGCGCAGCTCGGAGCGGCTGGGGGTTGGCGCGCGTAAGCGCGCAGGGGGCTCGCCCCCTAGTTATATATATATAAAGCTACAATGCGATATACTCACTGATCTAACATCCATACGTTTTCTCGGAAATGGCAAGAGTTGGACGAAAATGATGTATGAGAAAGTTGTAGGGAATGTACGATATACAGCCATCCTATGGAGCCGATTTTTGAATTTCGAACGCGTTCCACTACGCGAGGGTGCTAACTCTGTCGTTTACCGACCGATTTGGATGAAATTTTCACCCGGCCTTTTCTTCGACACGCCATTTTCGGTTCCGCCGACGGTCGTTCCAAATTCAAAATACCACCGGAGCTATAGCCCTCCGAAAATCGGCCTTTTTTCGACCTCTACGCAAAAAAGTCGGCAGCCAACTGGGCGCATGCCAGGGACCAGCGGTAAACGGCATCGTGTCGTCAAAGGACCCAGGTATATGAGAAAAATCCGACATTCTGACATTTCAAGATGGCGGCCGAGATATTGGCTTTCAAAGGTGTCAAATTTACTATGGAGAATTTCTACAAAAAATTTGTACTGAAAATCATCTTTTTCGTAGAAAATCTTAATTTTTTTGTACTATCGATGGAGGCTAAGCGCCGAAATGAGTACTTGGCTGGGAATGGCGTCACCACGCCGAGGTGCTGTGGCATTCCAGTTGGCCATCGACTCATTAAAGTTTGAAAATCACGCACTTTAATAGAAAATTTTCACCCGAAATAGGATTTTTCATACAAAAATGCATTTCTTTAGTACCACCGACGGAGGCCAAAGGCCGAAACTACTACTCGGTTGGGAGCGGCTACTTAGTGCCGAGGTGCTGTGGCATTCCAGTTGGCCATCGACTCATCAAAGTTTGAAAATCACGCACTATAATAGAAAAATTTCACCCGAAATAGTTATTTTCATACAAAAATGCATTTCTTTAGTACCACCGACGGAGGCCAAAGGCCGAAACTACTACTCGGCTGGGAGCGGCTACTCAGTGCCGAGGTGCTGTAGCATTCCAGTTGGCCATCGACCCATTAAAGTTTGAAAATCACCCACTTTAATAGAAAAAATTCACCCGAAATAGTTATTTTCATACAAAAATGCATTTCTTTAGTACCACCGACGGAGGCCAAAGGCCGAAACTACTACTCGGCTGGGAGCGGCTACTCAGTGCCGAGGTGCTGTGGCATTCCAGTTGGCCATCGACTCATTAAAGTTTGAAAATCACGCACTTTAATAGAAAATTTTCACCCGAAATAGGATTTTTCATACAAAAATGCATTTCTTTAGTACCACCGACGGAGGCCAAAGGCCGAAACTACTACTCGGCTGGGAGCGGCTACTTAGTGCCGAGGTGCTGTGGCATTCCAGTTGGCCATCGACTCATCAAAGTTTGAAAATCACGCACTATAATAGAAAAATTTCACCCGAAATAGTTATTTTCATACAAAAATGCATTTCTTTAGTACCACCGACGGAGGCCAAAGGCCGAAACTACTACTCGGCTGGGAGCGGCTACTCAGTGCCGAGGTGCTGTAGCATTCCAGTTGGCCATCGACCCATTAAAGTTTGAAAATCACCCACTTTAATAGAAAAAATTCACCCGAAATAGTTATTTTCATACAAAAATGCATTTCTTTAGTACCACCGACGGAGGCCAAAGGCCGAAACTACTACTCGGCTGGGAGCGGCTACTTAGTGCCGAGGTGCTGTGGCATTCCAGTTGGCCATCGACTCATCAAAGTTTGAAAATCACGCACTATAATAGAAAAATTTCACCCGAAATAGTTATTTTCATACAAAAATGCATTTCTTTAGTACCACCGACGGAGGCCAAAGGCCGAAACTACTACTCGGCTGGGAGCGGCTACTCAGTGCCGAGGTGCTGTAGCATTCCAGTTGGCCATCGACCCATTAAAGTTTGAAAATCACCCACTTTAATAGAAAAAATTCACCCGAAATAGTTATTTTCATACAAAAATGCATTTCTTTAGTACCACCGACGGAGGCCAAAGGCCGAAACTACTACTCGGCTGGGAGCGGCTACTCAGTGCCGAGGTGCTGTAGCATTCCAGTTGGCCATCAACCCATTAAAGTTTGAAAATCACCCACTTTAATAGAAAAAATTCACCCGAAATAGTTATTTTCATACAAAAATGCATTTCTTTAGTACCACCGACGGAGGCCAAAGGCCGAAACTACTACTCGGCTGGGAGCGGCTACTCAGTGCCGAGGTGCTGTGGCATTCCAGTTGGCCATCGACTCATTAAAGTTTGAAAATCACGCACTTTAATAGAAAATTTTCACCCGAAATAGGATTTTTCATACAAAAATGCATTTCTTTAGTACCACCGACGGAGGCCAAAGGCCGAAACTACTACTCGGCTGGGAGCGGCTACTCAGTGCCGAGGTGCTGTGGCATTCCAGTTGGCCATCGACTCATTAAAGTTTGAAAATCACGCACTTTAATAGAAAATTTTCACCCGAAATAGGATTTTTCATACAAAAATGCATTTCTTTAGTACCACCGACGGAGGCCAAAGGCCGAAACTACTACTCGGCTGGGAGCGGCTACTTAGTGCCGAGGTGCTGTGGCATTCCAGTTGGCCATCGACTCATCAAAGTTTGAAAATCACCCACTTTAATAGAAAATTTTCACCCAAAATAGGATTTTTCATACAAAAATGCATTTCTTTAGTACCACCGACGGAGGCCAAAGGCCGAAACTACTACTCGGCTGGGAGCGGCTACTTAGTGCCGAGGTGCTGTGGCATTCCAGTTGGCCATCGACTCATCAAAGTTTGAAAATCACGCACTATAATAGAAAAATTTCACCCGAAATAGTTATTTTCATACAAAAATGCATTTCTTTAGTACCACCGACGGAGGCCAAAGGCCGAAACTACTACTCGGCTGGGAGCGGCTACTCAGTGCCGAGGTGCTGTAGCATTCCAGTTGGCCATCGACCCATTAAAGTTTGAAAATCACCCACTTTAATAGAAAAAATTCACCCGAAATAGTTATTTTCATACAAAAATGCATTTCTTTAGTACCACCGACGGAGGCCAAAGGCCGAAACTACTACTCGGCTGGGAGCGGCTACTCAGTGCCGAGGTGCTGTAGCATTCCAGTTGGCCATCGACCCATTAAAGTTTGAAAATCACCCACTTTAATAGAAAAAATTCACCCGAAATAGTTATTTTCATTCAAAAATGCATTTCTTTAGTACCACCGACGGAGGCCAAAGGCCGAAACTACTACTCGGCTGGGAGCGGCTACTCAGTGCCGAGGTGCTGTGGCATTCCAGTTGGCCATCGACTCATTAAAGTTTGAAAATCACGCACTTTAATAGAAAATTTTCACCCGAAATAGGATTTTTCATACAAAAATGCATTTCTTTAGTACCACCGACGGAGGCCAAAGGCCGAAACTACTACTCGGCTGGGAGCGGCTACTTAGTGCCGAGGTGCTGTGGCATTCCAGTTGGCCATCGACTCATCAAAGTTTGAAAATCACCCACTTTAATAGAAAATTTTCACCCAAAATAGGATTTTTCATACAAAAATGCATTTCTTTAGTACCACCGACGGAGGCCAAAGGCCGAAACTACTACTCGGCTGGGAGCGGCTACTCAGTGCCGAGGTGCTGTAGCATTCCAGTTGGCCATCGACTCATTAAAGTTTGAAAATCACGCACTATAATAGAAAAATTTCACCCGAAATAGTTATTTTCATACAAAAATGCGTTTCTTTAGTACCACCGACGGAGGCCAAAGGCCGAAACTACTACTCGGCTGGGAGCGGCTACTCAGTGCCGAGGTGCTGTGGCATTCCAGTTGGCCATCGACTCATTAAAGTTTGAAAATCACGCACTATAATAGAAAAATTTCACCCGAAATAGTTATTTTCATACAAAAATGCGTTTCTTTAGTACCACCGACGGAGGCCAAAGGCCGAAACTACTACTCGGCTGGGAGCGGCTACTCAGTGCCGAGGTGCTGTGGCATTCCAGTTGGCCATCGACTCATTAAAGTTTGAAAATCACGCACTATAATAGAAAATTTTCACCCAAAATAGTTATTTTCATACAAAAATGCATTTCTTTAGTACCACCGACGGAGGCCAAAGGCCAAAAAAATTGCTCATCTGTGAATGGCATCGTGTCACGTAGATATTCAGGTCCCTGAGAAAAATCAAACATTTTGAAATTTCCAATTGCCGGCCGAGCTATTGACGATTGATGAAGGCCAACTTTGTATGAACATTTTGTACTGAAAATCGATTTCCTTATAGAAGCCCTCCGCAAGTACTGCCTGCCGCAAATACCTACCGGGTGAACGACCCGAGTCATTATATATATATAAAGCTACAATGCGATATACTCACTGATCTAACATAATACGTTTTCTCGGAAATGGCAAGAGTTGGACGAAAATGATGTATGACAAAGTTGTAGGGAATGTACGATATACGGCCATCCTATGGAGCCGATTTTTGAATTTCGAACGCGTTCCACTACGCGAGGGTGCTAACTCTGTCGTTTACCGACCGATTTGGATGAAATTTTCACCCGGCCTTTTCTTCGACACGCCATTTTCGGTTCCGCCGACGGTCGTTCCAAATTCAAAATACCACCGGAGCTATAGCCCTCCGAAAATCGGCCTTTTTTCGACCTCTACGCAAAAAAGTCGGCAGCCAACTGGGCGCATGCCAGGGACCAGCCGTAAACGGCATCGTGTCGTCAAAGGACCCAGGTATATGAGAAAAATCCGACATTCTGACATTTCAAGATGGCGGCCGAGATATTGGCTTTCAAAGGTGTCAAATTTACTATGGAGAATTTCTACAAAAAATTTGTACTGAAAATCATCTTTTTCGTAGAAAATCTTAATTTTTTTGTACCATCGACAGAGGCTAAGCGCCAAAATGAGTACTTAGCTGAGAATGGCGTCACCACGCCGAGGTGCTGTGGCATTCCAGTTGGCCATCGACCCATTAAAGTTTGAAAATCACCCACTTTAATAGAAAATTTTCACACGAAATAGGATTTTTCATACAAAAATGCATTTCTTTAGTACCACCGACGGAGGCCAAAGGCCAAAAAAATTGCTCATCTGTGAATGGCATCGTGTCACGTAGATATTCAGGTCCCTGAGAAAAATCAAACATTTTGAAATTTCCAATTGCCGGCCGAGCTATTGACGATTGATGAAGGCCAACTTTGTATGAACATTTTGTACTGAAAATCGATTTCCTTATAGAAGCCCTCCGCAAGTACTGCCTGCCGCAAATACCTACCGGGTGAACGACCCGAGTCATTATATATATATAAAGCTACAATGCGATATACTCACTGATCTAACATAATACGTTTTCTCGGAAATGGCAAGAGTTGGACGAAAATGATGTATGACAAAGTTGTAGGGAATGTACGATATACGGCCATCCTATGGAGCCGATTTTTGAATTTCGAACGCGTTCCACTACGCGAGGGTGCTAACTCTGTCGTTTACCGACCGATTTGGATGAAATTTTCACCCGGCCTTTTCTTCGACACGCCATTTTCGGTTCCGCCGACGGTCGTTCCAAATTCAAAATACCACCGGAGCTATAGCCCTCCGAAAATCGGCCTTTTTTCGACCTCTACGCAAAAAAGTCGGCAGCCAACTGGGCGCATGCCAGGGACCAGCCGTAAACGGCATCGTGTCGTCAAAGGACCCAGGTATATGAGAAAAATCCGACATTCTGACATTTCAAGATGGCGGCCGAGATATTGGCTTTCAAAGGTGTCAAATTTACTATGGAGAATTTCTACAAAAAATTTGTACTGAAAATCATCTTTTTCGTAGAAAATCTTAATTTTTTTGTACCATCGACAGAGGCTAAGCGCCAAAATGAGTACTTAGCTGAGAATGGCGTCACCACGCCGAGGTGCTGTGGCATTCCAGTTGGCCATCGACCCATTAAAGTTTGAAAATCACCCACTTTAATAGAAAATTTTCACCCAAAATAGTTATTTTCATACAAAAATGCATTTCTTTAGTACCACCGACGGAGGCCAAAGGCCGAAACTACTACTCGGCTGGGAGCGGCTACTTAGTGCCGAGGTGCTGTGGCATTCCAGTTGGCCATCGACCCATTAAAGTTTGAAAATCACCCACTTTAATAGAAAAATTTCACCCGAAATAGTTATTTTCATACAAAAATGCATTTCTTTAGTACCACCGTTGGAGGCCAAAGGCCAAAACTACTACTCGGCTGGGAGCGGCTACTTAGTGCTGAGGTGCTGTGGCATTCCAGTTGGCCATCGACTCATTAAAGTTTGAAAATCACGCACTATAATAGAAAAAAATCACCCGAAATAGGATTTTTCATACAAAAATGCATTTCTTTAGTACCACCGACGGAGGCCAAAGGCCGAAACTACTACTCGGCTGGGAGCGGCTACTTAGTGCCGAGGTGCTGTGGCGTTCCAGTTGGCCATCGACCCATTAAAGTTTGAAAATCACGCACTTTAATAGAAAATTTTCACACGAAATAGGATTTTTCATACAAAAATGCATTTCTTTAGTACCACCGACGGAGGCCAAAGGCCAAAAAAATTGCTCATCTGTGAATGGCATCGTGTCACGTAGATATTCAGGTCCCTGAGAAAAATCAAACATTTTGAAATTTCCAATTGCCGGCCGAGCTATTGACGATTGATGAAGGCCAACTTTGTATGAACATTTTGTACTGAAAATCGATTTCCTTATAGAAGCCCTCCGCAAGTACTGCCTGCCGCAAATACCTACCGGGTGAACGACCCGAGTCATTATATATATATAAAGCTACAATGCGATATACTCACTGATCTAACATAATACGTTTTCTCGGAAATGGCAAGAGTTGGACGAAAATGATGTATGACAAAGTTGTAGGGAATGTACGATATACGGCCATCCTATGGAGCCGATTTTTGAATTTCGAACGCGTTCCACTACGCGAGGGTGCTAACTCTGTCGTTTACCGACCGATTTGGATGAAATTTTCACCCGGCCTTTTCTTCGACACGCCATTTTCGGTTCCGCCGACGGTCGTTCCAAATTCAAAATACCACCGGAGCTATAGCCCTCCGAAAATCGGCCTTTTTTCGACCTCTACGCAAAAAAGTCGGCAGCCAACTGGGCGCATGCCAGGGACCAGCCGTAAACGGCATCGTGTCGTCAAAGGACCCAGGTATATGAGAAAAATCCGACATTCTGACATTTCAAGATGGCGGCCGAGATATTGGCTTTCAAAGGTGTCAAATTTACTATGGAGAATTTCTACAAAAAATTTGTACTGAAAATCATCTTTTTCGTAGAAAATCTTAATTTTTTTGTACCATCGACAGAGGCTAAGCGCCAAAATGAGTACTTAGCTGAGAATGGCGTCACCACGCCGAGGTGCTGTGGCATTCCAGTTGGCCATCGACCCATTAAAGTTTGAAAATCACCCACTTTAATAGAAAATTTTCACCCAAAATAGTTATTTTCATACAAAAATGCATTTCTTTAGTACCACCGACGGAGGCCAAAGGCCGAAACTACTACTCGGCTGGGAGCGGCTACTTAGTGCCGAGGTGCTGTGGCATTCCAGTTGGCCATCGACCCATTAAAGTTTGAAAATCACCCACTTTAATAGAAAAATTTCACCCGAAATAGTTATTTTCATACAAAAATGCATTTCTTTAGTACCACCGTTGGAGGCCAAAGGCCAAAACTACTACTCGGCTGGGAGCGGCTACTTAGTGCTGAGGTGCTGTGGCATTCCAGTTGGCCATCGACTCATTAAAGTTTGAAAATCACGCACTATAATAGAAAAAAATCACCCGAAATAGGATTTTTCATACAAAAATGCATTTCTTTAGTACCACCGACGGAGGCCAAAGGCCGAAACTACTACTCGGCTGGGAGCGGCTACTTAGTGCCGAGGTGCTGTGGCGTTCCAGTTGGCCATCGACCCATTAAAGTTTGAAAATCACGCACTTTAATAGAAAATTTTCACACGAAATAGGATTTTTCATACAAAAATGCATTTCTTTAGTACCACCGACGGAGGCCAAAGGCCAAAAAAATTGCTCATCTGTGAATGGCATCGTGTCACGTAGATATTCAGGTCCCTGAGAAAAATCAAACATTTTGAAATTTCCAATTGCCGGCCGAGCTATTGACGATTGATGAAGGCCAACTTTGTATGAACATTTTGTACTGAAAATCGATTTCCTTATAGAAGCCCTCCGCAAGTACTGCCTGCCGCAAATACCTACCGGGTGAACGACCCGAGTCATTATATATATATAAAGCTACAATGCGATATACTCACTGATCTAACATAATACGTTTTCTCGGAAATGGCAAGAGTTGGACGAAAATGATGTATGACAAAGTTGTAGGGAATGTACGATATACGGCCATCCTATGGAGCCGATTTTTGAATTTCGAACGCGTTCCACTACGCGAGGGTGCTAACTCTGTCGTTTACCGACCGATTTGGATGAAATTTTCACCCGGCCTTTTCTTCGACACGCCATTTTCGGTTCCGCCGACGGTCGTTCCAAATTCAAAATACCACCGGAGCTATAGCCCTCCGAAAATCGGCCTTTTTTCGACCTCTACGCAAAAAAGTCGGCAGCCAACTGGGCGCATGCCAGGGACCAGCCGTAAACGGCATCGTGTCGTCAAAGGACCCAGGTATATGAGAAAAATCCGACATTCTGACATTTCAAGATGGCGGCCGAGATATTGGCTTTCAAAGGTGTCAAATTTACTATGGAGAATTTCTACAAAAAATTTGTACTGAAAATCATCTTTTTCGTAGAAAATCTTAATTTTTTTGTACCATCGACAGAGGCTAAGCGCCAAAATGAGTACTTAGCTGAGAATGGCGTCACCACGCCGAGGTGCTGTGGCATTCCAGTTGGCCATCGACCCATTAAAGTTTGAAAATCACCCACTTTAATAGAAAATTTTCACCCAAAATAGTTATTTTCATACAAAAATGCATTTCTTTAGTACCACCGACGGAGGCCAAAGGCCGAAACTACTACTCGGCTGGGAGCGGCTACTTAGTGCCGAGGTGCTGTGGCATTCCAGTTGGCCATCGACCCATTAAAGTTTGAAAATCACCCACTTTAATAGAAAAATTTCACCCGAAATAGTTATTTTCATACAAAAATGCATTTCTTTAGTACCACCGTTGGAGGCCAAAGGCCAAAACTACTACTCGGCTGGGAGCGGCTACTTAGTGCTGAGGTGCTGTGGCATTCCAGTTGGCCATCGACTCATTAAAGTTTGAAAATCACGCACTATAATAGAAAAAAATCACCCGAAATAGGATTTTTCATACAAAAATGCATTTCTTTAGTACCACCGACGGAGGCCAAAGGCCGAAACTACTACTCGGCTGGGAGCGGCTACTTAGTGCCGAGGTGCTGTGGCGTTCCAGTTGGCCATCGACCCATTAAAGTTTGAAAATCACGCACTTTAATAGAAAATTTTCACACGAAATAGGATTTTTCATACAAAAATGCATTTCTTTAGTACCACCGACGGAGGCCAAAGGCCAAAAAAATTGCTCATCTGTGAATGGCATCGTGTCACGTAGATATTCAGGTCCCTGAGAAAAATCAAACATTTTGAAATTTCCAATTGCCGGCCGAGCTATTGACGATTGATGAAGGCCAACTTTGTATGAACATTTTGTACTGAAAATCGATTTCCTTATAGAAGCCCTCCGCAAGTACTGCCTGCCGCAAATACCTACCGGGTGAACGACCCGAGTCATTATATATATATAAAGCTACAATGCGATATACTCACTGATCTAACATAATACGTTTTCTCGGAAATGGCAAGAGTTGGACGAAAATGATGTATGACAAAGTTGTAGGGAATGTACGATATACGGCCATCCTATGGAGCCGATTTTTGAATTTCGAACGCGTTCCACTACGCGAGGGTGCTAACTCTGTCGTTTACCGACCGATTTGGATGAAATTTTCACCCGGCCTTTTCTTCGACACGCCATTTTCGGTTATAATTCTAAGTCTCGTTTTTGCCGGTTCGAAGGACCAACTTCAAAAAAAATTATTAACTCAAACCCTAATGCGGCCAATATAATTAATTACTGAAATGTTTAAAAAAACGCTTCTTAATGATTTAATTAAATGTTCAAGTG
The DNA here is from genome assembly GCA_934045075.1 of Yponomeuta sedellus. NCBI lineage: Eukaryota > Metazoa > Arthropoda > Insecta > Lepidoptera > Yponomeutidae > Yponomeuta > Yponomeuta sedellus. Next base: position 8,169,398 of record OW203724.1, on the reverse strand, counting down.
ACTTTTTGAGTGGTTGAAAACAATATGCAATAATGAAACAATTCACGGAACGCAGCAGAATTAGTATTAACTGTTAAGGCCCCAGTACACTTTGGCCCATCCTGGCCCACTCTTGTCATGGCCATTGTGTACAGTGCAGGCAATGGTGTGTAGTGGTGGACACTAATTTGTCCATCGTGGCGCGCAATCGGAAAGTTGTCGGTTTTTTGGACACACTTCAAAGGAATCGTGGCGTAGCGTGACCCGTCCGTGTTCACAGTGTCCTATTGTTTAGTTCGTCACTGACCGCTGCGCTTACAGGGATGATCATTGGTCATAGAGTACTTTTTTGTTGCGATGATTTTTTGTAAAAATACTTGAGTTTTATATCGCTTAAAATATCCTTATGCCACAATGAAGATAAATCAAAAGACCTTCAAGTTTATTGATTTATCTGAACCCGTAATTTTGCACATTTTGCGGCATTTTTTTTAATAACTTGGTGGTGTACATACTTATGTAACACTTGTAAATAAATAAAATAAAATAAGTAAACAAAATAAATTTCTGGCCATTGTGTACTGGGGCCTTTACTTGAGTTGTTGATACTGATTTTTTTATTTTCAGCCGACTTTTAAAAAGAAAGAAGTTCTCAGTTTGCTATTGTCTTCTTGTTTTTGTGTTTAAATATTTTTTTTTTATATGATTTTAATGTTTACTAGAAGAGATGTGGTCTACAGGTGGTCCCATAATCACTAATTCAGGGTCTGATAATGAGTTTGAAATCGAGGGAACTCTTTTGTGGTTGAGAGCCTGAAGTGATTTGTTTATTTGATATAGTGACATGTTCATTTGCTTTCGGAGTACACAATTTTGCGGAGCCGTAATGATAGTCACAAAACATTTAAAAAATATATTTTAAACGAATAAAAATCTGATTGTAGTTGAGAATGTTTTTGTTTTTATATTTTTCAAGTCGGTTTCCATTGTTAAAGACAAATATTTTTTCTATATCCGTATCCGTTCTGACGGGATCGAATAGCAGCAGTGTTGCCAAATTAGGCAATTTTTCTGTATTTAAGTTATCTCAAAAGCTTAAATGACAAATATTGAAACCTGCTCATCCATTTTTCGGTGACATTCGGGCAATTATCACGTCCTTAGATTTGAAAGATTATTTACTAAGTATTGAACTCTACGGTTTTGATAAGTAATAAAAAACGTCGATGGTCTTTTAATTTACATGAAAAGGTATTTTTATATTTTTTAGACGGAATGAGCAAAAAATGGTCAAGTACGACTTGGACTTAGAATGTTATTTAAACTAAAATACTTTTTAAGATTTTTTCTTAATAATTAAATTTTTTTTACGTTACATAGCACATTTGTACCTATATTAGTATTTTTGTACTCGAGTAATTCGTCTTGAAATAATTTATTATTTTTGTTCAAGACAAAGCTGTATTTATTGTGGTACTAACCTTATTTAAAGTTACAGACGACAGCTGATCAATCTTAGCATTACTGTTAAATAGTTGTTTTTAAGTTATTGATGTGATGAGTGTGCTCATATTTTAAAAGTGAACGCGCTTTTGAGCGAATCTTATATGATTGAAATAAATATAGTGTCACCTTTCACATTCAATACTATCACCTTCAGCACCTTTTGGTGTCTTCAAATTACTAAAGCATAATTTAAAAAAATAATTTGTTTTTTGAGTTGATAGATATATAGCTAAATCGTAGTACAGCATATTTTATTAGTTTGGTTTTTCGTAAATGTTATGAAAATATTTGAAACAAAAAAAATACCATATTGTTTTATGCGGCTCAAGTATATTCATCTACTACAGATATATTTTACGGTGATTCTGGCAACACAATCTGGCGACGCTAAATCCCGCCAATATTTGATTGAAAGCGTCATTTTTTCTTCTTCCTTTCGTACATTGTGCGTGGCGGAATTACGTTTTGAAGTGAAAAGAAGCTTGTTTGTGTGATTTGATTACAGAGTAAGTAAACTGCTGATTTACCTATCTACCTAATGCATTTTCGTCAAAAGTTGTTACCTACTGAATTTCTTATAGTAGGTATCTACTTACTAAGAAATTAGGTTAACTTTACTGTACATTTATTATGATTTCGTGATACTTAACGAGATAGGAAACCGTCAAAATTTGGTGTGCATAATACATAGATAGAAATAATCCAAGCCATATTCAAGTAGGTACTGTTCATAATTAGATAACTTATATGTCCTAAACGATGATGGTCAGGCACTTATGCATATCTTAGCGTCTTAGTCGGTGATTTTGTTTCCTATCAACTTTATCCACAAACAGTTCTTTATTACGTTAACATCACTAATCTTCGACACTAGGCATATAGGGTACCTAGATACCTACGCACCCTTTCATAGCAGCATTTAAATTTAACACACCGCAATTAATCACGGTGAGTTCTGACGAGTTGTTTGTTACGTACTAGGTAGGTAGGTAGGTAGGTACCTATATATAGCTACACGATATATATAGCTACACGAAAATTCATTTCAGTTGAAGTAAAGTTCTACTTAGAGTCTGACTAGAACTATCTTTTTCTTCTATGTTTAACAAAAGTTCATCATTAATTGGATGGTCAGGTTTAATCTATACAAATGTGCAAGTTATGGGTAATTAGCTTTAACACCAAAGTGAAGTAAAGGATTATTAATAAGTAAGTACCTAATGAATAGCTGTGTAAGTTCTGTTAACATCACACACAGTGTATAGCAAGTCATTACTTGTCAGCAAACTGAAAATAAAAAAAAAATCTGTAACTAAATGAGTAATTATGTATGTACTTAATGAATATAAGAGCTACTTTATACCATGCTTCAATGTGCTCTTTGCATTAGCAAAATGTTTGCAGTAAGTAAATGCATTATAATATTTATTTTATTTTACCAGTCCTAGGCCCCTGTAGTGGAGTATGCCTTAACCAGCGGTAGGGATACCTATACAAGGATTGATGTTGATGTTATCTGATTAGGTTTCCTTACTTATTTATTATTAATTACTATTATTAATAATATAAAGTCTATTAATGATTGTTTACAGGGCACAAGCCAAAATGGTGTGTATGTCCACTCTAGATTGAAAATTTCAACCACTGAATAAGATGAACATATCAGGCATTCAGGCAAGAGTATTGCTACTATAAATTTTACAAATGTGTAACATAATTAAAAATATTACTGCGGTCATGTTATAGTTCAAATTTACAGCCACTTCTACGAATATGGGGCAAGCATTCTACTGACCAAACTATCATAATTATTTATCAAGCATACAAAGCTGTGATATACATACCATTGGAATGCCTCCCGTAATAATAAAAATAGCATTGATAGTAGACAAATCTAATCAGAGTTAAATTGGTAAAGTTTAAATGTTCACCGTCTCATAAATAACAAATAGGTAGCTATTTGTTCTGACCAATGAAATGATTTCTTTTCAGAAATTGTCAGTAATTTCAGTTTTTTATCTATGCACATAATGCTTTATATCAAATTACAACTTTAAGTATATACCTATATTCAATATTAAATACCGTTTTTAATGATGATGAGACCTTAAGTTTTGCAATGTTGCCTTTATTATTACTATTTACTTATTCCAAGAACATGATCTTTTTTAACAGACATTGATTAATAAATTCAAATTAATTTATTTGTGGATCATAGGTAATTATTTTACATAATTGGTGGACAGTCTTAAATTACAGATCACTATGGTCCTACCAGTACATAGGCATACAAATATAATAAAGTTATTAAGAGGGTAAACAAGTTACAATGTGTCATTTAGAAAGTCTTCAATCCTATTTAGAGGCTAAAAATTTCACCCATGCCGGGATTTGATCCCGCAACCTCTGGCTATCCGTGCCAGCGCTCTACCAATTGAGCCAATGGGCGACTCACCGGCATCAGTGTAATTTCGAACCTCTTTACACTATTCTCTGTATTACGTACAGGCAGCGACATCTGGCTTAAGCAAATTGCATCACTTACAGCCCCGACTAACTACTTTGCAGTTAGGTTTTACATCGGAACGATATCACTGTACCCACATTATTTATATTTTTAATGCACTGACCCGTGCTAAGGACAAATTTAAAAAACCTATTTAGAGGCTAAAAATTTTTCACCCATGCCGGGATTCGATCCCGCAACCTCTGGCTATCCGTGCCAGCGCTCTATCAATTGAGCCAATGGGCGACTCACCGGCATCAGTGAAATTTCGAACCTCTTTACACTATTCAGTCCTTAGCACGGCACAGTGCATTAAAAATAAAAAGCATTACAGTCCTTAGCACGGGTCAGTGCATTAAAAATAAAAATAGTAAAGTAAAGATTTAGTTCTTTGTACAGTGTTGGTATCTTGTTAAAGATTATAGGCGCCATGCACAAAATACTTTTTCGCATGATAGTAGTTTTAGCTGGATAGTCTGGCTGTCACATTAACAATGATTGAATAGGTAGGTTTATAAATTTGTCCTGGTCTTTTAATGGCGAACATACTAGACTAGACCGTAGTAACTATTATCTAATCTGTGGTAAAAGTAAGCCACTCTGTAGTACTCATTTTCATTTTATATGTAGGCGTGCCATAAATGAATAAACACTAAATAAATACCTTTGATGTGTAAGTGTATATAATTATATTATTTCTTACACATGATTCTAATTGGTTAAGAATGATAACTCTTTCACGCTGTAAAATAAAATATTAAGTAATAAAAATCAGTTTCAATCACCATACTGATTACATCCTGGTGAGATTTGATTAGGTGTTATTTGAGTTGCGATCCCATAGACGAAATGTCAAATGTTATTGAGTACCACATTATGTACCTACTCAACTTTTTCTTTTATGGAACCTATATTATGTATGTCCCACTGCAGGGCACAGGCCTTCTTTCAGGAAGAGAGAATACTATGAGCTTAATTACCATGCGTAAGCACCGCGGACTCGAATCCCGGCATGTACCAATGACTTTGTTTTCTAAGTTATGTTCATTTGTAAATTTATAGTAGCAAAATACCACTCTCTTACTAGAAGGAAAATATCTTGAGAAAACCTTGAAATGGCCATACTAATCTTTTATATTCTCATTTTTATATTTTTACGGGTTCGATTCTCAGTATGGGCATGTAGGTACTAAGGACTTTTTTTCTAAAATATGTACATTTGTAAAGTTATTGTAACAATGCCATTCTCTAACATCAGTGAAGCAAAACATCGTGAGGAAAGTTGAGTATTCAAAAATTTAATATATATTTTTTAAATCAATGAACGTACCTATAGCTAACATTCGGTACCCATTTATAACTATAGCATTATACTTAACATAGTCACGGGTATCACGGGTGACGAGCTTATTAAGTTCGCGGCCATTTCAACGCTGCATAAACGTACCCGAGGTCTCTTATGGTTTTGGTATTAATTATTATTTTAACTGTTCTTTTTGTTTACCTACCTACTTGTTTTATTTGTCTTCAATCACTTACTGCATTAAAAAGAATATTTTCATAATTGAGTTTATAAGGCCAAGCTTTAAGGTCCAATTTTAAAATTGCTAAATTTTCACTCGGCTACACAATAAGATAAATGTAGGATAGCCTGCGCTTCAAATTCATACTACCGCCCGTTAAGACAGAGTTGGGGTAAAACCCAACGACGCTGTAGGATGAATCTGAAATGCAAGATTTAAAGAATTTGAACATTTTACATAGCACTTAACCTCACATTTTGCATCGATTAGTAAGTACACTCATTAGATTTAGATTGCCGCCCGTTAAAACAGGGTTGGGTAAAATCCAGCGAAGCGGTAAGATAAATCTCTGGTGTCATGTATTAAAAAAATTTACATGTAATATTTTTACTCAAGCTAACATTTTACATTTGTATGTATACTCATGAAGTAGGGTAGCGACATAGGCCCCTTCCGCATGCTGCGAAGCAACTATTCGCTCCATTCCTTGGCAATTGTCACCCATTATAACTCTTTCAATGTCTTTTGAATAGACTGTATGATTTGTATCATACAAACAAGGTTCACAGCGAATTTAATTCCACGAATAGGTGTGGCTAATGCTAGGCCTATGCTGAGATGCAGGCGAAGCACAGTACAGCCCAGTGCAGAGCAGCGCAGATTTCGTTCGAGGGGGGATCAGATACATATATTATAGCTCAGATACATATTTGTAATATAATTATAAAAAAAACTTCGATTCTCTTTTGTTTTTTCTGAATGTAGTCATTTGTTTACTTTGTGTCGAAAATGGATAAAAAAGAAGTGCGAGCCGTTCATTGCGATTTGGAAGCAACATTAGGAGACTCTGCTCTACCGTATTCCACTGTCGCAAGGTGGGCTTCTCAATTTCGAGTAGGGAGAACAAACATCATTGCGGCCGTCCATCGACGTCAGTCACCCAAGAAAATGTTGCGAAAGTCGAGAACATTGTATTGAGCGATAGAAGAGTTACCATCCGATACTTAATTCAAGAAACAGGCATTTCATATGGAAGTATTCAATCCATATTCTATCTTTGAATATAAGAAAAGTCTCCGCAATATGGGTGCCGAGAATGTTAACCGAAAGTCAGAACAAAAATCGACTTTACATTACGAAGATATTATTGTAGAAAAATAAATCCGTCAGTTATAATTTACTATTCCGCAATCTCTTTCTGAATACGAATGAATCCGATTTGAAATCATTAATGATTAACTTACAATTAAAAATAAACAAATGCTTAAAAAAATTAAAAAAAATATTCCTCTAAAAACTCAACAGCACTCCCCAACTCCCCAGCCGAGGTTCGTACCCGGGACCTCTTGCGTGGCAGGCAGATGCACTACCGCTGCGCCACAGAGGTCTTCAATAATCTCCAATCACTCCTCTTTACCACATATGTTATTTTAAGAATGTAAGACCGATAATACTATATGTCCACAGCGCATACTTTAGCTAAGTTGTGAAGTAAGCACGAGCCACGAAGGATCCCGCCGCGGCGAGGCCGAAGGCCGAGCTTCGTCCAGGCCGAGGCCGAAGGCCGAGACCATACATGTTCCCACGCAACAATTCACTACAATAAGTGTCTAGCGAGGCCCTAGGCCGAGCGCCGCGGAGAGCGCAGCTCGGAGCGGCTGGGGGTTGGCGCGCGTAAGCGCGCAGGGGGCTCGCCCCCTAGTTATATATATATAAAGCTACAATCCGGTATACTCACTGATCTATTCATCCATACGTTTTCTCGGAAACGGTAAGATTTGGACGAAAATGATGTATGAGAAAGTTGTAGAAAATGTATGAATTACAGCCATCCTATGAAGCCGATTTTTGAATTTCGAACGCGTTCCACTACTCGAAGGTGCTAACTCTGTAGTTTACCGGCCGATTTGGATGAAATTTTGATAGAATGGTGATATAGTGATCCGATTGAAAAAAAAAAATTTGGTTGTTCGAAATTCAAAATGGCGGCGCAGATATAGCCGACCGAAAAATCGACCTTTGCGCCAAAAAGTCGGCAGCCAACTGGGCATATGCTGGAGATATGCCGTAAGCGGCATCGCGTTGCCAAAGGACCCAGGTATATGAGAAAAATCCGACATCTTGGAATTTCAAGATGGCGGCCGAGATATTGATGATTGAAAATGACAAATTTTTGTATGGAGATTTAGTACTAAAATTGACTTTTCAATAGAGAAATGAGACAAACTTGCGAGGCTGGAGGCCGAGCTTCGCGAAGCAGGCACAAAAAGTTCTGCCGCGGCGAGGCCGAAGGCCGAGCTCCGTTTAGGCCGAGGCCGAAGGCCGAGACCATTCAAATTGCGGCGCAAAAGTACCAGCGCAAGAGCAAAAAGGGACAAACTTGCGAGGCCGCAGGCCGAGCTCCGCAGAGCGGGCACGAGAAACCCCGCCGCGGCGAGGCCGAAGGCCGAGCTCCGTCCAGGCCGAGGCCGAAGGCCGAGACCGTTCAGGTTACGGTGCACAAGTACCAGCGCAAGAGCAAAAAGGGACAAACTCGCGAGGCCGGAGGCCGAGCTCCGCGGAGCGGGCACGAGGAACCCCGCCGCGGCGAGGCCGAAGGCCGAGCTCCGTCCAGGCCGAGGCCGAAGGCCGAGACCATACATGTTCCCATGCAACAATTCACTACAATAAGTGTCTAGCGAGGCCCTAGGCCGAGCGCCGCGGAGAGCGCAGCTCGGAGCGGCTGGGGGTTGGCGCGCGTAAGCGCGCAGGGGGCTCGCCCCCTAGTTATATATATATAAAGCTACAATGCGATATACTCACTGATCTAACATCCATACGTTTTCTCGGAAATGGCAAGAGTTGGACGAAAATGATGTATGAGAAAGTTGTAGGGAATGTACGATATACAGCCATCCTATGGAGCCGATTTTTGAATTTCGAACGCGTTCCACTACGCGAGGGTGCTAACTCTGTCGTTTACCGACCGATTTGGATGAAATTTTCACCCGGCCTTTTCTTCGACACGCCATTTTCGGTTCCGCCGACGGTCGTTCCAAATTCAAAATACCACCGGAGCTATAGCCCTCCGAAAATCGGCCTTTTTTCGACCTCTACGCAAAAAAGTCGGCAGCCAACTGGGCGCATGCCAGGGACCAGCCGTAAACGGCATCGTGTCGTCAAAGGACCCAGGTATATGAGAAAAATCCGACATTCTGACATTTCAAGATGGCGGCCGAGATATTGGCTTTCAAAGGTGTCAAATTTACTATGGAGAATTTCTACAAAAAATTTGTACTGAAAATCATCTTTTTCGTAGAAAATCTTAATTTTTTTGTACCATCGACAGAGGCTAAGCGCCAAAATGAGTACTTGGCTGAGAATGGCGTCACCACGCCGAGGTGCTGTGGCATTCCAGTTGGCCATCGACCCATTAAAGTTTGAAAATCACCCACTTTAATAGAAAATTTTCACCCGAAATAGTTATTTTCATACAAAAATGCGTTTCTTTAGTACCACCGACGGAGGCCAAAGGCCAAAACTACTACTCGGCTGGGAGCGGCTACTCAGTGCCGAGGTGCTGTAGCATTCCAGTTGGCCATCGACTCATTAAAGTTTGAAAATCACGCACTATAATAGAAAAATTTCACCCGAAATAGTTATTTTCATACAAAAATGCGTTTCTTTAGTACCACCGACGGAGGCCAAAGGCCGAAACTACTACTCGGCTGGGAGCGGCTACTCAGTGCCGAGGTGCTGTGGCATTCCAGTTGGCCATCGACTCATTAAAGTTTGAAAATCACGCACTATAATAGAAAAATTTCACCCGAAATAGTTATTTTCATACAAAAATGCGTTTCTTTAGTACCACCGACGGAGGCCAAAGGCCGAAACTACTACTCGGCTGGGAGCGGCTACTCAGTGCCGAGGTGCTGTGGCATTCCAGTTGGCCATCGACTCATTAAAGTTTGAAAATCACGCACTATAATAGAAAATTTTCACCCAAAATAGTTATTTTCATACAAAAATGCATTTCTTTAGTACCACCGACGGAGGCCAAAGGCCAAAAAAATTGCTCATCTGTGAATGGCATCGTGTCACGTAGATATTCAGGTCCCTGAGAAAAATCAAACATTTTGAAATTTCCAATTGCCGGCCGAGCTATTGACGATTGATGAAGGCCAACTTTGTATGAACATTTTGTACTGAAAATCGATTTCCTTATAGAAGCCCTCCGCAAGTACTGCCTGCCGCAAATACCTACCGGGTGAACGACCCGAGTCATTATATATATATAAAGCTACAATGCGATATACTCACTGATCTAACATCCATACGTTTTCTCGGAAATGGCAAGAGTTGGACGAAAATGATGTATGAGAAAGTTGTAGGGAATGTACGATATACAGCCATCCTATGGAGCCGATTTTTGAATTTCGAACGCGTTCCACTACGCGAGGGTGCTAACTCTGTCGTTTACCGACCGATTTGGATGAAATTTTCACCCGGCCTTTTCTTCGACACGCCATTTTCGGTTCCGCCGACGGTCGTTCCAAATTCAAAATACCACCGGAGCTATAGCCCTCCGAAAATCGGCCTTTTTTCGACCTCTACGCAAAAAAGTCGGCAGCCAACTGGGCGCATGCCAGGGACCAGCGGTAAACGGCATCGTGTCGTCAAAGGACCCAGGTATATGAGAAAAATCCGACATTCTGACATTTCAAGATGGCGGCCGAGATATTGGCTTTCAAAGGTGTCAAATTTACTATGGAGAATTTCTACAAAAAATTTGTACTGAAAATCATCTTTTTCGTAGAAAATCTTAATTTTTTTGTACTATCGATGGAGGCTAAGCGCCGAAATGAGTACTTGGCTGGGAATGGCGTCACCACGCCGAGGTGCTGTGGCATTCCAGTTGGCCATCGACTCATTAAAGTTTGAAAATCACGCACTTTAATAGAAAATTTTCACCCGAAATAGGATTTTTCATACAAAAATGCATTTCTTTAGTACCACCGACGGAGGCCAAAGGCCGAAACTACTACTCGGTTGGGAGCGGCTACTTAGTGCCGAGGTGCTGTGGCATTCCAGTTGGCCATCGACTCATCAAAGTTTGAAAATCACGCACTATAATAGAAAAATTTCACCCGAAATAGTTATTTTCATACAAAAATGCATTTCTTTAGTACCACCGACGGAGGCCAAAGGCCGAAACTACTACTCGGCTGGGAGCGGCTACTCAGTGCCGAGGTGCTGTAGCATTCCAGTTGGCCATCGACCCATTAAAGTTTGAAAATCACCCACTTTAATAGAAAAAATTCACCCGAAATAGTTATTTTCATACAAAAATGCATTTCTTTAGTACCACCGACGGAGGCCAAAGGCCGAAACTACTACTCGGCTGGGAGCGGCTACTCAGTGCCGAGGTGCTGTGGCATTCCAGTTGGCCATCGACTCATTAAAGTTTGAAAATCACGCACTTTAATAGAAAATTTTCACCCGAAATAGGATTTTTCATACAAAAATGCATTTCTTTAGTACCACCGACGGAGGCCAAAGGCCGAAACTACTACTCGGCTGGGAGCGGCTACTTAGTGCCGAGGTGCTGTGGCATTCCAGTTGGCCATCGACTCATCAAAGTTTGAAAATCACGCACTATAATAGAAAAATTTCACCCGAAATAGTTATTTTCATACAAAAATGCATTTCTTTAGTACCACCGACGGAGGCCAAAGGCCGAAACTACTACTCGGCTGGGAGCGGCTACTCAGTGCCGAGGTGCTGTAGCATTCCAGTTGGCCATCGACCCATTAAAGTTTGAAAATCACCCACTTTAATAGAAAAAATTCACCCGAAATAGTTATTTTCATACAAAAATGCATTTCTTTAGTACCACCGACGGAGGCCAAAGGCCGAAACTACTACTCGGCTGGGAGCGGCTACTTAGTGCCGAGGTGCTGTGGCATTCCAGTTGGCCATCGACTCATCAAAGTTTGAAAATCACGCACTATAATAGAAAAATTTCACCCGAAATAGTTATTTTCATACAAAAATGCATTTCTTTAGTACCACCGACGGAGGCCAAAGGCCGAAACTACTACTCGGCTGGGAGCGGCTACTCAGTGCCGAGGTGCTGTAGCATTCCAGTTGGCCATCGACCCATTAAAGTTTGAAAATCACCCACTTTAATAGAAAAAATTCACCCGAAATAGTTATTTTCATACAAAAATGCATTTCTTTAGTACCACCGACGGAGGCCAAAGGCCGAAACTACTACTCGGCTGGGAGCGGCTACTCAGTGCCGAGGTGCTGTAGCATTCCAGTTGGCCATCGACCCATTAAAGTTTGAAAATCACCCACTTTAATAGAAAAAATTCACCCGAAATAGTTATTTTCATACAAAAATGCATTTCTTTAGTACCACCGACGGAGGCCAAAGGCCGAAACTACTACTCGGCTGGGAGCGGCTACTCAGTGCCGAGGTGCTGTGGCATTCCAGTTGGCCATCGACTCATTAAAGTTTGAAAATCACGCACTTTAATAGAAAATTTTCACCCGAAATAGGATTTTTCATACAAAAATGCATTTCTTTAGTACCACCGACGGAGGCCAAAGGCCGAAACTACTACTCGGCTGGGAGCGGCTACTCAGTGCCGAGGTGCTGTGGCATTCCAGTTGGCCATCGACTCATTAAAGTTTGAAAATCACGCACTTTAATAGAAAATTTTCACCCGAAATAGGATTTTTCATACAAAAATGCATTTCTTTAGTACCACCGACGGAGGCCAAAGGCCGAAACTACTACTCGGCTGGGAGCGGCTACTTAGTGCCGAGGTGCTGTGGCATTCCAGTTGGCCATCGACTCATCAAAGTTTGAAAATCACCCACTTTAATAGAAAATTTTCACCCAAAATAGGATTTTTCATACAAAAATGCATTTCTTTAGTACCACCGACGGAGGCCAAAGGCCGAAACTACTACTCGGCTGGGAGCGGCTACTTATTGCCGAGGTGCTGTGGCATTCCAGTTGGCCATCGACTCATCAAAGTTTGAAAATCACGCACTATAATAGAAAAATTTCACCCGAAATAGTTATTTTCATACAAAAATGCATTTCTTTAGTACCACCGACGGAGGCCAAAGGCCGAAACTACTACTCGGCTGGGAGCGGCTACTCAGTGCCGAGGTGCTGTAGCATTCCAGTTGGCCATCGACCCATTAAAGTTTGAAAATCACCCACTTTAATAGAAAAAATTCACCCGAAATAGTTATTTTCATACAAAAATGCATTTCTTTAGTACCACCGACGGAGGCCAAAGGCCGAAACTACTACTCGGCTGGGAGCGGCTACTCAGTGCCGAGGTGCTGTAGCATTCCAGTTGGCCATCGACCCATTAAAGTTTGAAAATCACCCACTTTAATAGAAAAAATTCACCCGAAATAGTTATTTTCATTCAAAAATGCATTTCTTTAGTACCACCGACGGAGGCCAAAGGCCGAAACTACTACTCGGCTGGGAGCGGCTACTCAGTGCCGAGGTGCTGTGGCATTCCAGTTGGCCATCGACTCATTAAAGTTTGAAAATCACGCACTTTAATAGAAAATTTTCACCCGAAATAGGATTTTTCATACAAAAATGCATTTCTTTAGTACCACCGACGGAGGCCAAAGGCCGAAACTACTACTCGGCTGGGAGCGGCTACTTAGTGCCGAGGTGCTGTGGCATTCCAGTTGGCCATCGACTCATCAAAGTTTGAAAATCACCCACTTTAATAGAAAATTTTCACCCAAAATAGGATTTTTCATACAAAAATGCATTTCTTTAGTACCACCGACGGAGGCCAAAGGCCGAAACTACTACTCGGCTGGGAGCGGCTACTCAGTGCCGAGGTGCTGTAGCATTCCAGTTGGCCATCGACTCATTAAAGTTTGAAAATCACGCACTATAATAGAAAAATTTCACCCGAAATAGTTATTTTCATACAAAAATGCGTTTCTTTAGTACCACCGACGGAGGCCAAAGGCCGAAACTACTACTCGGCTGGGAGCGGCTACTCAGTGCCGAGGTGCTGTGGCATTCCAGTTGGCCATCGACTCATTAAAGTTTGAAAATCACGCACTATAATAGAAAAATTTCACCCGAAATAGTTATTTTCATACAAAAATGCGTTTCTTTAGTACCACCGACGGAGGCCAAAGGCCGAAACTACTACTCGGCTGGGAGCGGCTACTCAGTGCCGAGGTGCTGTGGCATTCCAGTTGGCCATCGACTCATTAAAGTTTGAAAATCACGCACTATAATAGAAAATTTTCACCCAAAATAGTTATTTTCATACAAAAATGCATTTCTTTAGTACCACCGACGGAGGCCAAAGGCCAAAAAAATTGCTCATCTGTGAATGGCATCGTGTCACGTAGATATTCAGGTCCCTGAGAAAAATCAAACATTTTGAAATTTCCAATTGCCGGCCGAGCTATTGACGATTGATGAAGGCCAACTTTGTATGAACATTTTGTACTGAAAATCGATTTCCTTATAGAAGCCCTCCGCAAGTACTGCCTGCCGCAAATACCTACCGGGTGAACGACCCGAGTCATTATATATATATAAAGCTACAATCCGATATACTCACTGACTGATCTAACATCCATACGTTTTCTCGGAAACGGTAAGATTTGGACGAAAATGATGTATGAGAAAGTTGTAGGAAATGTATGAATTACAGCCATCCTATGAAGCCGATTTTTGAATTTCGAACGCGTTCCACTACGCGAAGGTGCTAACTCTGTAGTTTACCGGCCGATTTGGATGAAATTTTGATAGAATGGTATTTTAGTGATTCGATTGAAAAAAAAAATTTTGGTTGTTCGAAATTCAAAATGGCGGCGCAGATATAGCCGACCGAAAAATCGACCTTTGCGCAAAAAAGTCGGCAGCCAACTGGGCATATGCTGGAGATATGCCGTAAACGGCATCGCGTTGCCAAAGGACCCAGGTATATGAGAAAAATCCGACATCTTGGAATTTCAAGATGGCGGCCGAGATATTGATGATTGAAAATGACAAATTTTTGTATGGAGATTTAGTACTAAAATTGACTTTTCAACAGAGAAATGGGACAAACTTGCGAGGCCAGAGGCCGAGCTCCGCGAAGCAGGCACAAAAAGTTCTGCCGCGGCGAGGCCGAAGGCCGAGCTCCGTTTAGGCCGAGGCCGAAGGCCGAGACGATTCAGGTTATAGCGCACAAGTACCAGCGCAAAAGCAAAAAGTGACAAACTTGCGAGGCCGGAGGCCGAGCTCCGCGGAGTGGGCACGAGGAACTCCGCCGCGGCGAGGCCGAAGGCCGAGCTCCGTTTAGGCCGAGGCCGAAGGCCGAGACCATTCAGGTTACGGCGCACAAGTACCATCGCAAAAGCAAAATGGGACAAACTTGCGAGGCCGGAGGCCGAGCTCCGCGAAGCGGGCACGAGGAACCCCGCCGCGGCGAGGCCGAAGGCCGAGCTCCGTCCAGGCCGAAGCCGAAGGCCGAGACCGTTCAATTTACGGTGCATAAGTACCAGCGCAAGAGCAAAGAGGGACAAACTCGCGAGGCCGGAGGCCGAGCTCCGCGGAGCGGGCACGAGGAACCCCGCCGCGGCGAGGCCGAAGGCCGAGCTCCGTCCAGGCCGAGGCCGAAGGCCGAGACCATACATGTTCCCATGCAACAATTCACTACAATAAGTGTCTAGCGAGGCCCTAGGCCGAGCGCCGCGGAGAGCGCAGCTCGGAGCGGCTGGGGGTTGGCGCGCGTAAGCGCGCAGGGGGCTCGCCCCCTAGTTATATATATATAAAGCTACAATGCGATATACTCACTGATCTAACATCCATACGTTTTCTCGGAAATGGCAAGAGTTGGACGAAAATGATGTATGAGAAAGTTGTAGGGAATGTACGATATACAGCCATCCTATGGAGCCGATTTTTGAATTTCGAACGCGTTCCACTACGCGAGGGTGCTAACTCTGTCGTTTACCGACCGATTTGGATGAAATTTTCACCCGGCCTTTTCTTCGACACGCCATTTTCGGTTCCGCCGACGGTCGTTCCAAATTCAAAATACCACCGGAGCTATAGCCCTCCGAAAATCGGCCTTTTTTCGACCTCTACGCAAAAAAGTCGGCAGCCAACTGGGCGCATGCCAGGGACCAGCGGTAAACGGCATCGTGTCGTCAAAGGACCCAGGTATATGAGAAAAATCCGACAGTCTGACATTTCAAGATGGCGGCTGAGATATTGGCTTTCAAAGGTGTCAAATTTACTATGGAGAATTTCTACAAAAAATTTGTACTGAAAATCATCTTTTTCGTAGAAAATCTTAATTTTTTTGTACCATCGATAGAGGCTAAGCGCCAAAATGAGTACTTGGCTGAGAATGGCGTCACCACGCCGAGGTGCTGTGGCATTCCAGTTGGCCATCGACCCATTAAAGTTTGAAAATCACCCACTTTAATAGAAAATTTTCACCCAAAATAGTTATTTTCATACAAAAATGCATTTCTTTAGTACCACCGACAGAGGCCAAAGGCCGAAACTACTACTCGGCTGGGAGCGGCTACTTAGTGCCGAGGTGCTGTGGCATTCCAGTTGGCCATCGACCCATTAAAGTTTGAAAATCACCCACTTTAATAGAAAATTTTCACCCAAAATAGTTATTTTCATACAAAAATGCATTTCTTTAGTACCACCGACGGAGGCCAAAGGCCGAAACTACTACTCGGCTGGGAGCGGCTACTTAGTGCCGAGGTGCTGTGGCATTCCAGTTGGCCATCGACCCATTAAAGTTTGAAAATCACCCACTTTAATAGAAAATTTTCACCCAAAATAGTTATTTTCATACAAAAATGCATTTCTTTAGTACCACCGACAGAGGCCAAAGGCCGAAACTACTACTCGGCTGGGAGCGGCTACTTAGTGCCGAGGTGCTGTGGCATTCCAGTTGGCCATCGACCCATTAAAGTTTGAAAATCACCCACTTTAATAGAAAATTTTCACCCAAAATAGTTATTTTCATACAAAAATGCATTTCTTTAGTACCACCGACAGAGGCCAAAGGCCGAAACTACTACTCGGCTGGGAGCGGCTACTTAGTGCCGAGGTGCTGTGGCATTCCAGTTGGCCATCGACCCATTAAAGTTTGAAAATCACCCACTTTAATAGAAAATTTTCACCCAAAATAGTTATTTTCATACAAAAATGCATTTCTTTAGTACCACCGACGGAGGCCAAAGGCCGAAACTACTACTCGGCTGGGAGCGGCTACTTAGTGCCGAGGTGCTGTGGCATTCCAGTTGGCCATCGACCCATTAAAGTTTGAAAATCACCCACTTTAATAGAAAATTTTCACCCAAAATAGTTATTTTCATACAAAAATGCATTTCTTTAGTACCACCGACAGAGGCCAAAGGCCGAAACTACTACTCGGCTGGGAGCGGCTACTTAGTGCCGAGGTGCTGTGGCATTCCAGTTGGCCATCGACCCATTAAAGTTTGAAAATCACCCACTTTAATAGAAAATTTTCACCCAAAATAGTTATTTTCATACAAAAATGCATTTCTTTAGTACCACCGACGGAGGCCAAAGGCCGAAACTACTACTCGGCTGGGAGCGGCTACTTAGTGCCGAGGTGCTGTGGCATTCCAGTTGGCCATCGACTCATCAAAGTTTGAAAATCACCCACTTTAATAGAAATTTTTCACCCAAAATAGGACTTTTCATACAAAAATGCATTTTTTTAGTACCACCGGTGGAGGCCAAAGGCCAAAAAAATTGCTCATCTGTGAATGGCATCGTGTCACGTAGATATTCAGGTCCCTGAGAAAAATCAAACATTTTGAAATTTCTAATTGCCGGCCGAGTTATTGACGATTGATCAAGGCCAACTTTGTATGAACATTTTGTACTGAAAATCGATTTCCTATAGAAGCCCTCCGCAAGTACTGCCTGCCGCAAATACCTACCGGGTGAACGACCCGAGTCATTTATATATATATAAAGCTACAATGCGATATACTCACTGATCTAACATCCATACGTTTTCTCGGAAATGGCAAGAGTTGGACGAAAATGATGTATGAGAAAGTTGTAGGGAATGTACGATATACAGCCATCCTATGGAGCCGATTTTTGAATTTCGAACGCGTTCCACTACGCGAGGGTGCTAACTCTGTCGTTTACCGACCGATTTGGATGAAATTTTCACCCGGCCTTTTCTTCGACACGCCATTTTCGGTTATAATTCTAAGTCTCGTTTTTTCCGGCTCGAAGGACCAACTTCAAAAAAAATTCTTAACTCAAACTTTAATGCGGCCAATATAATTAATTGCTGAAATGTTTAAAAAACCGATTTTTAATGCTCTATTTAAAAGTTCAAGTGACTTTTTTGAGTGGTTGAAAACAATTTGCAATAATGAAACAATTCACGGAACGCAGCAGAATAATTAGTATTGACTGTTAAGGCCCCAGTACACAATGGCCCATGCTGGCCCACTCTTGTCATGGCCATTGTGTACAGGGCAATGGTGTGTAGTGGCGGACACTAATTTGTCTATCGTGGCGTGCAATCGGGAAGTTGTCGGTTTTTTGGGCATACTTCAAAGGAATCTTGGCCTAGCGTGGCCCATCCGTGTTTACACAGCGTCCTATCGTTTAGTTCGTCACTGATCGCTGCGCTTACCGGGATGATCATTGGTCATAGAATACTTTTTTGTTGCTATGTTTTTTGTAAAAATACTTGAGTTTTAAATAGCCCAAAATATCCGTATGCCACAATGAAGATAAATCAATACATCTTCAAGTTTATTGATTTATCCGAGCCCGTAATTTTGCACCTTTTGCGTAGGTTTTTAATAACTTTGGTGTATGTACGAGTACATACTTCTGTAACACTTGTAAATAAATAAAATAAATTTCTGGCCATTGTGTACTGGGGCCTTTACTGGAGTTGTTGACAAGTATTTTTTAGTTTTAGCCGACTTTTAAAAAGAAGGAAGTTCTCAGTTCGATATTGTCTTTTTGTTTTTGTCGTAAATTTTTTTTTTTTTATATGATTTTAATGTTTACTAGAAGAGATGTAGTCTACAGGTGGCCCCATAATCACCAATTCAGGGTCTGATGGTGGGTTTGAAGAAATCGAGGGAACTCTTTTGTGGTTGAGAGCCTGAAGTGATTTGTTTATTTGATATAGTGACGTTCATTTGCTTTCGGAGTACACAATTTTGCGGAGCCGTAATGATAGTCATAAAACATTAAAAAAAAATATTTTTAACGAATAAAAATCTGATTGTAGTTGAGAATGTTTTTTGTTTTTATAGTTTTCAAGTCGGTTTCAATTTTTAAAGACAAATATTTTTTCTATATCCGTATCCGTTTTGACGGGATCGAATAGCAGCAGTGTTGCCAATTTTTGTACTCCAATTATTCGTCTTGAAATAATTTATTATTTTTGTTCAAGACAAAGCTGTATTTATTGTGGTACTAACCTTATTTAAAGTTACAGACGACAGCTGATCAATCTTAGCGAAACCTATTGAGAGGCTCAAAATTTCACCCATGCCGGGATTCGAACCCGCAACACTTAGCACGGGTTAGTGCATTAAAAATAGTATAATCATGTGGGTACAGTGATATCGTTCCGATGTAAAACCTTTCTGCCAAGTAGGTAGTCGGGGCTGTAAGTGATGCAATTTGCTTAAGCCAGATGTCGCTGCCTGTACGTAATACAGAGAATAGTGTAAAGAGGTTCGAAATTTCACTGATGACGGTAAGTCGCCCATTGGCTCAATTGGTAGAGCGCTGGCACGGATAGCCAGAGGTTGCGGGTTCGAATCCCGGCATGGGTGAAATGTTTAGCCTCTCAATAGGTTTTTAAATTTGTCCTTAGCACGGGTTAGTGCATTAAAAATAGTATAAGCATTGATAGTGGACAAATCAAATGTAAAATGTTTTTTAAATAAATTATCTTTATCTTATCTTATCTAAATCTAATCAGAGTCAAATTGGTAAAGTTTAAAGTTCACCGTCTCATAAATAACAAATAGGTGCTAGCTATTTGTTCTGACCAATGGAATGATTTCTTTTTAGAAGTTGTCAGTAATTTCAGTTTTTTATCTATCTATGCACATAATGCTTTATATCAAATTACAAATTTAATTGTATACCTATATTCAATATTAAATTAAATACAATTTTTTATTATGATGAGACCTTAAGTTTTGCAATGTTGCCTTTATTATTACTATTTACTTATTCTATGAACATGATCTTTATTAACATACATTGATTAATAAATAAATATCATGTCACATTAACAATGGTTGAATAGGTAGGTTTATAATTTGTCCTGGCCTTTTAATGGCGAACATACGAGTACTAGACTATACCCCAATAAAAGTAAGCCACTTTGTAGTACTCATTTTCATTTTATCTGTAGGCGTGCCATAAATGAATAAACACTAAATAAATACCTTTGATGTGTAAGTGTATATAATTATATTATGACTTACACATGATTCTAATTGGTTAAGAATGATAACACTTTCACGCTATAAAACAAAATATTAAGTAATAAAAATCTGTTTCAATCACCATACTGGTGAGATTTGATTAGGTGTTATTAACTTTTTCTTTTACGGAACCTATATTATGTCCCACTGCAGGGCACAGGCCTTCTTTCAGGAAGAGAGAATAGTATGAGCTTAATTACCACGCGTAAGCACCGCGGATTCGAATCCCGGCATGTACCAATGACTTTGTTTTCTAAGTTATGTTCATTTGTAAATTCATTTGTAAGACCGATAATACTAAATGTCTACAGCGCATGCTTTAGCTAAGTTGTGAAGTAAGCACGAGACACGAAGGATCCTGCCGCGGCGAGGCCGAAGGCCGAGCTCCGTCCAGGCCGAGGCCGAAGGCCGAGACCATACATGTTCCCACGCAACAATTCACTACAATAAGTGTCTAGCGAGGCCCTAGGCCGAGCGCCGCGGAGAGCGCAGCTCGGAGCGGCTGGGGGTTGGCGCGCGTAAGCGCGCAGGGGGCTCGCCCCCTAGTTATATATATATAAAGCTACAATCCGGTATACTCACTGATCTAACATAATACGTTTTCTCGGAAATGGCACGAGTTGGACGAAAATGATGTATGACAAAGTTGTAGGGAATGTACGATATACGGCCATCCTATGGAGCCGATTTTTGAATTTCGAACGCGGTCCACTACGCAAAGGTGCTAACTCTGTTGTTTACCGGCCGATTTGGATGAAATTTTGATAGAATGGTGTTATAGTGATCCGATTGAAAAAAAAAATTTTGGTTGTTCGAAATTCAAAATGGCGGCGCAGATATAGCCGACCCAAAAATCGACCTTTGCGCAAAAAAGTCGGCAGCCAACTGGGCATATGCTGGAGATATGCCGTAAGCGGCATCGCGTTGCCAAAGGACCCAGGTATATGAGAAAAATCCGACATCTTGGAATTTCAAGATGGCGGCCGAGATATTGATGATTGAAAATGACAAATTTTTGTATGGAGATTTAGTACTAAAATTGACTTTTCAATAGAGAAATGAGACAAACTTGCGAGGCTGGAGGTCGAGCTTTGCGAAGCGGGCACAAAAAGTTCTGCCGCGGCGAGGCCGAAGGCCGAGCTCCGTTTAGGCCGAGGCCGAAGGCCGAGACCATTCAAATTGCGGCGCACAAGTACCAGCGCAAGAGCAAAAAGGGACAAACTTGCGAGGCCGCAGGCCAAGCTCCGCGGAGCGGGCACGAGAAACCCCGCCGCGGCGAGGCCGAAGGCCGAGCTCCGTCCAGGCCGAGGCCGAAGGCCGAGACCATTCAGGTTACGGCGCACAAGTACCAGCGCAAAAGCAAAATGGGACAAACTTGCGAGGCCGGAGGCCGAGCTCCGTGAAGCGGGCACGAGGAACCCCGCCGCGGCGAGGCCGAAGGCCGAGCTCCGTCCAGGCCGAGGCCGAAGGCCGAGACCGTTCAATTTACGGTGCATAAGTACCAGCGCAAGAGCAAAGAGGGACAAACTTGCGAGGCCGGAGGCCGAGCTCCGCGGAGCGGGCACGAGGAACCCCGCCGCGGCGAGGCCGAAGGCCGAGCTCCGTCCAGGCCGAGGCCGAAGGCCGAGACCATACATGTTCCCATGCAACAATTCACTACAATAAGTGTCTAGCGAGGCCCTAGGCCGAGCGCCGCGGAGAGCGGAGCTCGGAGCGGCTGGGGGTTGGCGCGCGTAAGCGCGCAGGGGGCTCGCCCCCTAGTTATATATATATAAAGCTACAATCCGATATACTCACTGACTGATCTAACATCCATACGTTTTCTCGGAAACGGTAAGATTTTGACGAAAATGATGTATGAGAAAGTTGTAGGAAATGTATGAATTACAGCCATCCTATGAAGCCGATTTTTGAATTTCGAACGCGTTCCACTACGCGAAGGTGCTAACTCTGTAGTTTACCTGCCGATTTGGATGAAATTTTGATAGAATGGTGTTTTAGTGATCCGATTGAAAAAAAAAATTTTGGTTGTTCGAAATTCAAAATGGCGGCGGAGATATAGCCGACCGAAAAATCGACCTTTGCGCAAAAAAGTCGGCAGCCAACTGGGCATATGCTGGAGATATGCCGTAAGCGGCATCGCGTTGCCAAAGGACCCAGGTATATGAGAAAAATCCGACATCTTGGAATTTCAAGATGGCGGCCGAGATATTGATGATTGAAAATGACAAATTTTTGTATGGAGATTTAGTACTAAAATTGACTTTTCAATAGAGAAATGAGACAAACTTGCGAGGCTGGAGGCCGAGCTTCGCGAAGCAGGCACAAAAAGTTCTGCCGCGGCGAGGCCGAAGGCCGAGCTCCGTTTAGGCCGAGGCCGAAGGCCGAGACCATTCAAATTGCGGCGCAAAAGTACCAGCGCAAGAGCAAAAAGGGACAAACTTGCGAGGCCGCAGGCCGAGCTCCGCAGAGCGGGCACGAGAAACCCCGCCGCGGCGAGGCCGAAGGCCGAGCTCCGTCCAGGCCGAGGCCGAAGGCCGAGACCGTTCAGGTTACGGTGCACAAGTACCAGCGCAAGAGCAAAAAGGGACAAACTCGCGAGGCCGGAGGCCGAGCTCCGCGGAGCGGGCACGAGGAACCCCGCCGCGGCGAGGCCGAAGGCCGAGCTCCGTCCAGGCCGAGGCCGAAGGCCGAGACCATACATGTTCCCATGCAACAATTCACTACAATAAGTGTCTAGCGAGGCCCTAGGCCGAGCGCCGCGGAGAGCGCAGCTCGGAGCGGCTGGGGGTTGGCGCGCGTAAGCGCGCAGGGGGCTCGCCCCCTAGTTATATATATATAAAGCTACAATCCGATATACTCACTGACTGATCTAACATCCATACGTTTTCTCGGAAACGGTAAGATTTTGACGAAAATGATGTATGAGAAAGTTGTAGGAAATGTATGAATTACAGCCATCCTATGAAGCCGATTTTTGAATTTCGAACGCGTTCCACTACGCGAAGGTGCTAACTCTGTAGTTTACCGGCCGATTTGGATGAAATTTTAATACAATGGTGATATAGTGATCCGATTGAAAAAAAAAATTTTGGTTGTTCGAAATTCAAAATGGCGGCGCAGATATAGCCGACCGAAAAATCGACCTTTGCGCAAAAAAGTCGGCAGCCAACTGGGCATATGCTGGAGATATGCCGTAAACGGCATCGCGTTGCCAAAGAATCCAGGTATATGAGAAAAATCCGACATCTTGGAATTTCAAGATGGCGGCCGAGATATTGATGATTGAAAATGACAAATTTTTGTATGGAGATTTAGTACTAAAATTGTCTTTTCAATAGAGAAATGAGACAAACTTGCGAGGCCGGAGGCCGAGCTTCGCGAAGAGGGCATAAAAAGTTCTGCCGCGGCGAGGCCGAAGGCCGAGCTCCATTTAGGCCGAGGCCGAAGGCCGAGACCATTCAAATTGCGGCGCACAAGTACCAGCGCAAGAGCAAAAAGGGACAAACTTGCGAGGCCGCAGGCCGAGCTCCACGGAGCGGGCACGAGAAACCCCGCCGCGGCGAGGCCGAAGGCCGAGCTCCGTCCAGGCCGAGGCCGAAGGCCGAGACCGTTCAGGTCACGGCGCACAAGTACCAGCGCAAGAGCAAAAAGAGACAAACTCGCGAGGCCGGAGGCCGAGCTCCGCGGAGCGGGCACGAGGAACCCCGCTGCGGCGAGGCCGAAGGCCGAGCTCCGTCCAGGCCGAGGCCGAAGGCCGAGACCGTTCAGTTTACGGCGCACAAGTACCAGCGCAAGAGCAAAAAGAGACAAACTTGCGAGGCCGGAGGCCGAGCTCCGCGGAGCGGGCACGAGGAACCCCACCGCGGCGAGGCCGAAGGCCGAGCTCCGTCCAGGCCGAGGCCGAAGGCCGAGACCATACATGTTCCCATGCAACAATTCACTACAATAAGTGTCTAGCGAGGCCCTAGGCCGAGCGCCGCGGAGAGCGCAGCTCGGAGCGGCTGGGGGTTGGCGCGCGTAAGCGCGCAGGGGGCTCGCCCCCTAGTTATATATATATAAAGCTACAATGCGATATACTCACTGATCTAACATCCATACGTTTTCTCCGAAATGGCACGATTTGGATGAAAATGATGTATGAGAAAGTTGTAGGGAATGTACGATATACAGCCATCCTATGGAGCCGATTTTTGAATTTCGAACGCGTTCCACTACGCGAGGGTGCTAACTCTGTCGTTTACCGACCGATTTGGATGAAATTTTCACCCGGCCTTTTCTTCGACACGCCATTTTCGGTTCCGCCGACGCTCGTTCCAAATTCAAAATACCACCGGAGCTATAGCCCTCCGAAAATCGGCCTTTTTTCGACCTCTACGCAAAAAAGTCGGCAGCCAACTGGGCGCATGCCAGGGACCAGCGGTAAACGGCATCGTGTCGTCAAAGGACCCAGGTATATGAGAAAAATCCGACATTCTGACATTTCAAGATGGCGGCCGAGATATTGGCTTTCAAAGGTGTCAAATTTACTATGGAGAATTTCTACAAAAAATTTGTACTGAAAATCATCTTTTTCATAGAAAATCGTAATTTTTTTGTACCATCGATGGAGGCTAAGCGCCAAAATGAGTACTTGGCTGAGAATGGCGTCACCACGCCGAGGTGCTGTGGCATTCCAGTTGGCCATCGACCCATTAAAGTTTGAAAATCACGCACTTTAATAGAAAAATTTCACCCAAAATAGTTATTTTCATACAAAAATGCATTTCTTTAGTACCACCGACGGAGGCCAAAGGCCAAAACTACTACTCGGCTGGGAGCGGCTACTTAGTGCCGAGGTGCTGTGGCATTCCAGTTGGCCATCGACTCATCAAAGTTTGAAAATCACGCACTTTAATAGAAAAATTTCACCCAAAATAGTTATTTTCATACAAAAATGCATTTCTTTAGTACCACCGACGGAGGCCAAAGGCCAAAACTACTACTCGGCTGGGAGCGGCTACTTAGTGCCGAGGTGCTGTGGCATTCCAGTTGGCCATCGACTCATTAAAGTTTGAAAATCACGCACTTTAATAGAAAATTTTCACCCGAAATAAGATTTTTCATACAAAAATGCATTTTTTTAGTACCACCGGTGGAGGCCAAAGGTCAAAAAAATTGCTCATCTGTGAATGGCATCGTGTCACGTAGATATTCAGGTCCCTGAGAAAAATCAAACATTTCGAAATTTCCAATTGCCGGCCGAGCTATTGACGATTGATGAAGGCCAACTTTGTATGAACATTTTGTACTGAAAATCAATTTCCTTATAGAAGCCCTCCGCAAGTACTGCCTGCCGCAAATACCTACCGGGTGAACGACCCGAGTCATTATTATATATATATAAAGCTACAATGCGATATACTCACTGATCTAACATCCATACGTTTTCTCGGAAATGGCAAGAGTTGGACGAAAATGATGTATGAGAAAGTTGTAGGGAATGTACGATATACAGCCATCCTATGGAGCCGATTTTTGAATTTCGAACGCGTTCCACTACGCGAGGGTGCTAACTCTGTCGTTTACCGACCGATTTGGATGAAATTTTCACCCGGCCTTTTCTTCGACACGCCATTTTCGGTTCCGCCGACGGTCGTTCCAAATTCAAAATACCACCGGAGCTATAGCCCTCCGAAAATCGGCCTTTTTTCGACCTCTACGCAAAAAAGTCGGCAGCCAACTGGGCGCATGCCAGGGACCAGCGGTAAACGGCATCGTGTCGTCAAAGGACCCAGGTATATGAGAAAAATCCGACAGTCTGACATTTCAAGATGGCGGCTGAGATATTGGCTTTCAAAGGTGTCAAATTTACTATGGAGAATTTCTACAAAAAATTTGTACTGAAAATCATCTTTTTCGTAGAAAATCTTAATTTTTTTGTACCATCGATAGAGGCTAAGCGCCAAAATGAGTACTTGGCTGAGAATGGCGTCACCACGCCGAGGTGCTGTGGCATTCCAGTTGGCCATCGACCCATTAAAGTTTGAAAATCACCCACTTTAATAGAAAATTTTCACCCAAAATAGTTATTTTCATACAAAAATGCATTTCTTTAGTACCACCGACAGAGGCCAAAGGCCGAAACTACTACTCGGCTGGGAGCGGCTACTTAGTGCCGAGGTGCTGTGGCATTCCAGTTGGCCATCGACCCATTAAAGTTTGAAAATCACCCACTTTAATAGAAAATTTTCACCCAAAATAGTTATTTTCATACAAAAATGCATTTCTTTAGTACCACCGACGGAGGCCAAAGGCCGAAACTACTACTCGGCTGGGAGCGGCTACTTAGTGCCGAGGTGCTGTGGCATTCCAGTTGGCCATCGACCCATTAAAGTTTGAAAATCACCCACTTTAATAGAAAATTTTCACCCAAAATAGTTATTTTCATACAAAAATGCATTTCTTTAGTACCACCGACAGAGGCCAAAGGCCGAAACTACTACTCGGCTGGGAGCGGCTACTTAGTGCCGAGGTGCTGTGGCATTCCAGTTGGCCATCGACCCATTAAAGTTTGAAAATCACCCACTTTAATAGAAAATTTTCACCCAAAATAGTTATTTTCATACAAAAATGCATTTCTTTAGTACCACCGACGGAGGCCAAAGGCCGAAACTACTACTCGGCTGGGAGCGGCTACTTAGTGCCGAGGTGCTGTGGCATTCCAGTTGGCCATCGACTCATCAAAGTTTGAAAATCACCCACTTTAATAGAATTTTTTCACCCAAAATAGGACTTTTCATACAAAAATGCATTTTTTTAGTACCACCGGTGGAGGCCAAAGGCCAAAAAAATTGCTCATCTGTGAATGGCATCGTGTCACGTAGATATTCAGGTCCCTGAGAAAAATCAAACATTTTGAAATTTCTAATTGCCGGCCGAGTTATTGACGATTGATCAAGGCCAACTTTGTATGAACATTTTGTACTGAAAATCGATTTCCTATAGAAGCCCTCCGCAAGTACTGCCTGCCGCAAATACCTACCGGGTGAACGACCCGAGTCATTATATATATATAAAGCTACAATCCGGTATACTCACTGATCTATTCATCCATACGTTTTCTCGGTAACGGTAAGATTTGGACGAAAATGATGTATGAGAAAGTTGTAGGAAATGTATGAATTACAGCCATCCTATGAAGCCGATTTTTGAATTTCGAACGCGTTCCACTACGCGAAGGTGCTAACTCTGTAGTTTACCGGTCGATTCGGATGAAATTTTGATAGAATGGTGATATAGTGATCCGATCGAAAAAAAAAATTTTGGTTGTTCGAAATTCAAAATGGCGGCGCAGATATAGCCAACCGAAAAATCGACCTTTGCGCAAAAAAGTCGGCAGCCAACTGGGCATATGCTGGAGATATGCCGTAAACGGCATCGCGTTACCAAAGGACCCAGGTATATGAGAAAAATCCGACATCTTGGAATTTCAAGATGGCGGCCGAGATATTGATGATTGAAAATGTCAAATTTTTGTATGGAGATTTAGTACTAAAATTGACTTTTCAACAGAGAAATGGGACAAACTTGCGAGGCCGGAGGCCGAGCTCCGCGAAGCGGGCACAAAAAGTTCTGCCGCGGCGAGGCCGAAGGCCGAGCTCCGTTTAGGCCGAGGCCGAAGGCCGAGACCATTCAAATTGCGGTGCAAAAGTACCAGCGCAAGAGCAAAAAGGGACAAACTTGCGAGGCCGCAGGCCGAGCTCCGCAGAGCGGGCACGAAAAACCCCGCCGCGGCGAGGCCGAAGGCCGAGCTCCGTCCAGGCCGAGGCCGAAGGCCGAGACCGTTCAGGTTACGGTGCACAAGTACCAGCGCAAGAGCAAAAAGGGACAAACTTGCGAGGCCGCAGGCCGAGCTCCGCAGAGCGGGCACGAGAAACCCCGCCGCGGCGAGGCCGAAGGCCGAGCTCCGTTCAGGCCGAGGCCGAAGGCCGAGACCGTTCAAGTTACGGCGCACAAGTACCAGCGCAAGAGCAAAAAGAGAGAAACTCGCGAGGCCGGAGGCCGAGCTCCGCGGAGCGGGCACGAGGAACCCCGCCGCGGCGAGGCCGAAGGCCGAGCTCCGTCCAGGCCGAGGCCGAAGGCCGAGACCATACATGTTCCCATGCAACAATTCACTACAATAAGTGTCTAGCGAGGCCCTAGGCCGAGCGCCGCGGAGAGCGCAGCTCGGAGCGGCTGGGGGTTGGCGCGCGTAAGCGCGCAGGGGGCTCGCCCCCTAGTTATATATATATAAAGCTACAATCCGGTATACTCACTGATCTATTCATCCATACGTTTTCTCGGAAACGGTAAGATTTGGACGAAAATGATGTATGAGAAAGTTGTAGAAAATGTATGAATTACAGCCATCCTATGAAGCCGATTTTTGAATTTCGAACGCGTTCCACTACGCGAGGGTGCTAACTCTGTCGTTTACCGACCGATTTGGATGAAATTTTCACCCGGCCTTTTCTTCGACACGCCATTTTCGGTTCCGCCGACGGTCGTTCCAAATTCAAAATACCACCGGAGATATAGCCCTCTGAAAATCGGCCTTTTTTCGACCTCTACGCAAAAAAGTCGGCAGCCAACTGGGCGCATGCCAGGGACCAGCCGTAAACGGCATCGTGTCGTCAAAGGACCCAGGTATATGAGAAAAATCCGACATTCTGACATTTCAAGATGGCGGCCGAGATATTGGCTTTCAAAGGTGTCAAATTTACTATGGAGAATTTCTACAAAAAATTTGTACTGAAAATCATCTTTTTCGTAGAAAATCTTAATTTTTTTGTACCATCGATAGAGGCTAAGCGCCAAAATGAGTACTTGGCTGAGAATGGCGTCACCACGCCGAGGTGCTGTGGCATTCCAGTTGGCCATCGACCCATTAAAGTTTGAAAATCACCCACTTTAATAGAAAATTTTCACCCAAAATAGTTATTTTCATACAAAAATGCATTTCTTTAGTACCACCGACAGAGGCCAAAGGCCGAAACTACTACTCGGCTGGGAGCGGCTACTTAGTGCCGAGGTGCTGTGGCATTCCAGTTGGCCATCGACCCATTAAAGTTTGAAAATCACCCACTTTAATAGAAAATTTTCACCCAAAATAGTTATTTTCATACAAAAATGCATTTCTTTAGTACCACCGACGGAGGCCAAAGGCCGAAACTACTACTCGGCTGGGAGCGGCTACTTAGTGCCGAGGTGCTGTGGCATTCCAGTTGGCCATCGACCCATTAAAGTTTGAAAATCACCCACTTTAATAGAAAATTTTCACCCAAAATAGTTATTTTCATACAAAAATGCATTTCTTTAGTACCACCGACAGAGGCCAAAGGCCGAAACTACTACTCGGCTGGGAGCGGCTACTTAGTGCCGAGGTGCTGTGGCATTCCAGTTGGCCATCGACCCATTAAAGTTTGAAAATCACCCACTTTAATAGAAAATTTTCACCCAAAATAGTTATTTTCATACAAAAATGCATTTCTTTAGTACCACCGACGGAGGCCAAAGGCCGAAACTACTACTCGGCTGGGAGCGGCTACTTAGTGCCGAGGTGCTGTGGCATTCCAGTTGGCCATCGACTCATCAAAGTTTGAAAATCACCCACTTTAATAGAAAATTTTCACCCAAAATAGTTATTTTCATACAAAAATGCATTTCTTTAGTACCACCGACGGAGGCCAAAGGCCGAAACTACTACTCGGCTGGGAGCGGCTACTTAGTGCCGAGGTGCTGTGGCATTCCAGTTGGCCATCGACCCATTAAAGTTTGAAAATCACCCACTTTAATAGAAAATTTTCACCCAAAATAGTTATTTTCATACAAAAATGCATTTCTTTAGTACCACCGACAGAGGCCAAAGGCCGAAACTACTACTCGGCTGGGAGCGGCTACTTAGTGCCGAGGTGCTGTGGCATTCCAGTTGGCCATCGACCCATTAAAGTTTGAAAATCACCCACTTTAATAGAAAATTTTCACCCAAAATAGTTATTTTCATACAAAAATGCATTTCTTTAGTACCACCGACGGAGGCCAAAGGCCGAAACTACTACTCGGCTGGGAGCGGCTACTTAGTGCCGAGGTGCTGTGGCATTCCAGTTGGCCATCGACTCATCAAAGTTTGAAAATCACCCACTTTAATAGAAATTTTTCACCCAAAATAGGACTTTTCATACAAAAATGCATTTTTTTAGTACCACCGGTGGAGGCCAAAGGCCAAAAAAATTGCTCATCTGTGAATGGCATCGTGTCACGTAGATATTCAGGTCCCTGAGAAAAATCAAACATTTTGAAATTTCTAATTGCCGGCCGAGTTATTGACGATTGATCAAGGCCAACTTTGTATGAACATTTTGTACTGAAAATCGATTTCCTATAGAAGCCCTCCGCAAGTACTGCCTGCCGCAAATACCTACCGGGTGAACGACCCGAGTCATTATATATATATAAAGCTACAATGCGATATACTCACTGATCTAACATCCATACGTTTTCTCGGAAATGGCAAGAGTTGGACGAAAATGATGTATGAGAAAGTTGTAGGGTGTGCGAACGTCGCACTTGGGGATTATTGGTTCTGTTAATTTATTGAGTGGACTGTATATAGGTATAGATATAAATATATATAATTTCGGTAAACGGTATGCAACCCCCGAAAGTGATCGTTGAGTAATTAAAGCACCACTAACCTTGATGTCACCTTCGCCACGGACGATGGAACTGCTAGCGGGGCCCCGATCCTTCCAGTATGCTGGGCTGATAGTCTGATACCAAGAGGTGCTGTAGAGGTACAGCTGATGAAGAAACGTTCTTCGAAGGAGTAACGTACTCCAGAGACGATTCACTGCGCGCACTCACTGGACACACGGTGTCTGTCGGACGCGGTCTCAAAGCGAATGTACCTCGCAAATGGGCGAGGAAAATATCGTTCGTAAACGACGGTAGACAAACAAAAATTAGTGATGCAGAATAATAAATTACCCACAAATCACTCGCAAAGATCGAACATACCCCCCACCGAAATCAATGTGGTGATTTCCTAATAAATATAATAAATGTGAAAGGTATGCAGTTTAAGTATGCGTATTTTAAACTTACATAAAATTAAATTAAAGTATAGTAAATTGTAATTAAGTAGCTAAGGAACATGGGAACCTAAACTTTAAAAAAGTTTATCTAACTAAAAACTTAACTAACTTTTATGAGATAAGTGTTACTTAAATTAATTGGCATAAGGCAAGGGACAAATCTTATTGACAGGTCTCTTGAAAATACCGGTTTGTGTTTTAACAGTTACAACACGAACTACCTTATCCCGACCAGGATGAACTTCTACGATCCTACCTCGCGGCCACTGTAAGGGTCGAGTTAGATTAGATTTAAGTAGCACTAAATCTCCTACTTTTAGATTAGGAGGTGAGGTGAACCACTTCT
The DNA here is from genome assembly GCA_934045075.1 of Yponomeuta sedellus. Lineage (NCBI taxonomy): Eukaryota > Metazoa > Arthropoda > Insecta > Lepidoptera > Yponomeutidae > Yponomeuta > Yponomeuta sedellus. Next base: position 8,137,904 of record OW203724.1, on the reverse strand, counting down.
CCCTCTGTTGAAGAGTGTGCAAGTAGTCATCCGACCACCGCTTCCAAAACATTTGAGAAACCTTCTGGACTGATTGCCAGCGGGACAATCTGTGCAGAGGTACATCCTCAACTTCGTATTCGGGGACAGCAAGTAAATTTTGTTGAATAAGAAAATGACCTGCTGTCAGTATGTCAAACTCAGAGGGATTATCTGACAAAGGGCAGAGAGGGCGTGAGTTCATTATAGCCTCAATTTTACAAAATATTGTAGACAGCTCTTCAAATGTAAGAGAACGATCTCCTACAGAACGGAGCAAGTGATATTTAGCTGTCTTTATGCCAGCCTCCCACAGGCCTCCCATTGATGGAGCATTAGGCGGATTATGCTGCCATTCGACAGCTCTTGATGTTAATCCATCTAGAATTTTATCTTGATTTTCCTTTTGAGAAAAGAAAAGATGAACTTCCTTAAGGTGCTTAGCAGCAGAAATAAAGTTCGATCCGCAGTCTGAGTATAAGGTGTTACACAGACCACGGCGAGAAACAAACCGATCAAACGCGGCTAGAAAACTTTCACACGACATTTCTGTTAGAGCCTCAAGATGGACAGATTTGGTCGAATAACAAATAAACAGGCAAAGGTATGCCTTATATACTTTAGCATTACGACGTAGGCTTTCTTTTACATAAAATGGTCCACCTAAGTCACAACCCACATGACTGAAAACTTTATCAGGTAATAATCTGGTTGCGGGTAACGTACCCATCATTGGTTGAATTACAGAAGGTCTACATTTAAAACATGTGATGCATTTTGATAAAACAGATCGAATACTGCTACGAGCATTTACTATCCAATAGTTTTTACATAAAATTCCTTGCAAAGTGCGAGGTCCTACATGCAAGTATTTATCATGAAAATATTTTATTAATAATTTCGTTGTGTGACATTTCTTTGGAAGCAACAAGGGATGCTTCTGACTGTAAGAAAGATCAGTTTGAGAAATCCTACCCCCCACCCTCAGGAACTGGGGGTCCATATAAGGAGACAGCTTGCGCAGAGAGGTTGCGTAGCCTTTTTTATTTAGTGATTCAATTTCTGAACTAAAATGATTTGATTGAAGTACCAAAACGATTGAATTGTGGCCTTGTTTCAGCTCGGTAGAAGTCAAAGAGCCAAAATTGCGATCTGACTTCTTCTGTTTCAAATTATTAATATATCGATGACACCACGCCAATACGCGTTGCAGTTTATTAAAAGAGGAAAAATTATTAAATGTTGATTCTAAGTCATTATTAAAAGTCTGTGTATCACTTGAAGTTAAACAAAAAGTGTCAACATTTGATTTTAATTCTGGAATTTTTGTGTCATCTTTGATAAAAAATGTATTTATAGGCCATTCCTTTTGATCATTATACAACCATTGAGGTCCATTCATAAATTCAGTCGATATATTTATAAATTGTTGAGGTAAAGCTCCTCGCGAGCAGATGTCTGCTGCGTTGTTTTCGCTGTTAACATGTCGCCAACGGTTGGGCGGAACAACGTCTATTATTTGACTTACTCGTCCGGACACGAATGTTTTAAGCTTATACGGAGGCGTATGAAGCCATGACAAAACTACGCTCGAGTCAGTAAAAGCATAAATTTCTCCATTAAAATTGAGAAGAATATTTTCTTTAATGAATTTTAATAGTTTAGAAAGTAAAACAGCTGATAAAAGTTCTAATCTCGGGATTGACATGACAGGATGAAGACTTGCCACCTTGGACTTGCTGCAAATTAATCTGACTTTAACATTCCCCTTATTATCGATGCTACGCAAATAAGCACTTGCGGCGTACCCGCGGGATGACGCATCACAATAGCCTACCAGCTGTGCGCCGGTGTGATTAGGTATAAAGAGGTGTCGTTCGATACGTAATTCCGCTAGGCACGGCAGCTCGTTTACGAATTTACTCCACTTGTTTTGCAAGTCTGGCGGTAAAATGTCGTCCCATCCTATGCCTAATTTCCACAAGTCTTGCATAATGCATTTTGCAACAAATGTACAGGGCGCTAAATAGCCAGCTGGGTCAAAGATGCTTGCTAATAACTTCAAGACAGAACGTTTTGTAGATATCGGTTCAGTAAAATTATAGTTAAAAGAAAAACAATCGCACGAGGGTAACCATGTCAAACCTAAAACTTTTAAGGACGACGACAGCGTGTCGGAGTCAAAATCAATTTTAGAAACTTGATCTTCCTGCATTCTCGAGAGAAGATCTGGACAATTACTTGACCACTTTTTTAATTCAAAGCCACCACTTTTTAGTAGCGACATTAATTCATCCTGCAGGGCGCAGGCTTCAGATATCGTTTGGCAAGACCATAATAAATCGTCTACGAAAAATCCCTGTAAAATAATTTCGGAGGCACGACAGTCCGGGTTTTCCCGGGCAAGCTGCTGAAGTGTGCGCACCGCCACATAGGGAGAACTCCGAAGGCCATACGTGACTGACCTGAGCTCATAGATAAGGACAGGTTTTGACGGGTCGTCACGCCATAGGATGTGTTGATACCTACGATCAGAGGGATCGATAAGAACAGCACGAAACATTTTTGAAATATCAGCTGCAAGGCAAATGTCATACAATCTGAAATTAGTTATTATTTTTACTATATCGGGATGTAACTTTTGTCCGGTTAAAAGTACATCATTTAGAGACACCCCACTATCGGTAGGTGCCGAACCATCGAATACCACGCGAAGTGGTGTGGTGGTGCTGCTCGGTCGCAACACACAATGATGTGGGATTATGTATTTTGAGGGTTCTGTACCCTTATAAATTTCCATATGGCCTAAAAATTCATATTCGGCCATGAAATCGCTATAGGCCTTACGAAGGTCTGGCGATCTTGCGAGACGACGCTCAATTTGTGTTAGTCGCTTATAAGCGACATCGTATGAACTACCTAATTCCTCATGATCAGGTTTTAAAAGTATCGGCGAAACGTACCTACCAGTTTTATCACGATAATGTTTTTCTGAATAGATTTTTTCAGCGATTTCCTCAGAAGGACTAAGGGTAACCGAGCACGGCTCAGATTCTACCTCCCAAAAACGTTTGAGAGTGTCATTGAGGGGATTTTCTTCAATAGTGTACGACACTAAAGAAGTTGTTGACGCAACAACGGTGACGTCACGGACGTCGGTAGCTGACGGCAAGGACAACTTACCAGTAATTACATATCCGAACACACTGCTCAATGCTACAGGTGTATCAGAATTTATTACAAACTTTTTCCCATCATAAATATGAGGAAAAACTTCTCCAGATAAAATAATGTCAATTTCCGATTTTTTATAAAAGAGTGGATCCGCTAAATCTAAACTACTAAACTCCTTGACGATTTCTGTAGGAACTTGGACATTAGGCAAGTCAGAAGTTATTTTAGGTAAAATCACAGTGTCAATGTTAAATTGTATTTGATTATTTTGTCGCGATGTAATAACGCATGACGTCATACCATGATTTTTTACACTTTCGCCGGCAAGTCCAAATATATTATAGGGACATTTACGTTGCGGTAAGCCTAAACGTTCCATACACGGCTTCGATAAAAAATTTGATTGTGCGGCGGAATCAATGAGTACACGAACCGGCTGATAACAGTCGAACCGGTCCTTGACTAGAACAACTGCAGTTCCCAATAGCACGGAGCTATAGCTATGCATAGAGGATGCATGGCAAGTTGTCGCCGAGCGCGGGTCGCTCCGCTCGGTGTCGCTATGGAGTGGCGGCGCGGGCGCATGCAAAGGTGCGGGTTCGATTTTCGCGCGTGACTCAATATGTAATAACGTATTATGATTCTTGAGACACACAACGCATTTATACTCGCTTTTGCAATCTTTAGTTTCATGATTTGATTTTAAACAATTATGACACAATTTTAAAGAATTAGCACGGCTAATTCTTTGTGCACCGGTCATTTTACGGAAATGAACACAACGGTAAATCATGTGATTTTCAGCACAATGTGCACATGTCAATTTTATGGAGTTAGAAGTAGAATTATGCGAATATTGTTTATTAGAATATTGAACTTTATCTGATTTTATGTTTTGTTTATTTTGTTTTTGTGTTAGGTTAGTATTATTTGTCGACGGTGAAGATACATTAGTATGGTTAAGAACTTTGATTTGATTGTGAATAAACGACATCAACTCTTCGAAAGTAGGAATAGAATTTTGATCTGACTTTTGCTCAAAATATTTTCGTGTATTAGGGTCAATTGCTCTAAGTGCTATATGACACATGACGAGACTGGTCAAATCTTTAATATTAAGCGCTTGGATTGCCTTGTAGGAATGCTCAAATGTTTCTATGAACAAGTTTAGATGAGCTGAGGATTCTTTTGTGAGCGGTGAAAAATTTAACATTTTGTCCAAATACCTACCGACGAGTAATCTCTTATCTTGATATTTATCAAGGAGGCTTTTCCATACCAAATCATAATTAACAGCGGAAATAGGAAGGCTTTTTACGATATTTAATGCTGAACCCTTTGTGCAAGACAATAGGTAATGGAATTTGTCGATTTTTGGAATATTCGGTTGATTATGTACCAATGAACAAAAAGTTTCGTAAAATGTATTAAAATTTTCTATTTCACTATCGAAACAAAATAATTCCAATTTGGGCAAGCGAGGCCTAGACTCAGTCGAAGGGTTCTCAACCTTAACAGTTTCAACAGAGGGTTGAAGTTTAGAAGCGAATAATAATGTTGGAAAATATAAATCATCAAAGCCTTGTAGGGCTTGACTTTGTAGTGCAGCGTCAGAAGTAAAATTAATTTCATATTCATAAATTTTAAAAATGCAATCTTCGTACGACTTCCTTAAAATTTTTAACTCGTTAGCACGTAATAAAAACAATTCTTTTGATGCAACGTCAGTTGGTTGAATAGTTTTAGATAAATCAAATAATTGTTGCATTCTTTCGAAATATCTCTCTTTACGAGACATTTCGACGTAATATTCCTGAGGAATCTCACCTTCTTTAATAGCGGGTAGATTCTTTTTAGGTGGCATGATTTTTAATTTTTTGCCACGCGAATGAAACGAACTATTACTAAATTAATTTAATGTAACACTTATGAAAATATTATATAATTACGAATTATATAATAATTTGTAACAAAATTAGGTTTTGAAACTAAAAAATTTAAAACAAATCGGGTCGAAGGCCAAAAAAATGTGCGAACGTCGCACTTGGGGATTATTGGTTCTGTTAATTTATTGAGTGGACTGTATATAGGTATAGATATAAATATATATAATTTCGGTAAACGGTATGCAACCCCCGAAAGTGATCGTTGAGTAATTAAAGCACCACTAACCTTGATGTCACCTTCGCCACGGACGATGGAACTGCTAGCGGGGCCCCGATCCTTCCAGTATGCTGGGCTGATAGTCTGATACCAAGAGGTGCTGTAGAGGTACAGCTGATGAAGAAACGTTCTTCGAAGGAGTAACGTACTCCAGAGACGATTCACTGCGCGCACTCACTGGACACACGGTGTCTGTCGGACGCGGTCTCAAAGCGAATGTACCTCGCAAATGGGCGAGGAAAATATCGTTCGTAAACGACGGTAGACAAACAAAAATTAGTGATGCAGAATAATAAATTACCCACAAATCACTCGCAAAGATCGAACATAGGGAATGTACGATATACAGCCATCCTATGGAGCCGATTTTTGAATTTCGAACGCGTTCCACTACGCGAGGGTGCTAACTCTGTCGTTTACCGACCGATTTGGATGAAATTTTCACCCGGCCTTTTCTTCGACACGCCATTTTCGGTTCCGCCGACGGTCGTTCCAAATTCAAAATACCACCGGAGCTATAGCCCTCCGAAAATCGGCCTTTTTTCGACCTCTACGCAAAAAAGTCGGCAGCCAACTGGGCGCATGCCAGGGACCAGCGGTAAACGGCATCGTGTCGTCAAAGGACCCAGGTATATGAGAAAAATCCGACATTCTGACATTTCAAGATGGCGGCTGAGATATTGGCTTTCAAAGGTGTCAAATTTACTATGGAGAATTTCTACAAAAAATTTGTACTGAAAATCATCTTTTTCGTAGAAAATCTTAATTTTTTTGTACCATCGATAGAGGCTAAGCGCCAAAATGAGTACTTGGCTGAGAATGGCGTCACCACGCCGAGGTGCTGTGGCATTCCAGTTGGCCATCGACCCATTAAAGTTTGAAAATCACCCACTTTAATAGAAAATTTTCACCCAAAATAGTTATTTTCATACAAAAATGCATTTCTTTAGTACCACCGACAGAGGCCAAAGGCCGAAACTACTACTCGGCTGGGAGCGGCTACTTAGTGCCGAGGTGCTGTGGCATTCCAGTTGGCCATCGACCCATTAAAGTTTGAAAATCACCCACTTTAATAGAAAATTTTCACCCAAAATAGTTATTTTCATACAAAAATGCATTTCTTTAGTACCACCGACGGAGGCCAAAGGCCGAAACTACTACTCGGCTGGGAGCGGCTACTTAGTGCCGAGGTGCTGTGGCATTCCAGTTGGCCATCGACTCATCAAAGTTTGAAAATCACCCACTTTAATAGAAATTTTTCACCCAAAATAGGACTTTTCATACAAAAATGCATTTTTTTAGTACCACCGGTGGAGGCCAAAGGCCAAAAAAATTGCTCATCTGTGAATGGCATCGTGTCACGTAGATATTCAGGTCCCTGAGAAAAATCAAACATTTTGAAATTTCTAATTGCCGGCCGAGTTATTGACGATTGATCAAGGCCAACTTTGTATGAACATTTTGTACTGAAAATCGATTTCCTATAGAAGCCCTCCGCAAGTACTGCCTGCCGCAAATACCTACCGGGTGAACGACCCGAGTCATTATATATATATAAAGCTGCAATCCGGTATACTCACTGATCTATTCATCCATACGTTTTCTCCGAAACGGTAAGATTTGGACGAAAATGATGTATGAGAAAGTTGTAGGAAATGTATGAATTACAGCCATCCTATGAAGCCGATTTTTGAATTTCGAACGCGTTCCACTACGCGAGGGTGCTAACTCTGTCGTTTACCGACCGATTTGGATGAAATTTTCACCCGGCCTTTTCTTCGACACGCCATTTTCGGTTCCGCCGACGGTCGTTCCAAATTCAAAATATCACCGGAGCTATAGCCCTCCGAAAATCGGCCTTTTTTCGACCTCTACGCAAAAAAGTCGGCAGCCAACTGGGCGCATGCCAGGGACCAGCCGTAAACGGCATCGTGTCGTCAAAGGACCCAGGTATATGAGAAAAATCCGACATTCTGACATTTCAAGATGGCGGCTGAGATATTGGCTTTCAAAGGTGTCAAATTTACTATGGAGAATTTCTACAAAAAATTTGTACTGAAAATCATCTTTTTCGTAGAAAATCTTAATTTTTTTGTACCATCGATAGAGGCTAAGCGCCAAAATGAGTACTTGGCTGAGAATGGCGTCACCACGCCGAGGTGCTGTGGCATTCCAGTTGGCCATCGACCCATTAAAGTTTGAAAATCACCCACTTTAATAGAAAAATTTCACCCGAAATAGTTATTTTCATACAAAAATGCATTTCTTTAGTACCACCGTTGGAGGCCAAAGGCCAAAACTACTACTCGGCTGGGAGCGGCTACTTAGTGCCGAGGTGCTGTGGCATTCCAGTTGGCCATCGAACCATTAAAGTTTGAAAATCACCCACTTTAATAGAAAAATTTCACCCGAAATAGTTATTTTCATACAAAAATGCATTTCTTTAGTACCACCGTTGGAGGCCAAAGGCCAAAACTACTACTCGGCTGGGAGCGGCTACTTAGTGCCGAGGTGCTGTGGCATTCCAGTTGGCCATCGACCCATTAAAGTTTGAAAATCACCTACTTTAATAGAAAAATTTCACCCGAAATAGTTATTTTCATACAAAAATGCATTTCTTTAGTACCACCGACGGAGGCCAAAGGCCGAAACTACTACTCGGCTGGGAGCGGCTACTTAGTGCCGAGGTGCTGTGGCATTCCAGTTGGCCATCGACCCATTAAAGTTTGAAAATCACCTACTTTAATAGAAAAATTTCACCCGAAATAGTTATTTTCATACAAAAATGCATTTCTTTAGTACCACCGACGGAGGCCAAAGGCCGAAACTACTACTCGGCTGGGAGCGGCTACTTAGTGCCGAGGTGCTGTGGCATTCCAGTTGGCCATCGACTCATTAAAGTTTGAAAATCACGCACTATAATAGAAAAATTTCACCCGAAATAGTTATTTTCATACAAAAATGCATTTCTTTAGTACCACCGACGGAGGCCAAAGGCCGAAACTACTACTCGGCTGGGAGCGGCTACTTAGTGCCGAGGTGCTGTGGCATTCCAGTTGGCCATCGACTCATTAAAGTTTGAAAATCACGCACTATAATAGAAAAATTTCACCCGAAATAGTTATTTTCATACAAAAATGCATTTCTTTAGTACCACCGACGGAGGCCAAAGGCCGAAACTACTACTCGGCTGGGAGCGGCTACTTAGTGCCGAGGTGCTGTGGCATTCCAGTTGGCCATCGACTCATTAAAGTTTGAAAATCACGCACTATAATAGAAAAATTTCACCCGAAATAGTTATTTTCATACAAAAATGCATTTCTTTAGTACCACCGACGGAGGCCAAAGGTCAAAAAAATTGCTCATCTGTGAATGGCATCGTGTCACGTAGATATTCAGGTCCCTGAGAAAAATCAAACATTTTGAAGTTTCTAATTGCCGGCCGAGTTATTGACGATTGATCAAGGCCAACTTTGTATGAACATTTTGTACTGAAAATCGATTTCCTATAGAAGCCCTCCGCAAGTACTGCCTGCCGCAAATACCTACCGGGTGAACGACCCGAGTCATTATATATATATAAAGCTACAATCCGGTATACTCACTGATCTAACATAATACGTTTTCTCGGAAATGGCACGAGTTGGACGAAAATGATGTATGACAAAGTTGTAGGGAATGTACGATATACGGCCATCCTATGGAGCCGATTTTTGAATTTCGAACGCGGTCCACTACGCAAAGGTGCTAACTCTGTTGTTTACCGGCCGATTTGGATGAAATTTTGATAGAATGGTGTTATAGTGATCCGATTGAAAAAAAAAATTTTGGTTGTTCGAAATTCAAAATGGCGGCGCAGATATAGCCGACCCAAAAATCGACCTTTGCGCAAAAAAGTCGGCAGCCAACTGGGCATATGCTGGAGATATGCCGTAAGCGGCATCGCGTTGCCAAAGGACCCAGGTATATGAGAAAAATCCGACATCTTGGAATTTCAAGATGGCGGCCGAGATATTGATGATTGAAAATGACAAATTTTTGTATGGAGATTTAGTACTAAAATTGACTTTTCAATAGAGAAATGAGACAAACTTGCGAGGCTGGAGGTCGAGCTTTGCGAAGCGGGCACAAAAAGTTCTGCCGCGGCGAGGCCGAAGGCCGAGCTCCGTTTAGGCCGAGGCCGAAGGCCGAGACCATTCAAATTGCGGCGCACAAGTACCAGCGCAAGAGCAAAAAGGGACAAACTTGCGAGGCCGCAGGCCAAGCTCCGCGGAGCGGGCACGAGAAACCCCGCCGCGGCGAGGCCGAAGGCCGAGCTCCGTCCAGGCCGAGGCCGAAGGCCGAGACCATTCAGGTTACGGCGCACAAGTACCAGCGCAAAAGCAAAATGGGACAAACTTGCGAGGCCGGAGGCCGAGCTCCGTGAAGCGGGCACGAGGAACCCCGCCGCGGCGAGGCCGAAGGCCGAGCTCCGTCCAGGCCGAGGCCGAAGGCCGAGACCGTTCAATTTACGGTGCATAAGTACCAGCGCAAGAGCAAAGAGGGACAAACTTGCGAGGCCGGAGGCCGAGCTCCGCGGAGCGGGCACGAGGAACCCCGCCGCGGCGAGGCCGAAGGCCGAGCTCCGTCCAGGCCGAGGCCGAAGGCCGAGACCATACATGTTCCCATGCAACAATTCACTACAATAAGTGTCTAGCGAGGCCCTAGGCCGAGCGCCGCGGAGAGCGGAGCTCGGAGCGGCTGGGGGTTGGCGCGCGTAAGCGCGCAGGGGGCTCGCCCCCTAGTTATATATATATAAAGCTACAATGCGATATACTCACTGATCTAACATAATACGTTTTCTCGGAAATGGCACGAGTTGGACGAAAATGATGTATGACAAAGTTGTAGGGAATGTACGATATACGGCCATCCTATGGAGCCGATTTTTGAATTTCGAACGCGTTCCACTACGCGAGGGTGCTAACTCTGTCGTTTACCGACCGATTTGGATGAAATTTTGATAGAATGGGGATATAGTGATCCGATTGAAAAAAAAAATTTTGGTTGTTCGAAATTCAAAATGGCGGCGCAGATATAGCCGACCCAAAAATCGACCTTTGCGCAAAAAAGTCGGCAGCCAACTGGGCATATGCTGGAGATATGCCGTAAGCGGCATCGCGTTGCCAAAGGACCCAGGTATATGAGAAAAATCCGACATCTTGGAATTTCAAGATGGCGGCCGAGATATTGATGATTGAAAATGACAAATTTTTGTATGGAGATTTAGTACTAAAATTGTCTTTTCAGTAGAGAAATGAGACAAACTTGCGAGGCCGGAGGCCGAGCTTCGCGAAGCGGGCACAAAAAGTTCTGCCGCGGCGAGGCCGAAGGCCGAGCTCCGTTTAGGCCGAGGCCGAAGGCCGAGACCATTCAAATTGCGGCGCACAAGTACCAGCGCAAGAGCAAAAAGGGACAAACTTGCGAGGCCGCAGGCCGAGCTCCGCAGAGCGGGCACGAGAAACCCCGCCGCGGCGAGGCCGAAGGCCGAGCTCCGTCCAGGCCGAGGCCGAAGGCCGAGACCGTTCAGGTTACGGTGCACAAGTACCAGCGCAAGAGCAAAACGAGACAAACTCGCGAGGCCGGAGGCCGAGCTCCGCGGAGCGGGCACGAGGAACCCCGCCGCGGCGAGGCCGAAGGCCGAGCTCCGTCCAGGCCGAGGCCGAAGGCCGAGACCGTTCAGTTTACGGCGCACAAGTACCAGCGCAAGAGTAAAAAGAGACAAACTTGCGAGGCCGGAGGCCGAGCTCCGCGGAGCGGGCACGAGGAACCCCGCCGCGGCGAGGCCGAAGGCCGAGCTCCGTCCAGGCCGAGGCCGAAGGCCGAGACCATACATGTTCCCATGCAACAATTCACTACAATAAGTGTCTAGCGAGGCCCTAGGCCGAGCGCCGCGGAGAGCGCAGCTCGGAGCGGCTGGGGGTTGGCGCGCGTAAGCGCGCAGGGGGCTCGCCCCCTAGTTATATATATATAAAGCTACAATGCGATATACTCACTGATCTAACATCCATACGTTTTCTCGGAAATGGCAAGAGTTGGACGAAAATGATGTATGAGAAAGTTGTAGGGAATGTACGATATACAGCCATCCTATGGAGCCGATTTTTGAATTTCGAACGCGTTCCACTACGCGAGGGTGCTAACTCTGTCGTTTACCGACCGATTTGGATGAAATTTTCACCCGGCCTTTTCTTCGACACGCCATTTTCGGTTCCGCCGACGGTCGTTCCAAATTCAAAATACCACCGGAGCTATAGCCCTCCGAAAATCGGCCTTTTTTCGACCTCTACGCAAAAAAGTCGGCAGCCAACTGGGCGCATGCCAGGGACCAGCGGTAAACGGCATCGTGTCGTCAAAGGACCCAGGTATATGAGAAAAATCCGACATTCTGACATTTCAAGATGGCGGCTGAGATATTGGCTTTCAAAGGTGTCAAATTTACTATGGAGAATTTCTACAAAAAATTTGTACTGAAAATCATCTTTTTCGTAGAAAATCTTAATTTTTTTGTACCATCGATAGAGGCTAAGCGCCAAAATGAGTACTTGGCTGAGAATGGCGTCACCACGCCGAGGTGCTGTGGCATTCCAGTTGGCCATCGACCCATTAAAGTTTGAAAATCACCCACTTTAATAGAAAATTTTCACCCAAAATAGTTATTTTCATACAAAAATGCATTTCTTTAGTACCACCGACAGAGGCCAAAGGCCGAAACTACTACTCGGCTGGGAGCGGCTACTTAGTGCCGAGGTGCTGTGGCATTCCAGTTGGCCATCGACCCATTAAAGTTTGAAAATCACCCACTTTAATAGAAAATTTTCACCCAAAATAGTTATTTTCATACAAAAATGCATTTCTTTAGTACCACCGACGGAGGCCAAAGGCCGAAACTACTACTCGGCTGGGAGCGGCTACTTAGTGCCGAGGTGCTGTGGCATTCCAGTTGGCCATCGACCCATTAAAGTTTGAAAATCACCCACTTTAATAGAAAATTTTCACCCAAAATAGTTATTTTCATACAAAAATGCATTTCTTTAGTACCACCGACAGAGGCCAAAGGCCGAAACTACTACTCGGCTGGGAGCGGCTACTTAGTGCCGAGGTGCTGTGGCATTCCAGTTGGCCATCGACCCATTAAAGTTTGAAAATCACCCACTTTAATAGAAAATTTTCACCCAAAATAGTTATTTTCATACAAAAATGCATTTCTTTAGTACCACCGACGGAGGCCAAAGGCCGAAACTACTACTCGGCTGGGAGCGGCTACTTAGTGCCGAGGTGCTGTGGCATTCCAGTTGGCCATCGACTCATCAAAGTTTGAAAATCACCCACTTTAATAGAAATTTTTCACCCAAAATAGGACTTTTCATACAAAAATGCATTTTTTTAGTACCACCGGTGGAGGCCAAAGGCCAAAAAAATTGCTCATCTGTGAATGGCATCGTGTCACGTAGATATTCAGGTCCCTGAGAAAAATCAAACATTTTGAAATTTCTAATTGCCGGCCGAGTTATTGACGATTGATCAAGGCCAACTTTGTATGAACATTTTGTACTGAAAATCGATTTCCTATAGAAGCCCTCCGCAAGTACTGCCTGCCGCAAATACCTACCGGGTGAACGACCCGAGTCATTATATATATATAAAGCTACAATGCGATATACTCACTGATCTAACATCCATACGTTTTCTCGGAAATGGCAAGAGTTGGACGAAAATGATGTATGAGAAAGTTGTAGGGAATGTACGATATACAGCCATCCTATGGAGCCGATTTTTGAATTTCGAACGCGTTCCACTACGCGAGGGTGCTAACTCTGTCGTTTACCGACCGATTTGGATGAAATTTTCACCCGGCCTTTTCTTCGACACGCCATTTTCGGTTCCGCCGACGGTCGTTCCAAATTCAAAATACCACCGGAGCTATAGCCCTCCGAAAATCGGCCTTTTTTCGACCTCTACGCAAAAAAGTCGGCAGCCAACTGGGCGCATGCCAGGGACCAGCGGTAAACGGCATCGTGTCGTCAAAGGACCCAGGTATATGAGAAAAATCCGACAGTCTGACATTTCAAGATGGCGGCTGAGATATTGGCTTTCAAAGGTGTCAAATTTACTATGGAGAATTTCTACAAAAAATTTGTACTGAAAATCATCTTTTTCGTAGAAAATCTTAATTTTTTTGTACCATCGATAGAGGCTAAGCGCCAAAATGAGTACTTGGCTGAGAATGGCGTCACCACGCCGAGGTGCTGTGGCATTCCAGTTGGCCATCGACCCATTAAAGTTTGAAAATCACCCACTTTAATAGAAAATTTTCACCCAAAATAGTTATTTTCATACAAAAATGCATTTCTTTAGTACCACCGACAGAGGCCAAAGGCCGAAACTACTACTCGGCTGGGAGCGGCTACTTAGTGCCGAGGTGCTGTGGCATTCCAGTTGGCCATCGACCCATTAAAGTTTGAAAATCACCCACTTTAATAGAAAATTTTCACCCAAAATAGTTATTTTCATACAAAAATGCATTTCTTTAGTACCACCGACGGAGGCCAAAGGCCGAAACTACTACTCGGCTGGGAGCGGCTACTTAGTGCCGAGGTGCTGTGGCATTCCAGTTGGCCATCGACCCATTAAAGTTTGAAAATCACCCACTTTAATAGAAAATTTTCACCCAAAATAGTTATTTTCATACAAAAATGCATTTCTTTAGTACCACCGACAGAGGCCAAAGGCCGAAACTACTACTCGGCTGGGAGCGGCTACTTAGTGCCGAGGTGCTGTGGCATTCCAGTTGGCCATCGAACCATTAAAGTTTGAAAATCACCCACTTTAATAGAAAATTTTCACCCAAAATAGTTATTTTCATACAAAAATGCATTTCTTTAGTACCACCGACGGAGGCCAAAGGCCGAAACTACTACTCGGCTGGGAGCGGCTACTTAGTGCCGAGGTGCTGTGGCATTCCAGTTGGCCATCGACTCATCAAAGTTTGAAAATCACCCACTTTAATAGAAAATTTTCACCCAAAATAGTTATTTTCATACAAAAATGCATTTCTTTAGTACCACCGACGGAGGCCAAAGGCCGAAACTACTACTCGGCTGGGAGCGGCTACTTAGTGCCGAGGTGCTGTGGCATTCCAGTTGGCCATCGACCCATTAAAGTTTGAAAATCACCCACTTTAATAGAAAATTTTCACCCAAAATAGTTATTTTCATACAAAAATGCATTTCTTTAGTACCACCGACAGAGGCCAAAGGCCGAAACTACTACTCGGCTGGGAGCGGCTACTTAGTGCCGAGGTGCTGTGGCATTCCAGTTGGCCATCGACCCATTAAAGTTTGAAAATCACCCACTTTAATAGAAAATTTTCACCCAAAATAGTTATTTTCATACAAAAATGCATTTCTTTAGTACCACCGACGGAGGCCAAAGGCCGAAACTACTACTCGGCTGGGAGCGGCTACTTAGTGCCGAGGTGCTGTGGCATTCCAGTTGGCCATCGACTCATCAAAGTTTGAAAATCACCCACTTTAATAGAAATTTTTCACCCAAAATAGGACTTTTCATACAAAAATGCATTTTTTTAGTACCACCGGTGGAGGCCAAAGGCCAAAAAAATTGCTCATCTGTGAATGGCATCGTGTCACGTAGATATTCAGGTCCCTGAGAAAAATCAAACATTTTGAAATTTCTAATTGCCGGCCGAGTTATTGACGATTGATCAAGGCCAACTTTGTATGAACATTTTGTACTGAAAATCGATTTCCTATAGAAGCCCTCCGCAAGTACTGCCTGCCGCAAATACCTACCGGGTGAACGACCCGAGTCATTATATATATATAAAGCTGCAATCCGGTATACTCACTGATCTATTCATCCATACGTTTTCTCCGAAACGGTAAGATTTGGACGAAAATGATGTATGAGAAAGTTGTAGGAAATGTATGAATTACAGCCATCCTATGAAGCCGATTTTTGAATTTCGAACGCGTTCCACTACGCGAGGGTGCTAACTCTGTCGTTTACCGACCGATTTGGATGAAATTTTCACCCGGCCTTTTCTTCGACACGCCATTTTCGGTTCCGCCGACGGTCGTTCCAAATTCAAAATACCACCGGAGCTATAGCCCTCCGAAAATCGGCCTTTTTTCGACCTCTACGCAAAAAAGTCGGCAGCCAACTGGGCGCATGCCAGGGACCAGCCGTAAACGGCATCGTGTCGTCAAAGGACCCAGGTATATGAGAAAAATCCGACATTCTGACATTTCAAGATGGCGGCTGAGATATTGGCTTTCAAAGGTGTCAAATTTACTATGGAGAATTTCTACAAAAAATTTGTACTGAAAATCATCTTTTTCGTAGAAAATCTTAATTTTTTTGTACCATCGATAGAGGCTAAGCGCCAAAATGAGTACTTGGCTGAGAATGGCGTCACCACGCCGAGGTGCTGTGGCATTCCAGTTGGCCATCGACCCATTAAAGTTTGAAAATCACCCACTTTAATAGAAAAATTTCACCCGAAATAGTTATTTTCATACAAAAATGCATTTCTTTAGTACCACCGTTGGAGGCCAAAGGCCAAAACTACTACTCGGCTGGGAGCGGCTACTTAGTGCCGAGGTGCTGTGGCATTCCAGTTGGCCATCGACTCATTAAAGTTTGAAAATCACGCACTATAATAGAAAAATTTCACCCGAAATAGTTATTTTCATACAAAAATGCATTTCTTTAGTACCACCGACGGAGGCCAAAGGTCAAAAAAATTGCTCATCTGTGAATGGCATCGTGTCACGTAGATATTCAGGTCCCTGAGAAAAATCAAACATTTTGAAGTTTCTAATTGCCGGCCGAGTTATTGACGATTGATCAAGGCCAACTTTGTATGAACATTTTGTACTGAAAATCGATTTCCTATAGAAGCCCTCCGCAAGTACTGCCTGCCGCAAATACCTACCGGGTGAACGACCCGAGTCATTATTTATATATATATAAAGCTGCAATCCGGTATACTCACTGATCTATTCATCCATACGTTTTCTCCGAAACGGTAAGATTTGGACGAAAATGATGTATGAGAAAGTTGTAGGAAATGTATGAATTACAGCCATCCTATGAAGCCGATTTTTGAATTTCGAACGCGTTCCACTACGCGAGGGTGCTAACTCTGTCGTTTACCGACCGATTTGGATGAAATTTTCACCCGGCCTTTTCTTCGACACGCCATTTTCGGTTCCGCCGACGGTCGTTCCAAATTCAAAATACCACCGGAGCTATAGCCCTCCGAAAATCGGCCTTTTTTCGACCTCTACGCAAAAAAGTCGGCAGCCAACTGGGCGCATGCCAGGGACCAGCCGTAAACGGCATCGTGTCGTCAAAGGACCCAGGTATATGAGAAAAATCCGACATTCTGACATTTCAAGATGGCGGCTGAGATATTGGCTTTCAAAGGTGTCAAATTTACTATGGAGAATTTCTACAAAAAATTTGTACTGAAAATCATCTTTTTCGTAGAAAATCTTAATTTTTTTGTACCATCGATAGAGGCTAAGCGCCAAAATGAGTACTTGGCTGAGAATGGCGTCACCACGCCGAGGTGCTGTGGCATTCCAGTTGGCCATCGACCCATTAAAGTTTGAAAATCACCCACTTTAATAGAAAAATTTCACCCGAAATAGTTATTTTCATACAAAAATGCATTTCTTTAGTACCACCGTTGGAGGCCAAAGGCCAAAACTACTACTCGGCTGGGAGCGGCTACTTAGTGCCGAGGTGCTGTGGCATTCCAGTTGGCCATCGACTCATTAAAGTTTGAAAATCACGCACTATAATAGAAAAATTTCACCCGAAATAGTTATTTTCATACAAAAATGCATTTCTTTAGTACCACCGACGGAGGCCAAAGGCCGAAACTACTACTCGGCTGGGAGCGGCTACTTAGTGCCGAGGTGCTGTGGCATTCCAGTTGGCCATCGACCCATTAAAGTTTGAAAATCACCCACTTTAATAGAAAAATTTCACCCGAAATAGTTATTTTCATACAAAAATGCATTTCTTTAGTACCACCGTTGGAGGCCAAAGGCCAAAACTACTACTCGGCTGGGAGCGGCTACTTAGTGCCGAGGTGCTGTGGCATTCCAGTTGGCCATCGACTCATTAAAGTTTGAAAATCACGCACTATAATAGAAAAATTTCACCCGAAATAGTTATTTTCATACAAAAATGCATTTCTTTAGTACCACCGACGGAGGCCAAAGGTCAAAAAAATTGCTCATCTGTGAATGGCATCGTGTCACGTAGATATTCAGGTCCCTGAGAAAAATCAAACATTTTGAAGTTTCTAATTGCCGGCCGAGTTATTGACGATTGATCAAGGCCAACTTTGTATGAACATTTTGTACTGAAAATCGATTTCCTATAGAAGCCCTCCGCAAGTACTGCCTGCCGCAAATACCTACCGGGTGAACGACCCGAGTCATTATATATATATAAAGCTACAATGCGATATACTCACTGATCTAACATCCATACGTTTTCTCGGAAATGGCAAGAGTTGGACGAAAATGATGTATGACAAAGTTGTAGGGAATGTACGATATACGGCCATCCTATGGAGCCGATTTTTGAATTTCGAACGCGTTCCACTACGCGAGGGTGCTAACTCTGTCGTTTACCGACCGATTTGGATGAAATTTTCACCCGGCCTTTTCTTCGACACGCCATTTTCGGTTCCGCCGACGGTCGTTCCAAATTCAAAATACCACCGGAGCTATAGCCCTCCGAAAATCGGCCTTTTTTCGACCTCTACGCAAAAAAGTCGGCAGCCAACTGGGCGCATGCCAGGGACCAGCCGTAAACGGCATCGTGTCGTCAAAGGACCCAGGTATATGAGAAAAATCCGACATTCTGACATTTCAAGATGGCGGCCGAGATATTGGCTTTCAAAGGTGTCAAATTTACTATGGAGAATTTCTACAAAAAATTTGTACTGAAAATCATCTTTTTCGTAGAAAATCGTAATTTTTTTGTACTATCGATGGAGGCTAAGCGCCGAAATGAGTACTTGGCTGGGAATGGCGTCACCACGCCGAGGTACTGTAGCATTCCAGTTGGCCATCGACCCATTAAAGTTTGAAAATCACCCACTTTAATAGAAAATTTTCACCCGAAATAGGATTTTTCATACAAAAATGCATTTCTTTAGTACCACCGACGGAGGCCAAAGGCCGAAACTACTACTCGGCTGGGAGCGGCTACTTAGTGCCGAGGTGCTGTGGCATTCCAGTTGGCCATCGACTCATCAGAGTTTGAAAATCACCCACTTTAATAGAAAATTTTCACCCGAAATAGGATTTTTCATACAAAAATGCATTTCTTTAGTACCACCGACGGAGGCCAAAGGCCGAAACTACTACTCGGCTGGGAGCGGCTACTTAGTGCCGAGGTGCTGTGGCATTCCAGTTGGCCATCGACTCATCAAAGTTTGAAAATCACCCACTTTAATAGAAAATTTTCACCCGAAATAGGATTTTTCATACAAAAATGCATTTCTTTAGTACCACCGACGGAGGCCAAAGGCCGAAACTACTACTCGGCTGGGAGCGGCTACTTAGTGCCGAGGTGCTGTGGCATTCCAGTTGGCCATCGACTCATCAGAGTTTGAAAATCACCCACTTTAATAGAAAATTTTCACCCGAAATAGGATTTTTCATACAAAAATGCATTTCTTTAGTACCACCGACGGAGGCCAAAGGCCGAAACTACTACTCGGCTGGGAGCGGCTACTTAGTGCCGAGGTGCTGTGGCATTCCAGTTGGCCATCGACTCATCAAAGTTTGAAAATCACCCACTTTAATAGAAAATTTTCACCCGAAATAGGATTTTTCATACAAAAATGCATTTCTTTAGTACCACCGACGGAGGCCAAAGGCCGAAACTACTACTCGGCTGGGAGCGGCTACTTAGTGCCGAGGTGCTGTGGCATTCCAGTTGGCCATCGACTCATCAGAGTTTGAAAATCACCCACTTTAATAGAAAATTTTCACCCGAAATAGGATTTTTCATACAAAAATGCATTTCTTTAGTACCACCGACGGAGGCCAAAGGCCGAAACTACTACTCGGCTGGGAGCGGCTACTTAGTGCCGAGGTGCTGTGGCATTCCAGTTGGCCATCGACTCATCAAAGTTTGAAAATCACCCACTTTAATAGAAAATTTTCACCCGAAATAGGATTTTTCATACAAAAATGCATTTCTTTAGTACCACCGACGGAGGCCAAAGGCCGAAACTACTACTCGGCTGGGAGCGGCTACTTAGTGCCGAGGTGCTGTGGCATTCCAGTTGGCCATCGACTCATCAAAGTTTGAAAATCACCCACTTTAATAGAAAATTTTCACCCGAAATAGGATTTTTCATACAAAAATGCATTTCTTTAGTACCACCGACGGAGGCCAAAGGCCAAAAAAATTGCTCATCTGTGAATGGCATCGTGTCACGTAGATATTCAGGTCCCTGAGAAAAATCAAACATTTTGAAATTTCTAATTGCCGGCCGAGTTATTGACGATTGATCAAGGCCAACTTTGTATGAACATTTTGTACTGAAAATCGATTTCCTATAGAAGCCCTCCGCAAGTACTGCCTGCCGCAAATACCTACCGGGTGAACGACCCGAGTCATTATATATATATAAAAAAAAAAAAGCTACAATCCGGTATACTCACTGATCTATTCATCCATACGTTTTCTCGGAAACGGTAAGATTTGGACGAAAATGATGTATGAGAAAGTTGTAGGAAATGTATGAATTACAGCCATCCTATGAAGCCGATTTTTGAATTTCGAACACGTTCCACTACGCGAGGGTGCTAACTCTGGCGTTTACCGACCGATTTGGATGAAAATTTGATAGAATGGTGATTTAGTAATCCGATTGAAAAAAAAAATTTTGGTTGTTCGAAATTCAAAATGGCGGCGCAGATATAGCCGACCCAAAAATCGACCTTTGCGCAAAAAAGTCGGCAGCCAACTGGGCATATGCTGGAGATATGCCGTAAACGGCATCGCGTTGCCAAAGGACCCAGGTATATGAGAAAAATCCGACATCTTGGAATTTCAAGATGGCGTCCGAGATATTGATGATTGAAAATGACAAATTTTTGTATGGAGATTTAGTACTAAAATTGACTTTTCAATAGAGAAATGAGACAAACTTGCGAGGCCGGAGGCCGAGCTTCGCGAAGCGGGCACAAAAAGTTCTGCCGCGGCGAGGCCGAAGGCCGAGCTCCGTTTTGGCCGAGGCCAAAGGCCGAGACCATACAAATTGCGGCGCACAAGTACCAGCGCAAGAGCAAAAAGGGACAAACTTGCGAGGCCGCAGGCCGAGCTCCGCGGAGCGGGCACGAGAAATCCCGCCGCGGCGAGGCCGAAGGCCGAGCTCCGTCCAGGCCGAGGCCGAAGGCCGAGAACGTTCAGGTTACGGCGGACAAGTACCAGCGCAAGAGCAAAGAGGGACAAACTTGCGAGGCCGAAGGCCGAGCTCCGCGGAGCGGGCACTAAGAACCCCGCTGCGGTGAGGCCGAAGGCCGAGCTTCGTCCAGGCCGAGGCCGAAGGCCGAGACCGTTTAGTTTACGGCACACAAGTGCCAGCGCAAGAGCAAAAAGAGACAAACTTGCGAGGCCGGAGGCCGAGCTCCGCGGAGCGGGCACGAGAAACCCCGCCGCGGCGAGGCCGAAGGCCGAGCTCCGTCCAGGCCGAGGCCGAAGGCCGAGACCATACATGTTCCCATGCAACAATTCCCTACAATAAGTGTCTAGCGAGGCCCTAGGCCGAGCGCCGCGGAGAGCGCAGCTCGGAGCGGCTGGGGGTTGGCGCGCGTAAGCGCGCAGGGGGCTCGCCCCCTAGTTATATATATATAAAGCTACAATCCGGTATACTCACTGATCTAACATAATACATTTTCTCGGAAATGGCACGAGTTGGACGAAAATGATGTATGACAAAGTTGTAGGGAATGTACGATATACGGCCATCCTATGGAGCCGATTTTTGAATTTCGAACGCGTTCCACTACGCGAAGGTGCTAACTCTGTCGTTTACCGGCCGATTTCGATGAAATTTTGATAGAATGGGGATATAGTGATCCGATTGAAAAAAAAAATTTTGGTTGTTCGAAATTCAAAATGGCGGCGCAGATATAGCCGACCCAAAAATCGACCTTTGCGCAAAAAAGTCGGCAGCCAACTGGGCATATGCTGGAGATATGCCGTAAGCGGCATCGCGTTGCCAAAGGACCCAGGTATATGAGAAAAATCCGACATCTTGGAATTTCAAGATGGCGGCCGAGATATTGATGATTGAAAATGACAAATTTTTGTATGGAGATTTAGTACTAAAATTGTCTTTTCAGTAGAGAAATGAGACAAACTTGCGAGGCCGGAGGCCGAGCTTCGCGAAGCGGGCACAAAAAGTTCTGCCGCGGCGAGGCCGAAGGCCGAGCTCCGTTTAGGCCGAGGCCGAAGGCCGAGACCATTCAAATTGCGGCGCACAAGTACCAGCGCAAGAGCAAAAAGGGACAAACTTGCGAGGCCGCAGGCCGAGCTCCGCAGAGCGGGCACGAGAAACCCCGCCGCGGCGAGGCCGAAGGCCGAGCTCCGTCCAGGCCGAGGCCGAAGGCCGAGACCGTTCAGGTTACGGTGCACAAGTACCAGCGCAAGAGCAAAACGAGACAAACTCGCGAGGCCGGAGGCCGAGCTCCGCGGAGCGGGCACGAGGAACCCCGCCGCGGCGAGGCCGAAGGCCGAGCTCCGTCCAGGCCGAGGCCGAAGGCCGAGACCGTTCAGTTTACGGCGCACAAGTACCAGCGCAAGAGTAAAAAGAGACAAACTTGCGAGGCCGGAGGCCGAGCTCCGCGGAGCGGGCACGAGGAACCCCGCCGCGGCGAGGCCGAAGGCCGAGCTCCGTCCAGGCCGAGGCCGAAGGCCGAGACCATTCATGTTCCCATGCAACAATTCACTACAATAAGTGTCTAGCGAGGCCCTAGGCCGAGCGCCGCGGAGAGCGCAGCTCGGAGCGGCTGGGGGTTGGCGCGCGTAAGCGCGCAGGGGGCTCGCCCCCTAGTTATATATATATAAAGCTACAATGCGATATACTCACTGATCTAACATCCATACGTTTTCTCGGAAATGGCAAGAGTTGGACGAAAATGATGTATGAGAAAGTTGTAGGGAATGTACGATATACAGCCATCCTATGGAGCCGATTTTTGAATTTCGAACGCGTTCCACTACGCGAGGGTGCTAACTCTGTCGTTTACCGACCGATTTGGATGAAATTTTCACCCGGCCTTTTCTTCGACACGCCATTTTCGGTTCCGCCGACGGTCGTTCCAAATTCAAAATACCACCGGAGCTATAGCCCTCCGAAAATCGGCCTTTTTTCGACCTCTACGCAAAAAAGTCGGCAGCCAACTGGGCGCATGCCAGGGACCAGCGGTAAACGGCATCGTGTCGTCAAAGGACCCAGGTATATGAGAAAAATCCGACAGTCTGACATTTCAAGATGGCGGCTGAGATATTGGCTTTCAAAGGTGTCAAATTTACTATGGAGAATTTCTACAAAAAATTTGTACTGAAAATCATCTTTTTCGTAGAAAATCTTAATTTTTTTGTACCATCGATAGAGGCTAAGCGCCAAAATGAGTACTTGGCTGAGAATGGCGTCACCACGCCGAGGTGCTGTGGCATTCCAGTTGGCCATCGACCCATTAAAGTTTGAAAATCACCCACTTTAATAGAAAATTTTCACCCAAAATAGTTATTTTCATACAAAAATGCATTTCTTTAGTACCACCGACAGAGGCCAAAGGCCGAAACTACTACTCGGCTGGGAGCGGCTACTTAGTGCCGAGGTGCTGTGGCATTCCAGTTGGCCATCGACCCATTAAAGTTTGAAAATCACCCACTTTAATAGAAAATTTTCACCCAAAATAGTTATTTTCATACAAAAATGCATTTCTTTAGTACCACCGACGGAGGCCAAAGGCCGAAACTACTACTCGGCTGGGAGCGGCTACTTAGTGCCGAGGTGCTGTGGCATTCCAGTTGGCCATCGACTCATTAAAGTTTGAAAATCACGCACTATAATAGAAAAATTTCACCCGAAATAGTTATTTTCATACAAAAATGCATTTCTTTAGTACCACCGACGGAGGCCAAAGGCCGAAACTACTACTCGGCTGGGAGCGGCTACTTAGTGCCGAGGTGCTGTGGCATTCCAGTTGGCCATCGACTCATTAAAGTTTGAAAATCACGCACTATAATAGAAAAATTTCACCCGAAATAGTTATTTTCATACAAAAATGCATTTCTTTAGTACCACCGACGGAGGCCAAAGGCCGAAACTACTACTCGGCTGGGAGCGGCTACTTAGTGCCGAGGTGCTGTGGCATTCCAGTTGGCCATCGACTCATTAAAGTTTGAAAATCACGCACTATAATAGAAAAATTTCACCCGAAATAGTTATTTTCATACAAAAATGCATTTCTTTAGTACCACCGACGGAGGCCAAAGGTCAAAAAAATTGCTCATCTGTGAATGGCATCGTGTCACGTAGATATTCAGGTCCCTGAGAAAAATCAAACATTTTGAAGTTTCTAATTGCCGGCCGAGTTATTGACGATTGATCAAGGCCAACTTTGTATGAACATTTTGTACTGAAAATCGATTTCCTATAGAAGCCCTCCGCAAGTACTGCCTGCCGCAAATACCTACCGGGTGAACGACCCGAGTCATTATATATATATAAAGCTACAATCCGGTATACTCACTGATCTAACATAATACGTTTTCTCGGAAATGGCACGAGTTGGACGAAAATGATGTATGACAAAGTTGTAGGGAATGTACGATATACGGCCATCCTATGGAGCCGATTTTTGAATTTCGAACGCGGTCCACTACGCAAAGGTGCTAACTCTGTTGTTTACCGGCCGATTTGGATGAAATTTTGATAGAATGGTGTTATAGTGATCCGATTGAAAAAAAAAATTTTGGTTGTTCGAAATTCAAAATGGCGGCGCAGATATAGCCGACCCAAAAATCGACCTTTGCGCAAAAAAGTCGGCAGCCAACTGGGCATATGCTGGAGATATGCCGTAAGCGGCATCGCGTTGCCAAAGGACCCAGGTATATGAGAAAAATCCGACATCTTGGAATTTCAAGATGGCGGCCGAGATATTGATGATTGAAAATGACAAATTTTTGTATGGAGATTTAGTACTAAAATTGACTTTTCAATAGAGAAATGAGACAAACTTGCGAGGCTGGAGGTCGAGCTTTGCGAAGCGGGCACAAAAAGTTCTGCCGCGGCGAGGCCGAAGGCCGAGCTCCGTTTAGGCCGAGGCCGAAGGCCGAGACCATTCAAATTGCGGCGCACAAGTACCAGCGCAAGAGCAAAAAGGGACAAACTTGCGAGGCCGCAGGCCAAGCTCCGCGGAGCGGGCACGAGAAACCCCGCCGCGGCGAGGCCGAAGGCCGAGCTCCGTCCAGGCCGAGGCCGAAGGCCGAGACCATTCAGGTTACGGCGCACAAGTACCAGCGCAAAAGCAAAATGGGACAAACTTGCGAGGCCGGAGGCCGAGCTCCGTGAAGCGGGCACGAGGAACCCCGCCGCGGCGAGGCCGAAGGCCGAGCTCCGTCCAGGCCGAGGCCGAAGGCCGAGACCGTTCAATTTACGGTGCATAAGTACCAGCGCAAGAGCAAAGAGGGACAAACTTGCGAGGCCGGAGGCCGAGCTCCGCGGAGCGGGCACGAGGAACCCCGCCGCGGCGAGGCCGAAGGCCGAGCTCCGTCCAGGCCGAGGCCGAAGGCCGAGACCATACATGTTCCCATGCAACAATTCACTACAATAAGTGTCTAGCGAGGCCCTAGGCCGAGCGCCGCGGAGAGCGGAGCTCGGAGCGGCTGGGGGTTGGCGCGCGTAAGCGCGCAGGGGGCTCGCCCCCTAGTTATATATATATAAAGCTACAATCCGGTATACTCACTGATCTAACATAATACGTTTTCTCGGAAATGGCACGAGTTGGACGAAAATGATCTATGACAAAGTTGTAGGGAATGTACGATATACGGCCATCCTATGGAGCCGATTTATGAATTTCGAACGCGTTCCACTATGCGAGGGTGCCAACTCTGTCGTTTACCGACCGATTTGGATGAAATTTTGATAGAATGGTGTTTTAGTAATCCGATTGAAAAAAAAAATTTTGGTTGTTCGAAATTCAAAATGGCGGCGCAGATATAGCCGACCGAAAAATCGACCTTTGCGCAAAAAAGTCGGCAGCCAACTGGGCATATGCTAGAGATATGCCGTAAGCGGCATCGTGTTGGCAAAGGACCCAGGTATATGAGAAAAATCCGACATCTTGGAATTTCAAGATGGCGGCCGAGATATTGATGATTGAAAATGACAAATTTTTGTATGGAGATTTAGTACTAAAATTGACGTTTCAATAGAGAAATGAGACAAACTTGCGAGGCCGGAGGCTGAGCTTCGCGAAGCGGGCACAAAAAGTTCTGCCGCGGCGAGGCCGAAGGCCGAGCTCCGTTTAGGCCGAGGCCGAAGGCCGAGACCATTCAAATTGCGGCGCACAAGTACCAGCGCAAGAGCAAAAAGGGACAATCTTGCGAGGCCGCAGGCCGAGCTCCGCGGAGCGGGCACGAGAAACCCCGCCGCGGCGAGGCCGAAGGCCGAGCTCCGTTTAGGCCGAGGCCGAAGGCCGAGACCATTTAGGTTACGGCGCACAAGTACCAGCGCAAAAGTAAAAAGGGACAAACTTGCGAGGCCGGAGGCCGAACTCCGCGAAGCGGGCACGAGACACTCCGCCACGGCGAAGCCGAAGGCCGAGCTCCGTCCAGGCCGAGGCCGAAGGCCGAGAACGTTCAGGTTACGGCGGACAAGTACCAGCGCGAGAGCAAAAAGGGACAAACTTGCGAGGCCGCAGGCCGAGCTCCGCGGAGCGGGCACGAGAAACCCCGCCGCGGCGAGGCCGAAGGCCGAGCTCCGTCCAGGCCGAGGCCGAAGGCCGAGACCATACATGTTCCCATGCAACAATTCACTACAATAAGTGTCTAGCGAGGCCCTAGGCCGAGCGCCGCGGAGAGCGCAGCTCGGAGCGGCTGGGGGTTGGCGCGCGTAAGCGCGCAGGGGGCTCGCCCCCTAGTTATATATATATAAAGCTACAATCCGATATACTCACTGACTGATCTAACATCCATACGTTTTCTCGGAAACGGTAAGATTTTGACGAAAATGATGTATGAGAAAGTTGTAGGAAATGTATGAATTACAGCCATCCTATGAAGCCGATTTTTGAATTTCGAACGCGTTCCACTACGCGAAGGTGCTAACTCTGTAGTTTACCGGCCGATTTGGATGAAATTTTAATACAATGGTGATATAGTGATCCGATTGAAAAAAAAAATTTTGGTTGTTCGAAATTCAAAATGGCGGCGCAGATATAGCCGACCGAAAAATCGACCTTTGCGCAAAAAAGTCGGCAGCCAACTGGGCATATGCTGGAGATATGCCGTAAACGGCATCGCGTTGCCAAAGAACCCAGGTATATGAGAAAAATCCGACATCTTGGAATTTCAAGATGGCGGCCGAGATATTGATGATTGAAAATGACAAATTTTTGTATGGAGATTTAGTACTAAAATTGTCTTTTCAATAGAGAAATGAGACAAACTTGCGAGGCCGGAGGCCGAGCTTCGCGAAGAGGGCATAAAAAGTTCTGCCGCGGCGAGGCCGAAGGCCGAGCTCCATTTAGGCCGAGGCCGAAGGCCGAGACCATTCAAATTGCGGCGCACAAGTACCAGCGCAAGAGCAAAAAGGGACAAACTTGCGAGGCCGCAGGCCGAGCTCCACGGAGCGGGCACGAGAAACCCCGCCGCGGCGAGGCCGAAGGCCGAGCTCCGTCCAGGCCGAGGCCGAAGGCCGAGACCGTTCAGGTCACGGCGCACAAGTACCAGCGCAAGAGCAAAAAGAGACAAACTCGCGAGGCCGGAGGCCGAGCTCCGCGGAGCGGGCACGAGGAACCCCGCTGCGGCGAGGCCGAAGGCCGAGCTCCGTCCAGGCCGAGGCCGAAGGCCGAGACCGTTCAGTTTACGGCGCACAAGTACCAGCGCAAGAGCAAAAAGAGACAAACTTGCGAGGCCGGAGGCCGAGCTCCGCGGAGCGGGCACGAGGAACCCCGCCGCGGCGAGGCCGAAGGCCGAGCTCCGTCCAGGCCGAGGCCGAAGGCCGAGACCATACATGTTCCCATGCAACAATTCACTACAATAAGTGTCTAGCGAGGCCCTAGGCCGAGCGCCGCGGAGAGCGCAGCTCGGAGCGGCTGGGGGTTGGCGCGCGTAAGCGCGCAGGGGGCTCGCCCCCTAGTTATATATATATAAAGCTACAATGCGATATACTCACTAATCTAACATAATACGTTTTCTCGGAAATGGCACGAGTTGGACGAAAATGATGTATGACAAAGTTGTAGGGAATGTACGATATACGGCCATCCTATGGAGCCGATTTTTGAATTTCGAACGCGTTCCACTACGCGAGGGTGCTAACTCTGTCGTTTACCGGCCGATTTGGATGAAATTTTGATAGAATGGGGATATAGTGATCCGATTGAAAAAAAAAATTTTGGTTGTTCGAAATTCAAAATGGCGGCGCAGATATAGCCGACCGAAAAATCGACCTTTGCGCAAAAAAGTCGGCAGCCAACTGGGCATATGCTGGAGATATGCCGTAAGCGGCATCGCGTTGCCAAAGGACCCAGGTATATGAGAAAAATCCGACATCTTGGAATTTCAAGATGGCGGCCGAGATATTGATGATTGAAAATGACAAATTTTTGTATGGAGATTTAGTACTAAAATTGACTTTTCAATAGAGAAATGAGACAAACTTGCGAGGCCGGAGGCCGAGCTTCGCGAAGCGGGCACAAAAAGTTCTGCCGCGGCGAGGCCGAAGGCCGAGCTCCGTTTAGGCCGAGGCCGAAGGCCGAGACCATTCAAATTGCGGCGCACAAGTACCAGCGCAAGAGCAAAAAGGGACAAACTTGCGAGGCCGCAGGCCGAGCTCCGCGGAGCGGGCACGAGAAACCCCGCCGCGGCGAGGCCGAAGGCCGAGCTCCGGCCAGGCCGAGGCCGAAGGCCGAGACCGTTCAGGTTACGGCGCACAAGTACCAGCGCAAGAGCAAAAAGAGACAAACTCGCGAGGCCGGAGGCCGAGCTCCGCGGAGCGGGCACGAGGAACCCCGCCGCGGCGACGCCGAAGGCCGAGCTCCGTCCAGGCCGAGGCCGAAGGCCGAGACCGTTCAGTTTACGGCGCACAAGTACCAGCGCAAAAGCAAAAAGAGACAAACTTGCGAGGCCGGAGGCCGAGCTCCGCGGAGCGGGCACGAGGAACCCCGCCGCGGCGAGGCCGAAGGCCGAGCTCCGTCCAGGCCGAGGCCGAAGGCCGAGACCATACATGTTCCCATGCAACAATTCACTACAATAAGTGTCTAGCGAGGCCCTAGGCCGAGCGCCGCGGAGAGCGCAGCTCGGAGCGGCTGGGGGTTGGCGCGCGTAAGCGCGCAGGGGGCTCGCCCCCTAGTCTATTTATATAAATAAAATTCAAAGTCTTGACTGACACACTCATCAACGCCCCGCCCAAGCCGTTGGACCTAGGAAGCTGAAATTTTGCACAGAGGATCTATATATAATGTAGGCAAGGAATAAGACCGGATTTTTTGAAATTCAACCCCTAAGGAGGCGAAAAGGGTTGCCAAAATTTGTATGGGAGGTACCTATAAAGAATATTGTCTAATTTTCTTGAAACTTAAAATAAATGCTCTTCAACACAATTGATTGAACAAGTGTTTCACCGTTTTTCTAAATTTAACCTTTAATAGTGAACGAGTTTGTAAAATTTTGTTCATTGAATCCTTTCCAAAATTGATTTTATTTTTTCTTAATTTGCGCAAACGCCACTACATGGCGGCCAGTTCATTTTTCATCACGGTATGGTTGTATTTAACTTCACTCCATATATAGACCGACGGAAAAAAG
This sequence comes from Yponomeuta sedellus, assembly GCA_934045075.1. Lineage (NCBI taxonomy): Eukaryota > Metazoa > Arthropoda > Insecta > Lepidoptera > Yponomeutidae > Yponomeuta > Yponomeuta sedellus. The sequence continues at coordinate 8,108,399 of OW203724.1, read as the reverse complement.
TAGTTTGTCGTTGTCGTAGAATTTCATAATGTTTGTTCTTGCCTACGCCACGCTAATCCTGCGCAGACGAAGTCGCGGGCACCAGCTAGTGATGTATATTGTTCGACAACACTGTAGGTAATTATTTAAAATGTTTGTCTTAATCGTGCACTGTTGATGAGAATGTTGTACACAGTTATATTATTATTTTCTGTGATTGCCATACAAATAAAAATGTTTCAGAGTAAATTAATAGCCGTCTGACAATAATACTGTAACTACAGCTACCACTTTCAGAGTTTGATACATTTTTTTCTTTGAGTATAATGGATTTGGCCATGGACTGTATATGAATTATATCATAAGAGCTGCCGGTATATACATAGAAAAACCCTTTATTGAACCCTTACATTTTACATTGTACATTGACATTCAGCTAACAGAATGTAAATTCTTTACGTTGAAATAAATTGATTCGATTTGATTTCTTAACCAGAGATATTTCTTTATTTCTTGGGTAGGTATAGGTAAACCTACTTATGATGATAAGGCTGAAAGTACGTCGTTTGCACTGAAGATGATTTGATTACCCTTAGGTTTACCTACCTATAATTTCACTGGCCAGTATTACAGAAGCGTACTCAAGCGCCAATCTCTACTTAAGACTAGTTTTGAGTATGGATTTAATTTTAGAACGTTACTTGAGTCGAGATTCATCAAGCGCGACTCAACTGAGTAATAGCTAATTCGAGAACGATACTTGGGTAGCAATCTCTACTTAAGTAAAGATCAAATCTGTATTTACTCAAGTGTGGTCGGAACCACGCTTGAGAGTCGATCGGCCAGTTATTAAAATGTCAATTTGGAATGTTTATTGCAAAATTCGTATATTCGAATACCTTGATTACTATGACGAAATAGTTAATGATAGCAGCAGCCGCTTAGGCATTTAAGGGACGCTCAAGACCCCTACTGCATGGATTCTAATAAGTGTTTATGTGCAAAAACAATTACACAATAACCAGGATAATAATATGATAACCAGGCAAGGACATCACAAACATGAAAGTACACCGAGACTGTGGCCCCTTCTACAAATATAGGCCCACAGTGGGAATCGAACCCACAAGCTCGGTCTTGGTAACCAAGCGCCTTAGCGGCTAGGCCAACATGACAGTCACAAAAGGAATAAATAAAATAATCAGTAAAACAATATCAGCTTTTTTATTGCTCATAAAATTGGAAAAAATTGAAACATATCCTATAAATCCACTGTGTTGAAGATGACTTTTTATCTTCCTCGAGGAGGATCCTCTCCACTGCGGTGAAGTTGAAGTTTTATGTACAACAAGCAAAGTTCCTCTTCACTGCGGTGAAGTTGAAGTTTTATTTTCAACGAGCAGGTTTCTCTTAACTGTGGTGAAGTTGAAGTTTTATGTTCAACGAGCAGGTTCCTCTTCACTGTGGTGAAGTTGAAGTTTTATGTTCAACGAGCAGGTTCCTCTCCACTGCAGTGAAGTTGAAGTTTTATGTTCAATGAGCAGGTTACTCTCCACTGCGGTGAAGTTGAAGTTTTATGTTCCATTAGCAGGTTCCTCTCTACTGAGATGAAGTTGAAGTTTTATGTTCAACAAGCAGGTTCCTCTCCACTGTGGTGAAGTTGAAGTTTTATGTTCAATGAGCAGGTTACTCTCCACTGCGGTGAAGTTGAAGTTTTATGTTCCATTAGCAGGTTCCTCTCTACTGAGATGAAGTTGAAGTTTTATGTTCAACAAGCAGGTTCCTCTCCACTGTGGTGAAGTTGAAGTTTTATGTTCAACAAGCAGGTTCCTCTTCACTGTGGTGAACTTGAAGTTTTATGTTCAATGAGCAGGTTACTCTCCACTGCGGTGAAGTTGAAGTTTTATGTTCCATTAGCAGGTTCCTTTCCGCTGCGGTGAAGTTGAAGTTTTATGTTCAATGAGCAGGTTCCTCTCCACTGCGGTGAAGTTTAAGTTTTATGTTCCATGAGCAGGTTCCTCTCTACTGAGATGAAGTTGAAGTTTTATGTTCAACAAGCAGGTTCCTCTCCACTGCGGTGAAGTTGAAGTTTTATGTTCCATGAGCAGGTTCCTCTTCACTGCGATGAAGTTGACTTTTTATCTTTTACGAGGAGGACCCTCTCCACTGCAGTGAAGTTGACTTGTTATGTTCCACAAGGAGGATCCTCTCCACTACGGTGAAGTTCCATTTTCTCACACCTCGTTTCAAAACAGCGATTAATGTTCAAATTATACCAAACCGACTATGTACAGATATTATTAAATTTAGTAAACAAACGTAAATAAACAGACAGACGTCAAGAGAATTGTGGAATTATTTTATAGCAGACATTTGTTACGTTCCGTTCTGTACTCAAAGCGAATAAATGAATTAAGAAGCGTGAACGTTTTGCTTCCTTTAAATATACAGTTCACTACAAACTAATAACGAAATAAAGAAACTTGGAACATTTTTATTTCCGAATAAATAAAAACTATTTTAGTTTCCTCTGTATATTTCATATAATTTACTAAGTTTCATCGTCACGTTTTTGTAACATGCGTACAACGGAATAAAAATCTACACTAGTATTTTTCTTGTCATGGAAAACAAACTTTGATCATAGACAATCTGATTGCAGTTCTGAATCTCTACCTAAGCAGTGATTGGCTGATCTCTACTTAAGTACTGTTTGAAAATAAAGGGAGTGCTTGAGCATCGATTTAGCGCTCAAGTAATGATTGAGTGATCTGAGATCAATCTGTGCTTGAGCATCGTTCTGTAATACCGGCCACTGACTGCATGTCGTCACTCATTGTACTGGTAGGTACTAAGCGGAAAGATTTCCCGCACGTAAGCGCAATCATAGGGGCAACATAAATTGCCGCAAGCCTCCATTGCCATCCCTATCGGAGTGGAAACGAAAGAAAGAGAAGAAAAACAGAGCGCTCCACTGAAATTACCCTTCATCATCTCATCACCCGAATTCTTAAAACACTCCAAAAACGCTGACTAAAATAGTGTGTAGAAGATTTTTACAGTTTAAAGACAAAACCACACATTAAATAAAACGCCTCAATTAAAAAAAAAGAATTCACAAAAAAAGTTAGTACTTATAAGTACTTAATCATTGCATTACTAAAAAAATAATTAGGTACATAATCAATTCTTGATAACGTCTGACAGTAAGGCCCGCCACTGTCTTACACTCCTCCACTTACCCGGACTTGGCCCCCGTGTTGGAGTATTCCCTAACCTATATTTATATTTATTTATTCCCTAACCTTCCGTAAGGTTGTCTGGAAGAAATTGCTTTTAGCAATAAGGCCGCCAATTGTACTTTGTATCTTTACATGTTTTATAATAATTATGTGCTCTGGTGTACAATAAAGAATATTATTATCTTATCTTATCTTATCTTCTTGCGATGCAGGAAGAGACCTGTGCCCCAGCAGTGGGGACATACAAGGGTCGATCTTGATATCGGTAATCAATAAAATTCTACACCTAGATCACAGTAAAGAGGATTTTTTCCTCAGAAATGATGAATCTCGTTTCTCTGCTATATCTATGCCTATTGTAGTTGGATGGAATAGATAGAAACCACTTTATTGTTCATAAAAAAGAAAATACACAGATATTTCTTAACTTAAAGGAAAAACGGAGCCCTTAGGGAAAATCTGCCATCGATACATCGACAGGTGTTGTTCCGTGGTGTTTGTTGTTGTTGTCGAGGGCAAAACATATAAAACTGAAACAGCCAACTTGTTTAAGGAGAATTTTAGAATTGACCCACCCTCGCCTATTACGTCACAGTTACCCGCGGTGACGGTCCACCCGAGTAGTGGACCTCTAAGGAAGTGGCAAGTGTTATAAGTAAAATGACAAAGGGAAAATCACCAGGATTCGACAGTATTAGCGTGGAACATCTCAAACGTGCTGGTGAGCTCTTGCCAAGGGTGTTGCCAGTGTTGGCAATGATTTGTACTTTACGTGTAAGGCACTGTTGTACCTAAGGATTGCTTACGTAAGATATGACATGTAGGCTGTCATGTCTGTCCACAGAGACCTCGAATCTGTGTCTCAAGCAGAGGGTCCGAAACTATATTACCAGGAAGACGTCAGTCCATGTGTTTCTTGGACTTAAAGGCTTTTGATTTAGTGTCGTATGAGTTGTTGTGGCAGAAATTCAAGGTGGAAACTGACCTGTCAGAGGATCTCATATAAGTTCTTGATTATTGATTGGTACAATAATTAAGTCAATGTGGTTCGATCAATAGTCTGGGTGGACTATATGTGGAGTATATGCCAAAATGCGTTGTGAGACAGGGATATGTAATTTCTCCTAGCCTTTTTTAAATATCAATGCACTACATCCGTATATCAATGCTTATTGAAGGGCTCGGCGGCGCCACTGTAGCTGGCTGTTCCATTGTTGAAAAAGGATGTATGTTGCACAATTGGTGACGAAGTTTTGATTTTAGAACAATGAAAAAATTTAGAATCGTGACGAAGAGAACATTAGTAGCTAAATTATTTTACATCTGTGAGAATAAGATAAGATCACCTAAACCATGAAAGGAATTAACATAGATACAATAAGACAATTTGACGACCTCTGTGGCGGAGCGATAGCGCATCTGCCTATCATGCAAAAGGTCCCGGGTTCAAACCCCGGCTGGGGACAAAAAAATCCCAGGTCTTGGATGTTTACATGTTTGTGATGTCGTTGTTTCTGGTTCCCACGACACAGGGTATCCTAGTGTGGGGCCTTAAGCAATGTATGTGCATATATGTAAATGTTATATAATCAGCACGTGAGTAAGAAGTGTTTTTTTCCTATTTTGTCCGCAATTCCACAGTACATAGAATAAAGAAAAAATTACTAGAGGTTTTGATACCACAAAGAAGTGAAAAATTGGGTAGGTAGCTATTTCGGCTATATAACGCGTAAAACACAAAATACGGTCTAGTTATCAAACAAGGAAAGATTCCAAGTAGATTGGGGGCTTGAAGAAGGATATCGTTGACTACGTAATTTACGACTGTGGTTCGAACGGCATACAGTTTCTTGTTTGTATTGGCAGCCTCAATAACAAAATAGCAATTGGAGACGGCATATAAAATAAGAAGTTGACTCAGAATAAATTGGGCTGTAGCGTCCTTTATAAGTAGATATCCTGCCCTGGATAATGGACGGAGTTACTTGTAACTCGAGTGTTTTAATGAAAAAAAAAAAATATATCGTATAGGTATCGATATCAACCTTGGTATTTCCCCACTGTTGGATCACTGGTCTCTTCCTGCGTCGCAGGAAGGTTAGGCCATCATTCACCACGGGGGCTAAGACCGGGTTGCTGGACGATTGTAAGACAGTGGCGGGCCTTACTGTCTTTACTGCCAGAATTTATCAAGCTGCCCATAAGGCCCACATGGCTTAACGACTGTCATTAGATAACAGCCGGCACCACTTTTTTGGTATGAGCGAAATAAAATAAAATAAATAAAAAAGGCCTCAAGCTTTTGTCGATATCAACCCTTGTATGTCCCAACGGCTGGGGCACGAGTCTCTTCCTGCATTGCAGAAAGGTTAGGCCAAGCTTTTATAATATATATGTCACCGGAAAATAACAAGATCCGCCAGTTTATAAATTTCCTAGGAAAATTATAAAATTTCGTAGGATTGTAAACGAGAGATATATTGTAGTATCGTAAAATAATAAGTAAGTCTTAAAGAAACGCCACCTGCGCTCTGATTGGTTCAATAAGTCACGTGTTCCTGCTCCATCTAGAAATATCGTTGATGAAGTGAAATTAACCACATAGCTACGAAAGTTTTATAGTGGTCATGACCAAAATAGTAAGAAGTCGATTAAAAAAGTCGAAAATTAAAAAAGTTGTTAAAATGATGTAAGACTATAATAAAGCTAAAGCTTTGGGACGTCGCAATGTTGCAAACCGAAATTAGGTTCGAAGTTTCAGGATGGAGCGAGAGGAGCAAAGCTCCATCCTAGAACTTCGGGTGTTAGGTTTTTTTTATATATGAGGAAAAAAAATGGGTCCAGAAGAACAAAATCATTCATACAGCAAGATTTTGAGGTTAGGTTTACAGAAAATTCAACAATAATTTTCTCTTAAACTACGCATCTCCGGCAAGAATGGATTGCAGGTAGGTAATCGAAACTGATCAATTTATACTAGTTTGGCAAGTTTGATCGTACCTAAGTCTATGGAGATAAGCATTGCCACTGTCGATATCAACCAATCAGAGAGCATTGTGTTATTTGCCGTATTTTATTAAAGCGTAAAATAAAAAGCTCTTATGTGATTGGTCGAACTGTTTAGAATCTTACGAATGGATATCCGTTAGTTTATAAATTAACCACGAGACTTCGTAAATTAATAAATTTGCGAAAATTTGGGCGTAAAACAATACAATTTATCTCTCGTTTACAATCCTATGAAAGTTTATGAATTTCCTAGGTAATTTATAAACTTGCGGATCTTGTTATCTTCCGGCGACATATATATAAATTTCATTGTCTCTTTAATTTGTCTTTGCTTAATTGTTCGTGTTATTACTCGAATATTGCGATTAAAAAATATATATCTTATAAACCTATTTAGAGGCAAAAAATTCCACCCATTCGAATCTGCGACCTCTGGCTATCCGTGCCAGCGCTCTTTCCAACTGAGCTAATGGGCGACTCACTGGCATCAGTGAAATTTCGAACCTCTTTACACTATTCTCTGTATGTATTACGTACAGGCCTTTTAGCCTCTAAATAGGTTTTTAAAATTGTCCTTAGCACGGGTTAGTGCATTAAAAATAAAAATAGTATAATTATATATTTTATTTTACTTTTTAATCATAAATTTATCAAACTTATTTATTAGTTTGCACCCTACTTCTGTGTATTACTCATTATAAAAACCATATGTGTTTTTCGAACCTTTGACGTTAGGTCAGTAGTTTCACTTATCGCACCATTGAGATGGCTATTATTACTATAAATTGGCATTGTTATTCACAACAGGCATATAGCAGTATGAAAAGAAACAGATACAGTGGAGCGTCGATTATCCGAACTAATTGGGGGACATGGGTGTTCGGAAAATCGGTATTTTCGGGTAATCGAACTACCTATATTGATTAAGCCATACATGTTTAAGTACCGTAAATGAAAACCATGTTATATTTTTAAAAACCTATTTAGAGGCTAAAAATTTCACCCATGCCGGGATTCGAACCCGCAACCTCTGGCTATCCGTACCAGCGCTCTACCAATTGAGCCAATGGGCGACTCACGGCATCAGTGAAATTTCGAACCTCTTTACAATATTCTCTATATTACGTACAGGCAGCGACATCTGACTTAAGCAAATTGCATTACTTACAGCCCCGACTACCTACTTTGCAGTTAGGTTTAACATCGGAACGATATCACTGTACCCACATGATTACACTATTTTTATTTTTTTTAATGCACTAACCCGTGCTAAGGAACAAATTTAAAAACCTATTTAGAGGCTAAAAATTTCACCCATGCCGGGATTCGAACCCGCAACCTCTGGCTATCCGTACCAGCGCATCCGTAATCCCGGCATGGGTGAAATTTTTAGCCTCTAAATAGGTTTTTAAATTTGTTCCTTAGCACGGGTTAGTGCATTAAAAAAAAATAAAAATAGTGTAATCATGTGGGTACAGTGATATCGTTCCGATGTTAAACCTAACTGCAAAGTAGGTAGTCGGGGCTGTAAGTAATGCAATTTGCTTAAGTCAGATGTCGCTGCCTGTACGTAATACAGAGAATATTGTAAAGAGGTTCGAAATTTCACTGATGCCGTGAGTCGCCTATTGGCTCAATTGGTAGAGCGCTGGTACGGATAGCCAGAGGTTGCGGGTTCGAATCCCGGCATGGGTGAAATTTTTAGCCTCTAAATAGGTTTTTAAATTTGTTCCTTAGCACGGGTTAGTGCATTAAAAAAAATAAAAATAGTGTAATCATGTTATATTTTACATTTATATCTTTAATGACAAAGAGGAAATAAACAAAAAAAGTGCAGAAAATCTTGTAGTAAATCTTGTCTTTACTATTACAATTAACGCTTAAAAAAATCTTGAATCTTCGTCTGTTCGGATAAGCGGTCTTTCGGTTAAGCGACGTTCGGATAATCGACGCTCTACTGTACTTATTAAAATAGAAACTAAACCTAAAACCTATTGCCTAATTTACTGTAAATAGTAGTTTTGGATTCATAAATAGTAGGTACCTACAAGACTGTATGCCCATAATTATTGCATCTTCAAACACTTAGCAGAATTGGCTTATAGGTATTTATCCACTAAACGTATTTTCCATGTTTTAACTCGCAAATCCGTCCAATGCTTCTAATGTATTCGTCTGTGGTATTGAAAACGATTCTGTTTCTGTGTATTATTTTCTTGGAGAACTTGTCACTTGCCGTGTAAAAACTTTTGGCCTCTGATTACAAACCAAATCACCCTTAGCATTTTCCACCAGAGAATTCCAGTTGACTTCACTCCAGAGTGCTTAGTGCGAGTTTTTTAACTACTCGATCGCGTTAACGTAAACTCATATTTCTATGGCATCGAGGAAGCGCCACCTAGCGACAAGTATGGAAATTAAAATTGCTGAGTGCGACTTGTAATGGTTTACGTTGAGAAGTGAACACGTTTACCAGCCAAAACACGAATAAACGCGAGCGCGAGTTGTACTGTGACAGCGTTTTGCCAGTTCGAACGGTTAACTTACTCATACTCACTACTCAATGCTCGATTAACGCGGTAGTAAAGTTATTCGATTGTATCTGTCAAACTCGCACTAAGCACTCAGACATGTGTCATTAAAAGAAATCAAATCATGCAAAATAAACGCCTTCAAAGTACCAGTGTCAATTTTTCGACTTGATCTTCTACATTCTATATCAGAAAGACATAGACATTAATGATAACTTATTTGAACTGTGATGCTGATGACGTACCATAGCCGTATCTTTATCTCTAATACATTGGCCATTGATCATTATTCGATTTTAGATATTTATGTATAGAGCTACAGGGTTAGACGTCAGCTACGAGGAAATGAAAAGGGAATATGCTTTATTACTTGCATCACGTTTAACCCACAGATAAAAGGCAAGGTCCCCCAATGTCACAAACTCGCTAAGCGATAAAGAGCTAATTTGGTATAATTTGTTATGTGAAGTAAGTAGGTAACTAATGTACATTAAACTTTTTAATTGCACAGATAACCTTTGCATTCGTGACACCAAGTTGACCACAAAGCAACTCTTTTTAAGCACAACAACAAAACTGTTCTACTTATATACAAATAACTTAAATTATAATGCACTACAATTTTATTTTGGTTTGACTGTGAATTATCATTGTAGATAATTATATAGATTGAGAAATCTTTATTCAAAAAAACGAACTATGACCATGTTTTCTTAAATCTATGTATTGTTAAGAGAAGCGGTGGTAGCTCAGTGGGTAGAACCATGGACTGGCAAGCGAGAGCCCCAGGTTCGATCCCGAGTGCGGGCATGTACCATTGACTTTGTTTAATTTCAAAGTTACGTACATTTGCGAATTTGTAGTCGCAATACCACACGCTAACGGTGAAGGAAAACATCGTGAGGAAACCCGCGGCATGGTTGGCTCCGCACGTATTGACTAGTCTTTCCTGTGGGCTAGGCCGACTAAGCTGTCAGGATGGTATAGGTGCTGGGCAAGCCTACACCATCTATAAAACCATGTCCCAGGCACTACAGCGTCGGAGTGGTCGCTGGACGCTGTATAAATCATCTCATTAAGTAGATGCAAAAAAGGCCAATATTATATTATGTAATGTTAAATTATAATGCACTATAATTTTATTTTGGTTTGACTGTGACTATGGATCATCAATTGTAGATATATAAATAGAGAACACTTTATAAAAAAAACGAACTGCAACCATGATTTCACAATTTAAGTTGCTAATCTTGTAGTAGGTATGGTAGGTCATGGGGTGCGATGCCAGATAACCTTCACGTGTACCCCTCCGCTTTCCGTTCCATCTGATTCCATGAACCAGATGGAGGGGCAAGTGGTGGGGTCGGTGCACCCTGAGCGTTAGTCAGTAACTTCTTCTTGTCGGATCTTACTGGCTAACGGCGAATAATCTGGCGGGAGGGGTCACGTGGGCCCTGTTTCACTTTGTGGAGCGGGACCCAGGCGACCAACCGATTGAAGGACCGACTGGGGGGGGGCGCCGCTGCGCGAAAGCGCGCGCACCTCGTACCAGTCGGACCAGAGTGGCCGTGGGCGGAGGGTCGGGGGACCCTCTGCCTCCATCACGGCGGGAGGGGTCGCGTAGGCCCTGTTTCACTTTGTGGAGCGGGACCCAGGCGACCAACCGAATGAAAGACCGACTGGGGGGGCGCCGCTGCGCGGAAGCGCGCGCGCCTCGTACCAATCGGACCAGTGTGGCCGCCGGGACGCGGAGGGTCGGGGGACCTTTCGCCTCCATCACGGCGGGCCGGAAGGCGCCCTTGCGTGTTCCGAGGGTGCCTTCTGGCACGGAGGGGGCCCGCGCGGTCGCTCACCGCCTTCTCTGCTTTCAGAGAAGTGCTGGTGGGCGACGTGACGGGCCTCGCGTGTGGGGCGTGTGGGGGCCAACAGGACATTGGCCCCCATGCGCCCCAACGAGGAGGTGCGCCGCCCTCCTCTAATCCCATTGGACCACACAACAATGGGATGGAGGGGGCGGCGCGTTGGGGCGTATGGTGGCCAAGGGGTTCGCACTTGGCCACTATGCGCTCCAACGAAGAGATGCGGCGTTCCCTCGCCCCGTCGTTCGGTCCGATGCGATGGGGCAGGGGCGCCGCCGAAGGAGTGCCCGAAAGGGCGCCCGCAGACGGGGTCGCGGAAGTGTGCGTAAGCGTCCCCGTGGCCCCGTCCTTTGCGGTGCGGAGGAACACCCCAGGAGTTTTAGTCGGTATACCGCCCTTTTCAGGGCGGGGAGTCTGACATAACCACTGTGCTCCCCCGAGCCGGTGGTACCCGTAATTGGAGTTTCTCCTGGGTAAAAAAAAAATGTATGGTAGGCCATACTACAAGATTAGCAACATAAATTTTTGATTTTATCTTTTATGGCACTATCAGTTAGAGTTGCAGGGCATCACTTTTGAAACTTTTTCGCTTGCAGCTTGCACGTGGTGGTCTTAGCTGGTCCCGCCCCCTGGGCTTTGTTAATTTTTTGTCGACCTCCAAAATTCATTTGTTTTATGAGCAAACACATTTCGGGTGCATCTAGGCGTTGCAGGGAAAAACACACCTTAAGGTGATTCACCGCAATCCTAGCTGAAACCTGAATTACTTACAGTACAGTCTGTTAGCTTTTAGAATATACCTCAGACTTTAGAGTAGGCTTCGGTTTTCACCGAAAGCACACGAGTGTGATACTACTTCCAGTTCTGTATAAAACTTTTCTTCACTATTTTGAAAAGCGATGTAATGTGAGGTATATTTCAAAAGCTAACAGACTGTAAGACCAAATTTACTCAGGCGTTGTTCAAATTTAATAGCGCGCATCCTATAACACAACGATAGGATAGTATTTTGTTTAGTATACTGTTAATTTTATTTATGTGGACTGAATAATAATTTTTCATATTTGGCATCCATACTCAAGCATACTTCTTAGAAGACTCTGGAAAAGATAAATAAGACTTCGAGATGTTTTGAAACCTGTTGTATTCCGATTTAAAAGCCAAGTAGTTTAAAAAGTTAAAATTACTTTGCTGAATTCCGCCAAAAATCCCACAAGCACCATGCAGCTAGCTAATGCACCGCCCTCCCTCCCACTTTTTCAAGCAGAAGCAAGACACGAACACACCACCACCAACACCAATACTTGTGTGAGAAAACACGCGACGCGTTTCGCCTCTAACACGAGGCATCCTCAGGCTCCCAAATGCAAGTGACCGTCTCCGCAAAAACGCTCCGTATTTATAGGCTAGGCCGCCCCTCCCCCCGATGACGCAATGTAACCGTTAAACTGGTGACCGTTAAACCGTTTCAACCGCCTATGGGCTATTATTGTTTTGTGCAAATATATCGATTAATGGGGAAATAGAGGAGCTGCCCACCTGTTCATTGTTCCTCTATTTCCCCATTAATCGATATATTTGCACAAAACAACAATAGCCCATAGGCGGTTGAAACGGTTTAACGGTCACCAGTTTAACGGTTACATTGCGTCATTGCTTCTGCTTGAAAAAGTGGGAGGGAGGGCGGTGCATTAGCTAGCTGCATGGTGCTTGTGGGATTTTTGGCGGAATTCAGCAAAGTAATTTTAACTTTTTAATGCTATCATGGATTTCCGCAAAGTAACGCCTGATTCTATACAACAGCCAAGTAGTTGACGAAATGTCTTGGTTATGTGATCATAGTGCTGTCTAAACGAAAGTTCCGAATCTAATAGTACTCCGAGGTTCTTATCGACAGCCTTTCGGTCCAAGAAGACACCATCCAACGTATAGCTATATAAAAATTTATTAACACGTTTTTTTGTAAATGAGATTTAAACAAAGCATTTGCTTACGTTGAGGCTCGTTTTATGGAGTATATGCAGCAATTCGACAGGCGAAGGAGGTGGTTTTGTAGCTCTTAACAGTCTTTATTGTTCTTAACCTCGGTGTACAATAAACATTGGCTAGTGGTTATAATTTGCCTTGTTTACTTTTCCAAAAAAAAAAGGATTATAGAACAATTACACTATTTTTGTTTTTAATGCACTAACCCGTGCTAAAGAACAAATTTAAAAACCTATTTAGAGGCTAAAAATTTCACCCATGCCGGGATACGAACCCGCAACCTCTGGCTATCCGTACCAGCGCTCTACCAATTGAGCCAATGGGCGACTCACGGCATCAGTGAAATTTCGAACCTCTTTACAATATTCTCTGTATTACGTACAGGCAGCGACATCTGACATAAGCATATTGCATTACTTACAGCCCCGACTACCTACTTTGCAGTTAGGTTTTAACATCGGAACGATATCACTGTACCCACATGATTACACTATTTTTATTTTTAATGCACTAACCCGTACTAAGGAACAAATTTAAAAACCTATTTAGAGGCTAAAAATTTCACCCATGCCGGGATTCGAACCCGCAACCTCTGGCTATCCGTACCAGCGCTCTACCAATTGAGCCAATGGGCGACTCACGGCATCAGTGAAATTTCGAACCTCTTTACAATATTCTCTGTATTACGTACAGGCAGCGACATCTGACTTAAGCAAATTGCATTACTTACAGCCCCGACTACCTACTTTGCAGTTAGGTTTTAACATCGGAACGATATCACTGTACCCACATGATTACACTATTTTTATTTTTGATGCACTAACCCATGCTAAGGAACAAATTTAAAAACCTATTTATTTATTTAACTGCAAAGTAGGTAGTCCGAATGGTACGAGGCGAGCGCGCTTTCGCGCGGCGGCGCGTAAGCGCGCTGTAGTTCGGTCGCTGTAGCGCGAAAGTTCGGTTGGTCGCCTGGGTCCCGCTTCACAGAGTGAAACAGGGCCCACGCGGCCCCTCCTGCCAGATTAGACCCCACCACTTGCCCTTCCATCTGGTTCATAGAATCAGAGGGAACGGAAGCGGAGGGGTACACGTGAAGTTATCTGGCGCAGCACCTGCACCAGCACGTCAATACCTACCCGGCAACTATAATAATTCAAAAAATGTTTCAATTTCAATTTAAACTACATTTTTATTATGCGCTTTAGCAATATAAATGAATTTGCCAACTAACATGCCAGATTTTGACCCAGAAATACTTTTTCTGATTTAAGGGAAGAAAAATAATTTTTAGGTACCTATTAGGCATAACTTTTTAAACAAATATATTTGGCACTCGGGTGTCACGTCTATGTCTTAATATGATAGTTCATTCAGTAAAAACGGGCATTTCCGAAAATTGGGTCTCAAAATACACTGCCTTTGGCCAGCTGCCCGGCCTGTCGGAACCTGTGACGTCACTATTGCGAAAAAGACCCACCAAACGCGTTTTAAAACAGACGAAGTTTAAACTCTAACTTTGTCATTTCTTGATGGATTTGAGTCATTAAAAAAATAATGCTGTTATTCTTATACATCATCAGCCCTAGTTTCTCGTAGCCCCGGCTGCCTGAGTGATCTTAAACGATCATGAAGGTTATGACTAACGCTGGGGGCATTTTTCCGAGCGGTTCCGTGCTTCGCAAGGCACGCTAAGCAGTTGGTGCTGGCTGCCGTCGATAGATGACGGTCTTTAAGCCAAGTCAGAGGCCTTAGGGTGACTTGAAAATTTCTGACAGTAAGACCAGCCAATAGTCTTGTAAGCCTCCACCAATCCGGACTTGGTGGTGGCGTACCCCCGTGGTGGAGTATGTCGTATACGTTCCTCAGGGACGAGACCTGTGATGGAAGTATAATGTTTTGATGTCTGAGTGTTCCCCCTTTAGGTGTAAGAAGTAGACATTTTTTTTTATTCTATCTGCTATTTTATTGGCGTGATTAAATCGTGCATTATACAAAATTTAAGTTTTCTAGTACTTGTCCTCATTTTCAGGTTATAAGCTGGGAACAGATAGACTGTCGGACGGACAGACGGACAACCCTTGTTGACTAAGGAACCCAAAAAACCTACTATTTAAGACGTGTATATATTTTTATCAATAGCGTTCAGTATCATATAGAAAACAGTAATAATGCTGACTCATGGTAGGGCTAAACTTTCTCTCACACAGAGAGAGAAAGGCGTGCCCACCGCGAATTGACTATTTCAAGCGCCTATAGTTACTATAGCGCAGTAGTTATTAAAACGGTGAATTAGCAAGAATGGTTTTTTTTTATTATATTTTTTATCATGAGAACCTAGCCTAGCTGCGAGTCTCAACACGACTGACACTTACATAGACCAAACGAAACGATATTCTTCAAATAATTCAAACTCTGCCTAGACGGCTACCAGCCAGCTACTATAAAGAAGTATCGTTACAGCACGTTCACACCTCAGACTCTCAGGTTTCCTCACGATTTTGTCCTTCAAAGTTAGCGAGTAGAATTGCCACTACAAAGTCATAAAATACTAATGCCCAGTTTCTCGTACACTAACAATCTGTTAATCTACTGTTAACAGCTGTCAAAGGTTTTTTTTGTATGCACTTTGGCCAACTGACAGCTGTAAACAATAGATTAACGGCTTGTTATCGTACCAGAAACCGGGGGTAAGTCAAGTACCTATACGCCGGAATTCGACCCATGACCTCTCAAATGTGTGGTAAGTGTTTAACCGACCGCGTCATCAGCGGTTGGAAAATAATGAAATAAAATGAAAAGGTTTTATTCAAAGTAGCGCAAAAGCTGTGGCTTAATGAACGTTACAATTCAAACTAGGTGTCCATTTCAAAATCTAGATAATTTTTTAGAAAAAATGGACAAAAAAAATCCATACTTTGTCTTTTCAAAGTCCTTAATTAACAGAGTTTACATAATTATTTTACAACATAGAACTCATGCATTGTACTGGCTTTAATTCCAGACATTATTGTCATCCAAATAATCCTTTATGCTATAGTAGCCCTTTTGGCACAAAGTGTACTTTACACATTTTTTGAACCGCGTTTCAGGCAAGCTTAATATATCTTCAGGGATTTTATTTTAGAAGCGTATACAATGCCCCATGAAGGATGTATTAACCTTTGCCAGCCTAAATAGTGGGAACGAGAGTTTATGTTTATTTCTAGTATTTACCTACATTGTGTTGGCTACCCAAAGTTTTAAAGTTACTGATATTTTTCCTGACGTACATAATGTTTTCATAGATATTACTGACTGGCAACTGTCAGGATGTTAGTTTCTTTAATTAATGATGATTAATTGACTGATTAACTGATAATCTATCCTATTTTCACACACCTGCTATCTACCAAAAACAATAGTAAAAAACGTAACAATCATTTTTAAAAACCCATTTAGAGGCTAAAAATTCCACCCGTGCCGGGATTCGAACCCGCGACCTCTGGCTATCCGTGCCAGCGCTCTATCCAATTGAGCTAATGGGCGACTCACCGGCATCAATGAAATTTCGAATCTCTTTACACTATTCTCTGTATTACGTACAGGCAGCGACATCTGGCCGAAGTAGATTGCATCACTTACAGCCCCGACTACCTACTTTGCAGTTAGGCCTTTACGTAATACAGAGAATAGTGTAAAGAGGTTCGAAATTTCACTGATGCCGGTGAGTCGCCCATTAGCTCAGTTGGAAAGAGCGCTGGCACGGATAGCCAGAGGTCGCGGGTTCGAATCCCGGCATGGGTGAAATTTTTAGCCTCTAAATAGGTTTTTAAAATTGTCCTTAGCGCGGGTTAGTGCATTTAAAATAAAAATAGTATAACAATCATTGCAGAAATTATCTTGTTAAATCCGTGTGTTTGTTTTAATTGTTAGTAGTGCTTTGAAGCGGCGCTAGCCCAGCGGGTAGAGCGATGCACTCGGAAGCGAGAGACCCACGCCACGTTCGATTCCCGGTGCGGGCATGTTCCAATGACTTTGTTTTCTAAGTTACGTGCATCTGTGAAGTTAGAGTAGGCTTAGCACTCGCTAAAGGTGACCCGAAACGTCGTGAGGAAACATAACTAGGTGTCTAAGGTTTTAAAATACCTCAGCGCTTGAAATTGCCAATCCGCGGTGGGCGGTGGTAAAAAAGCTCATACTCTCTCTCTCTGAGAGAAGGCCTATGCCCAGCAGTGGGATGTATATGATAATATAATAATAATAATAATAATATGAGCCTTTATTAAATGTTTTTAGATTACTAATGTAACGGTGCAAACCTTTTTACACCATTTTTATTTCTTTTTCTATCTATCATTTTCAAATATTTAAATTACGTCACACATTTTTCGATTTCCCTCATTTTTCATCACTGCTACTTTACCCTTCGATCAGATCTGACTATTTTACCTGCTTATCCGTTTTTATCCAGTTTATCTGTTTTATTATACTAATAATCTACGAATAAAACAACACCTGAAGTCGTTCCAATTCTTGTTATTTGTAAAGGACATACAACGTTCCACTGTCGCCCAACTATAATAAAGAAGCCCAGCAACACCCCACGGCTTGATACGCCGAGACGGCACTGCCCACCGCGACTACGCTGCGAGTGTAAGTACGAGTACGATTACCACGAATACGATTATACGAGTACACAATCGTCGAGCTGCTGCTGATTCATACCCACGACCCACGACCCCATTCATCACACGCGCATCCCCAGGAGCTGCCCAGCCTTCCTTAAGGATTCCGTTATACATTCGCAAGACCTGCAAGAATTTTTGTTAGGAGTTTCATCTATAATATAAAAATGAATCGCTGAATGTGTTGGTAAGCGCAAATCTCGAGAGCAGCTGAACCGATTTCGCTAATTCTTTTTTTAGAATATTCCATGAAGTACGAGGATGGTTCTTAAGGAGAGAAAAATACAAAAAAAATAAAGAATCGACTGTTAGGCGGTACGAAGTTCGCGGGGTCAGCTAGTTTTTTATAAATAAAATATTTAATTCAGTTAAAAGTGCGAATTTACTTCTGGACCAAAAGGTAATTCATTATAACTAATCATAACCCATTATTCACTAACTAGATTCGTCGTCGTCAGGCTATACTAGTCCACTGCTGGACACAGCCCTCCCCTAAAGAACGCTACGCTGCGCCATCACACGGGGCAATGCCCACAATCCCCACGCTGGGCATGCGGGTTGGGGACCGCAGTTCGGTGGAATTGTACTGCAGGGGGCGCTGCTGCCCACATCCTGGTTTGTGTCCCTTAGTCGCCTTTTACGACACCCGCGGGAAGAATTGGGTTGGTGCTATTCTCTAGGCCGACACCACACGGCCACTAACTAGATTCACCAATTAGCAAATTTACAATACAATATTCATCCCTTTCCAGGACTTGCTTGACATCCCACAAGCCTTGTGGTTTGTGGGGTGTGGTCTAATCACCCTGGCTGACCAGACTTCACTGGGTGATTTGGGATGTATATAGGCAACATAAAACAAGTAGTGCTTACGAAAGATTTAGTTCAAATATTATCTTGTTTATGTGTAGTTTTCTTTTTATTTACTCTGTTACAACTTACTGGAGTTACAACAATTTACATGCATACACATGACACACACACACGACTCCGTGGCTGAAACCCTAGTCGCAGGGCAGAGTCGCCCGTTGTCGTTTTTTTATTTGTACAGATCTCTTATCTTGTTTAAGATCCATATCTTACGAAAAAAATGTTTCTGTGGCGCCATATTGTACCAGTACTGTTGTACTTAATTTGTGGAGGGAGAAATAAAGATTATTTGTATTCGTATTGTAAGATAAGTTGAAAACAATATTGTAATTTGAATTGAAGTACTAGAATTTGTTGAAGATAAATGCCGTATTTCTAGTTACGCAATGATTACATCCATTAATGTTTGGAAAACACTTTTACACTTATGAACTTGGTGCATTATCTTTGTTAGGTACTGGGCCCATAACCTGATAGAATAAATCAAAACTGACTGTAAATATACCGAGATTATTTTCTTACAACGTTTCAACTTTGACCTTTGCAACTAGCTACGTAATGTGATGATTTATACAGCACCCAGTGGTACCTTCACTCACATTTGATTAGTGGAGGAACCAATTGGACGCTGATTTTCCTGGGACATTTAATTCGGGATCAGATTCATCTATAGGTAAGCTAGGCAGTAGAGATTCGTTAAGAGATTTCTTTAAAGAAACTAACATAGGTACTGGGAATAAATCAAGATTTTGAAATGGACACCTAGATTGAATTGTAACGTTCATTAAGCCGCAGTTTCTGCGCTTCTTTGAATAAAACCTTTTCATTTCATTTCATAGTTTTTAGATGGAGTAGGCTTTCCTAGCATCAATATCTATTAGCAAGATCCTGATAGGTTAGTCGGCCGAGCCCTCAGGAAAGACAAGTCAATACGTTGGCTCCGCCACTCCGCAGCTCCAACGCACAGGTTTCCTCACGATGTTTTCTTTCACGCTTAGCGTGTGGTATTGCTGCTACAAATTCGCAGTTGTACGTAACTTTGAAAATGAGAACCTTTGTCTCACGTTTCCGAGTCTATTCCTATACCCACAGGGCTGCCACCGCTTGTAGAAAGGTTAAGTAGGTATGCTAGATAACAATGCTTCCGAGCGTAATTAAATGTATTCGGAAACGATTTCGAGAAGGTGCCCATGTACGACGACCGGTCTCGGATCAATGTGGCCGTTGATCATGATTTTGGTTTTATCTAAATTCATGCCAAGACCGATACGTCGCGAGGCTGAAGCTAGGTCGGTCAGCATCTGGTTCAGCTCCTCTAGCGACTCCGCCATTAAGACTATGTCATCTGCGAATCGCAGGTGTGAGATGTAGTCGCCGTTTATGTTAATGCCCTTTGCTTTCCAGTCCAGCGTCTTAAACATATCTTCCAACGCGCTTGTGAACAGTTTCGGGGATATAACATCCCCCTGTCTTTCTCCTCTGCGCAGTTGGTTATCGACATAGCTCAGTGAATCATCAAGCTGAAGTGGCAGTGGGCTGGCCATATCTCGCGAAGAACCGACAACCGTTGAAGCAAACGTGTCCTTGAGTGGAGACCGCGACTCGGCAAACGTAGTGTGGGACGCCCTCCGACTAGGTGGGATGACGATCTGCGAAAAACTGCAGGCAGATGCTGGATGCGGCAAGCTGAAGACAGGGCGCTATGGCGCTCATTAGGGGAGGGCTATGTCCAGTCCAGAAGTGGACTAGTATAGCCTGACGATGACGACGATTACTCGACTGCGGCGGAGCCCAAAAGCAGGTTAATGTGTTGTTTGGTTCGTATGTATGTATGTATGTATGTATGTATGTATGTATGTATGTATGTATGTATGTATGTATGTATGTATGTATGTATGTATGTATGTATGTATGTATGTATGTATGTATGTATGTATGTATGTATGTATGTATGTATGAGCAGTGTGTTATTTGCCGTATTTTATAAGAACGTAAAATTAAAAGCTCTTCTGTGATTGGTCGAACTGTTTAGAATCTTACGAATGGATATCCGTTAGTTTATAAATTTACCACGAGACTTCGCAAATTAATAAATTTGCGAAAATGTGGGAGTAAAATAATAAAATTTTCTCTCGTTTACAATAGTACGAAAGTTTATGAATTTCCTAGGTAATTTATAATCTTGCTGATCTTATTATCTTCCGGTGACATATATATGTGTGTATCTATGTACTATGTATGTATGTACTATGCATGTATTATGTATGTATGTTGTGTATAAGAACTTGTACAAAAATATGGTTTTCGTGTGTAAAAGTTAAATAATCGAGGTATTTTTTTTCTCTATGTCTAATACTTTTCATAATGTGAGCTGCCAAAAGTCATTCTAGTCACGTGATACAAACACGCGTCGTATAAATAGCATAGCACTCAGACTATAACGTCACAACCTAAATGTAACACCTTATAACGTATCGATCGTTTATAATTATTCGAATTATCTTGTAAAATAATGTTTTTACGTATCTACTGTTTATCTTTAGAAAAAGTTTAGAATTCGACGAAAAAACGAAATCCAATGATTTTTTCTATTAGAGTAACTTGATTTTTCGCATGTTATAGAACCCCGTGTAGCCCGTAAAATATTAGTATGATGTTGATATCAACCCTTTGTATGTCCCCACTGCTGGGGCACGGGTCTCTTCCTGCATCGCAGGAAGGTTAGGCCATACTGTAAAATTGTGAGACAGGGGCGGCCTTACTGTCAGAGTCACTATCAAGCCGCCCATGATTCCTCTGACATGGCTTAACGAATGCAATTGCGTGACAGCAGGCACCAACGGCGAAGCGCTCGAAATAAATGCCACTAGCGGTAGTCACGGGCCGGTTACCCATCTAGCGCCTGACCGCACTCCTTGTTGCTTAAGTCTGTTGGTTGATTACAATCACTCGGTTCTCCTAGGCAACGAGCGCTTTTTATCAGTATGATTTATTTTTTAAAAAATCTTGCGATTTCCTGATTTCTGTAGTATAAAGGCAATGCCACTTTAATCTAACTTTGACGCGAGTTCTCCATTACTGTGTCGCTGCCTATAGAAGATTTATTCGGTACAAAGGAAGAATATCCACGGTTCAACATTTAAAAAAAAAATAGTAAAGTAATATATCAAACATAAAGACGAGTATATTTTTGTCTATACAGACGTACCCAAGTACCTACTGGGTATTCCCCAAGTACTAAGGGGCAGCTATTATACTCTCTAGCGCAGTTGTTCTCAACCTTATAGTCGTAAAGGACCCTTTTAACAATGATGAATGTTACTAGGTATGCCAAATCGCTTGAAATGCTTGTCTCAGTAAAGCCTGTATGTATACAAATAGACTAGTTTTTGTTGTAGTCAAAAATACCCAGTAGTTTTGATTTTATAGGCATTCAAAGTTACGAAAAATATCGAGTCTCGCTAACAGTCACATGATCGCTTGTGACGCCATGTCACAACGCGTCGCGCGGGCCGCTACTAATTTATCAGGAGATTTTCTGATTTTAAGCGCTGTCTCCTGATCTACTGTTTTATTTGTAGTATAGGGAAGAGCGGGTGATCGTGCTCTTCCATTATAAAGGGAAATTTCCCGCCAGGCAGATCGTATGCCTGGGGACGGCCGGTCCAACTATTGTTAGTCGGACATTATATTCATGATATGTCATTGAAACACTTTGATTGCGCGATGCAGGAATGTTGGAGTTAGTAGTGCGCGCGCAGAGTTGACATGTACTCGCCACATCACTCCCCTTCAAGACCGTAGCTACGCATAGCTAGGTCTGATAGGAATCGAAGTCTGTGCTCTAAGGCCTGCAAGTGCCAGGTGACGCTGAGTCAGTGAGTCGACTAGCGGTTGAGGGTGTTCGGCGGCTAACAGTCACTTCACCGGCGACAGTACCATGGAGCCCGCGAATGTGGTAGGAACCGGTGAAGGCTGCTGTACCACTGGCAACGTGTACGTGTGCTGTTGCTGTGTGGCTGCCGTGCCGAGGGATTGGAGGAAGATCACCATCAGTCCCAGTAGTCGGTGCGTTGACTGTAGTGGAACTGATGAAGTGAGAGGGAAGAATGCTGGCCTTGCTTTGAGACTGTATGTGGGGTGCTGCGAGAGCGAAGGAAGGTTGACAGTGTTCTGTCAGGGGTCACCACTATAGGGAAGAGCGGGTGATCGTGCTCTTCCACTATAAAGGGAAATTTCCCGCCAGGCAGATCGTATGCCTGGGAACGGCCGGTCCAACTATTGTTAGTCGGACATTATATTTATGATATGTCATTGAAACACTTTGATTGCGCGATGCAGGAATGTTGGAGTTTGTAGTGCGCGCGCAGAGTTGACATGTGCTCGCCACAGTAGAATTGAGTAAAATCTTCTGAATTTTGACAAATAGCCACTACATTTCTGCATATTCCACCTTTGTTAGGTTATTGAACGAACATAATGAAAGGGAACGTTTTCATTCATCGACTCGATATGCAAATATTTCTTATCTGTGTTGTCCTACGAATGCTATCAAAAGATGAAAAATATTAGAAAACGATGTCATAAAGGAAGTCGCGAAGATGCACTTTATAAAGATAGTGGAATCTAGTCTTTTTTTAAAGAATGAGTGGCCTGATAGATGCCTCGCCTGACGGGCTTACTGAGGACTGCGTTATAGAAGTAAAGTGTCCAACCAAGGCAAACACTTTTATTAAGTTATATGGTAAAGATAAACTAGGCAAAAAATATTATGCTCAGATACAAACACAAATGGAAATCACCGGAAAAAGTAGAGACCTATTTTGTATAGTATTTTCTAAGGTTAACACGAGCAGTAGACATAATTAAAACTGTTTTTATACGGATTTATGCTCGTTTATTAAATTTTTTACAATTTTCCAACGTTTCGGCACTTTTTCAGGTGCCGTGGTCCCGGATGACTGAGGTGACAGGTGTCTTTTAGAAATCATTAACGGTTAGTTTACTACCCTCGGCAAAAATTACAAAAGTTAATCATGAAGTTACGTTCCAAAATAGACAAACCAATTATTTTTTATATAAAGTCAACAATATTGATTATTAGTAATTGAAGTTAAAATAAACCTATTTTGTATTGTACACGTTATTTATGAAACCTCAAGGAATGTTGATGTGCATGAAGTAGTTTATAATAAAAAATATTGTGATGATCTTTTTGAAAAATGTGTAAAGTTTTGGAAGGAAAATATTTTTGAGAAAAATAATAAAATACTTATCATTGTCCTAATGTAATATGGTTTTATTAAAACTTTATAAATATCCATACTTTTCTCATTTTAACGTCTTTTGGAACTATAAAAATAACATTTCCGGTGAATTAGTAGTTGTATTTTTACATTTAGGCGCAACACAGGATTTCCTAGTATGTATTTGGATTGGATATTTTTAAAAGTATTTAGGTATAATTTCGACGGCACGGGCTCACGACTACGAGCGGACTGAGTGAGCCAGACTGAACGTGTTGTGCGATGACGTCACAGCGTAGCCGGCGGCCCGCGTCGTACGGTTACAACTTGTTTTACATCTAGATCGGAAACTAATTAACGTATCGAAGTAATTCTTTCACTAGTATTTTTTATTTTTAACAGAAAATATGGAGTTCTTATAATGAAAATTAGTTAACATTCTTCATTTTGTGACCACCCAGTTGATAAATGAATAAATGATTGAAATAAATGATTGTTTGATCTAGGTATCTATAAAGAAAACACCCATAATTATACAACTAACACTCATTTAATTTTTATTTCGCAATAATGGCTTCGAGGACCACTTGGGATGCCTGAAGGGGCCACCAGTGGTCCGCGGACGGCCGGTTTAGCACTACTGCTCTAGTACCTGGCTATGATCGCGGCTGATGGACAGAATACCGAATTTATATATACTTACTAGTTGATCCCGCAAATCTTGTTTTGCCATATTAATTAACCTAGGACCAATTCGCAAAAATCACATAAATCGGTGAAGCAGTTTCGCATAAATCCCAAAGAGATTCTGCACGAGATTTTTATGTATTATATTAATAATTTTAGTGCAAAGAGTATTGTTCAATTAAACTCTATTAATTAAACTATTAAACGTGTTCTTGAGTGGAAACCGCGAGTCGGCAAACGTAGTGTAGGACGCCCTCCGACTAGGTGGGATGACGATCTGCGAAAAACAGCAGGTAGATGCTGGATGCGGCAAGCTGAAGACAGGGCGCTATGGCGCTCATTAGGGGAGGGCTGTGTCCAGCAGTGGACAATTACAACTTGACAATGAATGGTGGTTTGAATGGACGAGTCCCCTCAATAAGGCTGGGCGCATGCTGAGACGCAGGCGACGCAGCACAGCGCAGTGCGGGGCAGCGCAGATTTTGTAAAGCATGGAACTTCATTGAGCTACGTACGCTGCGGCGCAGGCACGTGTGTCTCGTTGTAGTGCCGGCACAGATTTCTGCGCGACGCGTGCACTTCGAGGCGTGTTTAGTAACAACTTTGTTGCAATGACAGAACATTGAAATAGTTCGCTGTGTGCCTTGTTTGCACTCGTAGCAGACTATTCACAAAAGACATTAAAAGAGTTATCATGGGTGAGAATTGCCAAGTAATGGAGCGAATAGTTGCGTCGCAGCATGCGGTGGGGGCCTATGTCTGTCTCAACTGCCCTGCCCTGTACTGAACTGTGCAGCGCTGTGCTGAGTCGCCTGCGTCTCAGCATGCGCCCAGCCTAACACAGACCTCTGTGGCTTGTACCGCGCGACGTTCTCGCGATAAGCGCACGCGCAGACGGGCAGACCCTCATACATGCGGCGGCGTGCTGCCGCGTCCTCGCGGGTGTTAGCCGCGTAAGATTGAAGTTCGATTAACCAGCCATATAAAACACATTTGGCAGCCACCGCGGTGCATTCGCGCGACGGTCAGTGAAGTGACACCGTGACAGGACGAGTGTTCGGGTTCATTGTTGAGACGAGTACGCCCGTCGTTCTGTGCCCCGCTTAGCTTAGAACTCGACATGTGAGTGCTTGCATTTTTTATTCAGTAGTTAATTACAATTTCATTTATTTTTAATAAATGTGGAGTCAGCTAGCTAGGAAAGACTTGACTGTAACTCGTGAGACTGATTATGAAACCATTTCTTTTAGTAATAAAAAATCTTATTAAATATATATTAACAGACCATTTAATTACGTTACATAGGGTTAATATAACTATATTAATTTCAGCCGATTTCGGTTACTAATGTCAATAATGCGCTTTAACATTTCTCTGCGCTGTTATTTGTTTTAAAAAGGAATGAGACTACAATAATTCTACGGAAGATAATTCTACACTCCACGCGAAGACAATGTCTCAAATGTTACGCAAACGTCTTACCGATGCTCTTAGGGTTTTACTTAAAACAATATAATTGTCTTAGTAAAACAAAATCGTTTATTCCACTTAGTAGATAAGTAACTAACCCCCATTTTCGTAACTGAGGTTAACCAGTTGCAAATTAAGAATTTTCTTCTTTGTTCGCAACTGGTTGCGTATCAAGGGAATTTTTTCTTTAGCCAAACTGGGAAGATTTTTTTCCTTATTTGTAACCTTATTACCTGTTTGTAGATACTCTATTTTGTTGATATGCATACAGACTTTTCAAGGGGAAATAGACGAGGAAATGCGGCAATAGCCGATCTGAAAATCTGAAAATGTTGTGTGAGGCACTGCATAGAAATTGTTTGCCTATGAGGGCAAAGAAAGATGGATCGACACTACAAAATATTACATATTATGTTTATTTAATTTTGTTTTTATTGTTTGTTGTTGATGACTTTCATGTTTTTTTTATCAAGTAAAATACGTGGACAGACATTGCGATTTTTGATTTTAATTGCATATTTTAAATTCATTATTTTCTTTAGTTGCGAAATATGAAACGCTTTTCTCTCATCGCAACAATACAATGTTTGGGAAGTTCTTTTTCTTTGTTCTCAACGAAGTTGCGGTTAAGGAAAACGTTCCCTTGATTGGCAAATGGTTGCGAACAAAGAATAAAAATTCTTAATTCGAAACTGGTTGCAAATCACACTTAACTATAAAGGCCGAAGGGGTTATTACTTGTATTCAATATAGTTCTGAAGTGTATTTGCTGTGTAGTGGCACTGTTAGGTAGATAGATAGATAGGTAGATAGAGAACACTTTATTGTACATAAAAATGGAAATTACACAGATATTTCTTAACCTAAGAGTACAGACGGCGGCCTTATCACTAAAAGTGATCTCTTCCAGACAACCTTCGGATGTTAGGTAATACTTAAAATGATAATATATATTTTAATAATTTTAATGGTTCTTCTAAGAATGGCAATGATGTACCAGAGCCTGAGACACTGTCAAAGCGCGTGAAGATCTGCCCCTGATATTAAAAAAAACGAGAAATATTAAAAAAGGATACCCACCAACTCTAAATAGTGTGTTTTAGAAGTAACGCTATTTTGAGGTAGTAACACTGTAGAAAAAGCCTAACTTCTCAAGTACCCGATAGTTTCGTTCAGCCCCTCCGTTACGCTTTTTGTTCGAATGGCCTTTATAAGTTTAAAAATGATAATAATATACGTTTATTTCAGACCAATAAGCCATTAAGTAATGTTAGTATAAGCGTAACCTATAGATAGATATAATAGTCTTTATTGTATGCACACCAGGAGTCACACAAAATAATTGAGAGTTTATGTCGCTGTCGCTGTAGAGCCAGCAAGGAGGTCCTCCGCACAGGCACTTTACGTCGCTATGTAGCAATAGTACTGGCTTTTCCTGTATAAGTAACCTTCGTTGCGAGCCGCGCGGCCGGACGCTGGAAGTCCGCACTAGATTATGTTTGTTATGCTCTTTTTCATGCGGATTTGGTTATTTTCTTCCCTCTGGGTCGAAAGCATCAACCTCCTGTTTTAAATGGGGACCTACTTCTATCACACTAGGACGTACTCCATGGCAAAGTATTAATGTGAAGTAGGCCCGTGAAAAATGTTTATGTAACGCCAGGTTTTTCTGTCTTGGTATCATCCCTTTGTATGTCCCCACTGTTGGGGCTTGGGTCTTTGCCTTCATCGCAGGAAGGTTAGGCCATACTCCACCATGGGGGCCAAGTCCGGGTTGGTGGAGGATTGTAAGACAGTGGCGGGCTTACTGCCCTGGTATAACGTGCCTTGCGAAGCAGCACGGAAGCGCTTGGGAAAAATGCCACTAGTGTTAGTCACGGGATGGTAACACATCCAGCACCTGAGCGCGCATGTGGTTGCTTAACCTTAGTGATTGACTCCAATCAGTCGGTTCCACTAGACCACGGGCGCTTCTGTCCTATTTTTAGTGAATTGCGAAGAGAAATAACAATTATAGTTTCCGTACATACACTCTATATATGTTATTTATGTTCACCCAGAAGCCAGAAAGGTTGATGGAATTTGACTAATGAGGTATCAAATGTAGGTACTAATACACCAACATTCATTAAACAAATTGCAAATATTAACAACAAAAAAATGTAAAACTCGATAAAGTGAAAAAGAAACGTACATGCGATAAACTGCTTTCGCAAGATAACATTATTAACAGACAAACAAACAAACAGACGTTACTTACAGTTTTAGCGAATAGTGGTGTAGGATATAAGTAAACTTACGCAACGGTTTCATTATTATGACGCGTCCGTTGTGCAAACAGTAAACGGTATTGAATTTGCAACACGACTTCACTCTATTTTTATTGTGCTTGTAAAGATCTCACAATACTCAACTGTCAGTGATAGGCGACTCTTAACTCTTACTGTGTGTAAATGTCACTCCTGTCTCCTTAAAAAGAGGGTTCCGTTCAAGGAAACGTTATAACTATAGAGACAAGTTCGAAAGTGTTAAAATAAATCAGTTGTTCTATCTATTAACAACCTACACAAAAATGAATGCAACAGCTGATAAATAGTCGTACTATAAGTGGTTCGTATTGAGCAGAAACCATTTGAACGTAAAATGTGAAAATTACTTTGCTACGTTTCGCCAAAAATGCCAGAAGCACCATGCGGTTAGTTAATGCACCGCCCTCCCTCCCACTATTTCAAGCAGAAGCTAGACAAGAACACACCACCACCGACACCTTTACTTGTTTGAGAAAATGCTCATTTTCTCACACAAGTATTGGTCGAAAATGCGAAAATTTCACATTTAATGCTATTTAGGATTTCCGCAAATTAACGTCTGGTTCCATACAGTAATTTTGAGGGTTATAGTATCCATAAAAAAATAATGGAACTTATAGTCTGTTATGTAATTCTTGGTACACATGCAATAAAGAATATTCTGTATAGCTATATAATTAAGATGTTCATTTATATTATTATTTCTCATAATATACCAGTAATGTACTTCTACAGAGCCCAGATAATCGCACAAAAGGAAGAAAGTATTACTAATTTTGCGATTTAGAGTGCTGAGTTACTCAAGTGACCATTTCAGATCCCAGGTACTACTTCAAGAAATACGTTTCACCCAGAAAAGGCTAACAAAAAAGTTTTTTTTTATTTCTCAGTGTATTAATGATGTAATGTAGAAAAGTCTCGTGTCACAGTGCCTGTTATCGAACTGTTCCGAAATGGCTTTACGATTTCCATATGTTTTTGTGTAGGTATATTTAGTAGGTCTCAGAGTAGTTCGTAGGCTTATTAAATTAATATGGCCAAACGACGTTTCCGGGTTCAGCCGTAATTAATAATATTCTGTGTAGGAAACGTACACAACCTCACGCCTGTATCCCAGAGGGGTAGGCAGAGACCAGGGACTGCCACTTGCCACGATCCTGACAGATCACCTTCGCTTCATCAACGTTCATAAGTTGTTGCATACACGCACGCCGGTTCCGGGTACTTTTTATGTTCCCCTTTTTGTAGGAAAATAAAAGAAAAATTATCTAAAATAATATATTTGTGTGTATTGTATTTGAGGCCTTTGTGTGTGCATTTTAAGGCCTTTAGCGAGAGCCTGTGTCACATTATGCCAGAATTCATTAAATAATGTTATTATAATATTTTAGAGACAATACATCAACACGCGAAGTTGTACTCTTATACGTTACGCACAAACTTTAGTAACCCAAGAGCTTAGAAACGGAGCTCAAATTTTGTTGGCACCTTACAGAAATAATTCGTAAGGTACTTTTTTTTATTAAAATTAGTTATTGTATACATAAATTATAGCCGGGCTCATTACAATCTTCTTCGTCTTCTTCTTCTTCAGGCTATATGTTAGTCCACTGTTGGACATAGCCCTCTCCTAATGAGTGCCATAGCGCCCTGTCTTCAGCTTGCCACGTTCAGCATCTGCCTGCAGTTTTTCGCAGATCGTCATCCCACCTAGTCGGAGTTTACTCCAACGGTTGTCAGTTCTTCGCGAGGTATGGCTAGCCCACTGCCACTTCAGCTCGCTAATTCTCTAAGCTATGTCGATGACTTTGGTTCTCTGTCGGATGCATTCGTTATGAATCCTATCCTTCAGAGAAACTCCGAGCATAGCTCTTTTCAATAATATAGTTTAATGTATCGTTATTTTTTTGGGAAACCTGATAGATTTTTGAACTAAATCTTTCTTAAGCACTAGACATTATTAACTTAATTTAGGACGAGAGCATCTTCTCTACTCACTATGATTAAGCTCTGCAAATCAGAACGAAATCTAGTCGGACTCTTCCGGCAAAAAAACAAGTAAGCGAATCAGGAAAGAAGTTAATAAATCTTATGGACAGATACGTAAATATTTATTTAGTTAAATTCTCACGTTCTTATTAAAAAAAAAACATGCCTCTTTAAAGCCATTTTAATCAGCGTTTATCGAGCAAACGCCGATTAAACTAGTCCGTGGCATACATTTTACGAGAGAAACAATCTGAGGACTGCTTTAGGTGAATGGTGTTTTTGTAAATAATGCCGCCAATTTACTAGCCGGCGGTAAGCCTAACAATCGAACGAGCATACACTTTGTACACTCTTCAGTCCAAAGTACGTCCGCAAAGTTTAATAAAGTCACAGTGCGACACACTATTGTTACATTGAATAGTCGCTATTCACGCGACCGTCATGCGGTGATCTCGAAGATCCCACCTCGGTCACGCCACCCGCTGCGCGCGCGCTGATCGCTGGTCTCTGCCCAAGTGATCCAACTAAAGATGGGCGTTTTCCACAATTCTTTCTTAATATTCTAAAATGGCAGTTATACAAATGTTTTTAAAATATTTATTGTTTTCTAAAAACATTAGTAAATTCAAATGATTCGAAAAGAGATGTCATTCATAGTCGCCCATCTTTAGATCCAACACAATCACGCGGTCCGTGTGATATTAATTAATTACGGCTATGGTTACATTTCTATTCATTATTACTATTCCAGGCAAAAATAATAGATTATTTATTTCTTAGTGTTGTAACAAATGAAAAAAAACCAAAAACATGAATAATTATCAAGTCTTCCATAGCAATATGAAAAATATTATTTTTCATCGATATTACAGAATCCTTATATGCTAGATAATAGTAATAAAGAAATTTAGAAGTGTTAGTATTTACCTAAAACGCAATGTCCCAGACTTTCCAGCATCCGAGTGGTACCTTCACCCATCTAGGTAATCTAAGACGCAATTTACACGTTCAGTCTGGCGTCAGTTCAGTCCGTGACCTTGATCAAGGTCAGATTGACGTCAGACTGATGAAGCATAAAAATATTCGAATATCCGTCAGTCTGTTCCATCAGTCCTCTGAATAGAGAATCAGTCTGCCGTCAATCTAACCAGACTGATGGAATTGACTGACGCCAGACTGAACGTGTAAACTCTGTCTAAGGGAATTTGCCACTGGACGCTGTATAAATCATCTTATTACGTAGATGAAACGGGCAAAGTTTTTTTTGTTTTTTCACTGGATGAGCTAAAACGCGTGGAGTGTTTTTTACAAACAAAATTAACTAATCAACATAAAACACGCCTTTTAACAACGCACTGAATATTTTATCATTATCTAGGTACTTTAAGTGCGTTACCGATAAAAGGATGTAAATATCGTTAAATTTATTTTCCACTTTTAGTCATAATAATGTGGTTCTACAGTAGCGCAACCAACTACACCTGAACTTCAAGTTATTGCCGTTGCTAAAGTTTCCTTTGCTTAACAATAGAAACTGCGCGACTAGAAATGGATGTTTCTCTCTAGTTTTATCATGAAACCCGCTCAATGATTACGAAGTCAATTGTATTGTAGTGTCATCCGAATTTCATAGGTTTTCAGAGTTTCAAATTACAAACTAGCTGTGCTTGCGACTACGTTCGCGTTGCATTAGAATATGAAGTGTCCTTATCCCTTAATAAAGGCCCTTGAAATCGTTTCGTAGTTGTATTCGATATCAACCTTGTATGTCGCCACTGCTGGGGCACGGGTCTCTTCTTGCATCGCAGGAAGCTTGGCCACATTCCACCTCGGGGGCCGAGGCCAGGTTGATGGAGGATTGTAAAACAGTGGCGGGCCTTACTGTCAGAAGTTGTCAAGCCGCCCATAACGCCTCTGGCATACCTTAACGACTACCATTACGTGACGGCCGGCACCAATAGCTTAGCGTGCCTTGCGAAGCACGGAAGCGCTCGGAAAAAATGTCACTAGCGGTATTCACGGGACGGTCACCCATCCTGCATCTGACCGAACCTGTTGCTGCTTAACTCAGGTGATTGATTCCAATCACTCGGCTTGGCTAGGCCAAGGGCGCGTGAAAATGTGAGTCACGGATTTTGTGACGCTAAAATGACAGCATTTGCTGATGTAGCCTATGGCCTAGTCGGACCGAGTGATAGGAATCAATCACTAGAGTTATGCAAACAACAAGCACGGTCATGTGCAGCATAGGTGACCTTTCCGTGACACCGCTAGTGGCATTTTTTCCGAGCGCTTCTGTCTGTGCTTCGCAAGGAACGTTGAGCCGTTGGTACCGGCTGTTATTTAATGATAGTCGTTAAGGCGTGAATCAAATGAATTTATTTTAATAATTTACATTTTATTCCTAATGTTATTATTACCTGATTTTAAAATACTCTATTCCTAACTTTGTTTATTTTTTTTAAATCTGTTCCGTTTCTCTTTCTCCTTTGTTCCCGATAATTTGAGGTTCGGTGGAACAAATCGTGCGAAGCCATAACAAAAATGAAACAAATGGATATTTCCGACGAATAGTGCGTTGGTGCATTGTATGAAGATCTTTATGGTGATTTTCATACCCCTCTCTCCCCAAGGATATGATGTTATGTAGCCTAGGTATATGTTACACGCGAATGTGAACTATAATCATGGTAAGTTTAAAATAAATCGAGTGAGACACAGATATCTAACCAGACAGAGACAAAATTTACAGATTTATTATGTTAGGCAGAGGTTCAAACTCAATAAGTTACGACAAAATTTCTTTTTGCTTCACGTTCGACCGATGAAAGTCAAATGCTGATGAACAAGAAGAGAAATTTTGCTTTGAAATGAATTAACTTTTTCGAAAAGGTTTCAATTCTCAATTCTATCTGTCGATACAGCTCGTAAAAGACGCCCACTGTTAAGCGACTATCACTCTAACCACGCCGGTCCTCGGCTTATCTCAGCCATTGTTTTCTGCCGCCTTGTTAATATCATCAATCTCTTGGGTAGGCAGCCTACCCACCGAATGACAGCCAGTTCTCGGTTACCACTCTGTGACTGCCTTCGTCCACCGTTTGTCTTCTTGTCTAACCAGATGGACTGCCAATCTTCACTTTTTTTCGTTTCACAGTTTCGTGATTCGTGCGCCCACGTCTTCCACTTTGGCATTCTGTCGAGTTACGACGTTGCGCACACAATCGACAAGAGTGATGCCTAGCAAGGTTTGCTCCATGGTCCTCTAAGCAACTTGGATTTTCTCAATAATGCTTTTGTAAGTGCCCATACCGATTTCTGGTTGGACCTGAACAGGATGCATTGGTTAAATACTTTACTCTTCAGGCTCTTACGAATTCTTATAGTTTTTGAAAGCCAGCCCATCCCAATTGGGTAGATCTAAGTTTTTTTACATTTCCTGTGTTACAACATTAGTATGAACCGACTATTTTATACGTGTGATTGAGAATATACTCAATCTCGGTTTCCAAAAATCGATTTGCTATTTTGCGACCGTTCCAAAACGTTGTTTCGTTGTTCATCACGACTTATTCTCAGACCTATCATATAGACAGGTACCTATGAAAATTCCTGAAGCCTTTTGGCAGGAGTTCGAAAACAAACACTGTGATACGACATTTTTATATCTATTTGTAAATGGTACAAAATATTACATTATTATAATAAGTTTGAAATTTGAACACATTTGTTAGCGCTTGTAAAGCCTTTTCTGAGAGAAATGCATATTTCTTGAAGTAGTAGCTGTGGTCGAAGATGATCACTTAGGGTAATCAGTTTCACTTACAATCGGTGACATTGATCCCTAATTAGCTGTCTACGTGACTTCCGAGTTCACAGTTTGCATTCCACATTAACTACCTAGTAACAAAAATCCGTCCAATTAATTAAATAACTTTCATTAAAATCCAATCAGCTTAGCTGCTATACGCTACTCGATCTACTCGAGTTCAATAATTTAATGACAAAGTTCGACGTAATTTGATAACTTAACTTATGTAAGTGAGCCTTCGATGGTAGATTAAAGCTTTACCTTTTATTAAGCACCGGTAATAAAACGGATCATATCTAGTACTGATTGCACTGACATCGTTTTAAACGGTAAAACATGCTTAGAGTCTAAGACCCACTTGCGTCAGCCCGGGTTAGCTTATTTAACACGATTTTTAGAAACCTATTTAGAGGCTAAAAATTTCACCCATGCCGGGATTCGAACCCGCAACCTCTGGCTATCCGTGCCAGCGCTCTACCAATTGAGCCAATGGGCGACTCACGGCATCAGTGAAATTTCGAACCTCTTTAAACTATTCTCTGTATTACGTACAGGCGACATCTGACTTAAGCAAATTGCATTACTTACACCCCCGACTACCTACTTTGCAGTTAGGTTTAACATCGGAACGGTATCACTGTACTCACATGATTATACTATTTTTTATTTTTAATGCACTAACCTGTGCTAAGGAACAAATTTAAAAACCTATTTACCAATTGAGCCAATGGGCGACTCACGGCATCAGTGAAATTTCGAACCTCTTTACAATTTAATACAGAGAATAGTGTAAAGAGGTTCGAAATTTCACTGATGCCGTGAGTCGCCCATTGGCTCAATTGGTAGAGCGCTGGCATGGATAGCCAGAGGTTGCGGGTTCGAATCCCGGCATGGGTGAAATTTTTAGCCTCTAAATAGGTTTTTAAATTTGTTCCTTAGCACTGGTTAGTGCATTGAAAACACGAGTTAACCAGTTAAGTCGATCATTTCAGATGCGAAATTATCGATTTAGCCGGTTAACTCCGGTTAAATGAGCTAACCCGGGTTGATCCAATTGGGCCTAATTTTGATATTTTAATCTAGCTGCTGCACTTGCTAGAATGCTGCACTTTCCTGTAAATCACAATTTCTTCTTCTCTCTCCTTCTTCTTTCCTTTCTATTTTATAAATTGAATTTCTTGTCACATACTATTTGACCTCAGAAAGGATGTAACTTATTTTTGGTTAGAAGTTTATAAAACAAAGTTTAGTTAGTTATATAGTAAAATGGTGTAATTGCGATTACTTATTAGGTAAATTATAAAGAACGTCGAGAATTAAGAT
Organism: Yponomeuta sedellus; assembly: GCA_934045075.1. Lineage (NCBI taxonomy): Eukaryota > Metazoa > Arthropoda > Insecta > Lepidoptera > Yponomeutidae > Yponomeuta > Yponomeuta sedellus. Next base: position 8,073,421 of record OW203724.1, on the reverse strand, counting down.
AATTACCTACATTTTTCCTAACAAATAATCGAAATTAGACCCTACCCAAGATTTAATATTATATGTTATAACTCACTTTAAGTAGTCAAATAGAGCGTTAAGATCTTTAACGCTCTATTTGATTTGATTGATATGATTATTGATTTGTAGTTTTTTTCCTCCGCCCGAATAGCCCGAGCAGAAAAATTATTGAAACATAGGAAGACTTACGTTTTTTTCCTGGTGTACAATAAAGAATATTCTTATCTTATCTTACGAGAAAAGTCGTTTCATAAGTCAATATATAACATTATTATAGATTTTGAAGCGGTACCTACGAATATAACCGGGTCACCTAGTAAAGTATACAGAAGATCACTAAATAAATTTAAATGTAAAATTTATTAGGGGACTCAAGTTACAGTCGACAAGAAAACATTACAACATGGCATTTTACAGTTTACACTCCTTTTACAGTTTGGTTGTAAAATCGCTGAGTAGAGGAAGGCTGCTAAATAGATTTTTTACTAACGCGTGAATGTACCTCACTTTAAGTCACGTGTGTGGAGGATTTCGTAACGGACTTGTATACATAACAAAATGCGTAATTAGTCGAGCGTCATGCATAATAAATAGAGCGCGAAGGCATTACAATAAATAAATGCAGAGGGGAAACCATTAATAAAAAAAAATAGTTTTACATGCATTTTATGTGAATGATTAGTCTAGGAGCATGCCGTTGAAAACCTTACGTCGGTTTACGATTTAAAGATAAAGATGTTTATTTGTCAAACATGCGTACAAAAAGGTGTAATTGACATATATAGTTCAGCATGTCACGGCGCCATAACAGGCGTACAAATGTTAATAATTATCGATACATAATGAGTGTATAGTATTAAATTATATTAAGAATTCAAAATGTCACGAAATACAAAAAAAAAACAACATTCCATGCGATAATAAGTAAAGATGTCAAAGAAGAGAGGTCACGGCGATAGTATCAAATAGTATGTCATTGTTATATTTATTTTAGTGAATATTATTGTCAGACAACAATTCTATTATTGTATAATAAGACTTTTCAATTAATATTTTTAAAATTTACAACCGACATAACGGTTTTACAAAAGTAATAAATTAAATACAATAAGTATGTACTCAATTCCAATTAATTGAAAATTTCTTCTCTAATCCGGTTATTAGTTTCGTAGGTGGCTAAAATAACATAAACATAGTACTTTTAGGAAACCAGCTACTTAGAAGGATGAAAACATAGTATACAGGGTGTCTCATTCAAATCGGTCAGTATGGGAAAGTCTGAAACTATAAGACATACGAAGATCTGTTCTGAGGAACCATGTCATCGATTTTAATAACAAGAAAAACTGTATTCATACATTTTAAAAAACATCTATTCTCCGTTCGGGAATCGAACGCGGTTGTTTTGAAAAAAAAAACCTTCACTATTTCTATTTAGATATCGATTGTGTAGGTCTTAAGCAGTAAATGTCTGTATGAAACATGATGTCTGAAAAGAATAAAATGCATTGTTTTCATACAAAATGCAATCGTAAGATCGTTACCTAAACGTGTTGAATATTGTATTAAAAAAGGCGGCGGTCACTTCGAGCACCTACTAAAATAAATTAAAGTATGTGAAAACAATGCATTTTATTCATTTAAGACATCATATTTCATGCAGACATTTACTGCTTAAGATCTATACAATCGATATCTAAATAGAAATAGTGCTGGTTTTTTTTTTCAAAACAACCGGGTTCGATTCCCGAACGGAGTACAGATGTTTTTTTTAATTGTATCTATGAATGCAGTTTTTCTTGTTATTTAAATCGATGACATGGTTCCTCAGAACAGATCTTCGTATGTTTTATAGTTTCAGACTTTCCCATACTGACCGATTTGAATGAGACACCCTGTATTTCATTACACGTGCGGAAAGGCTGTCATTGCAAAGAGTTCCGACAAATGTCTACCCGAGCCGAGGCGCAGCCGAATGCGAGGGTTGACAGTCTGAACAAGTTGCAATGACGGTTCCGCACGTGTACTGAACGATTATTTTTAATACAGTGTGACATTTGTCGGAACTCTTTGCAGTGACAGCCTTTCCGCACTTGTTATGAAATATACTATTACGAAACTGTTTTCCAAACCTGTACCTGTGGTTCGGGGCGCTAACAAGCGCCACCAAAGGAATAAAAATAATAACTTGTTTTATGATACGTTTTTTCAACGGTTGTTTTGCGGAAATCGATTAAAGTCCTAGTACATTAATACCACATTCTAGGCAATATGATCTAAAAATAGTTAACACCGATATTAAAATTTTTGATGTTTACTTTTTGAAAAAAGAAAAAAAACGTACTTTGAAACAAATTATGATTTTTATTCCATTAGTTAGGAAAGACTTAAAAGCGTAAAAAATTTTTCGATAAAAACGGATTTTTCGTTATCACTCTTAATAAGTAGATAATACAGAGTAATACAGAGAATATTGTAAGGAGGTTCGAAACACTGAAATTTCCAATTTCACTGACAAAACCTATTTAGATGCTAAAAATTCCACCCATGCCGGGATTCGAACCCGCGACCTCTAGCTTTCCGTGCCAGCGCTCTTTCCAACTGAGCTAATGGGCGACTCACCGGCATCAGTGAAATTTCGAACCTCTTTACACTATTCTCTGTATTACGTACAGAATATGTTACTGAATATGTTTGTGAATAAACGCACGGAAATCTTTGGTGGCGTCTTCGTGAGCCAGAACAGCGATGCCAATCTACTCACAGATAAAAACTTTTCCAGTATTTCAAACTTTTACACGATTCCTTCCGAGAAAAGTTCTTTCAAACTCGGTACTTGTGATTTTAACTGAAACGACAGTTCTCAGGTTGAGCATAGTTAGAAGTTTCAAAATTGGCTTTACATGAGGTAAAGCAAATTCAATTTAGAATTAAGCTGTATACAATTCCCTGAGTAAATACTTAAGTATCGTTCTGTTCTGTCTTATTATGTTTTGAGAAATATAAAGAGACAGGCTGATACAGTGCTACACAAGAAATAAGTCTCGCGGATGTACCTGCGCAGATGACCAAATTTAGGATGTGCGGCAAGTTGATCGACTAATCAGATAGTTTCATTTTATGTCAGGCCGCGCGCCTCTGTTGCTATTGGTTGATTTAACGTCATCGATGCAGGTGACTATTAGTTTGGCAATATTAGCGTAAAAGCGAAATAGGTAGCGCTACTGCGGTAATCAATTCTGCACCTTAACCGTATCGGTTAAAGATCATGTTGAATGTACTTATAGCTTCGGGTACTTTCGTGACACTTCTTCCTAGTCTGCGCGAACGTAAATTCCCGAAGGGACTTTTATGATGTGTAGTAGTACTTAGTGACGTTTTCAATATCGAATGTCGAGCGTGGTAATGGCTCTGTTAATCTATAAAAAGCAATTTATTGCTTAAACAGAATAGTATACGGTGCAGTATAAGTTTACTTTACTTACAAATTTTGTTACCAATACCTACCAAATGTGAGAAAATATTTTCTTAGAATAAAACGTTCTTATTTATATTAATTAAAATGAAATGTTTCGAGAATGAGCAATGAAAGTTTCGAGAATGAGCGCATTATCTGTGCAGTTTCTCATCTGTGATGTAACCTGTGCGATTATCGCTATTAGTACTTTTTATAGACAGCACGAAGATTACGTTAAAAGTTATGGACCAACAGATATGAGATGATTTATAAACAGTTTCCAATAAGTCTACGTAGGATCATTGATTGGTATTTGCGTCTTTGTTAGGAGATGCTGCTAGTTTAACTTATTTCATCAAATTATTTTTGTAAATTATTTCAAAGTAAATTCAACATTGAGTTTTTGTTACAAAAAATGCTGATAAACTAGAATATTCGATAAATGAGTAGATTTACCTGCCTCGTAGGTCTACGGGTACCATGCTCGACTTACCAGAGGTGGTAGGTTCGATACTCCCTAGAGACCGCCGAATTTTACGTACAAATGGCCTGCCACGGCCGGTTTCATAAAACTATAATTATGTCAATTTGATGTGCAATGCGTAGCCGAGTCTTTTGACGTATAGTCTTTTTTTATATGTAGTTTAAACGATTTTCATAGTATACCGAATTCTCATAGGAAATAGAGAACACTTTATTGTACATAAAAATGGAAATTACACAGATATTTGTTAACCTAAAAGTACAGACGGCGGCCTTATCACTGAAAGTGATCTCTTCCAGCCTTTGGATGTACTGGACGAATACATTAGAGATGGAAGTAGATGTACAAAAAAAACTGATACATTCAGAGGTATATAATGTTGGCATTGTAGTTACTCTAGGTGCACGTGGCCTAGGGAAGCGCTCGTGGCCTAGGGAAGCGCTCGTGGCCAAGGCGAACCGAGTGATTGGAATCAATCACTCGGTTAAGCAACAACAGGCGCGGTCAGGTACAGGATGGGTGAGCGTCCCGTGACTACCGCTAGTAGCATTTTTCCGTGCTTCGCAAGGCACGTTAAGCCGTTGGTGCCGGCTATCATATAATGGCAGTCGTTAAGCCATGTCAAAGGCCTTATGGGCGGCTTGATAACTTCTGATAGTAAGGCCCGCCACTGTCTTACAATCCTCCACCAACCTGGACTTGGCCCCCGTGGTGGAGTATGGCCTAACCTTCCTGCGATGCAGGAAGAGACCCGTGCCCAACAGTGGGGACATACAAGGGTTGATAACGATGATAACGAGTTACTCGGGGTGTAATTCCACGTTTGTAATTTCCTTATTTGGTTATCATAGCATTGGGTATCAGCCCTACGGGATACTTGGGTTAGGTTAAATAAATTATTTATTTATGTTTGTACCAGAAAGTAATATTTAATCATGCCCAGTGGCTAAGCCAAAATGCGTGAAGCACTTTTTGGTGTTATCATTTTGCTATTCTATTATTTTGGGTACAGATTTATCTGCTTTTAATTCATTGACACCTTTACTTTTTTGGCTTCATCGTTAACATCGCTTAGCCACTGATAATTAGGTATTACTAAAAATGTCCTGAAAACAACACAAGTGGCTGATTGATTGATTATATTATCGTTAATCGTGAATTCATGCCTATTATCGTGACTGGCAATTAATTTACCACGTAGGTACAAGATTAAGCAATCTCAGTTCCACCGTGATATCAGACAGTTGAATTCTTTAACGAGAGTATTAATTACAATCTTTTAAATAGGTAATTTATGCGTCTTGTTATTGTGTCCTTGATATCGAGTACAGTCAACAGAACAATCACTTCAATCAATGAAATCTATATGCGTGCACCCTCGTAAGACCTTGAGTTCATTTACCACTCGCTAAGGGTGAACAAAAATATAGAGTGTCGAAGGTAGGTGTTTAGATTTCTCAGCGCTTGAAGTGGCCAATCCTAAGTGGGCATGGCATGTGTAGTGATTAAGCCCATACTCTCTCTGCGGGAGACGGCCTGTGCCCTGCAGTGATAGGTATATAGGCTGTATTATTATATTTTTTCTTATTTATTCTTTTTTTGTTAATAATTACTTTAAATCTTATTCATTTTGTGTCAAAAGGTTGTCTGAAAGAGATTAGTTAATCCTGTAGACAAGACTGCCGTTTGTAGTCTTATGATAGGAAATAATAATGTACCCTATGCCCCAGTGTATATCAGCATGGGGGGCACAGCCAAAACTTCCCTTATTAAAGTTGGAAGGACTCAGTGAGCGGTTCTTAAGGTTGCTTTTATCAAACCCTATCGCTACCCAACCGTCCAACTTTACCAAAACACTAAAGTTTTAACAGTTCGCCAACTTTTTTTGCAAATTCCACAAAATATATTTATTTACAAAAAGCTTACCAAACAGATCCACTAGAACGGAAATATGGAAAATTACCGTAACTCCAAGGATCCTGCACCCAGTTGAATCTTAAATGGGCTTACTCTCGGAGAGAGAGATAGTATGGCCTTAATCATCGCATTTCAAGGGCTGAGGTGAACATCTTGGCTCTCAGATTTCCCTCCGATTTTTTCATTCACCGTTGGCGAGCGGTATTGCTACCAAAAAATCACAAAAGTACGTAACTTAGAAGTAATAATGTGCAAAACTATATGTTTAACGCAATAAAGAATTTTATTAATAACTAGCTGACCCAGCAAACTTCGTACCGCCTAGCAGAGGATTCTTTATTTTTTTTATTTTTCTCTCCGTTAGAACCTTCCTCGTACTTCAAGGAATATTCTAAAAAAAGAATTTACAAAATCGGTTCAGCTGCTCTCGAGATTTGCGCTTACCAACACATTCAGCGATTAATTTTTGTATTATAGATAATAACTTTGAAAAATGTCACATTAGTCGAGCACATGACCTCCTTGATTGTGAGGTATGTGACCGCGCTACCACGTAGTTACCTCATTAACCCATACTCTTTTTACACGAGAAGGTCTGTGACCAGCAGTGGGAAGTTTAAAGGCTACATAAAAACCACGTAAAAAGTGCGAGTTAGACTCGCGAACGAAGAGTTCCGTACCATTATTAATTTGATTGTTTATTTTCGAAGAAATTATAAATCTAAATATTCGGTGAATATTTCAAGCGACCTAGGGGGTGAGTCTCTAAAATGCATAGTTGTTCATTAGAGTCATATTAGTCCGGTAATGGTCGTTTCATTCACATTATCGGTAGTCTATCCGTAGGTACTAACCAATCGCATTGTAAATGGTATAACCCGTGCTACTTAACTCGGCGCCTCGCGCGCTTCGATCTTCTTTGCGTGAGATGCCTATTTAATTTGCGGAATGACATTGCACTGCTATTGCTTTGAAGACTACCAAATGTAAGCAAATAACAACCCTTATCGTGCTTGTATCATTCTATTGAAAAACGATGTAAGCATTAGTCTCTAGAGCCTGTTGTCGTCGTTAATATAGAGGAAAAACGTGCGAAAAAACCTCGTTTGTTGCATGGGAGTCCCACTCAAATCACACGGTTCACGGAATACAGTCTGGTGGGTGACAGACAGACGGACAGTGTAGGCTTAGTAAAGGGTTTCGTTTCTACTCTTTGTGTACGGAACCCTAAGAACATAAAAGACACTTGTGTTGGTAGTTTAAGAATAAATATCACCAAGCTCGCTACGGCATTGGCACCCAGCCAACGTTAAGTCGTCGTAGTTTCCGAAAAACACGGATATTGCCTTTCCTTTTAAGCACACAACGCAAACTTTACCTTTATTGGCTGTCGCTGTACAAGCACCTGCGTAAAATTTATTTTCAGGGCGCTCAATGAAACAATATCTGGATTCTTTTTAAATAACTTCATAATTTTTTTTTTTATAATTAGTCTATGCACGTCCCACTGCGTGGCAAAGGCATTCTCTCAGAGAGTGAGAGAATATGGGCTTAATTACCACGCGTGCCCATCGCGGATTGGCAATTTCAAGCGCTGAGGTATGTGAACACCTCGGACACTCGGGTTTCTTAACGATGTTTTTCCTTTATTGTAAGACGTACTCAAAGTTTAAACTGTCTCTGAGGAGTGTTTTAGAGGAATCGTATTGATTTTAAAATAAAGCCGAAAGTTAAGAAAAGTTCTCAAGAAAGAGTTTACTAAGTTAAAACACTACAAAAACGCTCACTGTTGTGTTGATTTTCAAAGAAAAGACGTATTTAAAAACAAAATACAATACAAACAAAAATAATGGATTTATCCAATACAAAATATACCCACAGGCTTCGTCATAGTCAAAATTATTACAATTAAATGAGTGAATTTCAACAGGTCTTATAAAATCTTCATTTCCATGTACTTTTTTATCTTAGGGTTTTTTTACAAAACAAAACTCTTTTATTGTTGTTTATGATAATGTATGTACTCTTGTTTAATATCTATCTGATAAAAAACTAGCAAGATAAACTGGTCTAAAAATTTCGTGCCACGGCGATGAAACATGAGTGCACGGCAATGAAACAAGCGTCCACGTCAATGAAATAACTGTGCCATAGGAATGAAAGAATCAACCCACGGAAATGAAAACATATTTTATTTCTCCGAGAGGGAAATGCAAACCCAGATATGGGTCGTTTCTTAATTTTTGACGTCTTTTTTTTTCAGCCAATCTTTTTCTCTCCTTTCTCTCCTCCTCAGATAATTTTGGTTTGGGCATCTTGGCATCTTAAAAATAAACAATCCATTATTAAAATCAGACTGCAGTATGTGCTGGTGCGTTCGTTTGTGAGGGTGTATTATACGATTGATAAAGTATTAAATGTTACCAAAAGATGATAAAATACATTTTCTTTTAATCTCAATAATTTAATCGCCGTGTCCTAATCATGTTCAAGTATATTGTTTTACCTAACGACTTGTTTTCCATTCCCGGTAAGCGAAACGTTTGTGTTTAATGCCGCCTAAGTGCTCGTCGCAGAAGGACGTACGCACATGCCTGCGTTTTCGCGATATTCGTTAAGTCAATATTTTTTTTTGTTGCTGGACATTTTTTCTTTCATTGCCGTGGATAGGTATAACTTCTATTTAAATTAAGATTGTCATCTTAAGTAAACATTCGATAGAACGCTATTTCTCTTATGATTATTTGTCAAGTGTTTACTTTGTCGAATGGTTAATAGATTTTTTGTTATTTCTATTTATTGCCTCGATTTTCATCACCGTGTTTTCATTGCTGTGGTTTCCGTGGGCGAAATTTGCTATGGTAATGAAAAAAAAGGCACATCAATGAAAGAAAATTAATTGCCATGCTTTATAAAACAAATTATTTTCATTGCCGTGGCCAAGTATTTCATTTCCGTGACTTTTGTTTTCATCGCCATGTTATGATTAGGTAAAGAAAATGTATTTTATCATCTTTTAGTAACATTTAGTACTTTATCAATCGTGTAATACACACTCACAAACGAACGCACCAGCACATACTGCAGTCTGATTTTAATAATGGATTGTTTATTTTTAAGATGCCAAGATGCCCAAAATAAAATTATATGAGGAGGAGAGAAAGGAGAGAAAAAGATTGGCTGAAAAAAAAGACGTCAAAAATTAAGAAACGACCCATATCTGGGTTTGCATTTCCCTCTCGGAGAAATAAAATATGTTTTTATTTCCGTGGGTTGATTCTTTCATTCCTATGGCACAGTTATTTCATTGCCGTGGACGCTTGTTTCATTGCCGTGCACTCATGTTTCATCGCCGTGGCACGAAATTTTTAGACCAGTTTATCTTGCTAGTATTTTAAGTTATCAGATAGATACTAAGCAAGAGTACATACATTATCAAAAACAACAATAAAAGAGTTTTGTTTTGTAAAAAAACCTTAAGATAAAAAAGTACATGGAAATGAAGATTTTATAAGACCTGTTGAAATTCACTCATATACTTGAACATGATTAGGACACGGCGATTAACGGTAGTTCTGGGACAGATACATTTTTATTAACCATTCGTTGTACTGTGTAAATATTTCAATAAATGTATTTCGTAACAATACTTTGACTATTAATGTATCAAATAAAATTAGTTTTTAGTACAAAGAACCAAAAGATGTTTATCAATAAAGAATAATACACAACAAGGTGACGTGCGGACAAACATGGCAATGAAAGATTTCGGGATTTAATTTTTTTTTTTGGAGTATCCATTATTCTTATTAACAAAATGGTTAGTGCTACACATAAATTACCATATCATCTAACCGTAAAAAAATGTTAGAACATTAACACTTTCTTTTTTATTACCAATTATTCATTGGTGCCACGCAATTTTTAGTTCACCCAAATAATATTATGCCAAAACAATATTAAAAATTACACAAACGATATGATGATGATATAAACCCTTTGTATACATCCCTACTCTTTCTGTATCGCAGGAAGGTTAGGCCATACTCCACCTCGGGGGCTAGGTCCGGGTTGGTGGAGGATTGTAAGACAGTGGCGGGCATTACTGTCAGAAGTTATCAAGCCGCCCATAAGGCCTCTGACAAGGCTTAACGACTGCCATTACATGACAGCCGGCACCAACGGCTTAACGTGCCTTGTGAAGCACGGAAGCGCTCGGAAAAATGCCACTAGCGGTAGTCACGGGACGGCCACCCATCCCGCACCTGACCGCGCCTGTTGTTGCTTAACTCAAGTGATTGAATCCAATCACTCGGTTTGACCAGGCCACGAGCGCTTCATAATTTAATAATTTACTGGCAGGAATGAGATTGGTCTTCCCTACCAGTAAATTAAAATTTAAAAGGAACAATAAATAATTTTGTAATAAGGGCTTATTTCCTTCCCTATCGTGACAATTCGACTTTTTCTCATAAAGTGACAAAATTTTCGGTTAGTTACGTTTATAAAACCCTGGGGTGGTTCCGTATTACAAATTACGTATCTCCAGATTAAGAATTAACTTTGTTTTTCGTCGGTTACAAGCCGACCTACGCAAACTAATTTCACTGAAAAAAGAAGTTTTTTTTTATGTAAACCTTTTTATTTTACTCGGGTAGTAATCTACAGGTTATTATGAGTAATTAATATCAAATATACAATGTAATGTATGCGTAACGATTGACTTTTACACATAATTTACAATGTATCTTTGACGATAGAATTGTAATTACATCCAAGAGAAAAAACTGGCCTAGTGCGAGTTGGACTCGCGCACCGAGGATTCTGTAGCAATACTCGATTCCTAAACTATTTACTTGCATTATAAATATTTTAGGAATCGAGTCTCGCTTTTTTCAGAGTTTTTCTCGAACATAAAAGACATTTTTTTTATGATTTAAATACAAATGTAAAGTTTTCGGATTTTTTCCTAATTTTTTAATATAATACAATATTACTTGCTGAATTTCATAGCTCCAAGTTAACAGGAAATACCCTGTAAAATTTAATACCCTTGAATGTCGAAATATTATACGTCTTTTTGCGGCATAAACGGCGGTAACTTTTTTTGCGTCGCTTAGAAATTTCATTTTTTTACAACGTAAAAAGGACTGTAGACTTGAGTATACTGTTTTACTTTCAATTTGATACCTCCACGCGTTTCCGAAATAAAGGGTCTTGACAGACATACGATCGTTCAACAAAGTGATCCTGTAAGGGTTCCGGTTTTCCTTCTGAGTTACGGAACCCTGACGAAATACATTAGTCGCCATCTTTCAAATACATTTTAATTCTTTAAAAACCTATTTAGAGGCTAAAAATTTCACCCATGCCGGGATTCGAACCCGCAACCTCTGGCTATCCGTACCAGCGCTCTACCAATTGAGCCAATGGGCGACTCACGGCATCAGTGAAATTTCGAACCTCTTTACAATTTTAATTCTTGTTTTAAATGTGGGGCGTCGTACATCTCGCGCCAAATACTCATCTTCACTACCACGGCAACCGTCAACGATATTAACAGACTATTTTTAAAACGTATTAGGTAATTGCCCAGAATAGGTACAATATGTTGGAAATACTGTTTAGTTAACATCTGAACTATACCATATTTGACCCAAATAAATGTCTTTATTGTGCTTTAACATTAGGTTAGGATGCCTGTCGCAATTCTCTGACAAATCGACAAATAATCGACTTGTCATGACAATTTAGTGTACAATAAAAGTAATTTGACAATTATTTTTGGACCAATCACCTATCATCGTAACAGAAATATGTTAATTGCCACATAGGTAGCCAACACAATGTAAATACAAGAAACAAACATAAACTTTCGTTCCCACTATTTAGGCTGGCAAAGGGTAATACATCCTTCATGGGGTATTGTATACGCTTCCGTAATAAAATCCCTGAAGATATGTTAAGCTTGCATGAAACGTAGTTCAAACAATGTATTAAGTGCACTTGTCCCAAAGGGCTACTATAACATAAAGGATTATTTAGATGACAATGATGTGTAGGATTAAATCCAGTACAATCCATGAGTTTTATGTTTTATAATAATTATGTAAAATCTGTTAATTAAGGACTTTGAAAAGACTTATTACGGAGTTTGAAGTTTTTTTGGTAATTTTTTCTCCAAAATGATCTTGAATGGACATTTTGAAATGTTTAAATAAAATTGTAACGTTCACTGAGCCGCAGTTTCAGTTTTTAGCCGCGCTATTATAAAACCTTTTCATTTCATATCACTACCTATATTTGTAGATTTTCTACCATAACAAATTTATCTTTACAAAACAAAAAAAATACAATTTGTTTGATTGTCTCATGTCGGTCGTGTTAAATAGGCCACGTATAATTCAAGTTTTATGTGTAAAGATTATTTATTACTACAGGGTTGACGATTATTTATTCTTACACTTTATTGCACACAACACATTTAACGAGGTAATCCTTTCCCTATATTGGCAACTCTTGTTTCCCATTGACACGCTAAGACTGGTTTCGGGGTAACATTTTATTCTAATTTTCTATGAACGACTACTAGTTCAAGTTTATTTGTTGCTTCATAATATGGTACAAAAAAGTATGGTCGCCAAAGTTTGATAATATTGCCTTTGCACAAGCTATGTAATACCTCCGGTTTCTCACATTAACCAACTTAAGCTGCCACTTGATTTTTTTTGCTCTATGATCAACTAACACAGCTATCAAAAGTTAATAAACAGATTATTAGTGCGAGAAATCGGGGTCTAGAGAGGAGCTTGATCATTTTTGCCCGGGGTGCGATACGATACATCTATTTTCACGACTCAGTAGGTTTCTCTCATTGTAATCCCTCAAAAGAACGTAGTTATTGCTCTCGTGTCTATTCTGTTTACCTTTTTGAATATCAATTTCACAATTCAGTGACTTCTAGTGAACTTTTGTCGGTACATAATTTTTACTTTATTACTCCTTTAAATGTCGGAAAACTACAAGGCCATGTCTGATAAAGCCACTACCATAAATTCGTCTTCTTAGCGTGTCGATGGCAAGCCATCGTGGTTAAAGGATTTACCAATCAGCGTAAGACTCGCTGATTGACTAACTGTCATGAATTGATAAATAAATAAATTTTTGCCAGACCTTGAGATAAGTCGGTTAGGTGAAAATTACAATTAAATCACATCGTAAACTCTTGCCCATATTCCGGAAGAGTTGCCAGGGTTAGGCACTTGCCATGATCTCTTGACATAATACTTTATCCACGTTCGCTAGTCGTTGCATGCACTCCGCTGGTTTTGGATTTATCCTGCCTTCTGCTTTTTTCGGGCGAGAAAAGTAACTTTCAATTCCCCTCGTTCCAGAAAATGCCGCCTCAAGGCTCGACCCCCACGTCGTGGGTGCTCTTCGAGTCTGACACGACGTCGGAGGACAAGTCTGCGGCGACCGCCGTGCCGCCCTCCGCCGAGAAACGCGTGTGGCACATAGTATGGAGGAACGTCATATTGTTTGCCGCACTGCATCTCGCCGGGCTCTACGGCGCTTATTTATTCCTAACCAAGGCCATGTGGACGACTTGCGCCTTTAGTAAGCACTCCACTACTCTAGTATTTCTTAATGAGTTGCGATGCTCATTCATAGTTGTATATTAAACGGGTGTAGGTACACGCGATTAGACCCGTTCACTATTGTGTCTCGTTAAGAAAAACTGGCAGCTGATGATAGGCCATCATGATATAAATGTCTGGTTTGCTTTGGAGGTCCTAAGTACCTAGTTAATATTGTTATATTTTATTGTACATGAAAAACATGGTACAGCAAGTAAGGTATAAATTTGCGCTTAGGTAGTCCATGTACCTATATGTAGCTGTGTGGTGTGGGCCTAGAGAATAGCACCAACCCAAATTCTTCCCGCGGGTGTCGTAAAAGGCGACTAAGGGACACACACCGGGGGGTGGGCAGCAGCGCCCCCTGCAGTACAATTCCACCAAGCTGCGATCCCCAACCCGCATGCCAGCGCGGGTATTATGGGCATTACCCCCAATGATGGCACAACCTTGTGCTATGGCGCTCATTAGGGGAGGGCTATGTCCAGCAGTGGACTAATATAGCCTGAAGAAGAAGAAGAAGAAGTCCATGTAAAAGATTTCTTCCAGAAAACCTTGGGGAGCCGGAGTGGAGGTGAAAATCTTATCAAATAACTATTAAGTTATATATAATGTAACAACCTTAAAACTTGTGGAATGCAATAAAGTATTGAGTTTTGAAATTTGTAAAGATACTACTTGTATGGATTAACGTAGCGACCGAGACTATTAGAAAGTCTGTAATTCTTTGTAAACTATACAAATATCCTACAAATGATTAAAAAAATCTAGGGCGCTAGTAAAGAAGAGCTTAAGACTGAGATAAATATTTCTAATGACCACTTCCGTTTCACGTCCACCGTCTCAATTGCTGAAAATCATAAGTACAGTGCTACACAAGAAATAAGTCTCGCGGATGTACCTGCGCAGATGACCAAATTTTGGATGTGCGGCAAGTTGATCGACCAATCAGATAGTTTCATTTTTTGGCAGGCCGCGTGCCTTTGTTGCTATTGGTTGATTCAACGTCATCGATGCAGGTGACTATTAGTTTGGCAATATTAGCGTGAGCGAAATAGGTAGCGCTACTGCGGCAATTAATTCTGCACCTTAACCGTATCGGTTAAAGATCATGTTGAATGTACTTATAGCTTCGGGTACTTTCGTGACACTTCTTCCTAGTCTGCGCGAACGTAAATTCCCGAAGGGACTTTTATGATGTGTAGTACTGTACTTAGTGACGTTTTCAATATCGAATGTCATATGTTAACAACAATTTTATGTTTTATATTATTATTCTTATTCCGTTCTTCGCAAGGCACGTTAAGCCGTTGGTGCTGGCTGTCATGTAATGGCACTCGTTAAGCTATGTCAAAGGCCTTAATGGGCGGCATGATAACTTCTCATAGTAACGCCCGCCACCGTCTAACAATCCTCTACCAACCTGGACATGGCCCCCGTGGTTCCCCAGCAGTAGGGTTGATATTAATATTATTAGTCATCATCATCATCAGTGGCCTTTAACATCTACGAAATATGATTTAAACAGCAACCGCGTCAGTTAGATACTTGGTTTTGGCACTTGCGCTGATGGCTAACAAGGCCTATACGAGAGCGTATAGGCCTTGGCACTTACGCTGATGGCTAACAAGGCCTATACGAGAGCGACAACGCCGGTCGCAACGTCCGCAAACAAATTGTGTTCCCGGTGACGTTAGAGGTTGTGCCATTCGTTGGTGACGTAGATGGCGCTTTTGGGAGAGCAGATCGAACCAGGCATTGTCATGCGCGACCACCCCATCAGATAATCTTTTCCTCCAACTATCACGGTCACCAGAAACTTTTTCCCAGGTGTTCGGGGCAATGTTAAAAGACACCATATCGCGTTTAGCGCTATCTTTAAACCGCAGTAGTGGCCGCCCAACTGGACGTTTAGCGTCCGAAATTTGACCAAGGAGAGTTAATCTTGGCAAACGAGAAGGCTCCATCCGTTGCACATGCCCCAGCCAGCGCAATCTTCTTTGTTTAAGTAGTGCGATTATGTTAGGCATGCACGCGATACTAAGCACCTTCTCGTTTGTTACTTGATCCTTCCATTAAATATCCAATATACGCCTGAGACAGCGCATTCATATGCGCTGTCTCAGGCGCATAAGTTGTTTAATTTCATGCGATGCATACGATGTCCAGGTCTCTGCGCCATATAAGAGTATGGACAAGATGCAGGTCTGATAAATAATCATCTTGGTCTTTACAGTGAGATATTTGTTGTACCATACTCTTGCGCTCAGCTTCCCGAAGATCGTAGAGGCCTTGCCGACGCGGCTGTTTATTTCAGCGTCGAGGTAAAGATTGTTTGAGACTGTGGACCCAAGGTAGCAGAAATTATCAACAACATCCAGTGGTGAGCCTTCCAGCAAGATTGTGGGCATTTCATTAACCTCCTGCGCCATAATGACGGTTTTCTTTGCGTTGATGGACATAGAGAATTGCTTACAAGCTTTACTAAACTTATCCAACATTTCCTGAAGTTCTGATGGGCCTGAAGCAACAAATGCTGCATCGTCAGCAAACAGCAAGCTATCAATAAAAATATCCTGGCGATGTCTTTTGGATTTAAGGAGGGAAACATTGAAAAGCTTACCATCCACCCTAGTGTGAAGGTGTATGCCTTGTTGGTTATCTCCGAAAGCAACCTTGAGGAGTACAGACAAATAATATTAATATTATTAGTAAGTGTTTTTATATTGCAATCCCAATGACCTGAATTTTCGTTTTCGAATTTTCGTCGTTTGAATCTGTGGAGAGGATAAAGGAAAAAAGATTGACGAAAGAAATATATATTGCGAATGTAAGTGAAAGGGCTGGTAAGGGACGTCCCAGGCGGACATACATCGACCAAATAGGGGATGTATTAGCAAAAAGGAAGATAAAAAGTACCCGGAACCGGCGTGCGTGCATGCTACGACTTGTGAACATTGATGAAGCGAAGGTGATCTGTCAGGATCGTGGCAAGACGCAGTCCCTCGGCTCTGCCTACCCCTCTGGGATACAGGCGTGAGGTTATGTTTGTATGTATATATGTATGAATTTTCGTCTCACTTTACGTTTAGTTGCTAATATTTGGAAAAGCCCGAGTGTTGATTGTATTCTGTACATGTCGTTTCCGTTGACTCTGGAACTGTTTATATATACGTAGTTGAAGTTTGTGAGGAAATGAGTGGGTCTTGGCGGCAAGCGAAAACAAACAGAAAAAACCAGCTAAGGTCGAGAGGTTAAAATATTCCTTGATACAGTAGATAAAGGAAGTAATTCTTTGAAATCTCGGGTGAACAATGCGGGCTTATAATTTACGTAACACGAGTCGAAAAAAACACCTTTTGTAAGATTTGAATTGAGAACTTTAAACTGAACTTGAACCTGTGATCTACCTACAATCTACCTACCCAAGTACCCACCCTACCACCATTAACCTTATAGTTTGAAGTAATTGAAACCAAAGGAGTGTTACATATGTTTTCGTACGTATATATGTACTAGTAGGCACGTATGTGTTTCCTTATGAGCTGTACCCCGCGGTGTTACCCGCGGTTTATGGATTTAAGATATTTTCTATAGATAAGATATTTTCCCGCAGTAAAACGTAGCACACGTGTTGATCCAAGGTGTCAGCTAACTCCATACCAAATTTTATTAAAATCGCTCCAGCCATTTAGACGTGAAGAAGTAACAAACATTATGCACTCACAAACATTCGCCTTTATTATAAATAAGCTAATAAGCCCACGACCACCCACGCCTTGAAGGAGGAAATTCGGCGGTGTATTAATGAAATTCAGCCAGGTTTATGCGAAACTGTCATACAAAATTTTATTAAAAGAGTGCGTACTTGCCAGCAAAGCCGTGGAGGTCATTTATCCGTCATACTATTCCAAACATAACCTCAATCTGTATATTTTATGAATTAATAAAAAAAAATTACTTTTTAATTGAAAATCTGTGTTTTCTATTAATATTACATTTTGCGTAAATTATGGTTCACCCTATATTAGTGTGATGTGATGGGATAGTGTGATAACTGATAACAAATGAGATGTCAAATGACATCGTATTTTACAGCGTATTTTAGTTGGGACTAGGACCAGTGAAGTGATTGTGTTGTGTCAAAGTTATTATTATTATGAGTGTCTGGTTTCGAAGTTATGTTATAAGGTTTTCGAAGGTACTAACTATCAGAACCATACCTTTTCGATGTGTTATGTCGATTGAATCGTCCGCATACATTTATGTTCTAGTCACCTTGCGCTGGTGTATTCACCTTGACATTGATGAATACATAAATATTTTTACTGTTCTAACTGTTTGTCAATATATTTTATGAGAAATTAAACTACTCATCAACTTTGTGTAAAGTATTTTCATGTGTCTGAATAATCGCAGTATAGGGTTCCGTAGATGGGCGTATTTTTTGGTTGATATTATGATTTCATCTTACTTAACTACCAACCAGCTTCACACAACTCCTCTAAAGTAATTTTCAGTGGAGTTTATACGAAGTTTTCCTTTTGTAAGTTGGTCGACTATTACTCGTTAATGTAAAGCCTCTGCTAATCTGTGATAGTTTTCCTTTGAACTTAATTATATGTGCTACTGATTGGATTTTTTTCATATTTCTACAAATAACTGGGAGAAAGGGGCGGTGGGGAGTAGCTTACAGAAATTCTCTGCAAAAATTTGTTCTTTAAAGCTTATATTTCACAAACCGATCCTCAAATCGAAAAATAAATTTCTTAGTATACATACAAGTTGGTTTGGACATTTGTGGAGAGGATGAAGGAAGAAATATTGACGAAACAATGCGAATGTGAGTGGAAAGGCTGGTAAGGGACGTCCCAGGCGGACATACATCGACCAAATAGGGGACGTATTAGCAAAGGTGAAGATGATAAGTACCCGGAACCGGCGTGCATACATGCAACGACTTATGAATGTTAATGAAGGGGAGGTGATCTGTCAGGATCGTGGCAAGTGGCAGTTCCTGGATCCTGCCTACGCCCCTGGGATACAGGCGTGAGGTTTCAATGAGGTTTCAACCAATTCATAGATTAGCGTATCCCAAGCTTTGGAATAGTTATCTAGGGCGTGTCTTGCGATACGATACTGACTTATTCAAGTTGATGATTTGAAGGGCAACATGGGCAATTCTACATTCTCCTCTATCTGCGTGAAAAACTGTCGCATATTGCCCCAGCTTGAAACTTCCTTTATCATTCCTTCCTTTACCCTCTGCATAGATGCCAGCACCAGTGCCAGATGGCATTTTTGATCCACCACTAAACTATGTAATAGTGTCAGGTCCTGTAGCTTTCAGATCACATCTTTATTTTTCCCTGTTGGTGATGTATTTGACGTATGTATTTTGTCGTAAAGATGCGATTTGGTGCACAAACCAAAATTGTAATGGCGCACACTTGACATATCGTTACCCCCCATGCACATCATTCTCACGAGCTTAGGTCCAATTTCCAAGTCTGTATGTCTAGTTTTAGGCTTCTTGAAGTTCCATGAACCGTTGACTGCTAGTCTATGTCTCTTTCTAAATCGCAGGAAGGTTAGGCCATAATATCACCACGGGGGCCAAGTTCCGGTTGGTGAAGGATTGTAAGACAGTGCCGGGCCTTACTGTCAGAAGTTATCAAGCCGCCCATCAGGCCTCTGACATGGCTTAACGACTGCCATTACTCGACAGCTGGCACCAAAGGCGCAACGTGCCTTGCGAAACACGGAAGAGCTCGGAAAAATGCCACTAGCGGTAGTAATATACAATACCTTTAGCAAAGGGTATTATACATATGTTTATGGTATTCTCTAACGTTCCGTTCTGTTTTTTCCAGCTGTGTTACTCTACGTCTGTTCCGGTCTCGGAATTACTGCTGGAGCTCACAGACTATGGGCGCATAAGTCGTACAAGGCCCGGTTGCCACTGCGCATCTTGCTGACATTATTTAACACGATTGCTTTCCAGGTAAGCAGTTCTATCCTAGCATTGTTAAACCATTTCTTCCGAATGAAAAACAAATACTACGTCACAACATACGAGAAGATAGATAGATAGAGAACACTATATTGTACTTAAAAATGGAAATTACACAGATATTTCTTAACCTAAGAATACAGACGGCGGCCTTATCACTTAACGTGATCTCTTCCAGATAGCCTTTGGAAGAAGAGTAGGGACCGAGTGTCTACAACGTGGGACTTTAATCGATTTTCGCTTAAAACGGCTGTTTATCGCAATATGCTTTAAAAACGTATGTTTTTGTTCCCCAAGTACCTAGTTCTAAAAAGACTATTATTCACAATTATTTAGATTAATTATGGAAATATACTTTGTGACAAATTGTATTGAAAACATAAGAAATGTTTTTTTAGAGGCGCTAATTGCCACTAGGGCTAATTTCATAAAACTGCAATTCATGGTTTACTACGACATAATATAACACAATCAACCTACCCGGGCAGATTTACAAGTAGAAATTTGAATAAATTATCAATGGTAACACGGCCGACGTTTCCCCGTGATCTTGCGTCATTTTTATAGCCACTTGTATCTTGTATATATGCATAACTTCCACATAACACAATCACTTGCTATGGCAACCAAACAAGGACCTCAAAGAATGGAATTACCTACGCCCAGACAAAATATATGTACCTATAGGTAATCTTGTTTCTATGTAGTTATTACCTGCACAATTGGCCATGCTACATTTTTTAATATGGACGGAAGTCTCAAAACCATTTTGAAGATATTCAATAAAAAGCTTTGACCTTAAATGATATTTTGTATGACGTCAGCAAAGGCAGTTTGAGTATTAATCCTTTGCCTTACACCTGAAACACCCAAATTTCAAATTGTGTCTCAACCTTAGAAAATACTATAGGTAACCCAAATTTGAGTTTTTGTTTTACTTGAAATTTCGGTTTATGAGTTTATTCTACGTTTATTCTTTTGAAATATCATCGTTAGCATATTTTTTATGTAACGATAATATTTCAATTTAATATTATTTATATTAATATTAATAATGCGTTAGGTCATGGCCTGGCATGCTGCCGTAGCGCTGGACGTCTGTCTAGACACGCTGCCCTGAATGACATAATCCGTCGGGCTCTTGCCAGCGTAGGCGTGCCTGCAGTCCTGGAGCCCACTGGGATTGCGCGCGACGATGGCAAGAGGCCTGACGGAATGACTCTCATTCCATGGAAGAATGGGCGGTCGCTGGTCTGGGACGCAACTTGTGTTGATACGCTTGCACAGCCCCCTATCCATGCGACCGCCTGCCATGCAGGGGCGGCGGCGTCCAACTCAGAGTCGAATAAGAGGCACAAATATGCAACCATAGGGCAGGGCTATATATTTGTGCCTTTCGGAGTCGAGACTCTGGGGCCATGGGGTCCGGAGGCGAGACTCCTCTTTAAGGAGATCTCGTCGCGCCTAGTCGACGCTTCAGGAGACCCGAGGGCTGGTGCTTACTTTGGCCAAAGAATAAGCCTAGCCCAGCGAGGCAATGCCGCCAGTCTTCTTGGTACTCTGCCGCCCGACAGCGATCTGGCTCAAATATTTTATTTAAATTAGAATGTTTTAGGTTTAGTTCCATTTTTATCATTAATTATTATTATTATAAATATTTAAGTTACGATGATTGAAAAAAATATAAATAATATTAAACAATATTTCAACTTTATGCGAACTTTTTTCCTAAATAGAATAGAATGTACGTACTAACATTATGCCGCCAAACGTACTATATATTTAAATAATTTCTTTTACTGTAATTTCTGTGTAGTAAACAGAGTATTCTATCTATCTATCAATTGTACATTTTATGTTAAACATAAAATATTCTTTTTAGCTTGATCTGTCAAACAGCGTCGCAGAAATACAAAAGTTGGAATTCAAAAATTCAAACATGGTTGAATAGTGGAACCTGGCATGAAAGTGGTTATAAATACAAAAAATAAGTGTCTGTTTTTGCGCATTCTGAGCTAACCCTGTAAAAATGCGCACTTGCGACGCCTGTCTGTTGCACGCCTTTTACGCCTAGACTGAACAGATTTTAATAAAGTTTGGCAAGAATTCAGATTAGGGAATACTTTCCCTCATGTGACTTCTTGCCTGTCTAGTTTTTTTCGAATAATTATGACGAACTGGCTGGCTGGCTCGACAGGCTGCTCCTTAATAATAAAAATTTCCTGAGGGACTTTTGAGATCGGAAAAATGAATATGTACTCTAACCACACCCAGTTTGTGATTAAACTAAATATCCCTAATACCTATTTGACTACCTTTTACGGTCTAGCATGTTACTGTGTACACAATAAGAGATTGTCACTACACCCACCAGATGTAGGTAATTGAATCCCAATGGAATATGCCGTTTAATAATGTTATTGCAGAAAGTGCCATTAATTAATCACGAGTGACGTAAGTTTGTGACAAAGTCTTTGAATGATCGACTTCCAAGGGCAAAATGTCATCGATTAATGAAATTAATGATGCGTGCTAAGCACGTGAAGAAGCCGTATCGTTTCACGTGCGTGCGCCTATCTCCACGCAGTGCTCAAAATAATAATTTAACACTCGTGTTTGTAAACAAATTGAGTGCCGTGCAAAACGAACGCCCGATTTACCAAATACAGGAGTGGAGTTTACTTAAGATAGATAAATAGATAGAATATTCTTTATTTTACACAGAAATTACAGTAACAGAAATTATATAAAAAATATAGTACAAATGGCGGCCTTGTTACTAAAAGCAATTTCTTCCAGGCAACCATAGACGGAGACAAGAAAGAAATTAGAGACGGGTAGTCGGTGCAATACAGAAATATTGAAATTAGGAATTCAACGAAATTTATATAAAGTTACTTATACCACATACATAAATAATTAAATGAATAAATAATTAAGATATACATACATACTAATAATTAAATTGTATATGGGAAGAGGAAATAATATAATATTTAAGTAACTGCATTATTTAATTTATTGAAAGGTAGTATTCCTTCACTCTACACTTAAATATTGCAGATGAAAGAGTATTTTTAGTACTGGCAGTGCATTCCATAAATGCAGCTCCCAAGTATAATTTTTTATTTATTCTTCATCCAGGCACAACATAAACTTAGGTACTTATTTTACCAGCGGACGAAACCCATAAGAGTTTTATCTGCCGCTGTTATCACTCGGTTAGGTAACATACATATATTTTTATTCCTAGATTTTAGTATCTTTTTACGTTGCTAAGGCTTCCTGTGTTACTTTCTAAGGTGTTTGGTGATAAATAATTACCTACGTATCTCAGGTAAAATAAACTATCAGGTTCACTTTCCGAAGTAATTATTACAAATAGGTAGGATATATTTTGGTAAGTAGGCTAAATTGCGGAGTTGATTAGGTCTTTTAGTTTAAATAAATAAATATTCATAGACATATGACACAGATCTCGTTAGCCCCATACTAAGTACAACTAAAAGACTTGTGTTATAGGTGCTAACTCGACGATAGATATAATACAATAAATACATAGATAACATCCAAGACCCGAGACAAACTACAAAAGTTCGTTTTCTAGTTTGACCCGGCCGGTGATCGAACCCGAGACCGTCGGTTTTACAGCAGCGTGCCAAACCGCTGCGCCACCGAGGCCGTCAGTTTGCTCTGTCTAAATTATCAATCTCGCCACGTTTTGAATTTATATTTCATCATAATCACTAATTACTTTGCACTAGTCTTCATATCACTTTTTTTGTTTTATATTAATTAATTAATTATACCAGGAACTCGAAGTAAGAGCGTTGGTAGCGGCAGTAGAACGCTTGTGTCACATTCATGTTGGAACCCAGCATGTACAGTCTGTTAGCTTTTAGAATATACCTCGGCTACTATCGGATAATATATTCGTGTAATAGAAATATCTGAACTAATGTGACACTTAATTTCGAAATCGAGACTAATTTGACGGAACTAGTTTTATACATTAGCAGGAAGTAGTATTACACTCGTGTGCTTTCGGCGAAAACCGAAGCCTACTCTAGAGCCCGAGGTATATTTTAAAAGCTAACAGACTGTAACAAAGTATAAACGCACACAAAAAAGCGGCCAAGCACGAGTATGGACTCTTATATTATTATTTATTATTAGAATATTTATAGGATATTATTATATGATAAGTTTCACAATAGTATGCGTTAACGATTTTACAATAGAGCATGAACAGATATACGAAACTTGTTTTTTTTTCAATTAAGTATATTAGGTAATGTTAGGTGATAAAACATATTATTCTGTGAAAGTTTCAACTGGCTTTCTATTACGGTTTCAAAGATCCCTTTAAAATTCGAACGGATGGACAGATAAACTTACGGATAGACCGACTGACCGACAGCGCCCCGTTTGGCACCCTTCGGTTACAGCACCCTAAAAATATGGAGTAAAATCCACTTTATATTTAATTAAAAACAAAGAATACTTATTCTTTACTGTTACACCAGGGCACATAATTATAAAACATGTAAAGACAAGTAAGCTTTATGGAATATTTCTATTTTGTTTTATTAACTATTAACCTTTTGATTTCATTTAATAAGGTATCTGTGCTTCGTATCCGAACTATAAATTATTTAACCGGACTATTTTTGCATATGTTAACGAATTTATATAGGGCGTTACAAAATGTTATTTTATTTTACTAATGTTATTTATTACTTATCTTAGGTTTATTCGTTTCAACATCAATTCATATTTTATTACAATTTAATTAATAATTAAAATTATAATTTTTTTAATCAAATTTTATTTCTTTCGACTTGTCTTGCCTGTGGGCTAGGCTGACTAAGATGTAAGGATGGTTAGGTGCTAAAGAAACCTATTCATCTTAAATGTCGTCCCAGGCACTGCACCGTCCGAGCGGCCCCTTCACCCATCTAGTGTGATTGACTGTGCCACTGGACGCTGTATAAACAATTTCATTGCGTTGCAGAGGCCTAGAGGTAGATAAGCGAAGGCTATCTAAATCAAGCATTACACGAATAAATACTCAAATATATTTCAGTTTATTCTCTTTTGAAAATCTTAACAATTCTTAACCCATTTAGAGGCCAAAAATTTCACCCATGCCAGGATTCGAACCCGCAACCTCTGGCTATCCGTGCTAGCGCTCCACCAATTGAGCCAATGGGCGACTCACGGCATCAGTGAAACTTCGAACCTCTTTACACCACTCTCTGTATTACGTACAGGCAGCGACATCCGACTCAAGCAAATTGCATTACTTACAGCCCCGACTACCTACTTTGCAGTTAGGTTTAACATCGGAACGATATCACTGTACCCATATGATTATACTATTTTTATTTTTAATGCACTAACCCGTGCTAAGGAACAAATTTAAAAACCTATTTAGAGGCCAAAAATTTCAGCCATGCCGGGATTCGAACCCGCAACCTCTGGCTATCCGTGCCAGCGCTCCACCAATTGAGCCAATTGAAAAATTTTTGGCCTCTAATAAATTTGTTCCTTAGCACGGGTTAGTGCATTAAAAATAAAAATAGTATAATTCTTAACCCACTCCGATCAACTGAACCGATCAACTGAAATGTATCAATTAGTTTTTGTGCCCAACGAATCAAGCATTTGCTTGGAATATTTATTATTCTCCTTGTTTGTTCCTATTTACACAACATAATGTAAAACCTTGTTAAAATAAACTCACGAGTGATATAAAACCTTTCTTGAGCATTATTTTGAAGTAAAATGAATGAGACGAATTCAAACTTACACTTCTAAAACTATTTTGATGAATTTATTAGTCGCGTTAAATTAAAAATTAAAAATCGATACGATAGGAACAAATTGGAATGATAAAATAAATTAAGAAGATAAGGATATCCTTCATTGTAACAAAACCTAACCTCACGTCTATGTCCCAGAGTGTTTGGCAGAGACAAGGGGCTGCCACTTGCCACGATCCTTCGCTTCATCAACGTTTATAAGCCGTTGCACGCAAGCACTATTTATTGTACACCGACTAAATCACATACTTACCAATATTTACAACGGTAGGTACAACTGAAATTAGAAGTACTTAATGAAGTTTTAAAAACCTATTTAGAGGCTAAAACTTTCACCCATGCCGGGATTCGAACCCGCAACCTCTGGCTATCCGTGCCAGCGCTCTACCAATTGAGCCAATGGGCGACTCACGGCATCAGTGAAATTTCGAACCTCTTTACACTATTCTCTGTATTACGTACAATTTCGTGAAATTTCACTGATGCCGTGAGTCGCCCATTGGCTCAATCGGTAGAGCGCTGGCACGGATAGCCAGAGGTTGCGGGTTCGAATCCCGGCATGGGTGAAATTTTTAGCCTCCAAATAGGTTTTTAAAATTAGTTCCTTAGCACGGGTTAGTGCATTAAAAATAAAAATAGTGTAATAATGAAGTTTTACCAAAAAAAAATATCGAATCTACAGTTGATGGGATGGGAACATAAACCTGATATACTTCAACTCTGATCAACTAGTTGAATCGTTTAGTTGGTCGGAGTGGAAAACGGGGTTTTGAACATCGCACCTTCGGTGGTACAAGGGCACAACTGCACATTTTGTAATTTTACAGGAGGGCCATTGTTAAGATTCGTCCTTTTTTCATTCAATGTCTTATTATTCGGCTTTGTATTGCCTACAAGTGATTATTCTTTGCATGAAACACGACCGTACATGGTCGTATTACCGGTGTCAAATATTTTTTCATCCCACCATCTCGGAAAGAGTATTTTTAATCTTCAATATCTGAGTGGAAAAGCCGTTTTCATTCGCTAGAGGATAAAGTAAATTGAATTTAGAACATCGTGTGCACTAAATTTGTGAATTAAAAAAATATTACACTCAATTTAAATAGGTATCTGTAGCAACGTTACTTTAAAAATTTCTTAATTATACCTTAGTATTATTTTGTTATAATTTAAAGATTATTCTGTAATACTTACCTGTCATAATGTAGTAAATAATTAATACCTAAACTGAAATAAAAGTGTACCTATGTTGTGATTGTAAACCTTTTTTTTTGCATTTAGTCATTTCCTCGCTGACGTGGAATGAAAAGTTACGTGAGTAGGATGTTATTGGGCATTCTGGACCAGCTTCCATTCGTTTGAGCTCACGACGCACCGCGCCGGTTGGCGCGGCTTGTCGTTCACTCAAACTCATTACATCTGTTCCAGAATACCCAATAATATTGATTGATTCTGAATTTTACTTGCGGCAGGAAATGAAATGATGTTAGTAACACAGATAAATACTGAAGTTTAATCGTGATGATCGCATTTCAGTAATGAGGACATCACTGGTAACATATTTCTCCAAAAATGAAATTTGTTAAACAACCTACATCACTAAATCTTGAGAATATTGATGTAGGATCTGAAAAAAATACATATCGTCACGGAAAGCTTTTACCAAACACCATCCGTTGTATAGTTTGCGGACCGTCTAACTGCGGAAAAACAAACTTAGTCCTTGGGTTACTTTTACATCCTAATGGTTTACATTTCCGTAACGTGTACGTTTATTCGAAAACGTTGTATCAACCAAAATACATATTTTTAGAGAAGGTAATGAATCTCGTTCCAGGAATACGTTATTATAAATATCGCGATAACAAAGAAGTCTTAAATCCAAGCTTAGCGTCTCAAAATTCTGTCATTATTTTCGACGATGTTGCCTGTGAAAATCAAAATAACATTCGTGATTACTTTGCCATGGGTAGACATAAAAATATAGACTGTTTTTATTTGAACCAAACTTATAGCAAAGTCCCAAAACAACTGGTTCGCGACAATGCAAATCTACTCATCATATTCAAACAGGATGATATTAACTTACGTCATATTTATGATGAACATGTGAACACTGATATGCCTTGGCATCAATTTCGCGAACTTTGTTCACAAGTTTGGAAAGATACATTTAGCTATTTAGTGATTAATAAAGACTGTCAAAGAAATAACGGATGCTACAGAATGAAATTCGACACCTTTATTACTTTCGACGAGTGAGATACATAAATGCCGTTTTTTTTAAATCAGAAGCCACTTTCTTATCTTCTTTATATGCGAGTAGTTGTAAAATAAGAAAAAATGTGTGATGAAAAATCAATTAAACAACAAATAATTAAGTCTGCTGAGGCTGTTAAAAAGAAGGTTCAAAACATGAAAAATACTAAAATGGATTCTGAGTTGGCATTAGAAACTATGTTCAAACCAGTAACAGATCCACTTAAACAGCTAACGAGAACCCCGTATCAAGAACAGTTAAGTAATGAAGATGTTGATTCGCTTGAACATTTAGCACGACAGTCTACACCTACGAAGAAACGAAAATTTTCTGAAATTAGCTCTTCAAGGGAATCACTCCAAGAGGTATCGAATGCTAGTAACAGCGATGATAACATAAGTGACTCTGAACTGAATCAAAGTCTTAGAAATAACATGAGTGACATATTTTTTGAAACAAATTCGGATGGTGCTTCAACACCAAATGCAAAGTCTTTATCGTCATGGTCTTTATCATCAGAAGTATTCAAAGATGTACCTTATGGAATTAGATTGGAAAATGGAAAACCTATGATAGGATCAGCACCGCTCTCCATAACTAATGATGCATTTGAAATAGCAGGTCATTCGTATGTCAAAACTAATGGACTCAGTGAATTACTTTACAAAAAAAATCCTGATCTAAACATTATCACTGAAGATGATAAAAGGAATTATAAATTTATACTAATAAGCACAAACGCTCATCGACGTAAATATGATCCCAATCAACCAATCAATAGCAACAGAGGATTTAAGTATTTACAAATTGTAAAACCCTTATTATGTTCCGCCAATGTTTCCAAAGGAAAGGGTTTATCATTGCTTAAAAAAGTTGATAACAAAGTAGATTACATTTTTTGGAATGATCCAAACGAATTAGTTGAAACATTGAAATTATTAATAGCTTCGAAAGATGCCGGTAATACTGGCTTAGATGATGAAATTGTATCAGTTTTAACAGAACTGAAAAAACGTGGTGTGATATAAAATGAATAAATACTTATGTAATCTATATTTTATTTTATTTCTACTCTAACCTTCACACTATTTACAAGATGAATATAGATAAATTTGGACATCATGTTCATAAAAGACTGCGTGTGTCAGATCCATTAAATTTGGTTCCTATAAACACAGGGCTAAGTAAAAATGAGTCAGGAGTTTACGACTTAAAACAATGTATATTGAGAGGATTACCGTTAGCTGTAGCAGCAGATGAAGCTGTTAGCAAGGAGTATGTAGAAAAAAACAATAAATTATATTGTAAAAAACAAGATTTCATTAATGAACTTAAAAGTATAAAAACTCAAATACAACTGCTACAGAAACAGTTAGATGAGAAGTGTTCAAAGGTAGAAGCGAGTAATATTATTAAAGATCATATAGTAGCACTCAGAGACTCATCGAAACCAGCATGAGCAAACAATCTGTTGTAAATGAAATCCATAAAGCAGCTAGAAGAAATTTCCCACGTCGTTCTGTTATTTTAAAAGGGATTGATGATTTATGGCAAGCCGATTTGATTGATATGCAAAACTATCAGAAGGTTAACAAAGGATTCAAATTTATTTTAGTAGTCATCGATGCTTTTTCTAAATACGCATGGATCGCTCCATTAAAGAATAAAACAAAAACTGAGGTGTCTCTAGCGTTTGATAAGGTTTTACAAGAAGGCCGATCACCTGCTAATTTACAAACCGACAAGGGTACCGAATTTCACAATGACGTTTTTCAGAAGCTTACGAACCGATGGAAAATAAATCATTATTCAACTTATTCAACAAAAAAAGCGTCTATAGTAGAAAGATTAATAAGAACTTTGAAGAGCAAGTTGTTTAAACATTTTAGCTTGTTTGGAAATTATAAGTGGATTGGAGAACCTTTATGTGATATAGTTAAGAGCTATAATAATACTATGCATCGCACTACAAAACATATGCCGTCTGAAATAAACAAGTTAAATGAATCACTCGTTGCATGTAATATAAACAAATCACAACCTTCCTTACCTGCAAAGAAAATTAAATTTCGTGTTGGAGACTTTGTCCGTATCAGCAAGCACAAAGGAGATTTTCAAAAAGGATATACACCAAACTGGTCTACCGAATTATTCACTGTTGTAAAAGTAATAAAATCTATACCCACAACATATTACATACGAGATCAACATTGTATACCAATAAAAGGTTGTTTTTACGAACACGAACTGCAAAAAACTAGCTGTCCCAATATTTATTTAGTTGAGAAGGTAATTAAAAAAAAGGGAAACAAATATCTTGTTAAATGGCTCGGCTTAGGTCAAGAGGAAAATAGTTGGATTAATAAAAGTGCTATAATAAAGCATTGAAGTATATTACTACAGATTAGTTAACTTATTTTTCATTACATCGTTAGTTATGAAAGGGAAAGGACTTCTCAATACTTTAATCAATAATTTACCAATAGAGTTACACTTACCAGGCTACAACTACTGCGGTCCAGGTACTCGATTACAAGAACGTTTGCAAAGAGGCGATAAAGGCATAAACCCTTTGGACAGCGCTTGTATGCTGCACGACATAGCTTATTCAAAGTATTCAAGTTTAGAAGATCGGCATAAGGCTGACTTAGAGCTAAGAAAGATGGCAAAGCAACGATTAAAATCAGAAGATGCTAGCAGAGGTGAAAAAGTTGCATCATGGTTGGTGAATAAAGTAATGAAAGCAAAAATTAAATCGGGTGCTGGAATTAAATCATTCAAAACTTCTATGGCTAAATTAAAATCGCATCTGAAAAAAAAGAAACCTAAAAATATTCAAGATGCTATTCAGTTTGCATACTTAGCAGCAAAAAAAATATTTCATAAGAAAAATAATATGAAGCTGCCAAGAATTATTCCCATCCCTAAAACTGGAGGAATACTTCCACTCATTCCTATTTTTGCTGGTCTATCAGCATTGGGTTCTTTAGCTGGAGGTATTGGTGGAATAGCAAAAGCAGTTAATGATTACAAGTCAGCCCAAAAAAATCTTTCTGAATCCGTGCGTCACAATAAAATGATGGAATCGATCTCCTTAGGCAAAGGTTTATACATCAAACCATACAAGACAGGTAAGGGATTGTGCGTACATTCTTCAAAAAACTAGTTAAAAGGTTACCCAGACGAGCACTGAGTAATATAGATTTAATATATTATACTCGGGACATCCCATACTTTCGAGGTGTCTATATGAGAGACACTTTACCAAGCAAATCAAATAACATCGAGTGCGCTATCCTGAATCTAGATAATTCAATAAATCCGGGAACTCACTGGGTAGCCTACATTAAGATAAATAATTACAGCGTGTACTTTGATAGTTATGGTTTAAAACCACCTGTAGAATTAATCAAGTACTTAACAAAAAACACTAACGTTTATTATAGTTATATGAACTATCAACAAAACAACACCTATAATTGCGGTCATTTATGCATAAAATTTTTAAAAACATTCTGGTTGAAACATTTATATTAAGAAATCATAAACTATTCTCACCATTATTACGATGTCATTCACGCTATCAATAACCGGTTGTAAACCAGCTTTGTCAACATTTTATTCGCCGGCTCTGCAGCTTGATGGTGAATATGAATGTGGGCTGATCTTTTTTTCGACGTTTAATTCGATTCCTAACATAGAATGCTACAACAACAAATTTCATTATGGCGACAACGAAATGATTGAAATACCCGAAGGATCATACGAGCTATTAGATATAAATGACTTTTTAAAAACAAATTTAGTAGACTGTACGTTTAATTTGATATGTAACAATAACACTTTGAGCACAAAAATAATTTGTTCAAAAGATATTCATTTTGAGAAATCCGGTTCAATCGGAAGGATATTGGGTTTTGGAAATCAGACTCTTAAAGCTAATATATTACATGAGTCTCTCTTCCCTGTAAACATTCTACCAACAACCATCGTTCGAATAGAATGTGATATCGTGAGCGGATCGTACATAAATGGGAAGCCTAGCCATATAATTTACGAATTTGCACCTAATGTACCGCCAGGGTACAGGATTATAGAAATCCCAAAAAATTTGATATATTTCCCAGTAAATCAAAATACAGTTAGCGAGATTAATATAAGGATTTTGGATGCAAATAACAACCTTATAAATCTACGACAAGAAGAACTACAGTTATATTTACACCTAAGACGAAAATGATAGATTTCATAAATAAAACATTGGTACCCGAAACCAAAGATCTCAGTACAACACATCCACCGCAACAGAAACCACCTGCTAAAAAGAAAAAACTGACTAAGGAAAATAAACAATTTCTCAGATACTTAAAAGTCATAAAATGAATATCTTAAATATCTTGGATTCTTTCGCCTACGACAACAGCATTGAAAGCTACCAAATCCATTCGTATAAGCCCTACATTAATAGTTTTAACAAAAACGATGAAATACGCATTCCCATCAATCAACAAGACTTATACGTCTTACCGTCACAGAGTACACTATACATCGAAGGTTCTATCACAGTGCACCGTCCAAATGGCGATAAAAAAGAGAGAGTGAGTAATATTGAGTTGGTGAATAATGCAGCGCTTTTTCTTTTCCAAGACATTCGATATGAACTAAATGGCGTAGAAATTGATAGGATAAAAAATGCTGGGATCACAACTACTATTAAATCATTGCTCTCGATGAATGAAAATGAATCAAAAATGTCACGGCTATGGGGGTGGGACATTGATGGAATAAAAAATACTACTGGTAATTTTTCCGCCTGTATCCCATTGAATAAAGTTTTAGGTTTCGCTGAAGATTATAATAAAATAATAATGAACTGTAAACATGAGCTGGTTCTTTTGCGTAGTAATACAAACCTTAATTCTATTAAATTAACCACTAATGAAGTGTTAGATGACATAACCATTAACAAAATTGTATGGAGAGTACCGCATATAAAAGTATCTGATCGTGAAAGAGTTAACTTGCTGAGATGTTTGGAGAAAGATAGACCTATCAGTTTAGCATTTAGGAATTGGGATCTCTATGAATACCCTCTTTTACCACAGACTACAAAACATACTTGGTCTATAAAAACCACATCTCAATTAGAGAAACCACGTTATGTGATTATTGGTTTACAAACTAATCGGAAAAGTTTAGGTATGAAAGACATGTCTCACTTTGATCATTGTTATGTACGTGATGTCAAGGTTTTTTTAAATTCAACTTACTTTCCATATGAAAGTCTCAATATTAAGTTTACTGAAGAAAGGTATATGATATTATATGAGCAGTACGCTAGATTCCAACAGTCTTACTATGGACGTCGGTGTGAGCCGTTGTTAAATCTGAAGGATTTCAAAGATAAAGCACCATTATTTGTAATAGATTGCTGCAGGCAAAATGAGACCCTGAAGACAGGTCCCATTGATGTTAGAGTAGAAATAGAGAGTGATTTAGAAATACCAGATCAAACTTCTGCTTACTGCCTCATACTAAACGATTGTGTAATCGAATATAAACCACTTTCTAACATCGTTAAAAAAATAACATGAATTCTGAACATATTTTTGTAGATTTACAAGGATTTAGAGATTATAAAAATAATTTTATTATTAAAGAGTTTGCTCTCGCTACTAAAGAATTTACTATGGTCTACTTGGTAAAACCTCCTTATCCATTTTCTACTTTATCAGATAGCGAAAAAAAGCAAGTTGTTTGGTTGGAAAAGAATAGAGGAATTTATTGGCGTGAAGGTTTTATTGACTACCGCGAATTTCATAGGTTAATTTATAGTTTATTGAGGAATAAGAAAATTTTTGTAAAAGGTTTAGAAAAAATCATGTGGGTAAATAAACTTTGTGGTGATTGTTGTGTTATTAATATCGAGGAAAATCAATGTCCTAATATAAAATACCTGCATGATAAATATAGTGTATGCAATTTTACGTGTTTTTCTCACCACAAACAATGTGCGTTGAAAAATGTACTATGTGTCAAGAAATGGTTTTATGAAAATAATGTTATAGAATTTATTTAGAATAAGCAAGTATTTATGTAACTTTTTTATTGAAAGTAAGAAATAAATGTAAATGTATTTAAAAAAGAAAACATGTTTTATTTAATTAATTTTTAATTTAAAACGAAATTAATAACTATTGCACATATTTTTAGAAATGTTCTTAACTACGTTTTCCACCATGTCCATTATTTCGTCTACAGGATCTATCACAACATATTGGGCACTTAACACCGCACTTTCACTGTTTGTGTCCTTACACTCATTTAAGTCGAATACTTCTATTTTTATCAACCGATTTCCTCTTCTTGCCGCCTTGCTAACCACATATGATGTAGACGTGGAGTCCTTTGCAACCCGTTTCCTTGAAGTCTTACTTTTCCGCTTCCCCACGTCTGATGGAGTCGGGTTTCGTATTTCTTCGACATCACTATCGAACCCACTCAAAATATTTTGCGCGTAGTAGTAAGGGTCAGTCGGATCAGTCTCGCCTAAAATCTAAAAAAACTCGCCTCACTATTATCATACAGTGAATAAACTTGTTTAATAAATTTCTGTAATACGTCCCAGTGCGGTGTGTCCGTATCAGTCTGCAATTTTATTACCATCAACGCTTTTTTCCACCTCTCTTGAACGTTGGTACTTGCAGCATCGGTAGTGTTGTAGACCTTCAATTCTATATAGAATTCTCCTTCCGTCGTTGCTGTCCGACGAACGTGACCATTGGCGACCCGCGTCACTAGACTCGACCCCAGTTGGTGCTGCTCGGGAGTCGCTTTAGCGACCTTCTCTGCGTCTC
Source organism: Yponomeuta sedellus (assembly GCA_934045075.1). Classification (NCBI taxonomy): domain Eukaryota; kingdom Metazoa; phylum Arthropoda; class Insecta; order Lepidoptera; family Yponomeutidae; genus Yponomeuta; species Yponomeuta sedellus. Next base: position 8,038,947 of record OW203724.1, on the reverse strand, counting down.
GCAAAATCCCGAAAAGATCTCCCACCGTCTTTTTCTTTAAGGTGCTTGCAGACCTGTAAAAGTGAACAATATATTTTAAAACATAAGTACCTTCATAAACTTATACCTATATTCCGATTGGGTAGGCTATCTATAGGAGATACACATACATTGAACGAGTATGAAGTGGATGATAGTTTAATATGAAGGGTACATATCTACTTTTGATCTATCCCATATATGTCATTCTTAATAAGCAAATATCCCAAGTGATTCTTAATAAGCATATCTTACATGGAAAACAAAAATACTACGCGAAGCGGGTATCGAACCCACGACTAGTAAGATGCAAAGTAAACAGTCGACAGCATGTTAACCTTTACGAGTACATGCCTGCAATGTAATCAACGATTCAATGACTCAGCGGTGTGCTAGAGTCAAATGACGCGACAACGTAACAACGAATAATATAACGAGACTAATTCTATTCCAGTAAACTTTTCCCTGGATGTAAACATTTACCGTAACGATCAATGTTAAGCCGGGTCCGCTGCGCTATGTTACGCGTGTTACAAAAAATGTAACACGTTATTAAAACAAAAATGGGGAGTGGTATTAACACTTTACGTGTTACGTAACGTAACGTTATATAACAAGTACCTAACGTGTTATACCATGTCCCACTTTTATTATATTTAAGTGTTACGTTTTTTGTAACACGCGTAACATGGTGCAGCGGCCCCGGCTTTAGGCTATAGAAAATAAGGTTTAAGGGTCAAACCTATGGTTTGAATTATTAAGACGAATAAACAACTTTTAGTTATGAAACAAACAAATAAACAGTTGTTATCTCTTTCAATGTTCCAAGATTTTCATCAACAGCTTGATTACATCGAGGGAATCGTCATTTGAAACGATGTGTAAAGTGTACAATCATTTATAATAAACTATAGATGTATTGTATTCTTACCTAACTGTCTCCTCAACGTAGCTCGATGCTTTGCGTTTGGAGCTGGTTGGAGTCTTTTGCTTCTTACTCGACTGCACAGCAATAGGTACACCAGAGAATTCAAACTCGGAGTCAGACCTGAAATAATAATAACATAGTTTTATACCAGTCTTATACATTTAACCTAAACGATTTATACACCGTATTGTAATTACTATACTAGATAAATGTAGTGACTGGAACATATTTTTTAGACATAGTTCGGGACATAGTTTTCATATAGGGACTAATACGGTTTAGTCAGTGGAACACGTAAAAAAAAAAAATTAGGATGTAAATAAATATACTTACTAACATTTTGATACCGATGGAGTGACTGGTAGCGAGGAAGTCGTAGATAATTACACCACACGGAGACTGTACTGAACAGCGTTATCACGTTATCGGAAGTGATGAGAATTTTAGATAAATCAGGGTGTTATAGGTTTATATCCTAAATGTGTATGTTGTTTTTTTATTACAAGTACTGTAATGAAGTAAATGCGAAAATCGCCTTTATTTATAGGTGTATGAATATAGGTGATTGTTGATAAAAGTAATACATATTACTTTTTAGTATCGAACACCCAAAATTTTTGCTTTGCCTTCAAAAGTAGGTACTTAACCAAATCATCTTGACCGGTAGCAAGGTCAAGCCTATATGTTATTCTCATAATGTCAGCACTATTTAATAGCTCAAGTTAATGTGGCTGGTTGCCATTGCAACATAATGTGACCAATATATCGATTATTGTAGGTAAGATGTTTCGCAATCAGAAGCTTGCAACGGATCCAATAACGTTAACGTAGCAAATTCGTAGGTTTCATACCTAGGTAGGAGTAAATAGTCCTAGATACACATGTTGCAATTTACTTTAGATTTTCTTGATCTTAATCAGATAATGTTCGAATTGGGTGAATATTTCACTATAGCAGAAGAAAATAAACTGTTATTTCCAGTTACCAGAAATCGGATGATGAGCTAAATAGGAAATTATAATTAATTCCTCTAGCTTATCCATAGAAAACATCGTATGATATCGATGAAATTACTATATAAATGTATTTCAGGATAAATAATACTTATCTAGGTATTCTTTATAAAGCATTTGGTAGACTCCACAATATTATGTGAAAGTCAAACATTAGGTATTAATGATACCTACAGCTAAATATTTTGATGCAACGAGTTTTTTCCGTGTGGATCTTAGACTAGAGTATAGCTAGTATAGTCAACCTTTGGTTATCTCTTATGTAGGTGATACATTAAAATATTATGACCCCTCTAAATTCTTTATTTATGGGTTATGTAAAATTTACTGTATTTATTTTACTGTATGTTACAGATAAATTTAGATAGAAAATGAACGAGAACTGATGTTAGAAAACTGTTGAAAAAATATAAAACTATCTGCATAGGTTCAGTTACGTATAATGGGATGAGAATAATATCTTCAAGTTTCAATTAAAAAAAGACAAAATGCTGTCGGTCGTATTTACAAAATCATGATTTCTTAAAATACTTTAACATCAAGTCTTAAAAAAATAATAACATGGAAAATGCTTTATTACCGGAATACCTTTAAGGAATGTTCAAAGGAACCAACTTTTATAAATAAAACTGTACTTTTTGACAACATATTTTTTCTTACACCGTGTATACTTCGTATCAAATTTATAACTCCTGCGTCAACAGCTAAAGGTTGACAATCCCTGCCAGCCACCTATCATATTCGCATTCGCGTTAACTAAAGTGACACGTTAGTAGGAAATAGATTTCCATTAATGAAAGTATACTTTTATGTGTCAGTGATATTATCATTAATTCACGATTTTACTTAAGTATACCCAAGGATTCAAGTAACTGTAGAAGTACATTTTTCCTACTGTGCAATGTTTTGTGTTTTCCGTAGTGAACGATAAACAGGAGACTTCAATCTGATCACTAACATTTTTGTGGGAAAAGTAAGGTATTCTTTGTGCCGACCATAAAATATGCCTAAAATACAAGTATTTCCTGGTTCTGCCAATCACCCAGTATTTGTGTCACATGAAAAGGATCACAAAATTTTGTTGTGTTGGAATCACCTTTTTTACAATGGGAGACGTCAATCTGACCATAAAATACAGTTAAGACGAAAATGTTTTGTGTCACTGTTGCGCAAGAAGGTTCATCACATGAAGTCAATCTGATCACAAAGTAATTTGTGGTGCTGAATCTTTCTAACAGTGGGAGCCGTCAATCTGACCACAAAATATGATTAAGTTGAAATTGTACTTTTATGTTATTGTATGAAGGGCCATCACGGGAAGTCAATCTGATAACAAAATTTGTGGTGTTGTACCTTGTTCATGTGGGAGACGTCAATCTGACTACAAAACAAACTGGGTTGAAAAAGCAAAGTTTTGTGTCACTGTTATGAAAAGTAGACACCAGTGGTGTTAAACTCATTCAGTGGGAGAAGCCAATCTGGTCACAAAACTATGACTGGGTAAATACAAGTATCACTTGGAATATTTCATGTCATTGTCTTAATGAGGAAACCTAACCGATACCGCAAATAATGTGTGCTGTTTTATCTAGTATATTACGAAACTGCACAAAACATAGCTAGTGGGTAAATACAATTCAGTTGAGCTTGGGGATCCTTTATTTAATTCAACTCAGTGACTATGCGGACCTATCTCCACCAAGATGATGGTGAGTTGCATTCACTCAAGCTTCCTAGTGTCATTCGTTTTCATTGATGGAATTTATCATAAACTGTGTAGGTTGCTCGTAAAATTATTGAAACTATAAATTAGAATCACTCGATGTTATTGGGTATTCTGGAATAGCTGTAATGAGTTTGAGAGAGCGACAAGCCGCGCCAACCGGCGCGGTGCGTCGTGAGCTCAAACGAATGGAAGCTGGTCCAGAATGCCCAATAACATCCTACTTACGTGTTGCACTCGAGTGCAAAGATTTTTCACCTCGTGCTCTTTAATTCCCTCGCTAACGCTCAGGATTCTAATTTTGAATCACTCGCTGCGCTCGTGATTTAATTTTAGAATCCTTCGCTAGCTCGGTCATCAAAATTGAACACGCGGTTAAAAAGCAACTTTGCACTCTTGTATAACAAATAACTATTTACGATTTGTTGTAAGCTGTGCCCTTGTACCACCGAAGGTGAGATATAACCTACTTAGTAGGTTCGGAATGCGGTGCGAGACGCCTGTAAGTTCGGTGCAAGCAATAAGTAACAAGTAACACTTGATATTAGAAACAAGCTGCCTTTTTGGTCGAGCGTTATCACGTTTGATTACCATGTCGGAGGTCGTGGGTTCGATTCCCGATAGGGGTCGCCGTACATTTCTACACATGACTTAGTCTGCGGCTAGTTCCATGCACAAAGTCTCCTAGTTTGGGACCAGGTTGTGTCGTGTGGAAGTTATTATTATTATATTTAAGTCACAATATCGTAGGCTCTAAGAAGGCTCACGTTACATTATTTCCGTATTGCGAGTCACCCGCACGCAGCTAGGTATAAGGTAAGCGTTCGGTGAACTTTACAACATGACGCGGCTGAAAAACAGTGCGAAAATAAGGAAGTATTCCCCCGCACGTGAAAGTTGATATGGCAATTATCTGGCCCTGTTTTGGAATTTATTTCTATCGATTTTTGTTGTTGTCCTTAAGGTCCTCAACATTTGTATCAGAGGAATTAAATCTACGAGTGTAGAGAAGTATAAGACATCCCATGGCCGGAGGGCGTCCTACACTACGTTTGCCGAGTCGCGGTCTCCGCTCAAGAACTATGATCTGCGCAAAAACTGCAGGCAGATGCTAGATGCGGCAAGCTGAAGACAGGGCGCTATGGCGCTCATTAGGGGAGGACTATGCCCAGCAGTGGACTAGTTTTAGTTATAGATGATGAGAACTAGACGAAAATCTTTCTATCAGTCATAATCGCATATGAATTGTTGCAGGACTCAGTAATAGACTGGGCGCGCGACCACCGCATGCACCACAAGTATTCGGAGACTGACGCTGACCCTCACAACGCCACTCGCGGCTTCTTCTTCAGTCACGTGGGCTGGCTGCTGGTCCGCAAGCACCCCGAGATCAAGGCCAAGGGGCATACTATCGATATGAACGACCTCTGGGAGGATCCCGTGCTAAGATTCCAAAAGAAGTAAGTGTTTTTAATTATATTCTTTTTAATGCACTAACCCGATCAAGGACAATTTTCAAAACCTATTTAGATGCTAAAAATTCCACCCATGCCGGGATGCGGACCCGCGACCTCTGGCTGTCCGTGCCAGAGCTCTTCCACCTGAGCTAATGGGCGACTCACCGGCATCAGTGAAATTTTGAACCTCTTTATACTCTCTATATTACGTACAGGCAGCGACATCTGGCTGAAGTAATTTGCATCACTTGCAGCCCCGAGTACCTACTTTGCGGTTAGGTTTTACATGAGAGTGATATCGCTGTACCCACATGATTATATTATATTTATTCTATTAGGTGGGGATTTTGTTTCATCTGTATAGAGCGCCTCACAAGAATACATTGCTTAAAAAAATATAATATAGTGCACCATGAAGTTTAGGTGTCTCGAAAGCGACAGAGCATAATTTGTAGTATGGCATTAACAATAGCTATGAAACACGCCAGTTTGTTCAAATCAAAGAACTTCCCAAAAATATGTCGACACAAACTCGAATCTATGAGAACCATTAGTAGCCAGCCAGAGGGTGCGTGCGTGCCGTGGGCCGTGGGACCGCGGAGTATGTTCTGATTGACGAAGAGCGGTTCTAAATTGAAATAAAATTTTTATTTGAAATAAAAATGAAGATTTTTCCTAGTTTTTTTTTATTTAACGTCTGTATAAATATTTTTATGTAGCCTATATACGTCCCACTGCAGGACACATGCCTTCTCTCAGAGAGAGGGTATGGGCTTATTCACCACGCGTGCCCACCGCGGAACACCTCAGGCACTCAGAAAGTGAATTTGTCTTTATTGCCAACAAATATTATGTAACGTACTTACAACTTACTTACATACATACATCATGTGAAATAAATCTTAAAAACTAAATTTGGCAAAAGCTCTTCATTATCATTATCAACCCTTGTATGTCCCCACTGCTGGGGCATAGGTCTCTTGCTGCATCGCATGAAGGTTAGGCCATACTTTACCACGGGGGCCAAGTCCGGGTTGGTGGAGGATTGTAAGACAGTAGCGGCCTTACTGTCAGAAGTTATCAAGCCGCCCATAAGGCCTCTGACATGGCTTAACGACTGCCATTATATGACAGCCGGCACCAACGGCTTAACGTGCCGTGCTACTAGTGGTAGTCACGGGACGGTCACCCATCCTGTACCTGACCGCACCTGTTGTTGCTTAACTCAAGTGATTGATTCCAATCACTCGGTTCGCCTAGGCCACGATTCTGGCCTTACGCTCTGCTAAAAGTCGTCAGAACTACAAAATTACAGAGTTGATAAGCGCAAAAAAAAATTTGTTTCCTCACTGTTTTCCTTTGCCGTTAGCTAGTGCGAGCGCGTATTGCTTCACAAATGTACTTAGAAAACAATGTCATTAGTACATGCCCGCAACGAGAAACGAACCTGGGTCTCTCGCTTGCGAGTCCATCGTTCAACCCACTTTACTACCGCCGCTTTACATTATTACACACTTAAAAGTAATACATATTCTTAAAAGATAGCCAAGTCTTTAATACACCCAGATTTCGGTAGATAGTATCTAGACCACACGCTGAAATCTGACATTGAAAATTCCCAAGAAAACAGCTAAACAGCATAACTAAGTTAATGAAGCATTATTGTCTTCACTATAATTATTAGGTAGGCAAACGTAAAAAATCAGAGAATATTAAAACTAGAACTTAATACCAGTATTTAGAGGTTTATTGTTAATATCAGCAAACAAGTTCTATGAATAATTTGTCCGACCTTCAATGATTAGGCATTTGATAGGCTTTATCGGAAAGTTACGAGCTTAGCAACAAAAACAAAAGTAAGTTGTAAATTTGCACTCAACAATAAACACTAACATAATAACGACAATAGCCATAGGTATTTACTCAAACACAATTAGGAAGCCGTACAAATCCCGCTGCCCGCCTCTTCAACAACCTTATTTTACTTTATAAATCGCTGTAACAAATTATATAGCCTAGAAACATATGTCAATCACCTCCAAATGAAATCGATTGCCACTAAAAACACTGGTTTGGCAAGAACGCTTTTTAGTCCTAGATTGTTAACATAGGTTCTAGGTTTTTTAGCTGTAACTGTCACCATCATTAAGATAAGACAAGACTTTTTTAACACATTATTTACTTACGGTACGGTACACATAATTTAGTTACGGAACTCCACTCTGGTTTTAAATTCACTGTATTCATCATAGTTTCAAGCTTGGAAAACTGTGAGGGAGGCCTATCACCTGCAGTGGTCGTAAAACGTTGACGATGATTTACTAAGCTCGACAAATATGAATATAACTTTATTATATCTGTTTAAGCTCTAATATCACGCCTTCCTTTTTTTCATAGAATATTCTCGGAGAATACCTACTCCCCACGGCAAACTTTCTATCAGAACTGCTCAACTACCGTGGATTTCTAAATCGAACGAATTCCTTTCCAGAAACTACTTGATGCTGATGCCGCTATGCTGCTTCATCCTGCCTACTCTGATCCCAACGCTGTGGGGCGAGTCTGCCTGGATATCCTACTTCGTCTGCGCCCTCTTCCGCTACACCTACGTATTGAACGTGACCTGGCTTGTCAACTCGGCCGCACACAAGTGGGGCGACAAACCCTACGACAAAAACATCAACCCTGTCGAAACCAAACCGGTCTCCTTAGTCGTATTCGGCGAAGGATTCCACAACTACCATCACACCTTTCCTTGGGACTATAAGACCGCTGAGCTGGGCGATTACTCTCTCAACATTTCCAAGCTGTTTATCGACACTATGGCTCTTCTTGGGTTGGCGTACGACTTGAAGACGGTGTCGCGTGACGTTGTCGAGAAGCGAGTGAGAAGGACAGGTGATGGCAGCCACCACATTTGGGGCTGGGATGACAAGGATGTCACGATTGAAGAAAAGAAGGAAGCGTTGATTACGAACCCCGAGAAGACTGAATGAAGTGATGAGAATAGCAGTGTGAACTACTTAGATTTTGTATCAAGGGCAGCATAGTAACTACTTAGGATTTTGAAAGTGGGTGTTAGATTAATTTTAGCAACCGCCATAGAATGTTAGCCATGGTGGTGTGTCGGTAAAAATTTGTTTCACGTATACTTTATTCTTGTTACTTATACCACCCTATATGGCTATTTTGCTAGTAAAAAAGTATCTGATATTTGAATAAAGTGGAAATAAAATTGCTCTAGGTTGATTGCACACAATTTGCAAGTTTTCTCGTAACTGTAAATATTAATAAAGTACTCATAAATCCACCAAATAGCAGATAAGACCAGTCAAAATTTGTGATAACAAAAAGGTGTATGATAGTTAACATAATATTTATAATATCAAAATTTTACTGTGAAAGATTTTAATGTTCGTAATTTCTAAGTAATTCAGCAGAAGCTTGTAATTTTAGCATCTTTTTGTTATCTTCAATCGCCTAGATCAATTTTTAGATGATTTTATTAAAGACGTTTCCTTTTTTATTTCTAAACTGAACCTGTCTGCGGTTTCAGTAGATCTTAACTTCATTGTACCACAGTAAATAATACAATAATTCGTGGAGTAATAATAGGCATGTACAGGGTTAATTAATTAACAATTAGCTGTGAAGTATAAAAAAATATGTTTTATATAATGTCCCTGTGCTTCTTGTCCCTGTCCTTTTTACAATAGATACATTGTAAGTTATTTATTTTCTATGTTATTCTAAAATCGTCTATAACTGGACTGGACCCGTCCGTCCGTCCTCAGCCAGCCGCTACCATCAATCTGCCCGAGATCATCGCTCTAAAGAGCTGGTGAGCACTCTACATTGCATTTGATAGTTCGTGTCTCCACAGAAGAATCTTTTACCCCATCTTTACTTGGGCAGATGTGAGCAATCCAGTGTCAATAAATAAATAAATCAACTTGTTAATGTCATAGCTTTGCCAAACATCTTACTTCTTTGGCAAAATGTCTCATTTCTGATACGATCCTTCAAAAAGACGACATTGAATAGGTGGACTAGTCCTGCCGTCGGTGTCCACGTGTTAGCTCTGTAGGACCCATTGGTTACAGTCTATTGTCTTCTGAGAAGCCGTAACGTGGTGACCAATCCTTTTGAAATTTTATGTAGATAAAATAAAATATGTCTCCCTTTGTTGTTCTGTAACCAGATTTATCGTACAAATTATCTATAAACCTTGCGACGATGGTCCGAAAACCGAATATAAAATCTAAGCGATTTAGGTGCAAAATGTTCTCGTACTAGGCCAATAGATAGGTGGAGGAAGAATGGGGACCAACGACGAGGAGGGGGAATATATTTTTGTTACAGTTTCCTAATAAATTAGTCTGATAAAGCAAATTTTGTTAAATGTTTTATATATATATATATATATATATATATATATATATATATATATATATATATATTAGGTCCTATTTATTGTGATGTTTGTAGTAACTATTTATTGTACTCGTTAAGTTCAGAATAAATCAAGAACACAAAGACCATCTTTTATTTGACGCGCCTTTCATAAGTCGCCGGGAATGTCGAAAAGGTCTAATATATTGCAACGTGAAGTTTACTTTCGGACTGTTTTCAGCAAATCAAGTTAAAAGACCTTGCAAAATGGAAATGGGGTGTTTGCTCACACAATTTTACTTAATTACCTAAGTCCTGTGATAAGCGATTTTTGTAGTTTTACGTTATATTTGAAAAAAATTGCAAATTTCGATACCCGTGCACCGATTCTGATTTCGGTGTACACCGAACCTTTTTTTACCGTACCTTACAACATAAGGCTTTTTTTTAACCCAGGAGGAACATTATTACGGGTACCACCGGCTCGGGGGAGCGCGGTGTTTATGTCGGACTCCCCGCCCTGAAAAGGGCGGTATACCGACTAAAACTCCTGGGGTGTTCCTCCGCAGTCGCAAGGGAGGGGGCCACGGGAACGCTTGCGCTCACTATCGCGACCCCGTCTGCGGGTTCCCTCGCGAGCACACCTTCGGGGGGGACCTCCCCCCTACTCCGCTGAAGGCGCTCCGGAACACATGGAGCGGCGGGTCCCCCAACCCACCGCCCGAAGGGAGCGAGAGGGGATCGTCCTCCCGCGCCCTCTCCGCCTCCTCTTTCACCTGCATTACGGCCTTGCTGAAGGCGAGGACCGCCACCCAGACCTCCTCACTGTCGACCTTCGCTCTAACGATAGCCGGCAGCGAGAGGTCCGCCCCAATAGCCACGGCCAATTCGGCACGCGGAAGGCAAACGGCGCGCTGAGCTGCGCCGTGTTCTCCGTCGCGTCGCAGTGGTCGTCGCGTCCCGACCCACCATTCGACACAGGTACACACCGAAGCAGCCGTGCCCAGTGAGGACCTGCGCCAGGCGGTAGGTCAGCGCGCCGTGCTTGCGTTCGGCCCAGCCCCGAAGGACGGGTCGAACGGCGGCCACCACCTCGCGGCCAGCGGTAGGTTGCGCCAGCCTCTCTAACCACTCTCTGAAGAGATCGTTGCGGGCTCCCTCTCTCCACCGTACGATCTCTTCCGGAAGAGGCATCCCGCCGTTGGCGCGAACTTCCGCGCCGCGCCAGTAGACCGCCGCGAGTACCTCGGCTTCGAGGTCCCACGGAGGGCTACCGGCCAACACCGTCACCGCCTCGTACGAGACGGTGCAGTACGCTCGAGCCACCCTGGCCGCCATGACCCGCTGCGGACGTCACAGCAGGGTCCGGTTCTAACAGTACCCAGGGCGTCCACCCGTATCGGCGCTCCGTAGAGCACTATAGAGCGCACCACACCGGCGTACAGGCGGCGACAGCTCCCACCAGGCCCCCCAATATTGGGTAGCAACCCGGCGAGCGCCGGCTGGCGGCCGAGGCCACCAGCCTGGCGGCCAAGCGCTGGAAGTGCTCCACAAAGGGCCAAGTCCGGGTTGGTGCAGGATTGTAAGACAGTGGCGGGTCTTACTAAGCCGCCCATAAGGCCTCTGACATGGCTTAACGACTGCCATCTATCGACGGCAGTCGGCATCAAGTGCTTAATGTGCCTTGCAAAGCACGGAACCGCTCGGAAAATGCCACTAGAGTTAGTCATAGACGGTCACCCATCCATGCACTGAACGCGCCCTATGTGCCTTGCAAAATACGGCATAACTCGAAAAAAAATGCCACTAGCGGTAGTCACAGGACGGCCACCCATCCAGCACTTGATCGCGCCTGTTGTTACTTAATACAAGATTGATTGATTCCAATCTCTCGGTTCCACTAGGCCACGAGCGCTTAGTGGAAAGTAAGTACCCGATAAATTTTGATTCCCTTTGGTGCCGAAATTTAAGTTTTATGCTTCATAAACAGCCGTTTATTTTTTTACGTTGACTTACATGTTCGATTTTCTTACAGCTCCAAGGAACTGTACACGTGAGTATAGGTTTCCATTTCATCGCAATAATATGTCTACGCGTTCCCAAGATAAAGGGTCTTGACAGACAGTCAGACGGGTCAGTCGGACGGACAACAAAGTGATCGGTTCCTTTTAAGGTAGAAGGAATCCTAAAAACCATCCAAATTTCATTCTGAACCAACGGAGTGTAAAGCAACAAAGCTACAAAATAATTTAATCAGGGGCAAGGTCTAAAACAGAGGTGTTGTCGCGTTATGTATTTTTTCCATTACCATAATCATATTACAAGACTTACAATGTAAGTGCCAGGTATCTTGGTTATGAATGGTTGCAAATTTTTAGTCTCACAAATCTAATATTGCCGTAAAAGTTAAACATTTGCACATTTTTTTACGTCGAAGTAAAATTCTTTTAATATGAATTACACAGAGTGAAAGCAAAATGACAATATTATTATTATTAAATCTACAAAGTTTTGCATACAGGTGGACTTAATGTTTCTTAGCATTATCTAACTGTTAACAAAGTCTTGAAGACAAAATTTGCAGGCAAATTATATGGGTGGAACGGAGTGTAAGAGATGTAACTATTATTATGTTATAAAAAGTACCCGAAAGTACCTGGCCTGCGTTCATGCAACGACCAATGAATGTTGGTGAAACGAGAAAGATCTGTCAGGATCGTATTAAGTGCCAGCCCGTGACCTTTGCCTACCCCTCGAAGACAGGCGTGGTATTGTTCGAGCTAATGTGTCGCTGGTTTCCCGAAAGGTAAAAGGAAAACCATTCCATCACTGATCCCGAGATATTCCACGCCAGACTTACCTTCAATGATTTTTGGAAAGCAGGAAGGATGATCTGTGATCGACGCAGTAAAACGCATTGCTGAAATAATGAGCAGAGTCAGAATATTGAAGTGATATAAGATGAGATATGAATATCTTTATAATATACCACGAAAAAACCAACAGAAAATAATTACAAAGATACAGTACACGTTGGCGGCCTTATTGCTTAGAACAATTATAATTATAATATGGGTTTGTATATATCAGATTTGATTGCATTAGATTAGGGTAGTACCTAACAATGTGTTGTGCTTACGAAAGTTTTAGTTCAAAAATAGGGTAATACTCTTTATTTTAGTCCAGTGTCATTCCAACCCAATCAGATGTTTCAAATATCATACAAGAATATTGAAGCAGTGTGATATTATATAAATAAATAAATAATATTCATGGAAATATTAACAGATCTCGTTAGCCCTATACTAAGTACAACTAAATGACTTGTGTTATAGGTGCTAGCTCGACGATAGATTTAATACAATAAATAGATACAATAAATACATAGATAACGTCCAAGATCCGAGACAAACTAGAAAAGTTCGTTTTCTAGTTTGACCCAGCAGGGGATCGAACCCAAGACCTTCGGTTTTACAGTCAGCATGCCAAACCGCTGCGCCACCGAGGTCGTCAATATGGCTTTGAATATTAGATTAGATTACATTGGATTAATACTCTTTACTGTACACAATACATTCTTAGAGATTTTAGTCGAATTACATTAAAATCCAGTCAGATGTTTCAAATATGCAATTTTTTTTTATAATATTCTGTTTTCTGGTACATTACGGTGGCGTGGCGTTGAACAAAATGTTGATCGGTATGTAGTTTCCTAACCACTCTATTCTATCTAAATCGGACTGTCAAATATCGGATATGGATCAATGACGATAATAAGATTTCACGTTACTCGAAGAAAGCTCTATGCAGCAGTTAAATAATGTGGACTAAAAAAGTCGGTGTTACACTGACACTCCTAACACCAAAAATATTTGCAATAGCAGGTCGCCAAGTCGCGACGCGTCGCGACTTTGTTGCGCTGCTCCTTTACCCAGTTGACAAGTGATAATAATAAACGAGTCTGATTACGATTGTTTAATATGGTATCAACCCATTTTATGTCCCCTCTGCTGGGGCACGGGGCTCTTCCTACATCGCAGTAAGGTTAAGACATCCTGCACCACAGGGGCCAAGTCCGGGTTGGGGGAAGATTGTAAGGCAGTGGCGCGCCTTACAGGCAGAAGTTATCAAGCCGCTAAGGCCTCTGCCACGGCTTAACGACTGCTATTACTTGACAGCCGGCAGCAACGGCTTGCCGTGCCTTGCGAAGCACGAAAACCCTCGGAAAAAATGCCACTAGCGGTAATCACGAGTGGTCTACCTTCAAGCCGTTTAATATAAGATAATTATGTATGAGCATCACGAATCATTTAGAAATTATAGGTTGGTCCAATAAGACTGCGATAATTTTGTCGATTCAATGTTCAAATTTAGTTGTAAAATCGCGTTGATTGACATTGATTGTCAGTGTTTCTCGTCTCGAGTTAAAATCGCAATCAGATTGCGGCTAACCTAACCCATTAGCATATTAGAGAATTTAATCTTTTACCCCCTTATTCGTAATAGTCTGCTAACTTAAAGCATTTCTAATTCTCACTCTGTCCTCTTCTATTGACCTAAGTCAGAATGAAAGAGAAAACTCCTTAGCAGGTGTTAGTTAGATGAATAAAGGGGCTAGAGTTAAAAAAATTACTTAAGTTTTCATCATCGTCAACCCATTACGTCCACACTGAGGGGCGCGGCTCTTCCCTAAGGAAGGTATAGGCCATACTCCACCACGGGGGCCAAGTCCGGATTGGTGAAGGCTTGCAAGACTAGTGGCTTGTATTACAGTCAGAAGTTTTCAAGCCGCCCTAAGACCTCTGACTTAGCTTAACGACTGCTATCTATTCTATCGATGGCAGCCGGCACCAAGTGCTTAGCGTGCCTTGCAAAGCACGGAACCGCTCGGAAAAATGCCACTAGAGTTTTTTTTTATTATTTATTGACTTACGTTTCTATCGCAGTTATAAATTTTAAAAATTATTCGCCAAACTGCGTGGCAGTTTGTTGGCGAATTAATCGCACTCTTTTAACATAACTGGTAACTATTCCATAAAATTAATGTGAAAGTAGGTACAGTCGACAGCTGACCCACCACTACATGTACACTCTGTATTCGGCCACATTGACTGTGCTACACAATGCAAAGGCCATCAGCTGTCCACTGTACCTCACTTATAAACTTTTATCTTTAGCAGCTACTTACATCGCTAGATCAACAACAGTTAGTCATAGACGGTCACCCATCCATGCAGTGACCCCGCCTTATGTTGCTTAACCTTCATGATTGCTTAATATCACTCAGGTAGCCGGGGCTACGAGCGATTTTTAAATTTTATTAACAAGGGTGACTTTAAAAAATATATTCTAAGCGTTTTTTTTCACATTTTACCACAAATAGAATCAAAAGGCGAGACAGCTCGGCAACAGGACGCCAAAACGATCTCTTTGCAAATTACACGAGCGTCAACCGAGCTATGTATACTTTATATTGAGAGTCTATTCATTTCAATTAACCCCGGAGTGACGGGTGAAGCCTCTACTCTATTATTGCTTCCAACTTAAGGCTGCTACACATAGCGCCGTCGCGGTAGGACGGCCGTTACCGCAGCCACGTCCTATACGAATTCCACTGAGTTGTTTCATGTTTGACGTTGATGCCGCCCGCGACCGCGCTAGTCTGGGGCAGGCTTATTATATTTTCGTTGCCGGAGAAAATTCCGACAGGGTGTTGCGTTTTGTTTCGTTGGGAGCACTTTGGTCTACTGCCGTGCAAAAGATTAAGTGCGTTAAACGTTTTGGGAATCGAAATTCAATTGGACCGCAAGTTTCCACGCCCAGTAGGATTACTTGGATTTAAAATAAATATAACAGATTTAAGACTGACAGTTAAGTAATATAAGAGTTACCAAACAATATACAAAATTGTTTTGTTATAGTAAATTTAAGATAAGAAGATAAGAATATTCTTTATTGTACACACCAGAAAATAATTACAGAGACAACAGTTACAAAAGAAGAGGTACAATTGGCGGCCTTATTGCTGATAGCAATTTCTTCCAGGCAACCTTAAATCTAAAATTTAGGCACATTTAAGGGACGCGGCCCCTGAGGTCCACTTTTATTTGTAACCCTCATAGGCTTATTAAATTTCCAGCTTCCCAGTTCGCAATAAAGGAAATTGGAAGCCGTTCACGGGAATGTACGTGCTGGGACAGGATTTCGTTTGGGTTTAAAATAAAAAAAAAAAAACCAACAGTTAAAAAGTCGACAAACAAGGCTGAAATGAGTACGCATGTTAAGTGCAATAAAAGATCAACAGTTGCGCCATCTCGCTTTCAATAGCTACGTAAAGCACGATGGCGCTTTTACATATTATCTGCTGTCTGTCGAGCTCGTTTCAGACGCATGGGCCATAGGGGTGTTACTGTCTAGAATTTTAAGGATGTATTGAAGTTGTATTTTTTGTTTGTTTTAATCTAGTATAGTATGAAGCGCCCGTGGCCTAGTCGTACTGAGTGATTGGAATCAATCATTTGAGTAAAGCAACAACAGGCGCGGTCAGGTCAACAACAGGACGGTCACCCATCACGTTAAGCTGTTGGTGCCGGCTGTCATGTCATGGCAGTCGTTAAGTCGTGCCAGATACCTCATGGGCAGCTTGATAACATCTGACTGTAAGACCCGTCACTGTCTTACCATCCTCCACCAACCCGGACTTAGCCCCAGTGGCGGAGTATGGCCTAACCATCCTGCGATGTAGGAAGAGACCCGTGCTCCAGTAGTGGGAACATACAAGGGTTGATTTCGATCGAATTGCTTTTAAAAGGTTTTTGTTTGAAAACTCTATATGACCATAATATAAAACATAACATAAACACAGCCCTCTAATCCGGAGGCCACGACCCTGACAAACCTCTTTCGCTTCATCAACAATAATTAATTCCTGCAGAAGTTAGTTGTCAATTACATACTATACTATTTTTATTTTTAATGCACTAACCCGTGCTAAGGACAAATTTAAAAACCTATTTAGAGGCTAAGAATTTCACCCATGCCGGGATTCGAACCCGCAACCTCTGGCTATCCGTGCCAGCGCTCTACCAATTGAGCCAATGGGCGACTCACCGGCAACAGTAAAATTTCGAACCTCAAAAAATTTGGTACGTCTGCCTGTCTCTTTGAGGTCGCATAAATCGGCAAGATAGGTACATATAAGGTAAAATATAGCATGGTTATAACTATACTACCGGATAACATTTAGGCTATAAAATAGATGTTAACGTGCGCTAATATCTCTAGGGCGTAAAAAAATTACAATAAATAGGTTCCTTCTGTGTAAATTGCCAGATGTCGCTGCCTGTACGTAATACAGAGAATATTGTTAAGAGGTTCGAAATTTCACTGATGCCGGCCGGTGAGTCGCCCATTAGCTCAGTTGGAAAGAGCGCTGGCATGGATCGCCAGAGGTCGCGGGTTCGAATCCCGGCATGGGTGGAATTTTTAGCCTCTAAATAGGTTTTTAAAATTATCCTTAGCACGGCCGGGTTAGTGCATTAAAAAGAATATATACTCCATGTTCTTCTAACCCAATGCAACGTTGTTACCATTCGGTTTGACCATGTATACCTATAGTAATTTAAAATGTAGAATAACTTTAAAATCCACTACCTACATACTGAAGCCAGTTGACAATAACATACATTGAAAGTAATAAAATAATTCTGAAATGAAACCAGGAAATTTAACAAACACTGAACACCCCTTGGCTCGACATGGGAGTGCTTGTTATACATGAGTCTACACTCACTATGTGGGTGTTGCGTGTCATTCATTAGCCCAGCAGTCAAAGTGAGACCCTCACCGCCATCGCAACTCTAAATAGATGTGTCTGGAACATACTGGAGTTCTACTACCGTGTGAGTTTAATAACATAAATTTATTTAAAGGCGCCTTTATATTAATATACCTAGGCATTTTTGTTTTTAGTGTCGAAAATAGAACAGAGCAGTAGCCTAGTGTGCCAAATCCCGTTCAGCACAGTTACTTGTCCCGGTCCCAAACTAGGATACCTGCCAACAGAGCCGGATCTACCTAAGGGCTGCTTGGGCTGCAGCCCAGGGCCCCGATGTTACAAGGGGCCTCCCGATCCCGCTTTTTAAACAGTAGGCGATAATTTGAAAAAACAGTAGCGCTGCTTAACGTAACGTCTGACGTGATTTTGTTTTTTCTTCCGCACTTAATAATATATCATTAAAGAAACAGTTTTTTGACATGGCTATTAGTTGAGTACTTAGATAGGCCCCTAAGTAGTTTCAGCCCAGGGCCCCACAAATTCAAGATCCACCCCTGCCTACCAACCATGTAAGGACATCACAAACATGGAAACACACCCAGACTGAGGCCATCTGTTCGAGGGCCGCAGTGGAAATCGAACCCACGACCTCCGACATGGTAATCGGACTTAATAGTGCAACCAACCAACCAACGAGGCAGTCGATAAACAGTTAAAAACGTCAGCCTTTTTGGTTTTTGCAGCATAATTCCGCGACATTTCATATTATTCATTAGCACAAATTACACTTACAGCTCCCGGAGCCGTACTAAAGGGAACCTTTAGCGGTTGCAGAAGGGCTGAATAGGAATAATTGATGTAAAATTTCGGTAAGTTATCAATCTACCACTGTTAATTTTGAATTTGACCTAACGCCCAAGCTAGTATTACTTTGAGCTATCGTTTCATAAAAGTAAAATAGTTAATTATGACTATTCGATGTAGGTAGAGTGCGTAGCCGAGCTTCCTACTTGTTAGCCTGTGGGTTGATCGATGCAATCTACATCGAGTTTTCATAGAAAACCATAAATCCGCTATTTGACACGTATCAAATTTGACGCGACAAATGAATATTTCCTATAGTATTTAATGTATGAAACCGAAATATATTGATTTTGCTAAGTAAGTATGCAGGATGGCTGCAAAATTTGCAAAGTAAAAAAATATTTTCCTCGTTTAATTCGTAACGGCCAAAACGCTATCCGCCATCTTGAAAGCTCCTAAAGTATGTAAACAAACATCGTTCAGTCAGAGCCAGTGGACATTGATTATTATAATAATCTTACATCAGAGTGATCTTCACATAAATACACCCGAGTTTCAATTGATAAAGAGTCGGGGTTTCGGCAAGTTTGAGCCAAGTTTTTCGAATGTTAATTTCGCTGGGTACACGAATCCACAACTTCCCGGGGGTCTTTATTGACTTGTTTTTTCATTCTCGAACAATGCAATAATGATAATTGCTATATTTTGGATGTAAATTTGATGAAATCATGGTTGCGTTGTTGTTATTGCACTATGCTCAGAGATCACTTACAGAAAATTGAATGTCAAACTTTGTTTACAATTTTTTAGACTTCAAACCATAGACGAAAATGGCTGAACGCGTTTTTGGCTGTTTAGGAAAATAAAGTTTCAAAATATATTTTTATGTTGCTTTTAGGTCCTCAAAAAATATACTTATGTATTTTTTGGTCCAATGGAAGAGTTATTTACCGTTTAAGACTTACTTAAAAAGAGAATCAAATAGCGGATTGTAATTCTATGAAACAGCCCCCTGTTGGACTGCTTTATTTCAAAACCGACAGAGATTTCAGAAAAAAGACGTTACAAGTACTAAGCACTACACTTGTTAAATGTGTATACTTTTTTATCACTAAATAAGGGTAGAAATTAACACGCATTAATTATGCCTAGTGGAATTGGGCGGGCCACCTAAGCCATATGGGCCCAGAGAGGTGGGCAAAAATAGTCTCTGACTGGGTTCCGCGCGACGGATATTGCAAACGTGGCCGACTCAAGCGGAAATGGCGGGACGACCTCACGACCTTTCTGCCGGGCTGGCAGGAGGTGGCATTGAACAGGGAGGAGTGGAAGGCAAAAGGGGAGGCCTTTGCCCAGCAGTGGGATACAATCGAGGCTACGTTGCTACCTTGCTATAAACAAAACGACTAGTGCATTTTTGTAGCAAAATTAACGGTTATGTTATTCTATTATTCTAGTCACGCAATGCCTGAAAACGAGAGCCTGTACGAAAACAACTCCTACACATTTTATGGACCGATGGAGATGATCCACGACGACGATGATACACCACTGGAGTCCACCGAGCTCAAAATCGTCCTCACCATCCTTCTTGTCATTATCATGGCTATAAGCATATTTGGAAATACCTGCACATGCATCGTTATAGCGAAGGAGAAGTCCATGCGGACTCCCACGAACGTATACCTCTTCAACATAGCGCTGACTGATCTGTTTATAACCTTATTCATTCCTATCGAGTTGCATACGCTATGGTCGCCTCACTTCTATCCCTTCGGCGAAATTGGATGCCACCTTCACCTTGCAGTACTATACGTGCTCTGTGAGACCAGTGCCATGACAATATCGGCCTTCACAGTAGAGCGCTACTTGGTAGTCTCAAAGCCGTTTCTGAGGCAGTCCCTATCAAAGACCTGCCGCGTCTACAAGATTATCGGCGTCATTTGGATTGCTTCCATTTGTTTCTGCGTACCGGAGTGTCTGACCGTGGATCTGTTTGAGACTAAAAATAATGTGTATTGCTACGTGACAATTTCTGAGGCTTTGTCCATCTTCGTTGCAATCCAATCGATCCTGTTTTTCTTTGTACCCATGGCCATTATTTCTGTCTTATACACATTGATAGGTATTAAACTAATGAAGTATAAGGCAAGGAGAAGATCGGTCAATGGAAAGCAGAACCGGGAGAAGGCGGTGCGTATGCTTAGTAAGTGTTCCTTACATACTTACTGATACAATTTCTAACCCTGCGACTTGGTTGGGTCCAGCCGTATTGACTAGTCTTTCCTGTGGGTTAGCCCGACTAAGCTGTCAGGATGGTATAGGTGCTTATAACATCTAAAACAATGTCCCAGGCCAGACTGCAGCGTCCGGGTTGTCCCTTCACTCATCTAGTGTAAGGGAAGATGTCACTGGACGCTATATACATCATCTCATTACGTAGATGCAGTGGTCAATGTTACCCCTACATTTACTTCATTATATAGGTACCTAATGTACCTGCTTTATATGTAATATTATTTTCTTAATTAACTCTAGAAGTGTCATAATAGTAGTTTATGATATTGCTCCATAATAAGGGTTCTTATAACACGAGTGTGTTTTAAAAAAACGAGCCGTACACTATCCACTCTCATACTATATAACACATGAAATAATATTAAACAGAACCAAACTTTGTTTAAATAATGAAAAGTTTTTTAAACTGTAAAATGTTGGCGCCAAGGCGCAAACATCGATTGCGCATGCGCGTTGAGTCGCCGCGGACTAGTTCATTAAAACCTTTTTTTTAAAGAGGTTTAACCTCCTTGGTACAGCTGGAGGTTGTATAGGTTTATCGTTATGATTAAAAAGTTATATTATGATACAGGTGTCCATACAAGACCTGTATCTTAACTTTTTTCTGTAAAACTTTTTTTTTTATTTACTGCCTATGCGTAATGTTTGTCGTAAGAGTTATGTTTTCAGTTTTATAATCTTTGTATTATAGTATAAGTGTAGATAAAATTATATTTTTTTTCAATTTCGACGCCTTATTTTTGGTGATAACTAAGCAAAGGAATGAATCAATCTTCAAAAGACATTCGACATTATGGATACAAACACAATTCCACTAAACACTCCTAGATGCGTTTTATTTAATCTGTGCTTACTTAAAAGCATCACCACAGGCTATTTTATAGTCAGCGTTTTAGGAGTTTTTTTACGGATTGGGTTTTATACATAAGGCCGTTTGTCTGCATAATTAACACAAAGCCCAAGCTTTAGAGACTCGATGTTGTAGAATAATTTCATAATTCAAAGTTTATGACGACCTTGGCGTAGCGGTAGCGCATCAGCCTACCATGGCAAGAGGTCCCGGGATCGAATCCTGGCTGGGGACAAAAAAACACTTGGATGTTTACATGTTTGTGATGTCGTTGTTTCTGGTTCCCACGACACAGGGTATCCTAGTGTGGGGTCAGAAGCAATGTATGTGCCTGTATGTGAACGTTATGTTATGTAAGTGTTATGAAGCTTTTCAATTCGATATCAACCCTTGTATCCACTGCTTGAGCACAGGTCTCTTCCTGGACCGCAGAAAGGTTAGGCCATACTCCACCACGGGGGCCAAGTCCGGCTTCATGGAGGATTGTAAGACAGTGGCGGGTCTTACTGTCAGAAGTAAACAAGCCGCCCATAAGGCCTCTGACATGGCTAACGACTGCCATTACATGACAGCCGGCACCTTCGGCTTAACGTGCCTTGTGAAGCGCGTAAGCGCTCGGAAAAATGCCACTAGGGGTAGTAACGGTAGTAACGGTCACCCATCCTGCACCTGACCACGCCTGTTGATGCTTAACTCATGTGATTGATTCCAATCACTCGGTTCTACTAGGCTTCTCAATTCATAAACTTACACTCAACCTCCGGCTCGAAGGACCAATGTGAAGGTACCTGCGTAGGTTCAGAATTAAATAGTGTAGGTACGGAAGTAATATACGATTCACGGTACAGCCCTTAAGTCAGAGATAGGCTTAATTACCACGCCACCGCTAATTATCAATTTCTAGCGCTGATGTATGTGTACACCTCCGAAACTCAGGTTTCCTCACGATGGTTTCATTCACCGCAAATTTTCGTAACTTGGAAAAAAGTCATTGCTATACTCCGGGATTCGAACCCAACACCTCCCAAATGTGTAGCCGGCCTTCTAGCACTCCGCAACCACTCTAGAAATAAATCAACTTAGTTAACAAAATACTTATCGAGGCTTACCTAGTATTTGTATTCCCCTAGGCTATGATCAATTTCGTATTAACTTTTATCCAAATTAATTGTAAACAAACCGGAAACCTTGAAGTGTCTAAAGTGCTAGAGACACCTGTTGATGTTAACAAGTCGATTAGGACTTACCATAAGCCGATAATTAAGAAAATAAAATTATATTAGCACGATGATGATGTAGCTATTATGTGTCCATAGTTTGTTTTTATTTATTAATTAATTACGACAGGTGACACTTGATGCCGGTCACGGCTGATGGTAATCGTGTGTATAGATGATACACACTTACCGAGAAACACTGTTTAAGCCGGCTGACTCTAGTTTTAAAAACATCCTGTTTGTGGAAAAATATAATTTCGTATATATATATATATTTGTTGTGGAAATTGTGTTAATAAGCACCAAGCGATTCGTGAATTATTTTATAATAAGAATGGCAAAGATGTAGAACGCGTTGCCGTTCATCTATTTTTCCACAAACGTAGTATTAAAATGTATATACCAGGGACGTATTTGTTGTTTGTCCTAATCATAAATTATATTAATATATAATATATATATATATAAGCAAAAAAATGCTCTCAATGTATGTATCTAGTTTTTTTTTCCCTGTAATTACACACAATATTTGAGGTTGTTCTTATTGCTGCCCCATCTTTGCTTTACTGCACAGTATCTATTGCGGTACTAGTTCCACACTGAATCGCTCGTAGACCCGGCTGCCTGAGTGATCTTAGACGATCACGAAGGTTAAGCAACGTAGGGCGCGTCTAGTGCATGGATGGGTGACCGTCTATGACTAACGCTGGTGACAATTTTTTCGATCGGTTTCGTGTTTTGCAAGGCACGTTAAGTAGTTGGTGCCGAATGCCGTCGATAGATAGCAGTTGCTAAGCTCAGTCAGAGGCTTTAGGGCGGCTTGAAAACTTCTGACAGTAAGACCAGCCACTAGTCTTGCAAGCCCCCTTCAATCCGGACTTGGCCTTCGTGGTGGAGGCCTATACCTACCTCAGGGCAGAGACCCGTGCGCCTCGGTGGAGACACAATGAGTTGATGATGATGAATTCTACATTAATGTATCACTTTGCATTAAACTTTGAAATTAAACAAAGTCATTTGCGAATTTGTAGTCGCAATACCACACGCTAACGGTGAAGGAAAACTTCGTGAGGAAACCCGCGGCTTAATTGGCTCCGCACGTATTGACTAGTCTTTCCTGTGGGCTTGGCCGACTAAACTGTCAGGATGGTATAGGTGCTGGGCAAGCCTACACCATCTATAAAAACCGTGTCCCAGGCACTACAGGTCGGAGTGGTCCCTTCACCCATCTAGTGTGAGTGAAGATACCACTGGACGCTGTATAAATCATCTCATTAGGTAGATGCAAAAAGGCCAATAAATATATATAAATATTGCATTTAAAAGACTTGACCCCTCCTGTTGAGGACTCTTTCAAATCTCGCCACGGGGTAATACACAGAAGATACAAGTTGTTTTGTGTGCGTTTCAGCGGCGGTGGCAGCCTCGTTCTTCTTCTGCTGGGCTCCGAGCGTCACCATGCGTCTCATGATGCTCTTTCCGCACCTGCGTTACGAGTTCGATGTGAGTACTTTAAGTATGTTGGGTTGGAACTACTCGTATCCGTAACTCTGTAAGTTTAACAAATAGCACAGTGATTTTGAAATCGCTATAAATTTTCCAATTAGTAGTTACCCAATTACCTAACTATTCATACCTAATTGACTACATTTCAATTTCTAAGTATACGTATTTTACTGTCTTAAAGGAAACATTATGCAAAATAACACGACCCATATTTTTTAATTTTCGTAAATTCGATTGATTTTCATTTATAATTTTCTGTTTGAATTTAAAAGGTCGAAACCGCCAAATGACGTCACACATACGGCTTAATACTAACACCCTTGCCGCCTTTTTAAAAACCATTGGAATTAAGGAAAGGAAAAGTAATTTCTCCGACATGACATTTGAATGAAATTGAAACTGACTTCTGTCATATCATTTTTAATACTAGGCAACGGTACCTCCTCATTCCACCGTATGTGTAACGTCATCACACAATTTTTGATTTTTATTTATTTTCTCAATAAAAATTCTAAATATTTTTTTCCTAAACAAGATAGCAAAATTAAGAAACGGTATTTTTAGTTTTGCGCGTTGTAAAATATGAAATGTGGTCAATTCGTAGTATTATTGATTTAAAACAATTTTTTTTTTATAAACCTTTAGAGGCTAATAATTCCGCCCATGCCGGGACTTAATACCAGCGCTCTCCCAACTGAGCTAATGGGCAAGTGCCGGCATCAGCGAAATTTCGAACCTCTTTACAATTTCTCTGTATTATTCACAGGCAGCGACATCTGGCTGAAGTAATTTGCATCACTATTAGCCTAAATAGGTTTTTAAAATTATCCTCAGCACGGGTTAGAGCAACAAAAATATTTTTTTATATTATTTATGATTTGTAACGTTTTGAAACTGTGATGTGAATTGAAAGCGGTAGGAAGTTGTTTTTTTTCTACTTATCAGTTGTATTGTATTTGTTACATTTCGAGCTAATATTGTTTATATAAGTTTAAGTAATGTTTCAGGTTAAAAGAAAAGTACGTTTTAATATCAGTAATTACTTTTACTCACCATAATGGACCTAAATGGCTCTCAGGGGATGTCCCAGTGTAGACGCCGCAAGAAAATGTAATCTAGCTTCGTCTAAGATAGATAGATAGGGATCACTTCATTTCACAATAAGAACAAAGAATTACAAATGGATTCTTATTTATGTATTAAGAGATCTATAATAAACCAACAGAGGTTACATAAATGTTCATGGACATATTAGACAGATCTCGTTAGCTCTATACTAAGTACAACTAAATCACTTGTGTTATAGGTGCTAACTGGACTCGATAGATTTAATACAATAAATACATAGATAACATCCAAGACCCGAGACAAACTAGAAAAGTTCGTTCCTAGTTTGACCCGGCCGGGGATCGAACCCGAGACCTTCGGTTTTACAGTCAGCGTGCTAAAATGCTGCGCCACCGAGGCCATATACACATTTAATCTTATATAGGGTAACATAAAGCAAATTACAGGTCCACACTTAAAACACACAATTTATTTATTTATATACATATATATAAATTTATTTATTTATTTAATTTATTAAATTGCTCAACATTACAGTGTTAACTAATTCGTTGAACAATTAAATTTTTAGACTGTAGTAAACTATAAATTCGACACAATTGACAACTAGCCTAAGTAAATATTTACGAATTAACAACAAAGATTTTTTTTTATTTCTTCTGTGCTTCACCCAAAGAGCAAATAGGTAATAATTTAAGTTTAATAAGTTTCATAAGTAAATTTAATAAGTTTTAAACACTAACAAGAAGTCACTTGCTGCACAAATTACTAAATTAAACAGTATAGAGCAAGTAAAGATACATCGGTATGCAATACAATAATATACTTCACTCTATGTTATTATTAAATTAGCATTAAAAGCAATTTAGTATTCTTTTTATTTATATCATTAACTAGTTGACCCAGCGAACTTCGTACCGCCTAACAGTCGGTTTTTAATTTTTTTTAAGTTTTCCCTCCATAATAACCATCCTCGTACATCAAGGAATATTCTAAAAAAAGAATTAGCGAAATCGGTTCAATGGCTCTCGAGATTTGCGCTTACCAACACATTCGGCGATTCATTTTTATATTATAGAAGATAATGCCTAACAGCTGCTATACTGCAATTAAATATATCAAAGTCTAACTCGTGACAAATCTGCTTACACTACTGCAGGCCCGCCGGAGAAAAAGGCATTTTGCATACTTAATCAAATGCATACCTAATTGGGTGACAAGTTTTGTGGAATAAAAAGTGGAGAATAGAAGCTCGTAGGCACTGTAAATGACAAACTACCTAAGAGCTCGGGAGAGTTTACTAAGCCCGCAATGATTTGTAGCAAATATTATGTTATGTCCGCTACCCTGCGTCGAATTTCCAGGGGCAAGATTATGGTGTTTTCGACATAGCACTATAAATAGTTCCTTGATTTGAATTTCAACCGGTAGCACTTAAACTTCATGAACTTTCTCTGAATAGCTTCAATTCTGTCAATGTATGTAAGGAATTTAGGATTCCAAATTTGTGAAGCATATTCGAGGCTGCTTCAAACAAGAATGCAATATAAGATTTTGACTTATACT
The DNA here is from genome assembly GCA_934045075.1 of Yponomeuta sedellus. Classification (NCBI taxonomy): domain Eukaryota; kingdom Metazoa; phylum Arthropoda; class Insecta; order Lepidoptera; family Yponomeutidae; genus Yponomeuta; species Yponomeuta sedellus. The sequence goes on along the minus strand of OW203724.1, from coordinate 8,012,330 downwards.
TATGTAGTGGCTTCCATTAAATAATGAATAAGGATTAAGTTATCGGAAATAAATATTATTCATCTCGTCCATAACATTTTTTTTAAAACATTGGCTTCTGCATCTACATGATGAGATGATTTATACAGCGTCCAGTGGCATCTTCACTCACACTAGGTGGGTGGAGGGACCACTCGGTTGCTGCAGTGCCTGGGACAGGGTTTTAGATGGTGTAGGCTTGCCCAGCACCTATACGATCCTGACAGCTTAGTCGGCCTAGCTCACAGGCAAGACTAGTCCATACGTGCGGAGCCAACCAACCGCGGGTTTCCTCACGATGTTTTCCTTCACAGTTAGCCTGTGGTATTGCGACTACAAACTTGGAAATGTACGTAACTTTGAAATTAATCAACTTTTTTAAACTAGTGCCATAATAAACTAACTTCCCATTTACCTAAAGTTAATCACTTCAATGTCACCTTACTACAACGTACAGTCTGTTAGCTTTTAGAATATACCTCGGCTACTATCGGACAGAATCGGATATATTCGTGTAATAGAAATATCGAAACTAATATGACACTTAATTTACATAACTTTTCAAACTAGTTAAGAAAAGTTTCATACAGAGCAGGAAGTGTACACTCGTGTACTTTCGGCGAAAACCGAAGCCTACTCTAGAGCCCGAGGTATATTCTAAAAGCTAACAGACTATAACGTCTGATGATGTTGCACCTTAAGGGCAAGCGCATGTAAACAAACAATTGTGTATCAAGAAAAGTCCTAGCTGGGAGCCGATTCTCGCACATGCGAATTGAAAGCATAGACGCAAAATATTCCAAGAATTCAGACATTTGTCGCATAAAAATGAGTTTCATGTATTTTTACAAAGTCGTATACGCAAATTTGCTGATAAATTTCGCTTGCTTTGAGGTGTCGTGATGTCGCATGGTAATTACCATGCGACTGTTTATGTAGAATTCAAGTCATACCTACGCCTTAGAGTCGTATACGAATTATTTGCTAATGAAGTGAGAATTGGGTCCCTGGTACGGATTATACCCTCTGTTTGTTGTGTTGATTGCAGACATGGCGTGTGATCGACTACCTGTCAATGCTGAACGCGTTCCTGTCAACCATTGTCAACCCCATCCTATACAGCCTCATGTCCCGCAAGTTTCGGAAGGCTTTTAAGGTAAAAACACAGAAGTACATTAAATCCGTCATACGAGGGCTGCTACTTATGTATGCGGAATAGAAAAAATAAACAAATGTATATGGCTAAATATGCTTTTATTGTTTTTCAAAGTATTCTCCACTATGATCGATGCACTTTTGCATTCGATGAAACCAATTTGTAAAACACTTTTTCCACTCTGATTGAGGTATCTCCAAAACGTGCTGTTTGAACGCATCTACACGGGTATCATCTTCACGGGTCGAAAATCGTTGACCACGTAATTTATTCTTTACATTTGGGAATAAATAGAAATCATTGGGAGCCAAATCAGGGCTGTAAAGTGGATGACCCATCAATTCTATTTTTTGACCATCCAAAAATGTAGTTGTTTCCTGAGATGTATGACAGCTGGCATTGTCATGGTGAAGTATGATTCTGCGTCGCTGGTTGTTTTGGCGTATTTCTTCAAATACTTCCGGCAAACAAATGGTCGTGTACCACTCCGAATTAACCACATGGCCATTAATACCAAAAAAGCAGGCCACCATTTGCTTTACAGTGCTTTTTGCACGAGCCACTTTCGTAGGGTTCGGCTCATTTTGAAACACCCAAACTGTTGATTGTTGTTTATTTTCGGGATCGTACGCGTAGATCCAGGATTCGTCACCTGTGTAGATGTTATAAACAGATTTTTATTCGCCTCCGTTGAATTTTTTTAAGGTTTTCTTGCACCATTCGACGCGAGCATCTTTTTGATCCTGAGTTAAGTTGTGCGGGATCCAATGCGAACAATTTTTTTTACAGACAAATGTTCATGTAATATCCTATGAATGCTCGTCATACATATGCCCAGAATAACCTCTATCTCGCGATATGTAACATGGCGGTCTTGCATTATTAGTTTTCGCACAGCTTCAATATTTTGTGGCACAACCACCGATTTCGGGCGACCTTCTTTAACTTCGTCCGTGAGCTTACTGCGCCCGCGATTAAACTCACTAAACCAGTGATACACAGTCGTTTTTGATGGAGCTTCACCACCAAAAGTCGAAGTTAATTGATCTACGCACTGTTGTTGCGTTAAACCACGTCGAAAATCGTAATAAATCATGGCACGAATATTTTCACGAGTGAGTTCCATTTTTTTAGGCGATATGACATTTTAAACCCAACAAAAACAAAACACTAACGTATATAAGAGAAAAAAATATAACGTATATAAGAGAAAGAATTTGACCATGGAGGTCAGACATTGCGTTTAAAATTATTGGAATCCCAGATTCCGCATACATAAGTAGCAGCCTATGTATATAGGGTGTAGCATAATTCCGCATTTTTCACTAGACGATTATAAAAAAGAATATGAAATAATTGCCATAGATACTTTATATTGTTGGAAAAACTGAAATTGGATGGATAGATAAAGAAAGACAGATAGCAGTATTACCGCTAAGACATTTTTATAATGCGCGGATCCATTTTTCAATGAGACACGATAATCTAATTAGCTCGCAAAAAAAAGGGAGAGAAATTTTGAAATAAGAATTTACTTTTTTTTTTAAATAGATTATAGCTGGCCAGTCTCTCATCTATAATAACAATATTTCGTAACTCAATTCAATATTTGCATTAGTCTCTGACTGGCTTGGTCTATTCTTGAAAATTGAAATTTATGAAAACTTTGAAAAGGGTCGGCCTCTAGGCTCTTTTTCACTGACATACTTACCCACACTGACCACCTGAAAACGGTTTTGCAGGTAACTTTCCAGCAGACTGTGACTGACCCCTCCTTTTTTCTTATTTTTTTTACAAGGATTGTATGACAGAAAACCTTAGAGAGGTCAGGAATAATCTCAAACACTTAGTTTTATAGTCAAAGTGTCGGACTTAGTTTAAGAGTCCAAGAAATCAAGTGATGACGCCAAAGCGGAATCCGAATAGGGTATTCGAAATAAGTAGGTATTTAAGTACCTCAATTGGTAGAGCGCTGGTACGGATAGCCAGAGGTTGCGGGTTCGAATCCCGGCATGGGTGAAATTTTTAGCCTCTAAATAGGTTTTTAAATTTAAGTACCTGTTTAACCTGTTATTCATGACCTTTTCTAAGACCTTCGACATCGCTGTCAATACAGAGATTGGTCCGTAATTATAAGCAGCAGCTTTTTCCACGCCCTAACGATGTAGGAAAACATCGTGAGGAAACTCGGGAATCGGTTGACTGCGCACATATTGACTCGTTTTTCAGAGGGCTATTTTGACTAAGCCGTCAGAATGGTATAGGTGGTAGGCAAGCCTACTCCAACTAAAACAATGTCTCAGTCACTGTAGCGTCCGAGTGGTCCCTTTATCTAAGTAGTGTGAGTGAAGGTGCTATTGGACGCTGTAAAAATCATCACATTACGTAGATGATGAGATGAACATTTTTCATCATCATCATGAACCCATTATATCCCCACCGAGGGGTCTCTTCCCTGAGGAAGGTATAGGCCATACTCCACCTCGGGAGTCAAGTCCGGATTGGTGAAGGTTTGCAAGACTAGTGGCTGGTCTTACTGTCAGAAGGTTGATGGTCAATCCGATCGTAATTCAGTCACTCTTTGACAATACACTCACGACCATAACCTTAGACCCACTTGCATCAGCCCGGGTTAGTATTATCAATTTAATTGGTTAACTCGAGTTAAATGAGCTAACCCGGGATGACGCAAGTGGGCCTTAGACACCTAACCTTTAATTTAAGTTTTCTTTATTCCACTGAAATTTCAGGCATATTTTCATAAAATATGCCTGAAATTTCAGTGGAATAAAGGTACACGATAAAGTTTGATTGAAAACTTAACACTTAATAAATAAATAAATAAATAAACAAACAAACAAACAAACAAACAAACAAACAAACAAACAAACAAACAAACAAACAAACAAACAAACAAACAAACAAACAAACAAACAAACAAACAAACAAACAAACAAACAAACACACAAACAAACAAACAAACAAACAAACAAACAAACAAACAAACAAACAAACAAACAAACAAACAAACAAACAAACAAACAAACAAACAAACACACACACAAACAAACAAACAAACAAATAAATAAATAGTAGTCAATTCAAGGATACTCACTCCTACCAGAGGTTAAGTGTCTAGTAAGAGTGGGTTTGCGCGGGTCGGAAGTAGAAATGAACTCGTTACTTATGTTTGCTTACGTAGTCAAGATATTTTTGTTCGGCAATTAGACTTGCGAAATGAGTCTGTCCTGATAATCGTTTATCCGGATATCGGCGTCCGGATAATCGGAATCCTACTGTGCTTAATTAAGTCGGTTTATTTATATTCAACCGGATTTCTGATGTCATCGTTATTACCAGTCCATCTCGTCTTTTTCTCGCTACGCTATAATTCGCACCCCATCCGCATTCACGGACCCTCTAACGATTCACAACACTGCCTGACCGGTTCACCGGCACAATACAAATAAAGACCATAAGCTACTGACCAGCGTTGGGCTCTGGCCCACTACTTCGTCACTGACTTAGTCAACCGTTGAAGTCTCCGTACAGCCGTCTTCATCTTCTTCATCGGTCCTTTCACTCATACAAACATTATTACACAAAGAGCATTTAAAATTGTGCTATAAGTAGGGAACCACTTACAGCACAATTTTAAATGTTTTGCATGCTCAATAAATGTTAAAAGCAAAATAAATTCCAAAATTTAAATTTAACGGTAAGATATATTACATATTGATAAACAAACACGCCCTCGAAATAAATACGATTACCATACCTTTTGGGATGAGGCGCTGGTTACTGTAATACAGGCAATAAGCCTAGCTAAGTAGCAGTATCGGTTACATCGGGCACTGACTGAAAATCAGCGCGGAGGGCTCACTCCCTCAGCACAACGCTGAGTCAGCTGCCTTTTGCGGCAATTTAGACACACCACAGGCTAAACCTGTCTTTTTGTTTACTTTCGTTTATTGTGTATTTCGTTTATTTCTGTTATGCTGATATTATGTAGATTTTCCCGGTTATTTTGCTTCTGTGATGTGTCTTGTCGGTATTATGAAATTTCTTATTTTTTATTTCCACTTTTGACGGTGGTTCGCGGCGCGATCGACTTGGCTACTTGGTCTATTGATCTTTTCCAGGTGGTCTTTGGCCGCCCCCTCTTTCGCCGACCCGTCTTTAGCATCTTTAATCTGTATCCGTCCACCAATATTGACAACCTCGTCCATCGGATGACAACATTAGGAACACAAACTGCGACTCTCTACGCTAGCCTGGCTTGTCTTGAGAATTTTCGATGTGAAAACACATTATTTTATACTTTTGCAGGATTTCTTCAGCGGAAAACGACTGTCAAGTCAAACGACGTACCCGCAACGTTAAGCCCGTAATGACGCTCCAGCAAATTGCAAGAGAAATCCGAGGGGATTGCAAATATTTCTTTGAAGTGCTAGCTCATAATAAATAGACTTTTATAAAGATGTACAAATATATGGTTCACAAATATGCAAGTTTTTACTTCGTGTCTACCCCTTTATACAAGTTTACGTAAAAAATGCGGTACATGAAATATAGTCTGTTAGCTTTTAGAATATACCTCGGCCACTATTGGATAGAATCGATTATTGCATAAGGTAAAGTTTATTTTGTATTGTTATTTATAACTTTTCCAAATAGTGAAGAAAAGTTTTGCAGGAAGTATTACACTCGTGTGCTTTCTGCGAAAACCGAAGCCTACTCTAGAGCCCGAGGTATATTCTAAAAGCTAACAGACTGTACCAGTATTTTGAGTTTTTTCTCAAAAACCTTTATTTTCTACTAGCGGACGTAATAGGGATAAGATCGACATTAATAAACTAAATTTATTGTTTATTGCACACGAAACATTTAACAGGATATTACATAAGAAATAACATGTGCAAAGGCGAGCTTATCTCTAAAAGAGATTTCTTCCAGCAGACCTTAGAGAGTCGGAGAGGCAGTAAAAATAAATATAGGTGATCCCGCCGCGTTTGTTTGAATGTCCGCTTTTTAAGAGTTTACGCGTGTTAGGCAGCGGCAGTAACAAGGAGCAGCGGTAGCCCAGTGGGCAGAACAGTGGACACGTTCCGTTCGATTTAGAGTGCTGGCATGTACCCATGACTTTGTTTTCTAAGCTATGTACATTTGTGAATTTATAGTAGCAATTGCCTCTCGCTTACCTTGAAGGAAAAAATCGTGAGGAAATCTGAGTGTCTGAGGTGTTCAAATGCCTCAGTGCTAGAAGTTGCCAATCTATGATGGGCACGCGTTTTAATTAAGCCCTTACTATCTCTCTGAGTATGTATGTGCCTGGAAGTGGGACGTATACAGAGTGTAACGAAGTATAGGCTAATATGTCATGTTTTATTATATGTGCTCTGGTGTACAATATAGAATATTCTCTCTTATTCTTATAGGCTACTAAAAATCCGCGTGAAAAATAATATTTCACTGAGCCTTACTTATACGAGGTTTTTGCAAAATCGGTAAGTATGTCGTAGAATACATAAAAATAAAAAATAAATATTTAAAAAAATAAAAGAACCCGACTGCAGTGATAGATCAACTGAAAGGGTAAAAACAAGATAATTTTAATTTTAAAATGCTTACCTCGATTCAGAAGAGATCATGCTGCTTTTCTTGAGGGACCAAATGATATAACTTTATAAGCATTATTTGCTCAAACAGTTGCAGTTATAACTTTATATCAAATGATGCAGTCGGGACCCATTACTGTTTGTTTAAAGTCCTCTAATGGGTCCCGACTGCATCATTTTATATAAAGTTATAACTTCAACAGTTTGAGCAAATAATGCTTATAAAGTTATATCATTTGGTCCCTCAAGAAAAGCAGCATGATCTCTTCTGAATCGAGGTAAGCATTTTAAAATTAAAATTATCTTGTTTTTTCCCTTTCAGTTGATCTATCACTGCAGTCGGGTTCTTTTATTTTTTTAAATATTTTTTTTATTTTTCACCTTTTAGTGACTCAGTAGAATGATTAAATTTAAAGGTCCATCTGTACTGCTTACATCCTTTAAATCGTAATATTATTTTCTTTCCTAAATGAATTTTATTTTATTACTTTATTTTCTTTTGCTCGACAAAGGACATGTCTCGGCAAATCATAAATGTTTTTATTGATATAGTCATAGGTACCACCTGCATGCATTCAAAATTTATGTCGCACGATATTTTTTAGCTAATATAATCAATATGGTCCAATGGTGTTAAACAATCAAGAATATTCGCAGAGACTGATAAAAGGAAACTACAGATTTTTTTCTTTATTATCCCTACATAAATTGTCTTTTTTTTATATAGCCTATAAACGTTTCACTGCACCTAGTTATATAATGTTAACGATAGTAGGTGGAGACTGGAATAACCTCAAATTATGTCCTCGACCTGAACAGCGCTCAGCTTTCAGCATCTCCAGAGTAAAATTCTTCGTGCTTGCATTGCTGGGCCCAGTTTTCGGTCTCAGTAATTACTTAGAATAATGACTTGTAAATGGTCTGAGCCTTCAGCCTCGGCCTGTACAAAGGCGCGACAGGTTTTTTCGTGCACGTTTCGTGAGGCTCGGCCTTCGGCCTCGCTAGTTACTTAAAGTTGGAACTTGTGGGTGGGGACGTGAATAGTCTCTGTCGGAACCAAGCTCGGCTTTCTGCCTCGCCGTGCCAGTGGTCCCTGTATCTGCTTTGCTTTATTAGCGAGTAATGGCTCTCGGCCTTGCCTGCGCGGCCTGTACGCAGCTCGGCTTTCAACCTCGTCACAGCAACTTTAAGTAACTGTCGCGGCCTTCGGCCGCGCTAGTTACTTAAAGGTTGGGTATTTTGCGTGGGAAAATGAATAGTCTCAACCTTCGGAACCAATCTGAACGGAGCTCAGCCTTCGGCCTCGCTGTGGCAGTGTTCCACGCACCCGCATCATGAGACTCGGCCTTTGGCCTCGCGTAGTTACTTAGAGGCTTAAGGCTATAAGAATATAAGGCTTGGGCGTAGGAATAACTGTAATCACGGCCTTCGGCCGTGGCCTCTTTGGAACTTGTCCTTCAGCCTCACCACGACAGGGTTCCTCGTGCCTGCGTCGTGGAGCTCGGCCTTCAGCCTCGCTAGGTACTGAGTCTTTTACATGGGAACATGAATAGTCTCTACCTCAACCAAACTCGCGCTGGCAGTGTTTCTCTTGCTCGCTTACCAGGGCTCAGCTTTCGGTCTCGGAAATCACTTAAAGTTGGGTGTTGTGATACGATGTCACGGAGGATCTGTCTTCGGTTACCAACGAGAGCGTAAAAATTTTCTTTTATCATTTTTTGTTTCAACTTTGAACCTAGCTTGTCGCTGACTATGATCACACAGGGGAAAAGGAGTCACATGCTACACTTTATATATTTTGTTTAGTTAGTTTTGTTCTAAGTATCAGTAAGAAATTAATATCAAAGTTAAGAAATTAATTATTGAAACCCCCTATGAGGTTGATATTTCCTAAATTAATGAGATAAACGAATGGCCTAGAAGAAACTAAACACTTTAGAGGCATTATTTATATTGTTTCTTTCAGCACTTATACCGTTTCTATAAACGGTTTGTTTACATGTAGAACAAAGCTAAAATTAGGTATGTAAATACATGTACCAGAATAAATATATGGCAGATCAATCTAGTGGCTAAAGGTGGTACTTTAATTACTTCGAAGTGAATATTATTTTTTGTCCGTTTGTTCTCTATTAATGCTGATTTTATGTAACCTACGACATCCGCAAAATTCTGTTTTAAATACTTTGCACGTGTTAGGCGTAGTTCAACAAAAGTATAATTTTTAAATACAAATTAATGATTTAGAAAGAAGAAACCACTTTATAGGCATTACTTCTTTCCGTATTTGTACCGATTCTATAAACGGTTTGTTTACATGTAGACCAAAGCCAAAATTATGTATACACATGTATTAGAATAAATCAAATATAGCAGCGCCATGTAGTGGCTAAAAGTGGTACTTAAATTGCTTAGAAGTGAATGTTATTTTTTATTCCGGTGGTTCTCTATTAATACAGACCTTATGTAACCTACGACATCCGCAAAATTATGTTTTAAATACTTCACACCTTTTAGGCGTAGTTCAACAAAATTAGGATTCGAATTTAATGAACTAAATATAACAGCGCCATCTAGTGGCTCCTAGCTGTACTTTAACGAAGCTTACTAACGTTTTTAATTTTTCATCACGGTTCTGATCGCATAATTCTGATTTTATATAGCCTATGACACCCGCGCAAGGATGCCGAATCGAATGACACCTTATTTAACGAAATCTGACCATTGGTTAAGGAGTTATGAGGGATCATAGAATCGGACATACTTACATACATACGAACTAAACACATTACCCTCCTTTTGGGCTTCGCCGCAGTCGTGTAATAAACACATTACCCTCCTTTTGGGCTTCGCCGCAGTCGTGTAAAAACAATTTTCTTCTTATTTTATTTATTTTATTTTATTTACAGACAACGTGGCTCAGTGTTATGTTAGTAGCAATAAATATAGAACTTAGCCTATATGATTAGTATTTAATATGTAATATGACTTGGTGCGTTAAATTAAAATCCAAATCAGTGGATTATCCAGCCGCGATGCAATCGCGTTTTGATCCTTAAAATATTTCCGAAAACATCTTGATCATCAACACAGTCGAAATAGAAATCCCTATTGTTTTTGAATTGTTTGCAAAGTCGTAAGAGTAATGCTTATTTAATTAGGCTATTAGTTCTTGAAGTAGCAATTATTGAGACTTAGGATGTTCATTTCTTGCAAAAACCTATTGTAAATGAAGATACATAATTATGAGTTTTTCCATTGTTTGTTAGTCCTGGAGAATCGAGGGATTACGGAAAAAACTCGTCACTTAGAAACATTAGATAGTCATTCATTTGTATTTTCCATTATTCTTATAACTCTTTAGTTAATAAGTATATTTAACCATCTTCAAAAACGGAGCGGGTTCTCAATTTGTTTGCTTATTCGAAGACATATGGCAACATGAGTAAAATACAAAAATAATTAAAACAAAAATATGAATTTTGTAATGTAGAAATATATTTTGTAGCCGGTGCATTTTAGTTACGTACATTTTCGGGTACCGACTCCTAAATGTATTTTCTTATTTTTTAAATGTACTTACTTCCAATTAAAATTTTCATAAGGACATATTAATTTTAAAAAATTCAACACCTACTCCGAATTTAGAGGTCATGTTCGTTAAAATTATTTCTGTGTTTTTGGTGCGGTAGTGTTTTGAGGTCGGTTTCTATTCTACACTATTTTACTCGATTTCACATCGACAGTGATGGCTGACGCTTGTGTGTCAATCACTATCATTTTTTCTATAATGAAAGTTCTCGTTTCTTTTCTCCGAATCGGCACACGCAGCTTAAGACGCCCTGTTACCAGGTGGAGCCACGACATTTGCAAAGCCGTGGACAGTGACTGGAAGTGGAGAGCCGAAGAACGGGCTCAATGGCGTATCTTGCAAGAGGCCTATAAACACCAGTGGACTGTCACCCGCTGACTATCATGATGATGATGATGTTTCTAATTTGTTGCTACGAAACGATTGAAGTGCCGTAATTGGTGATTAAAACCCGAAAGACAACGAAAGTCTTTGCTGTCTCTGTTGCGTAATTATAGCTCAAAAATGATCATACCTTTTGGCGTAGCGGCGTACCTGTGTACTTTTATCGATAGAGGTTCTTCAGACAACCTTTGGTTTGTCGAGATTACGACTGGATTCGTGAGTAGGATGGATGATAGGTCAAACCACATTCCTAAACTATATCTGAAGAGAAAGATTGAGTATTTTTGCGCTGTTTTCAGGTCTAGATACTGAGGTTTACGCACAATATTTTTGCGGCGATGTGGGCTCCATTAACCTGGAATTCTTCTCCGGAAACCTGGTCGGACTAAAACTTACTGACAAAATTACAAGTATAAATAAAATCAATAACATTTTAAAGCATATCTTCTAATGTCTCTGATTCAAGCGATCTGTCCGGTCAACGGTCAACGGCATAACAAGGTAAGTACCGACTATTCGACGATTGTGCATTGGCTATAGTGTACTATATCTTTTACTGAACCTCTTCAATTATTTGCAGTTCCAAGGTCCTACTGGGAATCTCGTGGGCTGTGGTCACCAGACAGATACATCACAAACAAATCACCCAATCTGATTTAATCAAAGTATGGCGGCCCCCAGCTACTTGGTATTCAAGCACGATACTGCTAAACCAACAAGAAGACCATGCAGTGCGCGAGAAAGGCTGAAGAAGAGCAGAACAATGTACTGTATATTTAATGCTTTGATTTTCAGTCGCTTTTAATATTATATTTTCCAGTACCACAAAATAGTATAGATATATATCTTATCACTGTTTATATGTTGTTAAGTTCATTTTGTAAGGCTTCTTGTCCACCGCCGACTACTTCGCCAAAAAGTTCTTTCTCTCTCTTCAATATAATTATTTCGCACAAATATAATGCCAGCGTATATTTGTGCTAGTTGGCGTATTCTTCGGGAAGAGTTTATGAGAAAATCTCGTCTCTTGTTGACGTCGCCGGTGGACAAGCGTTCTAAAGATACCTATGTCTTATTGGCTTTATTGGGGTTTATACACAGATTGGGCCGTGCCGAATCACTTATCTGAAGGATGATTGCCGAAACCTGTTTATTTACAGTGATGGAGGTCTATTTAACCATATTTATTGGCGTTGCTTCAATTCGGTGAGTGAGATGAGCTTATCGCCAGTTATTACGTGACATAATTCAGTTAATTTCCTTCCTTCCACAGACACTGCCCTCCGAGATACACATACAAAATAAAGATAATACAGATTGATTTCTGAAAAGTTCACATATTCTGATAAGTTTACATTTTCTGGCAGCACCCACACTTGGACACCCACACGAGAGTCATAATTACATTACATTACATTAAACTGTAAATTTTAGGTTGTAAATTGGGAAAGCTCCCACTTACATAAGCACACCATTTATAATTGTTAAATTTACTAAAAATCACCAAGAAGTACTTTTTGGCCCAATTGATCTATTTTCTTTATTTAAATTAGTAAATTTATTAGATTAAAATTAATAATCAATTCCCGCACTGTGCTTGGTACGGTAACGGTAATACGGTCTACGGTAACTAATTATTGGTTGTCATTCTACTTGGCTATTTTTTTTTCTACATTGCCATCTGGCAACAAAACCACTTTCTTGTCATGTCACCATAGTTATCCAGCAACTTAAAACACGAATCATAATCGACATCAACCCTTGTATGTCCCCACTGCTTCCTGCATCGCAGGAAGGTTAGGCCATACTCCACCACGGGTGCTAAGTCCGGGTTGGTGGAGGATTGTAAGATAGTGGCGGGACTTAGTAGAAGGCCTCTGACATGGCTTAAAGACTGCCTTTACATGACAGCCGGCACCAACGGCTTAGTGAGCCTTGCGAAGCACGAAATTTTTGCGATAAAATGCCACTAGAGCGGTAGTCAAGGGATGGTCACCCATCCTGCTTGTTGCTTAACTCCAGTGATTCGGTTCGGCAATGACTCGGTTTCGCTAGGCCACGTGCGCTCTATAAGCGAATACGCAAAACTAACTGGTTTTATTCTCGGTTTATTGCACAAAATATTGCTTCGCCCTCCAGGGATATAATGGTACCTACTTATAATCAATTCTACGGAGACTATATAAACTAAGGTGATCTGTCAGGATCGTGGCAAGTGGCAGTCCCTGGTCTCTGCCTACCCCTCTGGGATACAGGCGTGAGGTTATGTATGTATGTATATAAACTAACTACAGATGACTTAATTTACCTACATTAATTATCAAGAAGATGGAAATCTACTACTGGCGGCATTTCTCATTTACTCATTGTCCAGGGAACCGTGTCTATAAAGATAAGTAATCTAATTACTGTTGAAAATGCCTTACCCGTATTCACAAAGGAACCGTTGCCGACATCTCCATACCACAAAACACAATAAAACAATATAAGTGTAATCCTAATGTTAATTGAGTCTATAAATAAAATTGATGTGGGCTAATTACACCCACTAAATCAATCCTTGACTATGTTATATCTCATCACCAATTCACCATCAACCCATTATGTTCTCATCGAGAGGCACTGGTCTCTTCCTGCAATCGTATGGTATAGGGCCTATACATATACCTATATTACCTTCCTATACGGGAGTATGGCCTATACTGTTCTTATGGCCATACTCCACGGGGGCCAAGTCTGGATTGGTGGAGGCTTGCAAGACTAGTGGTCTTACTACTGCTGGTGTTATATCTACAACTACTCTATTAGTTGAACTCATAGGTTAAATATTATTTATAAAAACACTATCGTTTAAAGCTGTTTTCAGAAAAGACACTAGCATTTGAGGCAGGCGAATGTGTGTGGTGGATTAAAATTTACAGAGTTCGCTAGACAGGACGATGGAAGGAGTAAGATGAACGAAAACAAATTTTCCCGGCAATGCGTAGAGAAGCGAATATTATTTTATTCAATTCAATTCAATTCTTGTTTATGGCACCCTCTAGGATTCTGCCAGTGTCAAGTTTGTGGAGATGGCACTTTTTTTTCCATTAGTCGATTACGAGCGTATCAATCGAACTGACAAAGAAAAGCTATCTGTCATGTCTGACGTCTGACGTAAAACTTTTCATAAATGGTCTTCAATGAGCCGTTCATATCGCTCATAGGCCTGCACATAAAAAATCAGGGACACGGCTGACAAATTTCGCTCTTCTTGTTGTTCTTCAGGCTATATTATCTAGTCCACTGCTGGACATAGCCCTCCCCTAATGAGCGCCATAGCGCCTTCAGCTCGCCCCATCCATCCATCCAAATTTCGCTCAGCGCGGATTCGGATTAATTTTGACAGCCGTATTCCGTTCTTCAATGGCCACGCGTGTAAGCGCCATCTATGAATTTGTGCTGAAAATTGCTCACTCTTTTTGGACTCCCGACTCCCGATACGTTTATTACAGTAACGGTGTTATTTATAAAAACACGATTTCTTTAAATCACTTCTCAAATTCAGTTTAAACAGTACCTATTGGAGTCTGTGATTATGATTTTACAAGGGAAAGACTGTTTATACTGTTTTTATGGAGTGTTCTAACTGACTTGTGTTTTTATTACACCATCAGTCAGTCTTTGATAAAAATGCAACTTTACAAACCGTCAATGGTTTACAAACTTTAAACTTTACAAAGCGCCAGGGTTATCACGGCACAGACTTAAGAAATATTTGTGTGATTTCAATTTTTGTGAATAGTAATCGGTCATACCGGATATTCTTTAGTATAGACTTCAGCCTCTCATTTAGGAATAAGTCCTAATTACATACTTAAATTGTACGTATTTTGTGCTTTAATTAATAAAGTGTTTTCAATCTATTTACGCCTAGTATGGTAACCAACATCAACCTTGCTTGTAACTAATGTGACATCAACCCTTTGTATGTCTCCACTGCTGGGGCACGGGTCTCTTCCTGCATCGCAGGAAGGTTAAGCCACACTCCACCATGGGGGCCAAGTCCGGGTTGGTGGAGGATTGTAAGACAGTGGCGGGCCTTACTGTTAGAAGCTATCAAGCCTCCCGTAAGGCCTCTGACATGGCTTAACGACTAATATTACATGACAGCTGGCACCAACCGCTTAGCGTGCTACTAGCGGTAGTAATGGGATGGTCAGGCGCGTGTGTTAGTTAGTTAGACCTGAGATTTCCGCACTTAGCCTCATAGTTGGGCCATTGTACGTAGCAAGCGCTGAGGTACGCTAACACCTCAGACACTAGGGTTTCCTTACGATGTTTTTCCTTCACCGTCAGCGAGTAGTATTGCTACTATAATTTCACAAATGTACATAACTTAGAAAAAAAGTCATTGGTACATGCCGGGGTTCGAACCCACGACCTCCCGATTGAGAAGCCGGCATTCTATACCGCTCCGCTACCACCGCTCTTCAGGCGCGTATGTTATGTGCTATGGTATAATAAAAATGGTACCCCAACTCAGCATAAATTATGCTTCAGGATTTTCAGATAGGACCTATAAGAGAAGCAAATATGGTCAAGAATTAAATTATTGTGAAAATTAGATTAAAATATTATATAATTTGTAAGAACCTGACCGAAGGGGATTGTTAAACGTCTTTTATGAAAGCATATCAACAATAAAATATATAAATTCGTACGGTTTGAACAGAAATAATAAGCACAAAGACGGTAGAAACTAATAGTACATGCCCTTACAAGGATGGTACTTTCACTAAGTTGTATTACATATTTTTCTGTAAAAAAACTTAGTGAAAAATAAGACGTCCGTGGATAAAAAGTGTCTAATTAATACTAAGTTGGTTTTACTCTAGATTTATAATCTTGAGAAGAGAATTACTAAGATTTATATTACTATAGAGCACTAGCCTTCTCTCTGTTAGGGAGAGAGTTGGTGCTTAGTCACTAAGCGTAACCACCAGACATTTGTAGGGCCCATCACGTGATGACAATTTCAAGAGCTGGGCTCTGAGAAGAGCTGCCTACTTCTACATACTACTCAATTATTTATTAGAGTTCTATTAGTTTTCGAATAATTATTACGTAAACAAAATCTAAGTCTCTATTTCGGCCATTACGTAAACAAATTGCGTACACTCAGCCCTCCGAAAGACCTGGAAACGTAATGAAATAGTTAACACAAAAGGAAACATCAGACGGAAATTTAATAAATAACAGAAATTAGATTCATAGATTTAGATTATTAGGTAGACATACCTACGAATAATATTAATCTAAGAATGAGTTCTGTTTTTTTTTTTTGATGAATATTGTGTATTTTTGCTGTTGACACTCATTTTTTTTTCATGTATAAATAAATGCAGGGATACGTAACTTTATTATTAGGGGAGGTTTACTTATAATATTTAGTATCATTACGGATTAGGCACGCCGCCGTCTCAAATTATGACCACGGCAACCTGTTCACCCTATATAATATTAAATTATTTTCATTTTATTAAATATAAAACTTAAATAACAGGTTTTATGGTTTTCACAAATGTTTAATGTGTTCACGCTGACGATCTCTTTTTAATTATAGTTTATGGCACACGAAAAACACAAAAAATAAATTCAATCTACGAAAATACGTGTACAAAGGCGACCTTATCTCTGTGCGAGATTTCTTCCAGCAAACCTCGGGGAGTCGGAGTAGAGATGTGAAACTAGTCTATGCACGTGCACAACATACACTATATACTTAATACACTTGCTTGATTACAAAATCCTACCAAGATAATTTTTTACCTTTTTACCTTTTTTTGTTATGGTTTTTCTTGTCTTTCTATGGTCAAAAATAATGTTCTGCGTCCACGCTTTTTGTAATACTTTTGCGTTCATTCAATCTAATTCTACAATTTACGAGTTTTAGTCAAGATTCTAAAGATAATGAAGTACTCATATAACTCCTCATAATTTTTTGTCCTAAACTAATATAAGTATAAAAAACTCGTGGTGTTTATTATCGAACTTATCCGAACGGCGTCGACGATTTTTATGATCTAGTTTTCTGTGTATTTGGTAAGTCTGACAAAAATTTGTAGGCTTAATATGGCAAAACATCATTTGCAAGGTCATTTATAAGCTTTTTAAATATAATCTATTATGAAAGTAAAAAAGTTGTGTTTTATAATTTTTTTTATCCTCAAATGCAAATGATTAAACATAACTTTAATAACCTATTTAGAGGCTAAAAATTCCACCCATGCCGGGATTCGAACCCGCGACCTCTGGCTATCTGTGCCAGCGCTTTTTCCAACTGAGCTAATGGGCGACTCACCGGCATCAGTGAAATTTCGAACCTCTTTACACTATTCTCTGTATTACGTACAGGTAGCGACATCTGGCTGAAGTAAATTGCATCACTTACATGGGTGGAATTTTTAGTCTTTAAATAGGTTTTTAAAAATTGTCCTTAGCACGGGTTAGTGCATTAAAAATAAAAATAGTATAATCATGTGGGTACAGCGATATCATTCCGATGTAAAACCCTAACTGCAAAGTAGGTACTCGGAGCTGTACGTGATGCAATTCACCATTTTATCAAATAATCAAAGATTTGACGATATTAGGCGAAAGTACATATTAAAAGGTTTAAGCACTGATTTAGTTTTATAAAAAAAAGAGATTACCAATATTTTCAATAAAATAAAACAGTATAATACTGCTTTCAACCATTTTGACTGAAACACCCATCACACCGCGTGACGTCCCGCTTAGATTAACATTATTAAACTTCACCCGTGCTTTGTTGTGACTACTAGTGATTACGTATTATGACGTTTGTTTACCTGGGCGTGACGTCAGATTCGACACTGCGAGCTGTTTTCCCATAGATTTAAAACAAGTTTTGAAAAATAGCTTTAACCTTCGTTAAACTTTAGTTTGTCACTGAAATATAGGTTTTTTTGTGAATAATAAATGTGTTCCCATATTATGGAAGAGAATTTAAAAACCTTCTCGAAATATGCTCATCGCGTAACGATCTAAGCGAATCCTATTAAACATAAAGCCGACGCGACGTTCTGTCTCTATTTTTTTCACTGGGGGACTGAGTTAAAGCCTTGCAGTTAGTTTAATTACGTAGACACCTCCATTCGGCGCGTAACGCAGATTTATGCCTCAATAAACCCCTTGTGCCAATTTATTGTGCGCACTGGATGGACGGGATTCTTCTAGACAATTGTCTTGGATTTGTAGCAAACGACGATTGCTAGTAGGTACATCATGCAGCGAGCATTAGTACTATATTAATTATCTATCTACACAGGGTGTAACTAAACAATACAGACAATTTTCCCAATGCAGGAAAAGACCCGTGCCCCAGCAGTGGGGACGTACAAAGGGTTGACATCACACACAATTTTTACTATGGGGAAAACTTTCTGTTCTTGTTAAGCTATTCCTGCTGCATCAAAATGTGAAAAGATTTATTTAAATTGCTACCCTCCATACCAGCGCGCACGACGTGCCTCTGTCTTCTTATACAGCTAAGGCGGCTTGAGGATTTTGCATGAGATACGTCACCTGCGCGCCCCGCGCGGCGATTTACTCGCAATCAACGAATATATTGTTATAACTAAGCAATTTTGTCGCAAGAACTCTTCATTTATGTCAGCGTAGACAACCTCAAAAGCGTAAAAAAGGTCCCTATAAAAGTTTGTATGGCAAAAATGTATCATGTTGAGGGATTATCGATTAGATTTTACAACGCAAATATAGAAATAATTGTTAAGGATTTTTCAAATTTTCACCTTTACAGAGGTAAAAAATTGCAAAAAGGGTTGTATTGAAAAAAATATATATTGGTTGCCTTGTTGGTTGCCATTCATATACTTGGCATTCACCGATGTTGTAATCTCAATAACTGATAGCTATTTTTAATGGTATGGAGCATTAAAAATAGCTATCAGTTATTGAGATTACAACATCGGTGGCAAAGGGTAAAAATCTAATCAAATCAAAGCATTTTATTAAAAAAAATTAAAATAGAACATACAAACTTCTGTACACTAAGGCACTAAAACGGAGAAATAATTTAAACGAATATAACCTCTTCTTCTTCTTCAGGCTATATGTAAGTCCACTGCTGGACATATTACCTCTATTAATTCGAAATTCGTATATATCTAGGTATTGTAGAATTGGAGTCGGTGCCCAAAACGTATTTGCTGGTCTGAAACATGGCACCGACTCCAAGATATAGGTACTTCTTCTTAACGGGTATACGTTAGAAATATTCACAGTATATTTTAGTTGTATATCCACTTCAAAGATAAGTCTTCTTCGGTCCTTTAACTCCTAGGGGAGCATAGGGCCTCAACCACAGATTTCCACTTCTGACGGTGGTTCGCGGCAGCAGCCAGCAAGCGCCAAATTAATGATTAAATTAATTAATTAAAATTAAAAAAAAAAATTATACACACACAAAAATTTCACAGGACATTACATAACAACTAACATGTACAAAGGCGAGCTTCTCTCTGTAAGAGATTTCTTCCAACAAACCTTCGGAAGTAAGAGAAACAGTAAAAAACTGGTCTGTGCACAAAGTACTCGTAAACTGCAAAAGTCCTAAATAACAACCTATTTTCACAAGACAAAGAATAATTTAAACAAAATACACACTCACAAACTTTCACCTTTATAATATTAGTGCGATGTGATATTTCAAGGAAATATGGACTTTGCCTAAGCGGTTATAAAAGCTACATTCTAAAGTAAGGTTTCTAAACGTATCTTTGGATTTTTTGATGTCATGTCCTCTGTGTACATATAAAAAAAAAATCTTATTTTCTTCTTACAATATTTCTGTATTTCGTGTTAGGAAACGAGTATTGTTTCTATTTCCTTTAGAAGGCTCATCAATCTTTAGTTACTTTGCTGAAAGTGTGCTAAGAGAAGTAATTATGTTTTACAGTTTTTTCTCTGAAAAGAAAGACTTTCAGCTGAACGCGATTTTTTTCAGCTCAAAGTGGAACTTAATAATAGTGATTGATGAAACAGCTGCTAGGTGAATTATTCAGATAAAAAGGCAAAACATTCACCGATTAATATTATGAAGGTGAAAGTTTGTGAGTTTTGGATTAGGGACCAATTTTTGAAACTATTACTCTAAAATCGCCATTTTGTAATCATTACATTTATGGATTAATTTCGGAAAAAAATAAATTAAAATAGGTTTTAAAAAAACCTATTTAAAGGCTAAATATTCCACCCATGCCGGGATTCGAACCCGCGACCTCTGGCTATCCGTGCCAGGTTTTTAAAATTGTCCTTAGCACGGGTTAGTGGATTAAAAAGAATATAATTTAACATTATTATTATTACGTACCTAAAGTTACTGTAATTTTAATGACACATGTTTATGCAAATAAATTAATATTTATTTTTATCTAAGACCTAACAAGACTGCGCGCAATTCCTCTACCTAGTAACAGCCGTTGCAGCGAGCTATGAATGCATCTTTAATAGATAGATAGGTAGGTAGGTAGGTAGGTAGGTAGGTAGGTAGGTAGGTAGGTAGGTAGGTAGGTAGGTAGGTAGGTAGGTAGGTAGGTAGGTAGGTAGGTAGGTAGGTAGGTAGGTAGGTAGGTAGGTAGGTAGGTAGGTAGGTAGGTAGGTAGGTAGGTAGGTAGGTAGGTAGGTAGGTAGGTAGGTAGGTAGGTAGGTAGGTAGGTAGGTAGGTAGGTAGGTAGGTAGGTAGGTAGGTAGGTAGGTAGGTAGGTAGGTAGGTAGGTAGGTAGGTAGGTAGGTAGGTAGGTAGGTAGGTAGGTAGGTAGGTAGGTAGGTAGGTAGGTAGGTAGGTAGGTAGGTAGGTAGGTAGGTAGGTAGGTAGGTAGGTAGGTAGGTAGGTAGGTAGGTAGGTAGGTAGGTAGGTAGGTAGGTAGGTAGGTAGGTAGGTAGGTAGGTAGGTAGGTAGGTAGGTAGGTAGGTAGGTAGGTAGGTAGGTAGGTAGGTAGGTAGGTAGGTAGGTAGGTAGGTAGGTAGGTAGGTAGGTAGGTAGGTAGGTAGGTAGGTAGGTAGGTAGGTAGGTAGGTAGGTAGGTAGGTAGGTAGGTAGGTAGGTAGGTAGGTAGGTAGGTAGGTAGGTAGGTAGGTAGGTAGGTAGGTAGGTAGGTAGGTAGGTAGGTAGGTAGGTAGGTAGGTAGGTAGGTAGGTAGGTAGGTAGGTAGGTAGGTAGGTAGGTAGGTAGGTAGGTAGGTAGGTAGGTAGGTAGGTAGGTAGGTAGGTAGGTAGGTAGGTAGGTAGGTAGGTAGGTAGGTAGGTAGGTAGGTAGGTAGGTAGGTAGGTAGGTAGGTAGGTAGGTAGGTAGGTAGGTAGGTAGGTAGGTAGGTAGGTAGGTAGGTAGGTAGGTAGGTAGGTAGGTAGGTAGGTAGGTAGGTAGGTAGGTAGGTAGGTAGGTTTGGACATTGTGGAGAGGATGACGAAAGAAAGATTGACGAAACAAATATATACTGCGAATGTTAGTGGAAGGGCTGGTAAGGGACGTCCCTGGCGGACATACATCGACCAAATAGGGGATGTATTAGCAAAGAGGAAGATAAAAAGTAGCCGGAACCGGCGTGCGTGCATGCACCGACTTATGAACGTTGATGAAGCGAAGGTGATCCGTCTGGATCGTGGCAAGTGGCAGTCCCTGGCCTCTGCCTACCCTCTGCGATACAGGCGTGAGGTAATGTATGTATGTATGTAATTTTACCAAATACAAAATACCAGGCCACTCAGAAAGTTTTTCGAAAAAAAGTTTTTATGTATAAGACACTGGCCACTTGTAATTGTTTTGAAAACGTCGATTATTTAAAAGTAAAAATACTGCTGTTCGATTTTCAAATTTCCCTCCGCATTTTTTTGAGAGCCAATTCAAATTTTCTTGTCTCATTAAAAAATGGATCTGCATCGAGAACATTTTCGTGCTATGATTTTTTACGATTTCAAATGTGGCTTAAATCCTGATGAGTCATTTGATCGACTTCGAATTGCTTTTATGGATGAAGGACCTTCAAAAGCAACCATCTACCGCTGGTATAGCGAGTTCAAACGCGGTCGTCTTACTTTGGGGGATGAACAAAGGAGTGGTCGTCCTACGACGGTTGTCACCGAAGACAGTGTGCTGGCAGTAAAAAAATTAATTCAAGAAAACAGACGAATTACGTAAGAAGAGATTCAGCACATTGGTTTAGGAAGTGTTCACAAGATTTTGCACGAGCACCTACGCGTAAGGAGAATAGTTTCCCACTGGGTGCCGCACAACCTCACCGAAGCTCAGGAGCAGGCCCGTGTGGATTGGTGCCGTGATATGTTACAAAAATTTTATGCTGGCTCGTCACGGCGCGTTTACGAATCCTGGATTTATCAATATGATCCAGAAACAAAGCGTCAGTCGACAGTTTGTCTGTTTCAAAATGAACCAACGCCTACCAAAGTGAAGCGATCGAGGAGCGCAGGAAAAATTTTGATCGCTAGTTTCTTCACTTTGACGGGGTACCTAATTTCAATTCCAGTTCGAGACCAAAGCAGCATCAACGCTGAATGGTAAAGCACAAAATGCCTGCCAGAAGTTTTTTCTGAATTGAGCAACAAGCGACCAAACACCGGGCTCCGCGGGGTCCTTCTTCACCACGACAACGCACCCGCGCACTCTGCGATCAAAACGAGGAACTCCCTGGACTCCACACCGGTCAGAGTCTTGGGACACCCTCCTTACAGACCTGATTTGGCTCCGTGTGATTTCTTTTTATTCCCTAAAATTAAAAATCAGCACAAAGGGATACAGTTTTCATCGCCGGAAGACGCGCTAGCAGCGTTTGAGAAGGCCGTGGAAGAGGTGTCTGCGGAGGACTGGAAAAAATGTTTTGAAAATTGGGTCAGACGCATGAAACTTTGTATAAAGGCTGGTGGAGAGTTCTTTGAAAAGATTTAATAAAATTTTTTTCTTCATAGAAGTTAGTTTTTTAGTTTCTCAAAATTTTCTGAGTCTCCCACGTATTATACAAATACTGACATGACCCGCCCTAACTGAGCTTCTATCTTATGGCTAATAAGTCGGTTAATCTATCCTCTTGAACTGTATCCAAAGTGCCTCAATGTGTTTTGCTACATGCAAATGATGCAAGCAACACTCCATATCTCAACGATAGTCAAATAATTCAGTGAAACAGATGTATTTCAAATTGTGTCGTCGGTAAATCTCTGTCAACCTCACGTGCTGGGGTAAACGACGCGCAAATGTAGTAAATTTTAACGGATTCCGGGAGGCAGGCACCAACCAAAATAATTGGCCGATGAATGCAAAGTTTATACACACGACATGATTCCACGGTTTTGACAATTTTCGTAATTATTATAGTCAATGATATATCGACGGCCTTGGTGGCGCAGCGGTTTGGCACACTGACTGTAAAACCGAAGGTCTCGGGTTCGATCCCCGGCCGGGTCAAACTAAGAAACGAAATTTTCTAGTTTGTCTCGGGTCTTGGATGTTATATATGTATTTATTGTATAAAATGTATCGTTGAGTTAGCACCTATAACACAAGTCATTTAGTTGTACTTAGTATAGGGCTAACGAGATCTGTGTAATATGTCCATGAATATTTATTTATTTATTTATCCAGTGTCCTGCCAGATATAACTGCCGCCACCAATGGAAACATTACTTTGTTATCTTCTTTTAAACTAGCCACTTTTAAACAAATACTAACGTACGTAATACAGAGAATATTGTAAAGAGGTTCGAAATTTCACTGATGCCGGTGAGTCGCTCAGTTGGAAAGAGCGCTGGCACGGATAGCCAGAGGTCGCGGGTTCGAATCCCGGCATGGTGGAATTTTTAGCCTCTAAATAGGTTTTTACAAATTAACGTTACAAATCTCATCGTGAACCTAACTTTGGATTTTGAAGCACTTTTTCCAAAAGGGTGTTAAGAGAAATCTATATAAGTCCCAGTTCATTGACCCTAGCTTATAGTTTTAAAAATAGATATCACCATTCTTGCGATTTACGCTCACATCTTCCGGAAACGTATTATAATAAAGTTAGTATTTTTGTCTTTCAAAGTAACGTATTGTGGCACCCGTTATGCCAGTCTGCCCCAATAAGGCCCCTAGAGCAATTTAAGTTACCTCGGATGATGAATTCGTCAAAATTCGAGTATGGATAGTACAAGCCGACCGAGAACATGATCTAGCGTGGTGTGTGCGCCTTTATTAAAAACAAATCTTAATGAATATGTTTGGGTGGCTCGTTCCAATTTTAATTTATCAGTCCGTGTTCACCCACCTGCTGTGTGGTGTCGGCCTAGAGAATAGCACCAACCCAAATTCTTCCCGCGGGTGTCGTAAAAGGCGACTAAGCGACACAAACCGGGGGGTGGGCAGCAGCGCGCCCTGCAGTACAATTCCACCAAACTGCGATCCCCAACCCGCATGCCCAGCGTGGGGATTATGGGCATTACTCCCCAATGACGGCACAACCTTGCGCTATGGCGCTTATTAGGGGAGGGCTATGTCCAGCAGTGGACTAATATAGCCTGAAGAAGAAGAAGAAGATTCATCACCCACTGCTAGATATAGGCATCCATCTGTCAACCTGCTGCCGGTCGAGCTACAATTACTTTTACTTTTTATTGCGACTGTACTTACGATTAACTCACGAATAGCTAATGTACTCGCTAGCAAAGTTGAGTACAGGGACGCGTCGTCGCACACGATTGCACATTAATAACGGAAGTTTTGATTACATCGCGTCCTTTGTTCAGGACAACAAGGGCCAAGTTTCAAGATGGGTGATCGTTTTTTCTACGCAATAATCCAACGTATTTGTCAAAGGGGTCTTTTTATTTATCTTCTAATTAGTAGATCTTCTAATAAATAGTGTGTTGGCTATTGCGAAACAAAGTTGTCCAAAGCCCGGTACGGACACATTACCAAACCGTAGTCGATTAGAGGTTCTATTCGACAAATTAACGTTAACTGGAGAATAAATCTGGTTGTGGTATAGTATAGCACTATTTTTTTGGGATAATAAAGACGTCAAGATATAATTGAAAGTCAAATGGTAGGTACAAATGGGTCAAATTGTACTCCTTCTTTTGTAACTGTTGTCTCTGTAATTATTTTCTGGTGTGTACAATAAAGAATATTCTTATCGTAAGATACGAAGACATGTAACAGGAGGGTATCGAATGGCATACGAATGGCATACGTAGTACGAAGAAAGGCTAATTTTATATCTATGCTGTGAGTTTTAAAATGATTCGTTAAGAATTAACTGAGAATTTGCTAATATTGGAAGGGTAAAGCGACAATGTGCAACAAGAGATTCGTACAAATAAAAGTTCGTGATTCTTTATTTATAAGAGTTTTAATAGACAACCTCTGTGGCGCAGCCGTAGCGCATCTCCCTACCATGCAAGAGGTCCCGGGTTCGAACCCCGGCTGGGGACAAAAAAAACCCCAGGTCTTGGATGTTTACATGTTTGTGATGTCGTTGTTTCTGGTTCCCACGACACAAGGTATCCTTGTGTGGGGTCAGAAGCAATGTATGTGCCTGTGTGTAAATGTTATGTTATGTTAATTTTTTTTTATTTATTTAAAAGCAAATTTAAAATTCTTATAAATGACTAACTTGTGTCCTCTTCCCTTTACCATATTCATAAATAGCATTTCCAAGAACCTTTCTTCTTCCTACCACTTATATGCAGATGATTTACAAATTTACACGCAATCTTTTGTAGATGATCTGTTTTTGGTAATTAAAGATACCAATGCAAACCTCGATCATATCCTAGAATGGAGTAGGTCTCATGGTTTGAGGGTTAATCCCTCGAAGACTCAAGTTATTGTTATTTGCAGGCAGTCCTAGAATGATATCGCGGATCAAGTGGGACCAGCATCCAAGAGTTCAATTTGACGGTGTCATAATTCCCTTCAGTGAGAAGGTCAAGAACTTGGGGGTCATTATCGATAGATGTCTGACTTGGTCGCCTCAGCTAGCGGAGGTGAGTCGGAAAATATTCGCTTCAGCGGCCTCTCTGAGGAGGTTACGGAATTTTCTACCAACTGCGACCAAATTGCACTTCCGCAATGTCTGTTGCTACCTATCCTCAACTACGCTGATGCCAGCTATCTTGATGTCACCGAAGAGCAACTTAATAAACTTGAGCGCCTCCAAAACTTTACTATAAGATTCATATTTGGTTTACGCAAATATGACCACGTCTCCGAATTCCGCGCTAAGCTCAAGTGGCTTCCCATCCGTTTTCGTAGGAATGTTCACATTCTCTCTCTTCTGTACTCAATACTGTTCAATCCAGCCACTCCTTCATATCTTAAAGAGCGCTTTACCTACCTCGGTGATTCCCACAGCCGGGCATTAAGGTCTGACCCGAATATGTCGCTGAAGACTCCAACTCACTCGACGACGTTCTTCAGCGACTCGTTTACCGTAAAGGCCACTCGGCTGTGGAATGATTTTCCGGTATCAATAAGGCGCTCCCCTTCCTCTGCTGTCTTTAAAAGCAAGGTTAAGGAGTTTTATCTGTCCCTGCAAGTTTAGTATTCGTGCATTGTCCTTTTCATTTTGTGTTTTCCGTATGTCTCCATATAGGTACACAATATTGTATTTATTTCCTCATCGCGTAGATTATTATTATAACGTATTTATGTAAATTTATCATAACTATGTGTGTAACTGTTTATGTAGGTATATTGTTATTTATATAAGTAATATATTCATATTTTTGCACCGGCTACCCGTCTCTTATTTCCTTCAGCAATTTTCCGTCGTAAGGTTGTCTGGAAGGAAGAAATTGCTTACACTATTTTTATTTTTAATGCAACTAACCCGTGCTAAGGAACAAATTTAAAAACCTATTTAGAGGCTAAAAATTTCACCCATGCCGGGATTCGAACCCGCAACCTCTGGCTATCCGTACCAGCGCTCTACCAATTGAGCCAATGGGCGACTCACGGCATCAGTGAAATTTCGAACCTCTTTACAATATTCTCTGTATTACGTACAGGCAGCGACATCTGACTTAAGCAAATTGCTTAAATTGCTAAGTTAAAACCTAACTGCAAAGTAGGTAGTCGGGGCTGTAAGTAATGCAATTTGCTTAAGTCAGATGTCGCTGCCTGTACGTAATACAGAGAATATTGTAAAGAGGTTCGAAATTTCACTGATGCCGTGAGTCGCCCATTGGCTCAATTGGTAGAGCGCTGGTACGGATAGCCAGAGGTTGCGGGTTCGAATCCCGGCATGGGTGAAATTTTTAGCCTCTAAATAGGTTTTTAAAAAAGAAATTGCTTTTAGCAATAAGGCCGCCAATTGTACCTTGTATCTTTACATGTTTTATAATATTGTGCTCTGGTGTACAATAAAGAATATTCTTATCTTAACAATTAATAAAAGGCGATCGTCCTTCTCTTACCGGTTGCACTTGTTTCGTTATTTTTTTAATTTTTTTTTTTCACGGGTCACGGGTCTCTTCCTGCATCGCAGGAAGGTTAGGTCATACTCCACCATTGGGGCCAAGTCCGGGTTGGTGGAGGATTGTAAGACAGTGGCGGGCCTTACGGTCAGAAGTTATCAAGCCACCAAGGCCTCTGACATGGCTTAACGACTGCCATTAAATGACAGCCGCACCAACGGCTTAACCTGCCTTGCAAAGCACGGAAGCGCTCGGAAAAATTCAACTAGCGGTAGTCACGGGAGGGTCCATCCTGCACCTGACCGCGTCTGTTGTTGCTTAACTCAAGTGATTGATTACAATCACTCGGTTCGCTTAGACCACGAACGCTTCATCTCTTTGTACTTGTTATTATTCTAACGTGATATGAGTTTCGTTCTGTGTTTTTGTGCTTTATATATTGAGGGACTACCAACTGCCAAGCTAGTCGGAGAAGCACCTTAAGCAGAAGAAGAAAGATATGTACCGGCGAATGAATGAGTTTACGTGCATTTGTATATGGGTGATACCTAATTCGGTAACCAAAGATAATTTGCATGACCCTGGTAATTCGTAGGTAGACTCTCTTTTTTAATAAAAAATGCGATTTAATCTAAGCCTCCTGGGTTCGAGCCCCACGTTGGGCGCCATTATAACGGTTCCTGCAGGTTAGATACTAAAATGAATACCACTTCCAAAACACTGTGTTTATTTTAAAACTGTATATTTTAAGTAGGCAATGATAATGTTCATGAAGAGTAGTAGTAACAAAATCCAAAAGAAATCTAGAGCAAGTGACGTAATTAAAAAAGCAATGTTAGAACAGAACACCTATTGGAGTTGTTTTAAAACATTACACCGTTACAAGCTTAATAAAGGTAGATGCATAACACTACTAAAGCCTAATTCCTCAAACCTAATTCGTCTCAAATCCTTCAAATTCAAAATCTCAATTCGCCTTAAACGTTAGCCTAATTCGCAAACGAATTCCTAAATGGAAAAATAGTTTTCACTCCCACAATATTTGTAAACGACCGTTAATGGAGCCCAAATGCTGACGTTCTCCAGACATTTTGACGTTCATTAAGTAAACATTTTGTTTTGAAAGTTAATAAAATTCTTTTGACTTTTGACTTCAACAAACTAATCCTCTAGTCGTCAGAATAACAAAAGTTGTAGTAAATTAATGCAGGCGCGCGTCGTATTTCAGGAGTTGTGCATTTTTGAGGCTACCCTATTATGACCTATAAAAAACTATGGCCTTCGCATCAACGTAACGAGATGGTCTAATTTAACAGCGCCCAGCGGCACCCTTCACTCATACTAGATGGGTGAAAGGACCACTCGGAATCTGCAGTGCCTCGGAAATTATTTTTAGATGGAGTAGGCTTGCCCAGCACCTGTACCTTACAGCTTGTGAGGTGGTAGAACATTTTATAAATAATAAAACTGGAACGACTTCAACTCTGTGTTGTTTTATCTTATAATATAAAAATGAATTGCTAAATGTGTTCGTAAGCGCAAATCTCGACAGCAGCTGAACCGATTTCGCTAATTCTTTTTTTCGGCTATTCCTTGAAGTAAGGATGGTTCTTACGGAGGGAAAAATAAAGAAAGGCGGTACGAAGTTCGCTGGGTCAGCTAGTTTATAATACAAACAGAAAACTTGATAAAAAACAGAATAAGCAGGTAAAGGACGATTTATGCAGTCGGGTCTGGTTGAAACGAAAAATAGGTGACGTAATTTTAAATTTTGAAAATGGTACACTGAAAAAAAACCTGTTTAGAGGCTAAAAATTCCACCTATGCCAGGATTCAAACCCGCGACCTCTGGCTATCCGTGCCAGCGCTCTTTTCAACTGAGCTAATGGGCGACTCTCAGCTCAGTTGGAAAGAGCGCTGGCACGGATAGCCAGAGTCGAATGCGTCGCGGGTTCGAATCCCGGCATGGGTGGAATTTTTAGGATCTAAATAGTTTTTTTTAAAAATTGTCCTTCGCACGGGTTAGTGCATTAAAAATAAAAATAGTATAATAGTACACTGAATTAAAGAAATGTCAAAAAAATGGTGTTAAGAATGTAAACTTCTTAACACCATTTTTTTTAACATTTCTTTGCGATCTTCATTTCTTGCTTTTCTCCGTTGCAAGCTTAGTCGGCCTAAAACAGATAGGAAAGGTCTTTCCTATGATCTATATATATAAAAAATAAATTTCATGCTATGTTTTGATGGACTATTGCGTGACTTACACTAAATTTGTTCTTAAGTTGGAAAGGCGCATATCGCTTTAGCTACTAAATTTATTGTTTGTATACGAATTTTAATTTATATAGAGTATCTGCAAATGCTGTGGATGCCGCTAACTAGGATGCATATCGGAAATTTAAACATAGACTTGTTACTAGGGTTGCGTTACTAGGGACTTTGTTACGTTAACTTAATGCGGAGGGTCGTGAAAAATTACCTAATAAAGAGCCTATGCCACAGAATCACACTTAGCGAAGTATGTTACCCTAAAAGTTCACTCATCTATCTCTCTCGTTTGTAGCAGCTACTATAAGTATTATAGAACCTCCCGCGGAAAACCATTTTCTATATGTATTAGGAATCAGATAATCTATTCTTATGTTAATCTCAAACAATTTTTTTGTGCAAAGAAAGTAGAGTAGTCAAATCATATGCCACAAAACGATTGTTAGTATACAAAAAACCGAGGGTTAGGAAAATTGTTCTCTATTTACCTTTGAGAGTATGGACTTAATTACTATGTGAGCCCATCGCCTGACAATTTCAAGCGCTGAATTATGTGAATACCTCAGTTACTCAGGTTTCCTCGCGAGTTTTTCCTTCACGTTAACAAGTGATATTGCTGCTATAACTTAACAAATGGATGTAACTTAGGAGACAGTCAATGGTACATGACAGAATTGGGAATCGAACCTGGGTCTCTCGTTTCCGAGTCTGTTGTTCACGACAACCCGAATGTGAATCTGTGCTCTGCATTGGGACTTAAACAGGCTACCCAAAAAATACATTATTTTAATTAAAACGTAGTCGTAATCAATGTTGATCAGGCTTTTATTACAAAGAATAAAGTGCATTTTGATTAGTGTCGGTATCTCATCAAAAGACTAAATATACTGGCACAGCCGGCTCTGTGAGTTTTGCTAAATTAGTATTTTAAGAAAATTATATTAAAAACGTTAACTCAGCTCACATCAGTCCAGTAACTTTAGCACAAAGAGGGGTCAACCTCAAAATGGGATATATAAGCTGAATTTTCGTATATACCTGCATTGTAAAAGTTGTTTCAAATGTCACAAAAGTCTTGCAAAATCTGGGGTCTGCGTCGCATAAAACAGTTTTTTACGATTGTGTCCTGTAGGTTTTAATCCCGTACAAAAAAAAACGGTTCCGAATGCAATTCGCAACGTTTTTTTTCTCAACGACTAATATTTTTCATGATATGGTACGAAAATGCGCCATACATACATTATGGTATAAATTATAATACAACATGCATTATATGCGTTACTAGCAAGCTATGACGTCACAGATTGCTAGTACGAAGCGCTAACCCATATTTGTGTTACGTCGTAAAATATTTTTTTTTGTCGATGAGAATACGATGAAATACAATTTTTATTATTATATTCATTCAATTTAGCACTCACCTATGCCTAGGCCGCAAAATGTCGCAAAACAAATTTTTCCTCCAATTCAACAGAATTATGTACTTACAAAAACACTTTGTGTTTCTCGGTCCTTAATTATACAATAATATTAACAATAACCTCCTGAAACTGAGTACTTTGTAAGGTACAGGTACTGGCATAATACCAGCGCTGGAGTAGCTCGCTTCTTCAGCACATGCTGAGTCAGTACCATTTTGCACATGCCACACCCACCCACAGAAATGATGTCTCATATCTTTCGTTATGATGCAGGTACATGCCGTACCTTGCATCCTTGCATGTTGGAATGTTAGATTTATTATTATTGTTGTGTAATTGTGTCTACTCTGCTTATGCTGTTTGTATTTGTACTTTTATGAATGTGTGTGTAAGTGTAAATAAATAATTTATCATAATTATCATACTTGTAACAAAAAAATTATAAAGCCGTCTATATACGTCTCAGTGTAGGGATTAGGAGCCCATACGCTAAGAGAGTATAGGCTTAATTGCCACGCTTGCAATCGCTGGCGCCGGCAATTTCAAGCGCTGAGGGATGAAGGAACACCAAAGACAGTCAGGAAGACTAATGAAAGTAAAAATGTACTATTTGAGTATGTATGTGACCTTGATTATGAAGAATCCGAGTCGCTAATAAAGATCCAAACATGATTGACACCCAATGCACTGAGTTGGTTCTTCTATACTGACTGACACACCAGCTCACTCACTGAGCATCTCTGTTCTGTGCTCTCACACATACGCAAGCATCCTCATAAAATACACAGTGACTCACGAACACCATCCATACTAGACCTGCCTACATGAATATAGTAAGAATATCGTATAAAAATACTCTAATCTCTTATTGCCTATTTAACTTAGGTATTGCGCTGTTTTTAACTTAGACATGGCTAAGCGACATACCTACTTTACTAAACGTTGAAGAGCACTGTTGCCTGAGATACAGGGCTAGAACCTAGGACCACATCTAGTGCAGGCACAGAATTTTTAATATGCAGATTTGCCGATAAGTAATAAGCACATAAACACAATAGCACCATTTGTAAGAAAAATTAAGATTTATTGAATTATTTTTACACAATTACTATTGTAGGTGTGTGAACTAGGTAATAGGCGAAGCAAATTAAATTTAAAAAAAGCGTTATGACGAATTAATTTGCAGAAAGCTGGATATCATTTGAATACCTTCATTTGGTCCTAAATGCGTAAAATGGTGTAATTTGAGTTTGCACGGTCCCAGGAGGTGAGCTCAACTTTAAGGGGCCAAAAACCGAGTAAATTTCGCGTATTTTTCAGTTTTGTGCTTGTAGCTCGGAAACGGAGTGAAAATATCGTTATCGCAATATTAAAGGCGGTTAAATTTTGCGTTGAATGGTCTTCTAAAACTTCAAATTAGGTTTAGTAGTATAACCGAAATCAAAAGTTGTGAACCGGGTATTTTTTTTATTTAAGAAAATGCCGCTGGCTTATCTTGTGCTCCATATCTACATATTTTATTTAAAGATTACTTGCGTTTAGGACCAAATGAAGGTATAAAATGATATCCAGCTTTCTGGATTTTTTTTAATTTGATTGACCTATAATGAGTGTTCCCTTATTTAAAAATACTTTTTGGTGAAGGCTTTTAAACGGTCGCGGGTATTTTTCCAAAAATACTTACTTACTCCTCTGACTCAGCGACCCGAAGTGGGTCTTGGCCTCCAACACAAGAAGTCGCCACTTGTCTCTGTCCTGCGCGGTCTCTTGCCAGTCGCTCACCTGGAGCTCACGCAGGTCCTTGGCAACTTCGTCCTTCCAGCGATATCTGAGGCGACTATCCGGTTGTAAAGTAAGATAAGATAATAATATTCTTTATTGTACACCAGAGCACATATTATAAAACATGTAAAGATACAAAGTACAATACGGATGTTGACACATGGTACCAATTCATGTTAAGTTATTTTTTTTTAATTAAAGACCGTATTTAAAAACGTATAATAACATTCTAAGAATATATTTGCCATAAAATAAATAAAAATAGTTTAAATTGCATTATTTAATACCCATTATCACGTGACTGCGAACGTCAATCAAAGCGCGGGTGACGTCACTGACCGCTAAACAAAACAAGCTCACGTAGTCAAAAGTATCACCGGCGAACTAATTTCAACGATATTATTATAATATTATTGTAATATTATAACAATCAGTTCTAACTTACCGAAGATAGATTCGTTGATGGTGGCAAGTTATTTTGCCCGAAATAAGAATTTTTGTGCAGCGAAGCTTAGAAACGTAAAAATGTCATTGTAAGTACGTTTGAAATACCTACCTATGGTTGGTGGGTAAAGTCTACCTATCTAAAACTATTTTGTACCTAAGTACATACTCGTATTTAAATTCTATCGTAGAATACTTTTAGAATATTTGGCTTACCTACATCAAAGTGATCTTCACAAAAATAGCTGGTACTTGTAGATGTCAATGATGTTGAACATATCTTCTAGCAAGCGTTAGCCACTTTCTACTTATTTTAGCAATTTTTTGAACATGTATGAACATTTTTTGTGGCGTACTTATTGACGTACTTTTACACATGGGTACTGCTCAGCATTTGTACATCGTATTCATTTTTACACCTTTCAGAAAACTTATTTATTCGTAAGAATTCACTGAATATCAGGTTAACTTTCATAGAGCGCGAGATTGTTTATCGGTCTGTGACGTCATCATACTCACGCGTTAGTTTAGAACGTTTTGGCGGGAATTTTAAAAAGTAGTTTTAATTTAGTATTTTTTTAGTAAAATGTGACGTATTTTTTCATGAAATTATTTTTTTCGTGTTTAAATAGCGTCTATCTATGAAACAAAATCCATTCCGAACATTAGTCCACATCCCTATTGGCGGCCTTATTGCTAAAAGCAATTTCTTCCAGACAACCTTACGACGGAAAGTTGCTGAAGGAAATAAGAGACGGGTAGTCGGTGCAAACATCAATATAATAATACACTACTTACATGAATAACAATATACCTACATAAACAGTTACATATATAGTTATGACAAACTTTCATAAATACGTTAAAATAACAATCTACGCGATGAGGAAATAAGTACAATATTGTGTACCTATATTGAGACATACGGAAAAGACAAAATGAAAAGGAGAATGCACGAATACTAAACTTGCAGGGACAGATAAAACTCCTCAACCTTGCTTTTCAAGACAGCTGAGGAAGGGGAGCGCCTTATTGAGTAAAGATTATAAGACGAATTTATAAGACTGTGATCAGGCCGATCTTGATGTACGGCTTCGAGGCATGGACAATCACGCTCAAGGAGGAGAATAAGTTATTGGTGCCGGAGAGAAGGATCATGAGGAAGATTCTGGGTCCAGCGAGGAGGGAAGATGGTAGTTGGAATTTTTCCAAATTTTTTTTATTTTTATTAATAGCAAAAAAAAATCTCCTTTACATTTTTGGTTTTACAAATTTCGCCAAACTACAGTGCAGTTTGTTGGCGTTGCGCTCTTATAACTTAGGGTTTAATTTAATTATTTTACAGCTACATATACTTAGTAATGTAAGTATATGTAGAAAATTCTTACACAAAATTCTTATTCGTTGCTTACACAAAAATAAGTTCCTATAACTATTTTAAATTAACAAAACATATATTATATATCGGCTATTATATATTATTGTCATATATTATATATGTGTGAGTAATTAGCGTTCTTCTGGCTGCCCTTTGTTTTGTAACGTGGCCATGTAGGTAGGCGGTAAGGGAACAACAAATCATAAGGAAACCGCATTCATAATCGCTGATTTATTGGAGGGGTTCTCAGACCTTGAGGAAAGTGGTTATTTTTCCGCGGATTCACACTCGGGCCGCTATGAAAATATAAACGCCGATGACAAGAAAACATACGGAGGAGAGCTAAATGTGAAAGATACGTAAAAATTACTTCATAAAAAAATCACGCATGTATCATCCGAGTGATCGACCAAAATTTTATAGGTGCGACCACGTATATTACATCGCTTTATTTATTATCTTGTTTCTTCAAGGGGTAAACATTGCTGCATACTATACATCAAATATTCAAGTATAAGAATATGAAAATGTATTGTAAAACACGATTCCTCTAAAACAATCCTCGAAGGCAGTTTAAATAATTTGTGGTTAAGTCCTGCCCTTCCTATCTATCTATCTATCTATCCATCCATCCGTCCGTCCGTCCGTCCGTCCGTCCGTCCGTCCGTCCGTCCGTCCGTCCGTCCGTCCGTCCATCCATCCATCCATCCATCCATCCATCCATCCATCCATCCATCCATCCATCCATCCATCTATCTATCTATCTATCTATCTATCTATCTATCTATCTATCTATCTATCTATCTATCTATCTATCTATCTATCTATCTATCTATCTATCTATCTATCTATCTATCTATCTATCTATCTATCTATCTATCTATCTATCTATCTATCTATCTATCTATCTATCTATCTATCTATCTATCTATCTATCTATCTATCTATCTATACCAACCCTTGTAGGTATGTCCCCACTGTTGGGGCGCGGGTCTCTTCCTGCACCGCAGGAAGGTTAGGCCATACTCCACCACGGGGGTTGGTGGAGAATTGTAAGACAGTGGCGGGCCTTACTGTCAGAAGTTATCAGGTCGCCCATGAGGCCTCTGACATGGCTTAACGACTGCCATTATATGACAGCCGGCACCAACGGCTTAATGTGACTTGCGAAGCACGGAAGCGCTCGGAAAAATGCACTAGCGGTAGTCAAGGGACGGTCACCCATCCCGCACTTGACCGCGCTTGTTGTTGCTTAACTCAAGTGATTGATTCCAATCACTCGGTTCGGTTAGGCCACGAGCGCTTCAACTTCAACGTAAATCATCGTATTTCAATGAGGTCCAGGTTATTTTAGCCTTCATCATATTTTTATTTTGTTTGCTATTAATTTTTATACCGAGGTGAGCAATAATAAAATCTAAATAAAGAAAATATGCATAGTGATCACTGGCCGAACGTTCGTTAAGGCGCGCTCAGTTGGAATTGTATGGCTGCAGGATAGAGGTATATTTTGTTTTTTTCCCTCCTTCTCTGACGCATAGCTCGGTTGCATAGCGTTGACTCACTCACTCAATTATACACTTTAAATAACTATTTAAATAACAGTAGCACACTAATCGATCTTATCTGCTCTCGCTCAGGGGTTCTCAACGTCGTGGTGGATCATATCCCGGACCTTAACCATCATGCCATGATTTTCGTTGAGATAAAAGTAAAATAACCCAAACCCGAGCCTAAATTAATCACATTCAGACCGTTAAAGAATATAGACCGTGATATTTTTGACAATAATTTGATACAAATGGACTGGAATAGCCTTGATGAAACATTATCAGTTGATCAAATTTGTTGTAGTTTTAATGAATCGTTGCTATTACTGTTTGATTTATTCGCGCTAGAAAGAAAAGTGGTTATAAGAAAGCAGGAAGCGCCATGGGTAAAGATAAAGATAAAGATATATTTATTTGCTTAAACATGTGTCAATAATATTACAGTAACATGCATTATCAAGGTCTTAAATATTTTGGTCCAACATGTTTTGCCGAGAGTAGCGTGCAAATAGGAGACGCTCGCCATCAACATCAAGTCATAAAAAGTATGTCGAAATACAATGTCAGATTAAAATTTGTCATTTAGAAATTCATTGAGATTATAATAACATTTGTCAATTAACATTTTTTTTAACCTTATCTTAAATAAATTAGTATCTAATTGTTTATAACTTAATGGTATTTTATTATATATTATAGGAGCCATGCATATGATGCTTTTGCCCAATAAAGCTGTCTTCGCCGGCTGTAAACGTAATTTACTTTCATCACGTCTGTTTCTGATTACCGTTGCAGACAGACGTGGAAACAGTTCAGGGTTACTTTTTACGAACACAGCTACTTCAAATATGTATAAAGCCGGAAGTGTTAGAATACGGTGTGTCACAAATAGATGTCTGCAGGTGTCAATGAATTTTGTGGTCTACGTAATCAAACGCCTGTGTCATATCGCAGTATATGGCACACACAGGGGTTCTTTTGTCTACCGCACAGATCACATTTTTTATAAATTCGTAAACAGCCAAATTAATTGTTTTGTTTTGTCTAAAGCCTTTCTGCTCATTACATAACATATTATTTATTTCAAAGTATTTATTAATTTCATTGTACAGGTATTTCTCTATTACTTTAGAGAAAATAGATATTAGTGCAATAGGTCGATAGAATTCCATCAGTTCTCTATTTTCTTTTTTAAATAAAGGTTTTACAACAGTAACTTTGAGGTCTTTTGGGAAAGTTCCATTTAATATACTTAAATTGATTATGTGACTTAGAGGATGGCATATGTATTTGTTTACAACTTTAATAATTTTAGTAATTATACCATCGAAACCTACACTATTCGTATTTTTCAAATTATTTATAATTTTAAAAATATGCCCGGGTGTGCTAGGAGGCATGAACATAGATTTTTGTGGTTTATCAATACCTGATGTTATTTTTTTACCAGCTTCTGGTACGGGTTTTATTTTGTCCACAAAATAATTATTAAACGCACAAGCAATTTCTTTCGGGTTAGTGATTTGACGGGTAACTAGCAATGTCCGTTTTATGATGAAATTACGAGACGAAGCCCACCTCGAATTCCGGAAAACTGGATCAGAAAGGGCGAGAGATACCTATAAAGAGTTAAAACATCTTGTGAACTCCTCACTTTATTTTGAAAATAGGTCATATTTCGAGAGTTTTGTAAATAAATATATTAATAATTCAAAAATCCTATGGAAAAACTTAAAAGGAACCGTAGGTATAAATTTTAAAACCTCTACTAAAATTCCTGATTCTTTCAATAACCCAGAAGAAATAAATACTCATTTCTTGGATATACCTGGCGAGCGAGAGGTGTCTATGTCTGATCTCACATACTTTGAGTTTAATAGGTTTTCTGAGGCAACGTTTTCCTTGTCGACTGTGGATGAATCTCTTATATCACATATAATTTTGCATATGAAATCTAATGCCAGGGGCGCAGATGAAAGGATGATGGGCACAAATGTATGGAACCTGGTCCTGGCACCAATCGGAATGAGTAATACGTCGTTGGAAAGGTATTTTTTTGTAGAATAAGAATAATCGAAGCGCTAGTCCCGATTTTCTGTCCAATTTGAGTAATCATACGTTAAAAGTTTTTTTTTATTTAATTTTTTTTTCTGTTGTTTTAATTCTTTTTGATATTTTTTCGACATTGTATATCGATTTCAATTACAAATGATCAGCATTGATTATTATATTATCATTGTTTGTTTATTATCGAAGTAAATAAAACAAGTTCAGAGTAAGTTTTATCGTTTAATGTGTTTCATCCATGATAATGTTATTTAAAAATAGTGCTGGTTCAGTAAAGCCTTCATGTCTAGCATATCCTAAATACCACACAATAGATATAATATGCGCACAGGAACCTATCGTGCGGCGTCCTGTCAAACATGTGCAATAATGTTGTAATATGTTTCTACTATTTCTGTCTAATAATATATAGCAAAAATATTGTTTTGATCGTACATGTCGGGACTGTATGCGTGCACGCAACAGCCACGCATCTTCGTGGATCCCATATTCATGGATATCCTCCAAAGCAGCTTCTCTATAAGTTTCTATAAGATATAAGCCGTTGTTGAGGTGCTCGCTGCAATATGATTTTGCCAGTTTTAACTGATATGTCCCCAATGACAGCAAAATCACGTCCTGTTCCCTCAATCGTGGAAAGTCTTGAATGTCATTTGCTTCCAATCTCTGGAAATTGGCTCTTCTGTTGTTTAATCTTTTTGCTTCTACATAATCATATAACACGTTTGGGGTTTGCCTTTTTTCAACAATTTTTTGTAAAAAAGCTTCTGCGTGTTGGCTATCGACAATAGGCCTGTGGAAGTGATTTGTAATTGCTGCTGCAATCATAAAATCCCCGAACATATTAGGCATTGTGTTATTAAAATATTTTTGGCGCAACAGCTTGAAATCTCTTTTGAAACGCCCGTTAACCACTTCCACTACCCATCGGCACATTGTCACCAGCCGGGAATCATTTGCTTGAGAAGTCGTGAGCTGCGACTCTTCCCGGTTCTTCGTCGGGGGGACGTGAAATTCGTAGCCACATGCTTCTATATGCTGCAGACTATCCCTGAACCCGCGGTCCAAAATAAATACGTCATTCGGCTGAAGCAATATATGAAGGGGATTTTCCTCGTCAGTCATTAAGTCGCTCATTATCTGCGCATCAGTTTTTGTTGCAGCGTATGGTCCTTTAACATCTATAATGTATCCGTCAGTGGTTACGATTAAAAATGGTTTCAACAAGTTTTGGAACTTGTGTAAACTGTAGGATTGCCTCTGAAACAAAAAGTTTGAACTCTTGTATATATAAATATACGTACCATCGCAAATAATAATGGCTTTATTGTTGTCTTCATTTCCATACAGTGCTTTTGGAATCCTCAAGTTTCTCTCCAATATATCTTCTCTATTCATGTGATCCACTCCCAAGTGTCGCACAACGTAGTCAGTGCTAAGACACTCTCGTGCGATGGCCAACTGGCGTTCGAGTTTTCTCCGAGACATGTTAAACAACGTCGCAAGTCTCGCGTTGGGTTCTCCTGTGCGTAGTTTCGTTAGTAAAATGCCCAAAGTGGTTCTGGGATCTGCACTTCTATTTCTTAATAATGGATTTTGCTCTAAGATGGCATTAAATTCATCATTAGTACGTCCAGTCCAAAAGTGCATTTCTTCTTCATTCATGCCTCGGTCGCTAAAACGTAATCTGGGTGAGTTTAAGGCATTTCGCATTAGGTCACAAACATCCCTGAAGTGGGCAGCCGTAAAGTCATGGGAAATGTTGCAATGTTGGGGCAAATCATCCCAATCATTCCCATTAAGGTGATCGTGACATACTCTGGCACTGTCGGGGATATACAATTTATGTTGAGAAAATACGTGGATTTTAACAACATTTGGAATTCGATGGCGGGTTTCATTAGCGCAGCCATGAAAGATACAATGCGTCGCGGTATTAGGTGCTCTCATATATTCAGGAATATGAAGCATTTCTTCTAATTGCGGTTGTAGTTGTTCTTGCGGTTGTAGTTGTTCTTGCGGTTCTGCTTGTTCTTGCGGCTCCGGCTCGGGTTGAGGGTTTGCATGACCTCTAGTCGCATTTTCGGCTCTTTGCCAGCATCGGTAACATACTCTTCGGGTGTTGTCAAACACGACCTGAAAATGATATATGAAAATGTAAGGAAAAGAAAAACAACTTTGGTTTCCGAAAAATACCTAACAAAATAACGCATTGGGGGTCATTTGTGGGAGGGATTTGTTTTTCTGTCAGAAGGTGTGCGAATCGTCAAATATATGCCACAGATTCACAGATTTCTCAGAGATCTGGTTGCGGTTTTCTGTAGTTGTGTGTACGAAAACAAGGCATACACACAACCACACAAAACCGCAACCACAGTAATTGGTTGTGGTTTTGTGTAGGCCTTGTTTTGGTGGTAAATACATCGTGGAAGACGTAAAAGTGAAAAAGGAATCACTTGAATGTTCTTTAAGCTACCAGAATCACTTATCAATCGGTTTTCACTTTTACGTCTTCGTTACCTCATTTACTACTAGAATAGATCTGGGATGCAGTTGCACAT
This sequence comes from Yponomeuta sedellus, assembly GCA_934045075.1. Classification (NCBI taxonomy): domain Eukaryota; kingdom Metazoa; phylum Arthropoda; class Insecta; order Lepidoptera; family Yponomeutidae; genus Yponomeuta; species Yponomeuta sedellus. The sequence goes on along the minus strand of OW203724.1, from coordinate 7,971,595 downwards.
GATTTCAATTGGTTTCCTTTTATATCGAAGGTTCAGTGAGGATCGAGTGGAAAAAAAAAGTGCAATAGGTACAAACCTCCAGAGCAGCGTTTTCTCGTATAAATGTTACTAGCTCCACGTGTGTTCTTGTCAAGGCTTCCGACAGAACGCGTACTTGATATCTGCCTCGGTATAGCCCTCTTCGGCACATTACACAGTTACGGTAACGTTCCATTGCAACGAAACAATCCAATCGTTAAGCACCCAAGTCCAATATAAAGCCACGGTCAACAAATAAAACGGGTAACAGAGTCCAAAATGATGCCAAGGTCAAAGTCGATGTGAACAATGAGGAGCGTAATAACGTAGCACTTAACACAATATCAGCAAACGACTGACTACCTGCGCAAGCGGCCAAGCGTTCCTCACCCTAACATACCTGCCCCCGCGCCGTGTCCCGGAGCGCGAGAGGGGTCAAAACCGAATTCCAGCGTTACCCGTGACCGTGAGTGGGAGAGAGAGCGCAATGTCGCTGTCTCGCTCTAATGATTTATGACAGAGTATGCATAGATGTGATTTTCGTAAAAATCATGAGCATCGGTTGAGTTAAACCAGAGATATGAATTTTTCTAATTTCTATTTAGAGCAAAAAATGGTACTTTCCGACGAGCATATTTCAAAATGGACAATTCATACGGATTCGTCTTCATAGAATTTATTTTTTCACTTGAAAAGAGCTATCCAACGACATATGACTCATCTTGATTGGACATAAGGACCAAAACGCCCATCATCCTTTCCCTGGACATGTTAATACTGACCTTGCCGACCACACTGAGTGCAATTACAAAGATAATTAATAAGTCTATAAAATCTAACACATTCCCTGAGGCTTGGAAAATCGCTCTTGTGCGGCCCACACCCAAAATTAATAACCCCGAAACTGTAAAAGATTTACGCCCAATTAGCATTTTGCCTTTTCTCTCTAAAATCTTAGAGAAGGTTGTATACATACAGATGGCGGCCTATCTTGAACGCAATTGTATTCTACCGGAACTTCAATCTGGCTTAAGGGTGGGAAGAAGCACTAACACTGCTCTCTTGGATGTTGTGGATAATATTTTGTCTGCTCGCGATAGGGGTCAAGGTACTATTTTGACTTTGTTGGACTTCTCCAGGGCCTTTGATTGCATTAACATAAATCTAATGCTTTCTAAGCTTTCATACTATGGCTTCGATACCAATACTGTCTGGTGGTTCAGCAGCTATCTTTGTGATAGAAGTCAGCAAGTAGTTTTGGATAAAAACAATGGAGTTGGTCTAAAGTCTCGGCTTACCCCTACTTGTTCTGGTGTGCCACAAGATCTATACTGGGTCCGCTCCTATTTATCCTGTACTGTAGTGACATAATACACAGTATAAAAAACTGCCAGTACCACATGTATGCGGATGACTTACAAATTTACATTAAGTGCTCTCCTAAGAATGTAGAGGAGGCCGTGCAAAGGCTCAATGGCGATTTGGAACGTATCTCCGCGTGGGCAGCAAAGAATGCTCTTGTACTGAACCCTTCAAAATCTAAATTCATGATTCTAGGTAGCACTCATCAAATCAGGGATATTTCTCTGTTAAATCCTTCTGTTTGTATTGGCTCAGTACAACTGGAACGAGTACAGGAGGCCAGAAATCTCGGAGTCATATTCGATGAGGAATTGCGTTTCGAAAATCACGTTGCAGAAATGGCAAGAACCTGTTTTTATCGTCTTAGTGTCCTTTATCGTATTCGAGACTTTTTGGATGACGACGATGAAACCTTCGCATAAGACTTTGCGAGGCACTTGTACTGTCCAAGTTAAATTATTGCATAACCGTCTACGGTCCCTGTTTATATGCAAAGACTATTCGTGTCATCCAACGTGTTCAGAACGCTTGTGCCCGGTTCTGTTTTCGCATACCACCGCGTACACACATTACACCGTTTCTTAATCGCGCAAATATACTGAATATGAAGAGTAGATTGAAGTATCACTTGGGATGTCTGATGTTCGGCGTGGTCAAAATGAGGTCTCCTAGGCATCTATATGATAAGCTAGAATGGTCCACCTCATCGTATAGTCAACGTACAGGAAAACTGGAATGTATTCTATGCCCCGAGCACAAAACGGCAGCTTTCAGAGGCAGCTTTAGGTACGCTGCCTCGAAGTGCTGGAATAATATTCCTCCACCTGTACGTAATCTAAAGTCAAAATACACTTTCAAGTTAAAGCTCAAGCTCTATCTCATCATGCTCCAGAAATCTTGAAAGTTTTAGTCTGTTCCATAATTAGTCATAATATTTATTTTATGGGGTTTTATTCATTAATTAATTTAACAGTATTTACATATATATAGATATATATATGTAGGTAAATACATCTTATTTATTTATTATAATTTATTCACTTGCATGGGATTATTCACTCTCTATTGTAATTATTTGTTGTATTTGCTAATTTGATAAGGCATCTCTTTCAAGCATCTCAACAGACGAATTGCCGAAGTTCACTGGACGAGTTCTCGTGTTGTGTAGGTTATTGCCTAACCAACCCTTTAGCCTTGGCCTTAAATGTATATTAGCTAAAAATTTGATTCTGTACATTATCTGGATTGAAATCAATGAATAGACGGATTCATAATGTACACGGAACACTTACATGACCTTTGTATTAATGTAAAAGATAAATAATTATAGTATCTTGTTGTCTGTGCTTTTGTGCAACCGTTGTTGTACGTATTATATGAATGATAAGGTTATATTATTATTTCATTTAAGTGTTTTTCGTATCTGTCGTGATTTCTCGTGTCGTCACGCGCAGGCCCTGTCAGAAAACCAGTGGTCTCGGGTTCATAACCCGTGACAATATGCTGAGACAGCGGCCTTTTTATAACCATAACACACATTGGCATCAACCTATGTAATATTATAATAGTTATAAACTGTTTGTGTCTGCATGTTAGTCTAGTATATTATTACAGTCTATGTTAGTTAAGTGTAAGTATTTAAATCTTCCGTTCTATGTTGCCATTCATATTGTATGGTCTATTTGGTGTTATGGTTTATGAATAAACATTTCTTACTCTTACTCTTACATGAGGCACACTTTTTGCACTTCTAGTTAATCGGAACTATTTGAATTTCGAATGTTATATTTTTTGAAACGTTGCAACCTTATTAGTAATAAAAAAAGAAATTGGCGGGAAATCATCTGTCAATCGTTTTTTATCACATATCAATTTTCGTACGTACGTAACGAAAATTGAATTAATTCGAAAAGATTTTAGAGCGATGATTTTAAAAAGTTCTCTCTCTCCGCAAAACTGTGCCGCTCGTCTCCAAAATGCTTTTAGGAAAGAAGCACCTTGTTTGAGCACCGTGATACGATGGTTTGCTAAATTTGAGAGGGTCGAATTTTGGGAAAGAAGCACCTTGTTTGAGCACCGTGATACGATGGTTTGCTAAATTTGAGAGGGTCGAATTTCGTGAAGGGCGGCCTTCAACTGCCGTCAACGAAAATAATGTGGCTACTGTTAAGCGGATAATTGAAGAAAACCCGCGGATTACCTATGAGACAATTTGAGGATTATTGGGGATTGGTATGAGCCAAATTCAGATTTTTTTACACGAAGAATTGAAAGTTCGAAATTTTTGTTGTCGTTGGATCCATCATGAACTGACAGCGGAGCAGAAGCGGCCTCGCGTGGAATGGTGCTCACAGATGCTACTAAAGTACGACCACGGACATTCTAATGATGTTTGTGACATTGTCACAGGAGAAAAAACGTGGATTTATTGTTATGAACACAAAAAAACAGCAATCTTGTGGGTGTTTGAAAGAAAATGAGAACGGGCCAACAAAAGTGAGGCAGGCGAGGAACTTTGGTAAAAAAATGTACGCTTTTTTTTCAGCTACGGTTCCCATCTGTACAATTCTACTTGAAGATCAAAAGAGTGTTAAAGCCGCGTGGTATTCTACCATTTGTTTACCCAAGGTGTTAGAAAAAGCTCGCGAAAGACACCAAAAAGCCGCGTTCTCCTACGTCATGACAACGATTCTTCACACACGGCCAACAAAACAAAGTAATTTTTAGCAGACTTTTAGTCCGGATTTACTTACGGGTGTTGTTATATCGGAAAAGTCCGACCAGGTTTCGCTCCGATTCGCAGAGCTTAATCATGGTGAGACGGAGCGCGCGTCGTCGGTTGCTCGTCTCACACTACGGACAAGCGACACTGGTCCTGGTCGGACTTTTCCGATATAACAACACCCGTAAGTAAATCCGGACTAAAAGTCTACAATGTGTTGTGCTAACGAAAGTTCAAAAAAAGTCATTTTTAGCTTCCGAAAAAGTACAACTCGTCACTCATCCTGCGCATAGCCCCGACCTAGCACCATGTAATTTCTGTATTTACCCCAAAATCAAAGATTTGATGAGAGGTTTCACTTTTACCAACTCCGATGAGGTAGTGATAGCGTTCAATCAGCACGTAGAAAACATGCCTTCAGATCTGTGGTCCTCCTGTTTTAAAAAATGGTTCGATCGCATGAAAAAATGTTTAAAATGTAAAGGAGTGTATTTTGAAAAACAATAAACATAATATTTTTGTTATAATATGTTGTCTTTTTAAGTTACGCAAAACTTATAGTGTGACCTACGTACATACTGACTCAATCAGTCACGATCGCGAGTCAACTCGCTTGCGCACATCCGCCGAGTCAACTCGGTTAATGGCATTTTCAACTCGAGTACAACGCGAGTCGCTCATCCCAATTTTGGTGTCACAAAAAGTAGATTTTTGAATCCTTTTAAAATTTATAGCGTAGCGTAACAGGAAAATACATTATGATTAATAGGACAATAAAAACCAATAAACTTTTTGTCACATTTATTTCACACATTTTCAACAGATTTTGTAATTGCAAAGTAAATTGGCAATTTCTGTAATTATAATACAACCACAAAATTTCAAAATCCTACGTGCCTATCTAAAAATTTGTCAAAAATAGCGTTAGGACCGTTTAAAAATGATTTACATTCAGTTTAAAGATTTATTTCTTTTCATACATTTTTCCTACTTAAAATTAGTTTGTTTTCATACATTTAACATGGGTACATTTCATCAACTTGTCGATCGCTCTTATCACTCAATCTCTTTATCGCCACCATCATCGACAAATATTAAACATCAACAAGTACTAACTAGGTACGGTAGACTACTTACGCCAAACATTTTCGTAGGTACATATAAAGTATTCTCTATCTATCTATTTATAATCAACATCACATGTAAAGGTAGGTACGTTTAAGAGTGCACGAACTTACAGTCTGTTAGCTTTTAAAATATAGGTACCTCGGATACTATCGGATAGAATCGGATATATTCGTGTAATAGAAATATCGGAACTAATATGACACTTAATTAAATAAACTTAATAAGAAAAGTTTCATACAGAGCAGGAAGTAGTATACACTCGTGTGCTTTCGGCAAAAACCGAAGCCTACCCTAGAGCCCGAGGTATACCTATTCTAAAATCTAGCAAACTGTAGTGCACGGTGCCATCGAATGCTCTGTAGTTAAAGAGGTATGAAGACTGGGAAGAAGAAGCACGAAAAAGACAACATGCCAGGGAATAATACATTATGATATAAGTGCGGTAAGTTGAAAATTACAGCCGAGGCGATATTACTAGCCCGTGCCATCGGCGAGGGCTATAAGGAAGCAGAGGCTGTAATTTTCAAAGCGCACGTATGTCATACGACGTTTTATAACATATTTACGAGAAAATTAATAAAACTCTGACTTTTTTATCATCACTACTTGACGACATTTTCAGATAAAACAATACATCGAATCGAAAAGAAAAAGCGCGCGAATTTATTTTTACTTGTCCACAAATATGCGATGCGCGCGCATCAACGTTTTTTTTGTAGGCAAAGGTACAAAAACAGCCAGTATTACTAATAAAGTAAATTAATATTTTTGTGTTTTTGTTACAGATAAATAGTTGTAATTTATTGTCAAAATTAATTAAATTAAAGAATTATATGTTTATTTGTTATATTTTATTTCCCAAAGTTAATTTTATTCATAAAATATTGACCACTTTCTTGACATAAAACCACTTTGCTAAAATTTTTAAAAGTATCGTTCATTTTTAGAATGAGTATCTTAAAACTTTATTAAAAAAAAAACACGTGCCTTTTACATTACATTATCGCACAAGTACGTAATGAGATATATTACGATATTGAAATTGGTGTAAGTAATTACAACCACTTTACGAGCAAATATGTTATAAAGTAAATTACATCATCATCAGCCGGTGTCAGTTGCTGGACATAGGCCTCTCCCAAGACACTGCGCCCGATCTTCGTAAATTACATAATTTCACAAAAACAGGTAGGTAACGATATGGATATCTTATACGGTATATAATATATATAATTATGTCTCCAGTAAAACGCTGACATAGTTGCTGCTCACGATTTAATGAAGCTTACGAAATTGTGTAAAATAGGCTATTTAAGTTAACAAATAAAAATGCAGGACTATGTTAGATAATATGTCAAATGGGGTATCAAATTGTGTGTCATTAATACATCATTTATAAATAATCACAGAAATCGAATTATTAAAAAAACATTATTTCGATTGTTTTGTTAACTCTACTACTGTTACTAGAATAAATAAACTTACATTAAGAAGTGACCCATTTCATAAAATTTAACTTGGACAAATCATAACTTATTTTTCACACCTCCTGCTCGACAATGCCTTATTACGTACCGTCAAATATCATCGTAAAGCATAGCCTTGTCTCTCGAGGGCAATAATAATGAAGAATTTCCCTAGGGAATAAAGTGATTTGAATTTAGAATGTCAAAATTCGCATGAAAACTATGAAGAAGCCCCGCATTGCAATTCGAAATTCGAATTGTTGTTCGACTTATGCAGCCCTGTCTTTTTATTGTCTCCCAGATGGTGTGAAAAGTAGAGTATTCACCTCTGGAATAAAACATGTCTTAGTCTCGGGCGGTATGAACCCCTGGCTTCACTCAGGACTCTACATAACTCCCTCGCTTCGCTCAGGAGTTAAAATTTCTTTCAGGAGTCAAACATAACAAAACTCGGAGTCCTTCGCTCCGCTCAGGGTTCAATATACCGCCCATGACGTAATACATGGTTTTATTCCCTTAATGCATAATCTACTATTACATTCCCGATCGGTACATCCATACATCGATAAAGCTAGAAATACAGCATTTGTCAAAAATTATGATCTGTCGGCACGCCAGGTTTGTTTATCAAAGGATTGGCTTACATACAGGGCGTCCCAAGGTTATGCCGCATGTAAGGAAAGTACCTTGAATATTATAGATGAAACATTTTGCTGAAAGAAGACATGTCATTATTTAATTAAAATAATTTTTGACAGCTTTCGAACTTTTATTATTAATGAGTGAGCAAAACAAGAAAAGTAAAAACCGTGCACCCAACTTCACTAGGGAGGAGCAAGATCTGCTGGTTAATGTAGTAGAACCAATGCCAAAACAGTTGCTTTTTTTAATCTGATCCGACGTTGAAACTTTTCTTCAGAAAGGGCTTCGAAAAGGTTTGTGCGCGGAAAAATTTCCCTCACTATGGGCCGACTTATAAACTGCACAATTTCTTCATCGTCATCGGAATAATCCATGTGTTTTCAAAATATAGTATTCGTTCGTTCGTAGCGGAAATCACGGATTGACAGCTTGATCAATTTGACGTTTCTTCACTCACTAATCACGATTTAGCTCCGCTAAATAGGCGATATCGGGTATTTAACTTTGACAGTTGTTAAACGTTACTTAAGCACTGACGTTTTATGGTGCAAGACGAAACAGTGATTTAAATTGAAAATTCTGTTTATCATAAAGTTAAATGCTATTTAAGCCCGTGGTGCAAGTTGCCCTTAATCTCGGAGTACTTCATTCGATTCCCAAATAATCAACTTTCCATCCTAACCTTCAGCCAGCGGAATACTTTTTAATTACTACATACAAAACTAGCATGCCAGGTGCTAGTTCTTCAGAAAACTAAACATGTACTCAGCGACAAGCAAGGAGAAAGCAAGCAATTAAGATCAGCAAGCGGAATAGATTTTCCAAATAAACTTATTTTAGTTAGCGAAATAAAGAAGTGGGCTGCAAAGCGTTTACTTGGAGGTAGCTTATCTATGAACGAATTTAATATAGGAGACGACTATGAGCCGCCCATCCAATGTGGGCTAATACACGCCACTCCTTTCCGACCTGTCATTCCTACCAAAGCTTTTAGCTTTAGAACATCGGTGCATCAGTAAGTGCAACCACCGTGTGTGATAAAATACCCATAGCTCCTACGAGTTGCTATTATTGTTACATCGAGAAGCTATTCCAAATGACATGATCTTCTCTTTTTGGAGCCATCTCGGCCGCCATTGTGGCTACTATGTCCCGTGCAGATGCGGCTCGGAAGAGTCCTAAAGTGCGTACAGACAACGCGAGGCGTGCGCCGCGAATAGTTCGTCAGGCATGCCTCACCCTGAGCCATACGACGGTACATGCGTGCGTCCCGAAAGAAAGAACATGCTCAAGCTGAACACCTAAACAACCTCCCACGGTATTCGTCAGTAAAATGACTCCGGTAGGGCGAGACGTGCAGATTGCAGATGCGGTGCTATAGAGCGGCAGCCCGTCCACACGGAGCGCATACGACTCGCACTGAGGCAGTATTCGCGACAATTATCATATGACGAGAATGTTCGCTGTGCATAACCACACAGCCCGAATCATGCGAGACGCACGCCTCGCAATGTCTGAACGCGTCTCTATATTTTTGGATTATGGCACTCTGAGAGAATTTGAATCTTTGCCAGCCCTCCTATACCGTCACATCATGTGTATTGAGTTATCCATTATGATGAAATGGGTTATCCATTTAGACGATTCCGTGCGTCCATATATCCATCAGTCCACATAGTGGAGAAGTTACGTCCTGGGTTTTTATCCCAAATCACTTCGACACAGCATAATAATAATTATCATCATATTTAGTGTAAAACAAAATTTGAATAAATCCATCCTTGATTAATCAAGGATGTAACAAAGTAGTGTTTAAACACTACCAAGAGATAGCAACATAAAAAAATATTAAATACCTACGTCATTTTAAAGCACCATTCGTTCATAATTAGGGGTTTTTCGATACCTGACTTTTTGATTAATTGTACTTTTTAGGATAGCCTGTTATTAGAAAAAAATAATGCCTATGTACAAATATTTTAAGTGTGCAATTAAGTTTTACTTTACCATTCGGTACCTAGATAGCCAATATACTTAGAGATTTTACATCTTTCTAGGTGATTTATATAGGTACAGCGTTTAGTGGCTACTCCTACCTAGATTAGATAAGTGAAGCGACCACTAAGACGCTGTAGTTCTTGAGATATAGTTTTAGATGGAGCCTCATGGAGTGGGAAATTCTTTATCAGGTTATAAATAAGCAGCTAGAACGTTACCTCAAAAATGCGCAATTAATAAAACATCGAAATTTGTACAAAAACTTCTGTTTTACGAAAGTTTTAATTAGGAAACTTCACAGAGTTCTTCTAGGAGTTATCCTCAGCTTTAAATATTTTTTTAAATAAAAATTTGAGTTTGTTTGATGTTTGTTCAATTTGTGCTTTACGCTCCACACACATTTTCATCACTGAGAAATATAAACCCATCCCGTTCTCAAAATGTTATCCTTCACCGTTAGTGACCGGTATTACTAGAGTAAATGTACATAACTTAGAAAATAAAATATGAGCAGCCTGTATAATACGTGTCCCTACAGAGTACACACACGACTTCTCTCAAAGAGAACTGCAGACTGCAGTGAGTTTAAGCGCACCGTTTGTTTGGCGATTTCAATCACTCACGTTTTCTACCTTCACCACAGAGGAAAAAAGCACAGTCAGCGACTTGCTACTACAAATTTACAAACGTATGTACAGTACTACACATCATAAAAGTCCCTTCGGGAATCTACGTTCGCGCAGACTAGGAAGAAGTGTAACGAAAGTACCCGAAGCTATAAGGACATTCAACATGATCTTTAACCGATACGGTTAAGGTGCAGAATTGATTGCCGCAGTAGCGCTTCCTATTTCGCTCACGCTAATATTGCCAAACTAATAGTCACCTGCATCGATGACGTTGAATCAACCAATAGCAACAAAGGCGCGCGGCTTGCCATAAAATGAAACTATCTGATTGGTCGATCAACTTGCCGCACATCCAAAATTTGGTCATCTGCGCAGGTACATCCGCGAGACTTATATCTTGTGTAGCACTGTAACTTAGCGCACACATGCACGAAACACGATAAGACGACGTCGCGTTGTGCATTTTTTTTTTATTCTTGAATATTTTAAGTCATTACCGCGTCGACGACTGCCAATAGTTAAACCAAACAACATGTCCTGAACCAAAACCTGAAATAGGTAGATTCGCAAAAAAAGTTTTCAAAGTCATTTGGTCAAGTCATGTACCGAACATTATAAATGTCGGAATCGAATCCCTGACCTCTCAAACGTACGGCCAGCTATCTACCGGTGCCCTACCAACGCAACTAGTACCTACAATTAACACCGATAGATAAATAGAATATTTCTTATTATACACAGAAATTACGTAAAGTTTATAGATAATTTCAGAATAGATTTGTCCATACATCAAACCTTACATAATATGCGCTATCTTATCAGTCTTATTACGATAAGGGTGACTCTGCAAAACAATTTAAAGTTTCACTAAACCTATAAAATATGCCATGTCTCTCTCATTACCGACATACCACCGTACTCAAAAGCAATCGTTGTCGGCAATTGCGACTACTTAATAGACTTTTAGACAAAGACCTTTGCATGTTTTAGGGTTATATATTAAACAGCCATGTCAGATGCCTTATAGGGCGGCTTGACAACTTCTGACAGTAAGGCTCGCCACTGTCTTACAATCCTCTGCCAATCCCGACTTGGCCCCCATGGGGAGTATGGCCTAACCTTTCTGCGACGCAGAAAGAGACCCGTGCCGCAGCCGTGGAGACATACAAGGGTTAAACGGGTCTAATTGCGATTATTTATTAGGTAAAACAATTACCTTAATTCGCGATGCTTGTAACTATGTTACTAGGTACTATGAGCATCCGGAATCATTAAGAAATACTATATTTTTAGGGTTCTGTACAAAAAGAAGGCCGTCTTTCGAGGCTCTTTTTTGCCAAGAACGAATAAAGCCATTCAGATGAAACTTGTATAGAATAATAAGGTCCTTTGAAAGTCAAAAACTAAGTATAAAATTTTTGTAAGAACATCCTTCAAACGCGATCAAAATATTATAATTATCATTAAAAAATTTCCATTGATGTTATTTCTTCAGGTGGTGCAATAAAAATATTTTTATGTTACAGGTATCTATGTCACATTTTTCATTTTGTCATTCTTATAAGTTAACCTAGAATAATTTAATTTGGCAAGAAAACGTCTAACGCCACAACAAGGAACTTTGTTGAATGAAGGACCCTAGTAATTTTACGTAAAAAACACTCTTACGTAAAAAACTTACTCCGCTGGCTCAGCTACCCGGAGTAGGTCTTGGCCTCTGACAGAAGAAGCAGCGACAAGTCTCTGTCTTGCTCTTGCCAGTGGGCCGCCCCAGATATCGGTGGAAGGATGAATTGTCAAAGGAACTGCGTGAGCTCCAGGCGGGCCACGTAAAAAAACTATTACAAACTAACATTTGCAGTAGAGTTATATAGGAGTACTTACTTTTGCACTACAAAGTTAAGTTTGTAATCGTTGAATCATCATAACCCTAAACGTCTTACCTATTCGCAGCATTTTTTCTTTCGGCTTTTGTAATTTAGCTTGTGAACTGCTCGAAACTTTTCACGGAAATTAATTTATATTAACTCAATGAACTTGACGCACAATATTAATTCGACTTAAGCCAAGTGCTGCCAACAGTGAATTAAACTTCTTAGCAAAGTTTGTAACATATTGCGCATTGCTGCTGGTCTCTAAGCTAGTGAAATTAAATTTTCAATCACAACTCTAAGCACTACGCAGCCTGCCTCTACTCTGAGCTAGACAAACTATCTACAGTTTCTGGATGTGGATCGACGTTTGAACTGAAAATTACTCATACAGGAAGTGGAAACTAAACAAATTACTTTATACTAATAATTTTGTTGGAATTCTAATTTGTTTTAAAAGTGTTCAAATGTTATCGCAAAATGTATTTAATAAAGACACGAGTAATATGATGGTAGAAATCAGCGCTACGTGTAGAGGTTAATGTGCTGTCGAATGTACAGACTGTCGACATCACATCAAACTTTACACGTGTGCACCTTTGCCACGTTTTGGGCAACCTTGTAACAAACATGTAAAGGTTGACATGCTGTCGATTTTTCAAGATATCAAAAGCTTCAAAATGTCAATAGGATTCCTTAAGATGTATCAGGTGTATCAAACATTTCTATGTTTGATATACGAAAAAGGTTGACTTTGAACTTCAATATCCGGCAAAGAGTTGATTCCCCAATACGCCTTCTTTGGAATTGTGCCAATATTCATTGAATTGAACGCCAGTCTACCGACAGCTTTACATGTCTCATATCCTCAAATAACACCAACTTTTTTCTAGGAAAACTAATCACCCACATTTCACAGGGCTCAAATCCCAGTACTAGAATTATTTCTTTGTAGATTTATAGTAGCCAGTATATTGAGAAACTTTAGGTACATATACGTCAAATTGCATATTTCTTAACCGACAATTTCCCCGAGCGGCGACTCTCATAAAAGTAATTTTAAGCAATATCAATTTCTATTCCGTACCTACAAAAAAAAATATATTCAAACTTATTTTTGCGACCGCCTGAGAGCTCGAATCTCCATTAGCCTCAATGAAGGGAACATATCACATGAGTGGCGCTTATCTAACTTAACATTCTAAAGGTTTTTATCAACGATGTGACGTTATAAAATAACTTCAACAACAAAGACTTATTTCATTAATCCCGATCGGGAAAACGTAAATTTACAGCTAACACAAATTGGCTTATTTTTTAACACCAAAAAACAAAAATCCTCAGTTTGAACGCAGATTGATCACTTCAAACGTCCACAGAAGTTTGCTATTTCACAAAAGCGTCACTGTCACTGTTCAAAGAAGCCAAAGATGTCGCGTATTTGTCAGTCTCACTCATCCACCCAAGGATGAATTCGCGCCGTCCACACTTTTGGTGGTCACGTATTTCATGTTAAAAATTCCGCCTCTGGGGCGGCCAACTGACACGCACCGGCGTATACCAGACCCGTCATTATCTAAACTGACGTGCACTCGCGAGCGGAGTGCGCGCAGTCTTCGTCTCAGGTGAGACCGCCGCCGTCGCCGATGTCACAGTTGACTTGGTACATGAAGGTAGTCAGCTCCTCTCCCGTCAGCTCTTCGTCGAATTCGCGCAGGCTGGAGTTACTGATGGAGCATGGCGATTGGGGCGCTTCAACGGAAACCTGGACAGGAGACAGATTGTTGACATAGTTACAGAAAAGCACACTGCAGCCGGTCAGCGGTGGTAGGTCACCATTGAATGAGCCCTATCAGCATCATCATCATAGTGTTCAAGGTGGTTGGAAGTGCTGTAACGTTAAAAAAATTTCTTGAACGTCAGCATGTCAAAAACAACAATTGAGTTGGCCGACGCCAACCATTCAGTTTTTTCGATTTTTATTCATTAGTGTCCCGGTATGGTTTTGGGAAATTCATAATATTGGGTAAAAACTTTTTTTTAACGCGTGACGAATTTTGGAAACTTATGTAAATCATTAGTTATAACAATAAAATAATGATATTATTATTAATAATATATTACTACTATTATTATTAAATATTTCATAGCTAGAGTCATGTTTATAAATCATGGTTAGAGAGCGTCCTCTAAAAAATTGCGAACGTATTCGAAGTCACCGTTTAGTACATAAACATAAAGAATCCGGTTTAGTTCAAAAATTAAAATCGCAAGTGGATTGTATCTATGAATATCACGAGATTCTATACTATAAGGCTGTCGCTGCCTTGTCGCTAAGCATTTCGTTGCCAAGACTTTAAATAAAAGTTTGAGGTTTTCTATATTTTTGGTTAATTATTTAAACAGAATAAGTCAACAAGCTGTGATGGAAATTAAAGAAATTCAGTAAAGTCGACAGCTGGCCGATCTTTTTAAGTTGATAACAAAATCATTTTTAACGTAAGTCATTAGAGTGCACTTATATAAAGGTTGATGGTACTGTTGACTGCAACCACCAATTTCATTATTCAAATTATGTATGTAACACGCTACATCCCTTTGATATTCAATTTGATTTGAACGGTGATGAAACGAAGGTGATCTATCAGAATCTAGGTCTGGTATAAACCAGACCTCGAGGGCTAGGCATAGGCTTAGCCCTCTGGGATATAGGCATGAGTTTACGTTCTATTATGTTGTTATTAAATTTCATTTCATTTCTTTATTTACACACCGATATTTGCTGGAATTTCCGCGTCTCCTCTCCACCGCAAAACCACTTGCGAGTAAGGCGATCGTCTTGCGCGTTTTACATGGCAAATAAGAGGTTACAGTTCACGCAAATCTTTAGCTCTGAAGTTGGCGTTGTGGCTACTGCGCTGATATACTCCATTCCGCTGACACCTATTTTTTGCTATATACCATTGAATTTAAATTCAATAATGAATACGACGCGAAGCACGCCAACTTCAGAGCTAACTAGATGATTTGCACGAACGTTACGGTAGTAAAGGACCATTTGAATTATTTCTGCAGTTACACTGAACTTCGCTCATGGCCTAGTGAAACCGAGTGATTGGAATCAATCACTTTGGTTCCAATCACTCGGTTTAGCCGCGGTCAGGTACTGGTTAATTAAGCCATGTCAGAGGCCTTATGGGCGGCTTGACAACTTCTGACACTAAGGCTCGCAACTGTCTCACAATCCTCTACCAACCCGGACTTGGCCCCCGTGGTGGAGTATGGCCTAACCTTCCTGCGATGCAGGAAGAGACTCGTGCCTCAGCAGTGGGGACATACAAAGGGTTGACATCACACTGCGCTTCGCCAAACCAAACTAGCTCGGCTTGACTCGATTTTCACGCAAACGACGTAGACAGGATTCGACTGCAGATTAACCTTTACACAGATTCGCTCTCTTTAACTTCTTTACAAAAAAAATGTTGACCTGCTCCCGACTACACTGGCATTTTTACGTATTACGCACAGTCTTCGAGCGAGCAGCGGCGCGACGAGTACGAGCTGTGTGAATGTAACGTTTGTCCACAAAATGAGAATTAAAGCTCGATCTACTGACGAAACGTATTGAAATATTTGGTAAATTCACCGTGATTTTTTCTGTACATTTCGTGTATTTTGCTTGTTTAATTTGTGTTTCCTTGGCAATTTGAACCATTTTTTTCTTTCTTCTTCTTTCTTTCAAATATATTTTCAAGTTATACTGCAACGAATATTCGCCTGGTAACGTTAATAACTTAAACGACACTGAATATCGGTGATATTCATGTGTCTACGCGCGCGCGGTAATGCAGTCATGATTATAATATTAATATCACAGGCCAAGTTTCGTAGCATAATCTGTTATCAGACTGAAACCTCTTCCTGCCTTGGGCTGCCTAGGTAAAACTCGCCGAAGTCTTCAAATCATATATCCCGCTGTGTGTGATTACCAAGACTTTCAACCAGTGTTTTCTACCCATCCTAACGTATGGAGTCAAGGTGGCACATTGTGTGTGTGGCGAGCCACGCTAGACCTCAGACTTGTACCTACTATTTTACAAATGTCGCCATCTAACGTTGAACGAAGGAATGAATAAAGTGAATGAAAGAAAGCAATCAGAAATGAATTCAAGCAATGAAAAAGTATAACTTTGTGTCCTATTCCATTGAATCTCATATTAAGTTTTCTATTTTATCTAATAATATCGTGAATCGAAAAGTGAATCGCCGAATGTGTTGGTAAGCGCAAATCTCAAGAGCAGCTGAGCTGATTTCGCAAATTTTTTTTTTAGAATATTCTTTGAAGTACGAGGATGGTCCTTACGGAGAGAAAAAAATTAAACAAATTAAAGAATCGACTGTTAGGCGGTACGAAGTTCGCTGGGTCAGCTAGTATTATATAAAAATCTCGTGTCACGGTGTTTGTTGTCGAACTTCTGCGAAACGGCTTCAGCGATTTTTTTAAATTGTTTTGTGTATATTTGGAAGGTCTCAGAATATGTCATAGTATAAGTAATATAGCAAAATAATGCTTGCGGGTCAGCTAGTTGCAATATAAAAGTTACCTATACATAACTTTTAACTTAAATACAGTATCGAAAAGTAAAATAAAACTTCATATTTATTTCCCTCATTGGGGAGGTCATGGCTCCGAACCCGGCATGTAGGAATGACTTTGTTTTCTACGGTTGTAAACTTGTAGCAGCAATACCACTCGCTAACCGTAAAGGAAAACATCGTGAGGAAACTTTAGTGTATGAGGTGTATACATACATCAGCGCCTGAAATTGCCAATGCGGTGGGCCATACTTTCTCCTTCTCTCTGAGAGAAGACCGGTGTAGTGGGACATGTAACTAAGAAAGTTTACTGGTACGGATAGCCAGAGGTCGCGGATTCGAATCCCGGCATGGGTGGAATTATTTAGCCTCTAAATAGGTTTTTAAAATTGTCCTTAGCACGGGTTAGGGCATTAAAAAGAGTATAAGAAAGTTTAACAAAAAGTACATTCAATAATACTGATAGTGAAAGAAATAAATAAGAATATTGGTTTCAATTCTAACCTTAAATCGCCATGTGTGAGCCCAGCGGCTGCAGCTGGAGCCTTCGTTCAGTGTGAAGAGCTCTCCGCCATTGAAACGCTGTGGGACGAAAATAGGTACGTGAGAGTTTATTCGCTAATAATGTCATTTGCGATCGACGGCACACGAAGAAGACGAAAAAAAAAACTTTTAAAACAGTACACACGCGACGTGATGAGATTTGCAAGAAGTTCCGGTGAAAAAGGTTTTAACTTGAGTAAGACCCAAAATAGGTTTTTAGCCTGTTGTATCCTATTAGTGCATACGGGCCTACCCAACTGAATGGTATTTAATAGGTATGTGTCCAGGTCAGTTTTCAACGCGGACGTTGAACGGATCAGATTTTTTTTTCTAATACTTAAATAGCAGCTATAACAACTGAGAAAGACAACTTGCAAAACGATGTAAGAGGATTTTTTTCTGTATATTGGTTCATATCGAGTTAGATCTAGACCTAACCCTTAGACCTTATTGATTTAACACCGTTTTAGAGAAATATATTAGTATATGTTAAAAAATATTACAATATTTAATTAAGTCCATATGCATGGAATGTAAATTTGGGGTAAAATAGTTAATTCAATTTTTTTTTAACTTTTTAACCTTTTTTATAAATATTTTTGTTTCATCAAGGTCCCTCTCAGCGTCACTCTAACCAGTTACGTTGAGAGCGATTTTACTTAATGTTTTATCTATCTAAAGATACATTGAAAAAAAAAATATTTCAGACTGGGTTAACTGGGGATTGGTTCAGTTATCAAAATACCAGAAGTTCAAACTAGGCAGCATCTGTACTAAAGAGCATTAGATATCTTCCAAATTTAAATCCCAAAACTAAATCGCAATATTTTTCCGAAAAAAACCTTTAACACATGTGAAGAAACTAAAAAATGTAAGAACGTTCAACTTTTTGATACATTGTAAATGTACCTCTATAACACACGGCATTTCCAATTTCATATTTTAATGAATGAATATTATAAACACTTTATTATGAAGTGTAAAAATTATTCTATTTATGAATAAATATTTGAACAAGGACAACTCTTCGAAAAATCATTACGTGAGTTTGTTAGAAAATCATTTGGAATAAATGATAATGGAACATGAACAGCAATTTCTTTTTTCACAATTTCCCACTCTTAGCAAAAGTTAAATTTATCGGTGAGTAGGTTCTACTTTTCATAAATCTCTTAAGTTTATCCATGAGTAGGTTTTACTTTTCTTAGATCTCTTTGTCATTGTATCAATAGAATATTATTACCTACTCTTTAGTGAGAAGAAAAGCGTGGTACTGTAATTATTTCTCCTATAATTAAATTCAACGAATGAGTGAACCGCTTAATTAAAATTTTGAATAAAATAGAGGATGTATGTTGCTAGGCATTTATAAAAAACAAAAATAATATGTTATATGACTTAAACATAAAACTCTCAAAGAAATTCGTGTTTTTGCGCATCGCATTTGCTTAGGTGGCTAAACTAAACGTTCTAAAATACAGGTGGTTTACATAACGTTCTAAGGCCCGCCACTGTCCCGGACTTGGCCCCCGTGGTGGAGTATGGCCTAACAGGAAGAGACCCGTGCCCCAGCAGTGGGGACACACAAGGATTGATATCACTATAACATTACGTTCTGGTACAATATTTTGTACGATAATTGCGATATTTCTTAATTAAATCTCTTAATAAGTATCTTAATTAAACAAAATATTTTGTATTATTACTTTAGTCATTTTCAAATAAGATGTTCGCTCACAATAGACAACGGCAAATGTTGAGCGTGGCACTTTTTGGACAGAAATAGTTTTTTTTTTAGACTCCGAAAAGGGAATGATCTTTAACGCGCTTACGTGTGCTTATATAAATATGAAGGTGTGTATAAACATATTGCCCCCGTAGAGCGAAGAGTTACTATATAAAATTCATGATCTTTCTTTTATTTCTGATAGTATGCTATTTAGCAAAAAATTATCCATTATGATTAAGCCTTCCGATCGGTGTGATACAGCTACAGGGTAATTTTATTTCTCGTGTAGCGGGTTCGATTCCCGGTTCAACCGTGTAATTATTTAAAAATCTATGAACGCAGTTTAGATTGTTTTTGAAATTAAAATAATGTCTTCTTTCAGTAAAATGTTCCATCTACAATATTTTTTTTTTTTTTATTTAATATTGGGAAGACTAACAGCACATAACAAAGAGTAACAAAATAATTAAACATGCAGAAGGCCAATTATAAGTCTCCACTCATAGAAAAAAATTTTAGCACTTAAGCTCTTAAAGCAAAAATCCAGTGACAGTTTAAAGCACTACATTAATATTTAAAAGTAAAAAAAAAACAGTCCATAAATCGTTTTAACCAACAAAAAAAATCTGCACTAAGTTTATCCCTCAAGCTTTGGACTGAAGAATTAAACATATCTTGATCGCCTATTTTCGCCAGTTTATTAAATTGGTTGCAAGCCCGCCGTAGATATGAGTTCTGCCTATACCTAGTGGACACTTTTTCCAAATGAAAAACTGGATTTACTCGCCTTGATCTGTTTGGAACATAGAAATTAAGTTGACTAAGCAACAGTGGACAGTCGATTTGACCAGACGCAATACGAAGCAACAGGATTAAATCGGCTATTTCTCGACGCCTTTGGAGGGGCAGAAGGTGATGCCTACGACACGAGTCCAAGTAATTATCCTTTCTACAATTTGTTTTATAATTTAAATAGCGTATAAATCTTTTTTGGATCATTTCTAAACTTTTCACATACACATTGTACAAGGGATTCCAGACTTGAGATGCGTATTCGAGGTGACTTCTCACGAACGTACAAAATAAAATCTTCAATGTTTTTACTGACTTAAAATCCTTGGAGATGCGCATAATAAAACCTAAAGCTTTGTAAGACTTCTGGACTATAGATCTAATATGGATGTCAAAAAGTAATTTTGAATCGTGGATTACTCCTAGGTCTCGTATGAACTCTTCTCTTTGTAACTGGTGGCCTTTCAGCTGGTAATTGAAATTAATTTTGTTTCTTTTGCGAGTAAAGGACACTATCGCACACTTTTTCGGATTCAAGTCCAGTTTATTTATAGAGCAATAGGTATCAAGACGATTAAGGTCATCCTGCAGAAGAGAGCTATCACTTAAATCAGATATGGACTTGAGTACCTTCATGTCATCTGCAAATATTAAGACATCCGAATTGTGAAAGCAACCATCAATATCTGAAATAAATATTACAAAAAGTAACGGCCCCAATAAAGACCCTGCGGAACACCGCTAGGTATGTCAACCCATCCTGATATGAAATTACAGGCCACCACTGCTTGGGTCCTATTAGTAATGTACGACGTGAACCATCTATATAGGTCGCCATGAATTCCTGCTCTGGATAACTTTTGTAAAAGGAGACTGTGGTCTATTCTGTCAAACGCCTTGCTGTAGTCAGTATAAATTACATCAGTTTGTAAACCCTCATCCATTGCTTTTGTTAGAGACTCGTTTAGCAGAATTAAATTTGTCGCAGTCGATCTTCCTTTGAGAAAGCCATGCTGGGCTGGGCTAAAAAACGTTTTTAGAGCAGCGTAAACCTGCTCCTGTACCATTTTTTCGAAAATTTTAGCTATCACACAAAGTTTAGATATAGGACGATAATTAGCAACATTCGTTTTTGAACCTTTCTTATGTATAGGAGTAACAAACGCAGACTTCCAGATTGAAGGCATCATACCATCTTTCAAAGATCTTCGAAATAAAAGACTCAACGGCGACGATAATGACTCTGCACATTTAGTCAACAGAATAGGTGGGATGTGGTCGGGCCCAGCCGATTTGTTAATATCGAGACCCTTGAGTCTCTTTTTTAGATCGCAAGCACTAATTTCTATAGAAGAGATATCTGCAACAGTGGTAGAGCAATTACTGTCTGGTATGTTTACTGTTGGTGCATTTGGATCACGGTCTAGAAAGGTTGAACGAAAGTATTTTGAAAATAAATCACATATACCTACACCTGTATGCGCTGACGTGTCTTCAAATGTCATATTGCTTGGAAGGCCGTTACTTTTATATTTTGACTTTACGAACGACCAAAACGTCTTTGGATTATCTGCAATAGAGCTTTCAATACTGGCAATGTACTTCGTATAGCAATCCGATTCCAAGATCTTAGATCTCTTTCTAAGCAATATAAATGTTTCGTGGTCGTGTATTCGGCCATATTTTTTATACTTGCGTAAGAACTTGGCTTTTTCATTTAAAACCTTTTTTAGAGCAGCGGTGTACCATGGCGGGTGTGTATTTTCTTTAACTACTTTAGTTGGGACAAACTGCTCACGAAATGAATGCAATATTTCATAGAAGAATTGAACAGCTTTACAGAGTGGCCTACTTGAGAACTCTGAGATCCAGTCAATCTTCTGTAATGCTTTATTGAAGGACTCAAAGTTAGCCTTCTGGTAGCAGTATTTCTTCCTAGGACCTGCCTTTAAGATATCGATGTCTGATGAATATACTGTAATTACCAGTGCCTTATGATGTAAATCAATAGATACCAGTGGATCAATACATTCTGATACAGTTACTGTATTGTTCGCTAGAACGAGATCAAGTGTTCGGCCATAAACATTCTGTATACCATTAAACTGAAAAAGTTGATTCATGGCTAATGCATCAATAAATTCGAAGTGATCGGTACTACTCATAGAAGTGCAAAACAGTTTACCATCTACATCCTTCACCCACTGCAAAGAGCTTAAATTAAAATCGCCAGTTATAACAAATTGATCATCAGGATGCAAGCACATTACTTCAGTCAATTTGTCCAAAAAGTTTTGTAATTGTTGAGAGAAATTCAAGCCGTCCTTTTGTTTACATAAATAAATGACACAAATGTGCAGTTTAGTATTAAGATGGCGTCCAAAGCTGCGCAGTTTTATAGTTAGCCAGAGATCCTCCGCGGTAGAATGCCAGCCTAACTGCGTATTATTAAAGTATTAAAGGTACTTTCCCTCTAAGTATTTCCCGTAAGTATTAAAGGTACTTTCCCTCCATGTGGGATAGCCGTGGGACCCCCTGTATAAAGTCAGAGCATTGAGATTATGTGTTTCGTCGAAATTGTTAAGAATGCCCTCACAACCGCACTTTTTTTCTCCAATTTTCATTCTTATCTTCAAAACCATAGCTTTAATAGCTTAAAAGTTAAATTGTGCCAATTAAAACATTATAAGTTACCACTATAAAATAAAATGTATAAGGAAAAAATTGGTAATTAAAATTTAAAATTTCTACGGTGCATTAGGATTCATTTTTTCAAGGGCATACCTAGTGATCAATAGTTAGGTGCAAATGAATTTGAAAGTTACCAAAAGTTATTAGGAAT
This sequence comes from Yponomeuta sedellus, assembly GCA_934045075.1. Classification (NCBI taxonomy): domain Eukaryota; kingdom Metazoa; phylum Arthropoda; class Insecta; order Lepidoptera; family Yponomeutidae; genus Yponomeuta; species Yponomeuta sedellus. The sequence continues at coordinate 7,949,257 of OW203724.1, read as the reverse complement.
TTTATGAATTAACCGAATGATATAAATCCGAGAGCGAAAAGTAAAAAAAAAAAGTAGGTACCATTAGTGAATTTATAATATTTCTGTACCTTAGTTTGAACTTTAGGTGTTAAATATAAATTGTCAAAGTCTTTAGATTATCTTTTCTTTAGAAAAATTAAGCTTGGAAGAAGAGCAATAAGTATCTATTGCCCTCTTTCGAGCTAGAAAACTAATTCATATTATGACGCTTTTTCCGTTATTCGGTAGTTAGACAAACTTACGATAAGTTAGGTTTGTCTAGCGCGACGTGTACAGATGAATTGAAGTAAAATGTAGTTTAGAAAAGATTTAAGGTAGGTGTGAACCATGGAAGGCCACGCTCCTTTGAAGGCCAACTATTAAAAATTCGTAGTTTTCGACATGTAAAGACACATCCCTTCTACTAAATACTAAGTTCCATCAAACTCAAGGCCACACACAGGGCGGCGTGACGATCGCGCCGTTATTGTGGCATTGCGAGCTCACGCTTTGTAGACTTCGTAAGTTTTTAGTCAATAACCTATTATTATCTCATTTTTTTTTTGCTGTGAATTGTTGTATAAAGCTTTTTTTATGGTTTTTAAAGAATAAAAACACGATTTTGACTCGATTTAAATTTAAATATTGGTAATGTTCCTAGGATGGCCAGTAGTTCCTTATAAGGCCAACTAAAAATTTGACCGTTCGCCTTGCTATGGCAGATGGGCCTTACAAAGAACGATTACATTAAACTTTTATATTTTTTTTCGAAAAAGCGTTTATGTGCCATGATAAGTTTTTACAATTACAGTACACTGTGGTTTCTAATATTTTATAGTATTAATTAATATGAAACAGTCATAGTCATACTTAATTTTTAGCTTGGCCTTCTTAGGAACATTGTGGCCTTACAAAGAACAGACCCATAAGAAGGCCATTTTGTATAAAACAAAAAGCTTTTAATTTCATTACAAAACACGTTGGCATGCTATTTGTTGCTGATATGATACTTAATAATACTATTTTTAAATAATTTCTATTAATATATTATTAGTTACACTATGGTGTTCAAGTAATGTTCGTTAAGTTTTTTTATGAATAATTAAAATATATTGAGCATTTAATGTTTCGCTTACACGATGTAGCTTATTATGTAGTTTAAGTAAAAGCGGAAATATATATTATTACCTTTCTATTTTTAACTTTAACGACTGATGTATAATATTGGCCTTGTTTGGAGCCGTGTTCCTTGCAAGGCCAAATGGCCTTGCAAGGAACATATTGAAATTTAGAAATTTATAGAAATAGGAACAAACACAAATAGATTCTTCTAAATAGAAGACATTTATAAAACGTATTATTAATAAATAGTGATTAAAGTTACGTAAAAATAAAGGAAATTCCATGGTGCGCAATAAAATAAAGTATTACATAATTTGTTTCCTTCATTTATCCAGTAAATAAACGAATAAAAAGTGTTTAGTCGTTAGAGTGGCCTTCCATGGTCCTTTTTATTGCTCCTGAACGCATCAATAAATTGCATTAATTTACGATAATATGGCTCTCTATCTTTATAAAACAATAGGTTGTAAAACTGCTACATAAATACAAATTACGCGCCTTATCACCGGACTTGTCCGGAGACGTAGTGAGTGTTGTGTGTCGGCCCGCTGTGAAAAACTAAAAGTGCCTTGAGGGTTGACCTGCCCTCACTACAATAATTATTGTACTCGCCAATTCAGTCCACCCGTGACCACGGCAACTGCAAAGTTGCTTAATCGTCGGGAACTAAGGTAACTACATTTTATCAAATAATTGATTAATCGCAATTAGACCCGTGTAAATGTAATACAATTAAGTGAATAATGTAAGTCAATTAATATTTTAAACAAGATACCAGAGACACTCAGAAATTAATGACACAGAATTCTGTAAAAACCTAAAATAGCTGCCCATCTCCAAAAGCTGCTACACTGTAAATACATGCTTAGAAGATAAACTTAACTAATACGTATAATAAAATTGTAGAAGAATATATAAGAACAATTTTATATAATTATAAGATGTAAACCTATTTTAAGATAAAATTGTTGAAATTAATCAGTTCAATGGATTGGATTTTAGTTATAAGGCTTTTAGTGTGCCCCACAGTGTTCATAATGATAATTATGTTATTTAATATCCTACCAAATTATGGCTTCTATAAAGTATTGAGTGCATTGAGTAATATATAACTATGTATGAGCATCGCTAACGCATTAAGAAATACAATAGGTTGTAAAACTGGCTACTATCCTTTGTTGCTTTGCGTGCAAATTATAAATTTAATGGAGTCACAGTGCTGAGAAAAATCCGTGTCTGCTACATCGAACATTAACTTTTTATGATTTTCCAATTAAATAGATTCTTCTAGCCTACAGCTCTATTGCATTGTCACCGTTAAATTACGAAATCCGCCATAAGTTTAACCGACTTCAAAGTTCTGAATTCGTTCGACACGCTAAGAAAAGAAGATACATTTTTTTGTTAGAAATAAATAAATAATAAATAAATATTCATGGACATATTACACAGATCTCGTTAGCCTTATACTAAGTACAACTAAATGACTTGTGTTATAGATGCTAACATGACGATAGATTTAATACAATAAATACATTGATAACATCCAAGACCCGAGACAAACTAGAAAAGTTCGTTTTCTAGCTTGACCCGGCCGGGGATCGAACCCAAGACCTTGGGTTTTACAGTCAGCGTACCAAACCGCTGCGCCACCGACGCCGTCAATAGGGTATGTCATATAAATTTGATGAGATAAATGCTTATAAAATCTATGAGAGGGTCAGCGAATTCTATTTTAGTGCCAGTTCTTCGGATAGTAAGTTTTTTTGTTAAAAATTGGTTATATCGTTAGTACATTTGAGTTGTGTGATACGTACACGTAACACAATAATTATGTCTGCCCATGACCTTCCAGTTTCCTTGGAATATCTTTAAATTCGCGACGGTCAAACCGGTTTTAATAACGATTTCGAGAATAATAATACTGGTCTAACATGCAAGAAATATTCATTTGTATTAAATCTATCAGTATATTTTTGCTCGACTGTGGCTTACCCCAAAAGGAGATATTACGTTACGTCAAACGAGGGTAACATATTTGACTCGTAAATAATAGTAATGTTTGTCTGTAAGTACGTCCGATTATACAGAGTTCCGATTCCGGTCTCTATCGATTTGAAATAAGCTTGCAATGTGGTCAAGACAGTTCGCCGCCGCCGTCTCACTAGGAGGCGCGCGGAGACTGAGCGGGCGTGGGCGGAGACCGGGGCGAGACGGGCCCCCCACCGCTGCGCCGCCGCATACGGCACTTTAACTACCGTCGTCTCTCGAACGGACTGATTTTGCTACGTGCGCGACGCGAACGATTGTACCTACATATCTGCTTTTGTATTATACTTCTTTTCTTCGAATAGGGTTCTATAATTACCATAATACCTCAAAACGCTACCTTATAAAATAACCGGTTTATGTTCTAAGAAGTTCTTTTCTTAGTCTACAGAAAAACAAAAAAAAGTACAAATTAGTGTCGGGCATTGCGCACTTTAGGCTCCCGTAATGCGTTGCGATGGCTTTACGTAATTATCAACTTCATGAAAGTAATTTTCAATGATATTTGTACGCTTCTTTTCATTTTCAATAGACTTCTTCTTCAGGCTATATTATGTAGTCCACTACTGGACATAGCCCTCCCCTAATGAGCGCCATAGCGTCCTGTCTTCAGCTTGCCGCATACAGCTTGCCGCCAGCGAAAAACTGCCGGCAGATGCACTGCCGGCAGTTTTTTGCTAATAGACTATTCCTCGCTAATTTGTAAACTTGTAAAAATTCCTTGCCTAAATTAGCAGGGACAGTTTTTCATTCAACTTCATTTTACCTATGTGCTACTTCCCTGAATTTTAGCCTGGAGCCGGGCGCTTTACTTTATCAAATATTTGCTCTTTACAGCTTAATATTTCGCACACGGATCCGTAAATCGAAAAATGGTTTCTTTTTTTCATAATTTGTTTAAACGAGCTATCTAACAATACCCTACACTATAGTGTGGGCAAGAAAACAAATTGTATCCCTAATTTAGGTGTACGGGAGGTACCCTAACAAAGACAAACCGACGGACGGACAAACTGCCAGAGAGACGAGAGGCTATGGCGAAACATGGATTGTTGTTGACAAAAGAAGCCCAGAAACATAAAACTTGACTGCAGGTAATTGAACGATCAAACCGAAGGCATTAAGCGACCGTGATGAACCTCGAGAATAGACCAACGGTTGTGATGCCGAAAGTGAGTTGGACCGGTCAAAGCGTTAGTCCCACAACAACCAGTCACCAAAAGCTGTAGGGAGATAATGCGACCAGACCTCACCTGTGCTCGCGCGGGAGCTTCGCAGAGCTGCGTGGTGGCGGTTGGCAGCCGGCGGAGGCGGTGCGACTGGCTGCGGGCGCGGTCCGTGGACGTGGTGGCGGCGGCGTGGTAGCGCCGTGACGCTAGCAGCGCGCTATACGTGCGGCTGAGCCTCGGGACCGTGCGCCGTCCGAACCACGCCGCTAGGGTCATCTGTGGAAAAGTCACAGCCCGGGTTAGATTACCTATGTTTTTTTCACATTATTTTATCTGCGATCAGTTATCAACCAGCAAGCAGATGCGTTGTCGTGTTATGGATGATTGGTCTTGCAGTAAGGAGTACTATACGTAGGGAGGCCAGTGTCGTTCTTCTAGCTCTAGTATATTATGTCTCTTCGAGACGCTTGGTGTGATGTGGCGATAAAAGTCATAATGCTAAATTATTAGGGTGATGCAGGATCTTGGTTTTATGTTTTGCTGATGCAGTCCGTCCACACTACTTCACTACCTATATGAGTTCTAGTAATAATAGGACCACTGTCATCAATAGTATTGCTTAGTGAGGTACAGTCGACGACACGTCCACCTTTACAAACGTGCACTGTACTTCGTTTATGTAAAATTTGACGTGCGCAAATTTACGGCGTAAAATAGAGACCGTAAATTAATAAACCCTATACAAGTAACGTGACTTTAGGAAATCTTTTTATTTTTGCATGCGTCGTAAAAACGATACAACAACAACTGACTGTAAATCACCGCCACCGCTATCGTGACCTCTTTGGCTTGTGAGTTTCCTTACGGGTGATTTTCCAGTGAAATTTAAAGAGATATCAGTTATTGGCTCTACTTATCCGCTAGCTCGCAATACAAAGTTGTGGCTTAATTCTGGTTGCGGCTGTCGCGAAGGAAAGTTAATTTATTCTGGAAATAAACGTTTTGTGTGGAACAAAGGAACATTAATTATACATTAGTTACCTTCTATTTCGTCGAGGTACTGCATATTTGGGCGATATTGTCGATAAATAAAATAATATGAATCTATAATTTGTGGTTCCCGTAAATATTTTGACCAGAGCTGAGGGAGGAATTTTTGAGGAGAATTGGCTTGCAGTTTTGAGACAGATATTTAATATTTGCGACGAATTAGCTTATTATAATTTTATTTATTTTGCGCATTGCCAATGTCGCAGCCTATGGCAAATTATGAAAATGTCCATTCTATGGAACACGCAAGTAGGTATATGGTTTTGATCATCATCTCAATGGAAAGTAGCAGTGCCAGGTACAAAACATACAAACCGCGAATATACGTTTTTATTTATTTAAACAGAACCTGACATAACCTCGCGTCTATATCCCAGAGGGGTAAACAGATACCAGGGACTGCCACTTATTGCCACGTTCCTGACAGATCACCTTCGCTTCATCAACGTTCATAGGTCGTTGAATGCACGCACGCCGGTTCCGGATACATATTGTTTTATAATCTTTATTTATTTAGAAGATTTTTTCACATAGGTGAGCATGTCAGTTCCATCTAAATCTACTAACGAAATTATACCACATAGTTACACTTGGTTCTTACAGCTATTACAGTTCTTATTGTCATTGAGGTGGTGCCCTCAAGGAAAAACTTTGTTTGACAAAATGAAAAATATACAATGCGGCCGGACACCATGGTTCTGATAAAATTGTTAGGATATAACCCAAATCTAGTGAGTTTAGTCTAAGTTTTTGCATTAACGTTACTCTTTGTTGTGCGTTTATGGCACACTCACATAATTGGTGATAGAGATCTTCTTTAGAATTGGATACATTTTGAATAGAAAGTTAAGCAAAACAATTTTCAAATGGCATAATTATAACAAAAGTTGTTGTAAGTGACAAACTCTGACAAATATGAATAGAAATTGCGCGTATTCGAAATAACCTTGAATACAGAAGGGGTGAAGGGAGAAAGAATGACGAAAGAAATGTAGGGGGCGAATGTGGGTGGCACCCCCTCCCATTCAGTCGAGGTGTAAGAACAATCGGGCAGTCGTACGATGGCTTTTATATCCTCTTCGCTAAGATATAGCGCAAAAACGAATGACAAAAAGGTACCTACCCAAAAGCTACGAACATACATGTTGTCGTGAAGTTTATGTACTAATAAAGTTACGTAGAGCATTTTAACGTGATTAATGATTTTTTTTTGTAGTTGTTTTTTTTTAATGAGTCTCATAGCACAGAATACAAGTAGAATCTAAAGTAAAGTTTTAGTTACTTTAATGCCTATTATATTTTGATTAATATAAAACTGCAGTAAAAGGGTGCTTAGGGTGCTAACTAGCGCCACCAAACGAATAAATAAACTTGTAGTATACCACGTTTTTTTCCAAAAAGTAAACATCATAAATATGACAACAATTTTTAGAACCTACAGTCTAGAACCTAGGATCAACAATAAAGGACTTTAAACGATTCCCGACTAAATATCGGTTTTCTAAAGGTTTTTTGTTATTGTCACGTTAAGAAATGTAGGTTTAATAACATATGCCGATGGGTATAATTTAAACTTAGATAGAAATATCTGTGATAACTATTTTTAGAACCTACAGTCTAGAACCTAGGATCAACAATGAAGGACTTTAATCGATTCCCGCCTAAAGCGGCTGTTTTCAGTGGAAATCGATTAAAGTTCTAGATTGTTGATATTACGTTCTAGACTGTATGTTCTAAAAATAGTTATCACAGATATTCCTATCTAAGTTTAAATTATACTCATATAATTATATGTTATTAAACCTACATTTCTTAACGTGACAATAACTAAAAATCTTTAGAAAACTGAGATTAAAATCTACTACTAGCTGTGCCCGCCAGTACCTACGTAATATCGCCGAGGATTAGAATATGAAGTGCCCTTACCCTTTATACAATCTCAAGGTCAATTTCGGTTCTAAATGTTGTCCCTTGAGTCCTTTCGCAGTTGTATTAAATTTATTAATAAATTGACGTGTAAATTATAATTATGAATAAAGATGTCTATGTCTACTATTCTAATAACATACATCACCACCGCCTCCCGTCGGCGCAGCTTGTCGCCCGCTCAAACTCATTACATTACAACATAGGAAGTGAAAGTGTGAGCCACGCGTTTTGAAAGACACTTAAAATCGCGCGACAGACGTCGTCTAACTCCCCATCTTCTTATTGTGGCGGTGAGCAACACAGCTAGATTTTGTAGGCCCAGAGAACACGTAAAGACCAGAAGATAAGTAACTCTGCTAGCATTCTCTAGATGGCTGTGTATGTACTCGCCCCAAAATGTTATAGAAAGTAGCCGTTATTATTATGGTTATTAAAATTCTTTACTGCACAAAACTCATCGTATTTGATACAAAGGCATACTTAATGCTAAGTAGCATTTTCTTCCAGTGAACCTATGCTTAACAGGTTTCTTCACTTTACTGCAAACTCTTATATCATTTGCGAAATACACTGAAATCCTTTTGTTATTAGTTTAATAAGACTTATTAAATGCTCGACATCACTCCTGCAATGAATTGCCTCCAATTAATCTCACTTCAGACAATTTACCGAAATACATCGGACGGATTCTGTAACAAGGCAGATTGTACTAATTCACTAATAATATTATATACAGGTTGTGCTCGTGGCTTCATTCACGTATAATTCGAATATAAAAAAGTAACTTCATGTATTATCCAAAACGTGTGGACGGACGGTGAAAGAATGTGGTCGCTATTGATCAGATGAGAAATGTCTCGGCTTGAAACAGTCAAGAACAAATTTTTAACAAAAGATTTATCGATATGAATTAATACTTCTCTGGCTCGGCGTTTTTCACATTTACCTATAGGTAGTGCCAAGGTCAAACTGTTTGAAAATTCAGACTTTCTTCTGTCTTCCTGATTTCACAAAAGAACTAGAGAAAAGGACAAGACCAGTGTGCTGATGTTGACTTTGTAAAATTTGCAATAGAGGCCGGCGGCGGTGTCGTGTTCAAGGGTTTACAGGCAGCGACTGTACTGTAGGCATCGTTACTGCGAAGACGTTTCTAACTAATCACCCCGCGTTTGACTTCGGGTGACCCACAAAATAATGCTACGTACGCGCGGTTCGTTATACAGTTGAAATGTAGTAGAACTTTTATAAATAATAAAAAATTGGAACGACTTCAATTTGTTGCTTTATTTGTAGATTGGTAGTATTATTTTATAATAAAACAGAAAACTGGATAAAAACGGATAAGCAGGTAAATTAATCAGATCTGGTCGAAGGGTGTGTCTGGCCGCAGCACTTGTCATGTTTTCACGGCCTATGTAAAAAAGTATATATATGTAATAATGCCTTAACATTTAAAGTTATTAATGGCAATCATGGAATCTTATGCGTATAGGTGGTATCTAATGTATTAGATTTAAGACTTGAGAAAAGATGGTCAGAGTGGAGTTTTTTTTCCCGCTGCCTTTTTCTCCACTACATTACGGCCCGAAGGCGGCGGCTTTCACTTTCATGTTACATTGTACTTTGACATTCAGCAAACAGAATGTAAATTCTTTAAGTTGAAATAAATTGAATTGAATTGAATTGGTAAAGTTGTAATGATGATAAATGAGGGAAATCGAAAAATGTGTGACGTAATTTAAATATTTGAAAATGATAGATAGAAAAAGAAATAAAATTGGTGTAAAGAGGTTTGCACCGTTACACAGTTACTCAAAATTTGTTATGTGAAGAGCTCGGGGTCTAGGCGAACCGAGTGATAGGAATCAATCACTTGATTCACCAAAACCAACTGCAGGCGCGGTCAGACGCAGGATGGGTGACCATCCCGTCACTACCGCTAGTAAAATTTTTTCGAACGCTTCCGTGCTTCGCAAGTCACGTTAAGGCGTTGGTGCCAGCTGTCATGTAATGGCAGTCGTTAAGCCATGTCAGAGGTCATATGGGCGGCTTGATAATTTCTGACAGTAAGGCCCACCACTGGCTTGCAATCCTCCACCAACCCGGACTTGGCCCCCGTGGTGGACTAACCTTCCTGCAATGCAGGAAGAGACCCAGCAGTGGGGACATAAAAAAGTTAATATCCAGTTATGACGAAAACTAGTATTTTTTCCTACTCACCTCAAACGGAACGAAACGAAATACTTGCTACGTGTTCGTCCATCCTTCAGACCAAAAGTTCATCCGTCCAACTGTTCATCTGTCTGTCTGTTTGTTAAGATTTTCAGGAACTGGTGTCTACGGTCTCTTGCAGAAAAACATTGAAGTATGTAATACGCAGCGGGATTATTTTTACTAGTAATTATGAATAATTCTGCTACACGTGAATTCTGCGGTCAAGTAACAGTTTCACGAAACGTGATAGGTTAGAGAGTTCCTATTAAAGTTTCAGACAGGCGAAATATGATTTTCATGTTATCAAGTGCACCTGACTACCCGGCTTAAGCAAATAAAGCCCCGTTTACACTCATGTTTTACGTTCACGTTAACACAGCGGCCTATGTGTTAATCCAGGGTGCCAGCTAACTCCATACCAAGTTTTATTAAAATCGCTCCAGCCATTTAGACGTGAAGAGGTAACAAACATACACACTCACAAACTTTCGCCTTTTTAATAATCGTATTAGGTAGGTTGATAGTTTGATGTGTTGTGGTAATTTGAGAGTGGTAGAACAATGGACTCGGAAGCGAGAGACCCAAGTTTTATTCCCAGTGCGGACATATACCAATGACTTTGTTTTCTAAGTTACGTACCTACATTTGTGAATTTATAGTAGCAATAAGACTCGCTAACGCGGTGAATAGTAATTAAGTAAAGACACAGAGTATGTTCCTAAGCGAGGACACTCTCTCCCTGTGCCCTGCAGTGGGACGTTTATCGATATCAATTCTTGTATGTCCTCATAGCTAGGGCACGGGTCGTTTCATCATCATCGTCATCATCGTCATCATCATCATCATCGGCCTACGGTTGTCCACTGCTGGACATAGGCCTCTCCCATTGCACGCCACTGAGCACGGTCCTCGGCTACTCTCATCCAGCTTATTTCAACAAAAAAAATTTTTCAACTACATTTTAAAAATAATGCTGATTTAGTTAAGGCGGATAGTTAGAATGACCTTTACTATGGAGCCACACGCCGGCTAAAGGCCACTAGTCGTATTTTAGATGGAGGCTATTAGGCGTCCCTCGCACGTCGGGCGGAATACGCCCTGCCACATACTATGTCAGAAATCTCCACTGAAATCCTCAATAGTGGGGTTTTTATCGAAAAATCGTTTCGTCGAATGGCTGCTAGGGATTTTCGCACTAAATTCCAGTTGGTCTGAGAGAACTTAGGGGCTTACGCTACTCATCAATAACAACTTATCTTAAGGAACTAACTCTGCAACAGTGAAATAAAACAGGCCGTTTCATAAATCTGAGCTAGTTTCGTTGGTAGTTCTTAAAATGTCGTCGTCAGGCTATACTAGTCCACTGCTGGACATATCCCTCCCCTAATGAGCGCCACGTTGTGCTATCATAGGGGGTAATGCTCATAATCCCCAGGCTGGGCATGCGGGTTGGGGATCGCAGTTCGGTGGAATTGTACTGCAGGGGGCGCTGCTGCCCACCCCCCGGTTTGTGTCCTTTAGTCGCCTTTTACGACACCCGCGGGAAGAAATGGGTTGGTGCTATTCTCTAGACCGACACCACACAGCATGTAGGTAATGCTGTCTTAAAATGTATATTTTATTATTATTTTATACTGGCCGGTTATAACAATGTTACTTTGTAAACGACCCCTGCAAAGTTTCTCTGATATGACAACAAGGATTCTGTGCTCTGATATAAACTTATCCACAGAGTTCATAAACTTAACGGACATTTACAATATGTTTTGTAGAGAATATATTTATTTATTATTACCAAAAGATGTACAAAACTGTACTATAGACACAGCATTACATTCAAGTCATGATAGGGTATTTGTCATACCATAACGCCAAATATAATTATGTGCATACAGCATGACAGATTATGAAGCAACTAAAATACATAAAATAACCAAGAGAATTTAAAACCCTATTTAGAGGCTAAAAATTTCACCCATGCCGGGATTCGAACCCGCAACCTCTGGCTATCCGTGCCAGCGCTCTACCAATTGAGCCAATGGGCGACTCACGGCATCAGTGAAATTTCGAACCTCTTTACACTATTCTCTGTATTACGTACAGGCAGCGACATCTGACTTAAGCAAATTGCATTACTTACAGCCCCGACTACCTACTTTGCAGTTAGGTTTTAACATCGGAACGATATCACTGTACCCACATGATTATACTATTTTTATTTTTAATGCACTAACCCGTGCTAAGGAACAAATTTAAAAACCTATTTAGAGTAAATTTATAATTTTAGCCTCTAAATAGGTTTTTAAATTTGTTCCTTAGCACGGGTTAGTGCATTAAAAATAAAAATAGTATAACCAAGAGAAATCATGAATTTCAGAAAATACGATATGTTCTTGTCGTGATAGAAGCCAGGGGCGCTGACATATATTACACCGGTATCAACCCTTTGTATGTCCCCACTGCTGAGGCGGGGGTCTCTTCCTGCATCGCATGAAGGTTAGGGCATACAGTATGCCGCTTACTCCACCAGGGGGGCAAGTCCAGGTTGGTGAAGAAGTGTAAAACAGTGGCGGGCTTTACTGTCAGAAGTTATAAAGCCACCCATAAGCCATCTAACATGGCTTAACGACTGCCTTTACGTGACAACCGACACCAAGGGCCTAACGTGCCTTGCTTCTAGCGGTAGTCACGGGACGGTCACCCATCCTGCACCTGACCGCGCCTGTTGTTGCTTAACTCAAGTCATTGAATCCAATCCCATGGTTCGACTAGGCCACGAACGCTTCAATAAAAAATATATATGCAATGGATTTCGTAATTGGCAGCCATGTTTTTTTTCTAACAAAACGAACCAAAGTGAATATTTTTCTTTATGAATCGTTTTTTTAAGATCTGGCTAAAGATCGCCAAAAGTTTTTTTTAAAGTAAGACCGTAAATATAGAAAAACCTTTTTTTGTTTCGTAATTTCAGCGTTTTTCTTACATAAAAAGTTGCAAACCAGTATCTCTCTTACATCTTTGTAAATGCAAAGTAGGTAGTCGGGGCTGTAAGTGATGCAATTGACTTCAGCCAGATGTCGCTGCCTGTACGTAATACAGAGAATAGTGTAAAGAGATTCGAAATTTCACTGATGCCGGTGAGTCGCCCATTAGCTCAGTTGGATAGAGCGCTGGCACGGATAGCCAGAGGTCGCGGGTTCGAATCCCGGCATGGGTGGAATTTTTAGCCTCTAAATAGATCTTTGTAAATGTTTTATGTTTCTTTTCCCCAAAGAAGATTGTTATTTGTTACTCTATTATTATTACTAGTTATAACTATAGCTTATCTTATAATATATTAAATTATTATAAGACAAACTAAATACCACGATGCTGACACGCGGTCTCTTGTTTTGAAGACGTCATTTCAAAAATTAAAGTTACCGAGAAATTTTGCTAATCATATTCGTATCCCACGTAGTACTTACTCAATAAAACGTAGTTCTTCATTTAGATTTTTTCTCATATCATTTTGTAATAGCCAATAATTTCAGTTAGAAAACAACTGACATCAATTGTTCGTTAACTCCGCTGCAGTGACATAGCCCATTACGCGATATCATGTGAATCATATAGTTGATGATTTAGAATGCTTTTATAAACATTGTTTTCCTCTACATTCTATCTTTTCCACCCCATTACATTTTATTACTAGCCCGCATACTTAATGCTTATGTGTCTGTGATACGAGTATGCCCGTTTATTGTGTATGTTTGTGCATGTGGATGGACCAATCTCAAAGCTTTTCTTTTAAATTGAAAGCTAGTTTATCGGTATGGTTGTAACTCGTAGCCGCGTCTAATTGGCACTATTTATAGGGTTTCTCATTCTCTATTTTAGCGAGGAACTGGAAGGGTAAGGCGGCAACATTGAAATTTAGTCTGGATTTTATTTACAAACGACATATAGGATCGCAGTAAACTTAGCCGAAACGTTTATTTTATTTTATTATTTATTTTTACATTTGGAGATCTTACAGCTTGTAGTTATAAAATACAGAAAGTAAAATAATACAAAAAAGCCATGGGTTAGTCTCGCAGTTAGCACTAAATTTAAAAAGAAAGGGGTTCTCATTTTCAGTTAAAGTTCATTGTTATAGGTACTTCAATGTTAAAAATATTTATAATTTTGATTGATACGGAGCTAGACGATGACGATGATACTATCAGATTAAGAAAAAATCTTTAATTATTTGAAGAGGTTAATACACAGAGTTGTACACAGCTTCGACAAAGTTGTCCACAAATAGCTTGATTAACTCGTTCCGTTCCGTAAAAAATAAGTCTAAGTGATTGCTTATTGAATTAAATAATTTACATGATCGGATAAGAAAGGAATAGAGGGTACAAATTGAGTTTTGCCCGTCGCGGTCGTGCAAATTGAAAACCGGCCTTCACAGAGGCCTTCTCACAGAAAAAGAGAGTATTAGCTTAATAACCACACGTGCCAACCACGGATTGGCAATTTCAAGCGCTGAGGTATGTAACGCTGAGGTGGTCGAATAACCACCCAAGACACTCAGGTTTCCTCACGATGTTCTCCTACACGGTTAGCGAGTAGTATTGCTACTATTACTAAACAAGTGTACATAACTTAGAAAACATAATTATTGGTACATGCCCGTGTGTATGTCACGTGAACTTATCCTAAACGGCTGGACAGATTTGAATGATTATTTTTTTATGCGTTTGCGTAGCGCCCTGGATGGCTTGGATTCACAAATCAGCCCGGCAATTTCAATTTGTATTCTCTAGAGTCTAGACAATATTGTCTAAATTTCATTGCGATCCGCCATATCTTTTATAAATAAAAACCAAACTACGTACATATGGGAATAGCATCTGGTATACCCTAGTATTCCTGCGATGTAGGAAGAGACCCGTTCCCCAGCAGTGGGGACATACAAGGGTCGATATCGATACCCGATTATAAGCTCAAGAACACTTGCATCTCAGACACGGCTGCAACTAAATATTAGGGGTTAAAGTATGAAATTGCCGTTTTATTGCAATAGGTTCTTTGAAATGACATATAATCTTCATGGTTTGAGGTTTTCGAATGAAACTTTTTTCAAATGGTTTCCATGATGTTCTTTTTTTAAAAAAATGTGAAACATTTGAATATCGACTTTCAATTGTTTTTGTTATTCAATTTAGACAAGAAAGATGGATACTGCAAAAATTCGAGTGATTTTTGAATAGGTACGAGTTCCGACGCGGAACTAACGCGGCAGAAACAGCCCGCAATATCAATGCTGCGTTTGGAGAGGGGTCTACTAATTAACGCACCGTGCGATTTTGGTTTAAACGCTTTCGTGATGGAAATTTCGACTTAAAGAACGAGCCACGAGGAAGACCGCCCACACAGGTGAATAACGATGAATTAAGAGAGATAGTGGAAGCCGATCCTAGTCAAACTACCCAGGAATTAGCGGCATGGTTTAACGGCATTAGTAGACCCCTCTCCAAACGCAGCATTGATATTGTGGGCTGTCTCTGCCGCGTTAGTTCCGCGTCGGAACTCGTATTCAAAAATCACTCGAATTTTCGCAGTATCCATCTTTCTTGTCTAAATTGAATAACAAAAACAATTGAAAGTCGATATTCAAATGTTTCACATTTTTTTAAAAAAGAACATCATAGAAACCATTTGAAAAAAGTTTCATTCGAAAACCTCAAACCATGAAGATTCTATGTCAATTCAAAGAACCTATTGCAATAAAAGGGCAATTTCATACTTTAACCCCTATTATTTAGAATTTGAGAAGAAATACCTACTCAGTTTTGTTGTGGTTCCTAAGTCTGAAGATTTAGAGCTCGAAAATAATCAGCTCAATCAATCAAATCAAATCGAGGTATTTTTCAAAAATACACAATAAACTGTGACTTATTGAACGTTACAAGATAAACTAGGTGTCCATTTCAAAATCTAGATCATTTTGGAGAAAAAAATCCAAACTCTGTGTTTTCAAAGTTCTTAATTAACAGGGTTTACAAAATCATTATACGACATAGAACTCATGCCCTGTAGTGGCTTTAATTCCACACATCATTGTCATCTTAGATGTAGTCCTTTATTAATATAAATTTATTAGTACAAAGTGCTTTTTGTATACTTTTTGTAATTTATTAGTACTTTTTGGCACAAAGTGTCGGTACTTTACATATTATTGAACCGCGCTTCAGGCAAGCTTAATATATCTTCAGGGATTTTATACGTGCCCCATGAAGGATTAACCTTTTTGTATTAACCTTCTCCAGCCTAAATCTTGGAAATACCAATAATACTTTGAAAACGACAAGATAACATAACAATATTATTTGTAGACTTTTAGTCCGGATTTACTTACGGGTGTTGTTATATCGGAAAAGTCCGACCAGGTTTCGCTCCGATTTGCAGAGCTTAATCCGATATAACAACACCCGTAAGTAAATCCGTACTAAAAGTCTACAATGTGTTGTGCTTACGAAAGTTTTAGTTCAAAGAATATTATTTATTGTACACCAGAGCACATGATACTCGTATTAAACGTGCATATATATTGAGTAAAGGATACGGAGTACAATTGGCGGCTACAAGCAAATTCTTCCAGACATCCTAATGACGGAAAGTCGCAAGGGGTGTTTTTCGGGCCCCAAAATTTATCGCATACACAATAAACGAGCTTGAGCGACTTCAATGACTGAAAAACACAACACTCGCCACACGGATCATATCGTGAGACTTACATACCACAAGTTGGCATATTTACAAATTAGAAACTAAGTTACAATAAACATATATTGAGATTAAGTTTCAGGCATGGATGATGGACGGTTATGGAAACACTAACGTGCGAAACTAACTATACTACAGTTTTAATTTTGTTATTCTTTTTTTCAGCCATGTCTTCAAAGTAGGTTACCTACTATAGAGATATAATACACAAAATTAAACTCGTTTTCGATTCCTTTTTATTTCGCAAGTATATCTTGTGCACTTAAAAAGTTATTGCAATTTTAAAACTCTGATACTTAGTTTTGCAGGCCAGTGTAGTTTTTTTACAGTGCGAATCAGAAATAAATTTCGAAGTAAAGAATTAATATGAAACATTAAAATTTTATAAACTACCTATATTATCATCCCTCTATTTCTACCTACATGAGGGTCTTATAACCCATTTGTTATATTTAGGTTAGACCTGAGCCTAATGACTTTCTAGAAACGGCTACGACCTTTTCTTCTCTAGTGAGATAGTCGATACTCTAGAGAGTACCATTATCACACGCGAATACGGAAGGTAGGGACTTAGTTAAATTATCGGATTTTGCAAGAAATATGTACCTAGAGTTGGGAAAATTTGCGCCGAGGGCCAGTCCTTCAGCACAACGCGGAGTTAGAGCCTTTTGTGTCAATTTAGACACACCACAGTCTAAATTTATGTTTTCGTATTGTTTCGTCTTCATTCCGAAAATTCTTTGTTCGAAATACGCTTCACCAACGAATATCAAACGATTGACTGTTCGACGTCTTATTGAATCGAATGTTTATACACAGATTGCTTGTTGGTCCGATGCCTCGTTACATCGAAAACTTTAATGAATGTTAATGCATCGATTGCTGTTAGTTCGGTGCCTTGTTGTATCATTATCATCTAGTGCTAAGTTGTTATAAATGTACATAGAAGTTTTTAATGCTTAAATCCTTTAAATTTTTCAATGGCATACTCGAGGGTAGTTCACATTTTCTTCGCAATCTGATGTCGTGAAGAATGTTTATTTATTAAGAAATTCGGCGATTATTTAAATTATGTGTTATATCCCGCGGACACCACAGAAACGAAAAAATACTATCATGAAAATAAATAGGTCTTCAAAGTTATAAATTAATTTAGGTATCATATAATCGTAACAGAGCTTACGCAAAAGTAAATAACTCCCAGGAAGTCAACCCTTAAAAAAATTATAACATTATAATATTCTGTTACTGCGTGTGAAACTCTCGGTAAAACGTTTTTCGAAGCAACGAAGCACTGAAAAAACAAGCATCGATAATATAATGCACCGGTGTAAAATTTTTCGTAGTAACAAGGCATCGACCAAACTTTTTCGAATTAACAATGCACCGAACAACAAAAACATCGGATACAAAACGGGTCAAAGAATCAATCGTTCAAAATATGATTCGTTGGTGAACCGTATTTCGAACAAAGAATTTTCGGAATGAAGTAGGGAACCCGTTTCGTCTATTGTCTATTTCATTTTCTTTCTGTTGTTTATGATGGCTTTTCTGTTTATTTTGTTTTTGTGATGTGTATTTCTTGCTGTCTCTCCTTCCTTCTTTCAAATCAAAAAGGTTTTAGTCAAACTAGCACAGAAACTATCCGCACTGACCGGACGTACCGATTCGCGCGTCAACGGGGCGAATTATTTCGCGTTGCGTCGTCGCTTCGCTTCGACTGTTCGCCAGTGTGAATTGAGCCTTAATCATAGTGTGGGTGTTCCTACATAAACTGTGAGGAATCTAAAATAATCCAAAAACTCACTTTTGGGTTTTCCAATCCCAGGTACATATTTACTAATAATGGATCACTGAATAACTCCCGATGGAGCCAGTTGACTCACTTTTGGGTTTTCCAATCCCAGGTACATATATTTACTAATAAGGGACCACCGAATAACTCCCGATGGAGCCAGTTGGCGATCGAGGTTACGCGTACGCTTAAGGACCTTTGGGGTGCTAACTGGCGCCACCAAAAATGGCCGCTTTTAGCTTAAATCGCTTAAAGTCCTAGATTGTTGATCCTAGGTTCTAGACTGTAGGTTCTAAAAATAGTTATCATACATATTAAGATTTTTTAACGTATCGGATCTTTTCGAAAAAAACGTATTGTTAAACAAGTTATGATTTTTATTCCACTGGTTCCACATATTCCATATTCCATTCCAGTTCCACAGACAAGATTAGGACGGGACGGAGAAGTGACGTCTCACTTTTGTACAAAATGGGAAGCGATGGGACATAGTGGCCCATGTAAATAAGACGAGGTAAAGTTAAAGCAGACCACCGCCACGATGATGGTCAGACGACATCGTGAGGGTTGGTCAGAAATGAAATGAAATGAAATGAAATGAAATGAAATGAAATGAAATGAAATGAAATGAAATGAAATGAAAAGGTTTTATTCAAAGTAGCACAGAAACTGCGGCTTAATGAACGTTACAATTCAAACTAGGTGTCCATTTCAAAATCTAGATCATTTAGGAGAAAAAATGGACAAAAAAACTCCTAACTTAGTCTTTTCAAAAGTCCTTAATTAACATAGTTTACATAATTATTTTGAACATAGAACTCATACATTGTACTGGCTTTCATTCCAGACCTCATTGTCATCTAAATAATCCTTTATGTTATAGTAGCCCTTTTGGCACAAAGTGTGCTTAACATATTTTTTGAACCGCGATTCAGGCAAGCTTAATATATCTTCAGGGATTTTATTATAGAAGCGTATACAATGCCCCATGAAGGATGTATTAACCTTTGCCAGCCTAAATAGTGGGAACAAAAGTTTATGTTTATTTCTAGTATTTACATTGTGTTGGCTACCTAAAGTTTTAAAGTTACTGATATTTTTCCTAACGTACATAATGTTTTCATATATATACTGACTGGCAACTGTCAGGATGTTAGTTTCTTTAAAGAAATCTCTTAACGAATCTCTACTACCCAGCCTATAAATGAATCTGATCGCTCTCTTCTGCAAGACGAAGATGGTCTCAATGTCTGCTGCCCGTCCCCACAGTAGTATGCCATAGGACATAAGACTATGGAAGTAACTAAAATAAACAAGCCTAGCAGTTGCGACGTCAGTTAGTTCCCTAATTCTTTTGACTGCATATGCTGCTGAACTAAGCCTATTTGCTAATTTTTCTACATGAGGACCCCATTGAAGCTTTGCATCAATTGTGATACCTAGGAATACAGTTTCATTCACAAGGTCTAATTTGTCATTCCCCAGTAAAACATTGCTGTCTACCGTTTTGACATTTGGAAGAGTGAACTTTATACATTTCGTCTTTTTTGAATTTAACAATAAGTTATTAGAAGTAAACCAATTTAGTACCCGAGAGAGAGCATTATTTGTATTGTCAAGGTCATTTTCTTGTCTCTTAATTTTAAAAATAAGAGACGTGTCATCTGCAAATAATACTATCTCTGACATATTTTGAACCATGAACGGCAAATCATTTACATATACGAGGAAGAGGAACGGCCCCAAAATCGATCCCTGTGGCACTCCTATCCTGACCTCTGACCCTGAAGATTTAGTTCTATTTATATCAGCTCTTTGAACTCTCCCTTCTAAATATGATGTTATAAGTTTTAGGCTATTCCCGTTTATACCATAGTGCTTTAATTTTAAAAGAAGGGTTTTATGGTCAACGCAATCAAATGCTTTCGACAAGTCACAGAATACGCCTATAGCATCCTTGCGCTCTTCCCATGCACTAAATATATGTTTAACTAACATGACGCCGGCGTCCGTTGTAGAGCGCCCTTGCGTAAAGCCGAATTGCTGACCATGGAGAAGTTGATAGTCATTGAAATGTGTAAGCAGCTGACCTAGAACTATCTTCTCGAATATTTTACTCAAAACGGGTAGAACTGAGACTGGTCTGAAATTTGTGGGATCTTGCTTATCACCGCTTTTAAATAAAGGAACGAGCCTACTATATTTCATTAGATCAGGGAATATACCCTCATCTAAACATTTGTTAAAGATTTTGGCTAAATGGGGTGCTAGGGTATCGATTACTGAGCTAACTACTATTACTGACATACCCCATAAGTCCTCAGTTTTTTTAAGCTTTAGCTTTTTAAACGATTTAATCACGGTATGGGCTTCAATATAGTCGAACGAAAAATCGTGATGGCATGGGGGGACATTGTCTTTCAAAATACTTTCAGCAAGAGCTGGAGAAGAGTCTAAAGGAGCTGTCGTTACAATTGGAACATTTGTAAAGAACTGTTCAAAAGCCGTAGCAATGTCTTCATTTGAGGTTATTAATTTATCATCTATTTTAAGTGAAAGTTCGCGATCTCCTGATTTGGATTTACCGGTTTCCTTATTTATAATAGCCCAAATTGTTCTGGATTTATTAGACGATTGAAGGATTTTTGATTTTATATGCTCACATTTTGCTTTGTGGCAGACGGCCTTAAATAATTTTGAATATAGTTTAACATACTGTATAAAACTGGGGTCATATGTGTATGTTTTTTTCTCATATAGCGCATATAGTGTGTCCCTGCTTTTTCGGATGCCGGCAGTAGCCCATTCACTAAATGCTACTTTATTTCTTTTTGATGATAACTTTTTTAATTTAAAAACTTTTTCAAAACTACCTGAAACAACTTTGAATAAATCTCCATAATGAGCATTTGCATTAAGGGTCTTATTATTTTGTGTAGGTAAGCTACTTTGTATGTAATTTCTAAATAATTCCATCTTTTTTGCTGTAATGGGCCGATAAATTATAGCTTGCTCCTTTTTTTTAAAATCTGCTTCAAAGTGGACAATTTGACCATTGTGGTCTGACTTTAAGCAAGTTACTGTAGAACAATGCGAAAATTCACAGTCGCAGAATACATTGTCAAGACAGGTGGCTGTGTTTTCGGTAATCCTAGAAGGCTCTAAGAAAATATTAACTAAATTAAAAGACTTGAAAATAAGTTTTAATTTGTTATTTAAAACGGAGTCTACCAGCAAGTCTATATTAAAATCTCCACATACTATAACTTTCTTGCTACTACTTGAAGCTACCTTTAAAACATCCTCTAGTACGGATTCAAATAAACTGTAGTCACTGGCGGGGGGCCTGTATACGCTTACTACAATATGCTTAGCCAGTTCAACACATGATAGTTCTACAACTTTTTCAACAGAAAGTCTGCTAATATCTTTTCGTTCTTTATACTTCAAACTACTATTTACTATTATTAAAGATCCACCATGCAATGCAGACTTTCTATTAAAGCAACTGGCTATTTCATAATTATTTACAGAAAAATTCATTTGGGACTCTAGTAGCCAGTGCTCAGTGACACAGAGTACATCTACTCTATGTTGTTCTAGAAATAACTCTAATTCTAGTAATTTACCAGAAAAACCGCCCTGTAAATTTTGATTAGCTAAGATAAGTTTTTTTAAGGGGGGCTTTTCTGTTGTCTGCGCTGATAGTTTAAATCAGCAGTCAAGCTTAACCTACTTATACTAGGCTTTATCAAAACCTCAGAATACAGAGGTTTGAGTGTAGAACTTCTACAGTTAGCAACTTTAGTTGGTCCCTGTTTTATTGTCTCAACAATAATGGGGTCATAAATATTGAATGCCAATAATTTGGCAATCTGTCGTTTCGAAGAAAGAGGCACATGCATTGTGTCCCTAGTCAATATAAAGTTTCGAATAAAATTATTCGTATCAAAATATAATACTTTGTCTCGATGGCCAAAGGTCATATTAAACAATAGCCGATTTAACTTATCTAACCGGGCATTTTGTGTCTCTGACAGAGTTTTTGAGTAAGGGAAAGCGCAAATTACAATTTTTCTTGCTTGAAGAGCAACTATAGAATCAAAATAATTTGTCAAATCTTGTTGCTGTATTCCTGTGCTGTCCCCTATTAATAACACAACAGTAGTATTATTATCATACTCCTTACTAAGCATGCAGTTAACTATTTGCATGTAAGATGCATATATGTGCTAATGAATCAGATTAGCACAGGAGAGTGAGGAATGGCGCAGTTAAAATGAGACCTATACCCAGCAGTGGGTTGATGTGGGCTGATTATAGATAGATAGATACGTAATACAGAGAATATTGTAAAGAGGTTCGAAATTTCACTGATGCCGGTGAGTCGCCCATTAGCTCAGTTGGAAAGAGCGCTGGCACGGATAGCCAAAGGTCGCGGGTTCGAATCCCGGCATGGGTGGAATTTTTTGCCTCTAAATAGGTTTTTTAAATTGTCCGTAGCACGGGTTAGTGCATTAAAAATAATATAATCTTGTGGGTACAGCAATATCGTTCCGATGTAAAACCTAACTGCAAAGTAGGTACTCGGGGCTCAAGTGATGCAAATTACTTCAGCCAGATGTCGCTGCCTGTACGTAGGTAATACAGAGAATATTGTAAAGAGGTTCGAAATTTCACTGATGCCGGTGAGTCGCCCATTAGCTTAGTTGGAAAGAGCGCTGGCACGTATAGCCAGAGGTCGCGGGTTCGAATCCCGGCATGGGTGGAATTTTTAGCCTCTAAATAGGTTTTTTAGATAGAAGTTAAGGTCGCAAAGATACATCGCGACACGACTTTGCCCCGCCTCGTCCCACATCCCGCGCTGGCCACACGACTTTTTTTTGTATGTATTTATTAATATAAAAGAGAACACGTTACATATTATAAGACCATTTTTTTGGTTTGACTGTGGGAGCAGACTCGTTTACAATAGTTCCACCAGAGATTTTTCATAGCCTTTTTACATAATATTTGCACGAGCACTTTCTGATAATAAGGACAACTCAGCTAAATTCTAAAGGAGACGGATACGCTTTCATACATTCTTGGGCCTAGGTGTAAAAATATGAAAGTGATGTCAATTTAGAGCTAATATATTATCAAACCATCTCTCAAAACTCTGCGGATTTTATCAATCTGAGAGCATAGTTATAAAAGAAGTTGCATAAAAAGTGAGGTTATGCAATATGTTGACAATATTTATACTAAACTTTTCCGTGTCCGTTATGATAGCAAGGGTCGTATAAGTGAAGCAAGATCAGAAGTCCGTAGAAAGAAAGCACTGGTCGGAGAATTATAGGATACTATAATCAAAAACAACAGGAAAACACACTCATACATAACGCATAACATGACAACTGTCAGGGAGCTGACACGCCTTTCACTGGTTAGCACAGACACAGATTAAAAATACAGTTGACAAACACACGTAATAAATCGATCTGTAAACGAGAATCATTTAAAGATTTATTTTTATCAAGTTAATAAATAGTTTGATTTTTTTAAACTGTTGACATTATGTAAATTATAATGTACCTATTTATTTACTTTGATTAAATAAATCATCTGGTGTAAGTGTTTTTATTTAATACATTCACACAAATCGATTGAAGTAATCGATATCGTATTTTATTAGGGACGTAAACTTATTTCTAAGAAAAATTGAAAAATATAACGCTTTTTTTAAACTATATCTCAACTATTTACAATCAGGCCCAGAAATGCCCGTCTCCTTTAAATAGCTTTAACTTCGTATGTATGTATAAGCCGCGCCTCAGCACCTACCCCGTATATATACGGGACGTCGCCGACCGTCCCTAACTTTGCCAATAAATTGTACCGATTGCAGTGTATAATAAGATTTCATTTTCCGCTTCAATACATAACATAACCATTGTTATGTTAGTGGTTTACATAAAAAGTTCTTTAAGGAAAAATACAGCTCAAATGCGAGTTTCGCTCTAGCGAGGTACGTACTACCAGCCAACCGGCACGCAAAATAATTTTGTGTTATAGCCCATTCGGACCACGAATTTGTAGGCCATTTAGGTACTTAAAAAATGTAAACAATCGTAATACGTCTTTTTATCGAAATGGTACCCTTTTTAAATCAAAATATTTACACTTTACCAGTTCAATCTGAAATTTAATTTCATGAAATTCAAGTAAAATTTAAATATTTTTATTTATAAAGTGTTTATTTCATTAAAAAGTAATCAAGATATTTAAAAAGTAATCAAGATTATTTTCAACTATTTAATTACCTAAGTAAATCGACTATAGGTATAACATATTGTCGCGGTCCTATCCCGAACCATCTAGAATAGAGCCTTCTGGAAGCCTATCGAATAGTCGCCGCATGCTGCGTTTTAGTAAACAATAAACGCTGCAAGCAATAATGACTCGTATGTCCACTAGAGTAAGGTTCAAAACTCTTTAAATGAGGAACTGTTCGAGCGACCTTGCCGCGTGTACCGAGTGTAGGTACATAGTTACGGGAATGTTCTAGAACCCTGGCCGGCGGATATAAATAGCGGCCGCCGCGGCGCGCTGTCAGTTCCGTTTGGAATAGCGAAGAGTGAACTTTAAGCGAACATACCTGCGATACGAGCGATAACCTACGACCTCAGCGATACTATTGGACTTCGATTGAACCTGCGATTGGAATCTAAGTGTGGACTTTGTGTCGTGAAGACCTGCATACCAGACCCTGCGTGAATAAATCTTAAGAAGCTGTCATTGGTGTTTTACATCCAAATCCAGAACCCTAGCCCGTAACATTTGGTGTCAGAATTGGGGATTTGGAGATGCCACTGACTCCGAGAGAGGATACTTCTGGAGTGAGGACCAGGTCCGGAAGTGCTGCGGAGGCCACGCCCACTGCCCCTCAGGCCACGCCCACCGGCCATAGGGACACGCCCACTGGCCCCGCCCACCAGGCCACGCCCACCGACCAAGCCACGCCCCCTGGCTCCGCCCACCAGGCCACGCGCGTAGTGGAGGCACAGCATACCTGCCCAGCGGCTCCGCCTACCGGCCACGCCCACCAGGCCACGCCCACCGCCCCCGTGCACCAGGCTCCGCCCACCGGCCTCGACCACCAGGTTTCACCAACCGACCAACAGGCTCCGCCTCGTAGCCACGCCCACCTGGCCACGCCCACGGAAGACATTAAACCTCAGTCACGTACAATGGAGGTTTTGGATATGTCGTGTCTGATGGCAATGTTGAAGGGCATACGAGAAGAACAAAGAGGCCTGCGAGAAGAGCAGAAGGCAGATCAACAGGTGATCCTTTCTGCCATTACAAAGTTCAGTGATACGGTCGCTAAGCTACATGAGGATGTAGAGGTAGTGAACGAACGGGTTACCAAATTAGAGGAGGACCTACAAAGTCTGAAAAACGGCCTCACTGGTCTAGAGCAGGAAGTGCGGCGTATAAAAGCAGCTGGAGTTACATCGAGCGGAGTTGTCAGCCACGACATAAAGTCATAAACCACGGGCCTAAAGTGAAGGTGCCTCCGTACGATGGTACTACGTCTTGGGTCGCCTACCGCCAGCAGTTCCAGACTGTAGCTGCTTCTAACGGGTGGACGGACGAGCAGAGCCTGACAGCCCTCACCGTCGCGCTCAGAGGTTCGGCTTTATCTGTCCTGGAGGCACTGCCCACCTCAGGCAGCGAGTTCAAAGACCTGCTGGAGGCACTTGAGGCTAGGTATGGTGAACGACACCTGGAACACGTTTTTCGTGCTCAGCTGCGCGACAGGACTCAGCGCCTGGGTGAAGGACTTCAACAATGGGCGTTGGAATCTGAGAAGCTGGTTCGAAAGGCGTACCTTTCTGCGGATAGTAAGATGGTGGACACGAATATTTTACAAGCCTTCGTCGACGGAATTAGGGATCTTGAAATTAGGGCTGCAGTAAAGCTCCGCCACCATTCTTCATTAAAAGAAGCTCTGGCACACGCCCTGGAAGTTGAAGCTGTGCGTCATGATATCCGGCAAGGGCATAAACTTCGAGAAGTTAAGGAGGAGGTCAAAGAGATCAAGACACCGCCCAAGAGGAACTCCAGGCCCATGTGTTACAAGTGTGGAGAAAAAGGGCATCTGCAGTTCACGTGTCCTAAGAAGGAGAGGCAACCGACCAAAACAGATGACAGACTGGGTGCGCGCCTCAACAAAATGGAGCAGCGTCTTGAGGAATTCGTAAAGAAGCATGACGCTCCGGCTTCTACTGTGAATCAGAGAAACGAAGCCAGGATTCCGAGGCGAGTACTGGCTGGAGCGGAGAAAGCCCAGGTAACCAGAATCTCACAAGTATGCAATGGGAACAAACTGTCAAGAAGGCCGTGTCCGGAAGACTGCAAGCACTGTGCCAAACAAGAGACAAAGGAACTGCCATTGAGATTGACAAGAATGAGTCCATCGAGATCTTGGGAAGATGAGGCGATGAAAGCAGCACAGGAAGATGACGAAGATGTACGGCTCATTGTCGCATGGAAGAAACGAGGCGAGGACAAGCCAAGATGGTGCGAAGTCGCTCCTACTAGTGCTGTCACCAAGGCATACTGGGCTCAATGGGACAGTTTTATTCTTCGGAACGGAATACTTTACCGAAAATGGGAGAAACCTAACGGCAGAGATTTCCATCTTCAGATAGTTGTCCCAAGAGATAAGGTACAAGATGTCCTTCGTGAAGTACATGACGGCGTATCAGGTGGACATTTGGGCGTAAAAAGGACTTTAACAAAGATTCGAGAAAGGTTTTACTGGCTCCATTGTCGAGAAGATGTGCAAGATTGGTGCCGCAAGTGTGCTACTTGCGCCGCGGTGAAAGGCCCACCAACTAGAAGCCGAGGAAATCTGCAACTTTATAACGTTGGTGCGCCATGGGAACGCATTGCAGTTGATGTGGCTGGACCGTTCCCAGTAACGGAATCAGGAAATAAGTATTTCATGGTAGTTATGGATTACTTCACTAAATGGCCAGAGGTATTCGCCATACCCAATCAAGAAGCCACGACTGTTGCCTCCAAGTTGTTTGAGGAAGTAGTTTGCTGGTTTGGTGTGCCCTTGGAAATACACTCCGACCAAGGCAGGAACTTTGAGTCTCAAGTATTTCAAGAACTCTGTAAAATATTGGGAATGCATAAGACTAGGACCACCCCATATCATCCTCAATCTGACGGCATGGTAGAAAGATTTAACCAAACACTTGAGAGACATTTAGCAAAAGTCGTTGACAGGCACCAGAGAGACTGGGACAAATACATACCGCCATTTCTTCTGGCCTACCGAACTGCAGAACATGAAAGCACGAAGGTAACCCCGGCGCGTGTAAATTTTGGCCGAGAACTGAGAATACCAGTAAATCTGCTGACTGGAGGCCCTCCTGACGACTCACGTTCTCTACACGACTACATTTCCGAGTTACGTGAGAAAATGCGAGAGATTCATGCCATAGTACGGGAAAACGGATTGGAGTCGAGTGAAAAGATGAAGACTAGGTATGACCGCCGAGCAAATACAAGCGGCTTCGAAGAAGGAGCACTAGTCTGGCTTCACAATATAACTCGACGAAAAGGAAAATCTCCGAAATTGCAGACAAGATGGGAGGGACCGTACAAAGTGATAACTCGGTTAAATGACGTGACGTACCGAATTCAACGGCAGCCAAGAGGTGCACAAAAAGTGGTTCACATCGACCGCTTAGCTTCTTATCACGGCAGTAATGAAGATGCTCGGGACGAGCATCTCTGAGAGGGGAGCAGTGTCGCGGTCCTATCCCGAACCATCTAGAATAGAGCCTTCTGGAAGCCTATCGAATAGTCGCCGCATGCTGCGTTTTAGTAAACAATAAACGCTGCAAGCAATAATGACTCGTATGTCCACGAGAGTAAGGTTCAAAACTCTTTAAATGAGGAACTGTTCGAGCGACCTTGCCGCGTGTACCGAGTGTAGGTACATAGTTACGGGAATGTTCTAGAACCCTGGCCGGCAGATATAAATAGCGGCCGCCGCGGCGCGCTGTCAGTTCCGTTTGGAATAGCGAAGAGTGAACTTTAAGCGAACATACCTGCGATACGAGCGATAACCTACGACCTCAGCGATACTATTGGACTTCGATTGAACCTGCGATTGGAATCTAAGTGTGGACTTCGTGTCGTGAAGACCTGCATACCAGACCCTGCGTGAATAAATCCTAAGAAGCTGTCATTGGTGTTTTACATCCAAATCCAGAACCCTAGCCCGTAACAATATTTTAAACTTTCGCGACTTGTACACATAGAATATGAAGCGATTTGAAGCGGTTGAAATAAGAAACACAAAAATTTTAATCGGGAATGTGGTTTCAAACTGTCGCAAACGTGGCATCCGGTCATCAAGATGTGTTCGAGTGGAAAAAAGTCGCATGGCTTATCGTCCGACATTGTCAGTGTAGTGTGTCGCAACCCTAATAGTGCTTTGTGATAGCTGATTGAGGGTAGTCTGAAACCTCATCAGCCGAAGATGCGAACGGGTGCCAGCCATCAGTCTTCTCGTGACCACGATGACTGTAACGTCGTCGAAACGTCGAGGTAAAATAGCAATAAATTACTACGCGATTAAGCCCCGAAAATATTCTGACTATAGGTATATATTAAAAAAAGGTTATGTATTGTATTTTATTGAATTAAGGAGTTATCATGAAAATTAAGGGTTATAAATTAGGTAGGTACGTAATCCTAATTTCTGCCCCATAGAGGATTGTTTACACTTTATTCAGAGGATTGTTTACACTTTATTCATACCAACTTTAACGCACTGACACTACTAGCACTTCTCTTAATTAATTTGTGTGCGGACACTCATATGATTTTGTTGGCAGAGCTCGAAATACTCCGATCATCCTCATCATCAACCCATTATGTCCCCACCGAGGGGCACGGTTCTCTTCCCTGAGGAAGGTATAGGCCATACTCTACCACGGGGGCCAAGTCGGATTGGTGCAGACTTGCAAGGATAGTGGCTGGTATACTGTCAGATGTTTTCCAGTCGCCCTGAGGCCTCTGACTTGGCTTAACAACTGCCATCTATCGACGGCAGCCGGCACCAACTACTTAACGTGCCTTGCGATACACGGAACCGCTCGGAAAAATGCCACTAGCGCTAGTCATAGACGGTCACCCATCCATGCACTGAACGCGCCCTATGTTACTCTACCTTCCTGATCGTTTAAGATCAATTCACTACGAGCGATTCCGATAATAGAAATACTCCGATAATAATAGAAATTATTAAAATACACTTTCTAAGTAAGTACATTAAGTTTTTGTTATTTTGTAGTAATGTCGCAGGCACTTTGTA
The DNA here is from genome assembly GCA_934045075.1 of Yponomeuta sedellus. Lineage (NCBI taxonomy): Eukaryota > Metazoa > Arthropoda > Insecta > Lepidoptera > Yponomeutidae > Yponomeuta > Yponomeuta sedellus. The sequence continues at coordinate 7,919,787 of OW203724.1, read as the reverse complement.
TGATTAATAAGACCTAAGACATGACTTAACGACTGTCATTACATGACAGCCGGCACCAACTGCTTAACGTGCCTTGCGAAGCACGGAAGCCCTCGGAAAAAATGCCACTAGCGGTAGTCACTGGATTCAGCACCTGACCGCGCCTGTTGTTGCAATCACTCGGTTCCGCTAGGCCACGAGCGCTTCTATTTTTTATCGAAAAACATTGCAATTTTTGCTGAAGGTCAGGTCTGAGGAGGTTAAATATAACACACAAGTTCTACTGTTGTAGCATACTTGCTATTTGCTGTTGTAGAATAGCAACGAATAATAAACACCCACCAAGTGTGAGACGGACGCCCGCTATGCCTCCTGAAATGAATGAAGAAAAACATAACGCCAACTTTCATTAGACGGCGGCATTCAATTAGAGGGCTAAAGGTCATTCAGCCGTGTTATTGATCAAAACGTTAAATAACCTGCCTGAATATGGCTAGCCAAGTAGTCAGATGTCAGTAAGTAGTAGACGGCAAGTCTACTTTGATAGGCTGACCAAGATACAGTACACCACTTCAGTTTATCCGTGACCTCGGCAACTGAAGCGTTGACCGTAATTTACTTCTGCAATTACTGCTCCGGCGCTGCGGAAAGTGTAGCCCTTCGATATCAACGCCATGTATGTCCCCACTGCTGAGGCACGGGTCTCCTCATGCATCGCAGGAAGGTGAGACCATACTCCACCACGGGGGCCAAGTCCGGATTGGTGGAGGATTGTGAGACAGTGGCGGGCCTTACTGTCAGAAGTTATCAAGCCGCTCATAAGGCCTCTGACGTGGAATAACGACTGCAAATCCATGACAGCCGGCACCAACGGCTTAACGTGCTTTGCGAAGCACGGAAAGACTCGGAAAAATGCCACTAAGCGATAGTCACGGGACGGTCACCCATCCTGCACCTGACCGCGCCTGTTGTTGCTTAACTCGAGTGATTGATTCCAATCACTCAGTTCGACTAGGCCACGAGCGCGCCAGCCCTTGCGTAACAAAGTTTGAGCACCCACGCTCACCTCCGCAGCTTCGGCTTGCTTTTCAATACTTAGACAAAACGCGTCTTATTAATTTGTCCGTAAAAAAAACAAACTACGCATATAAAAATCCCAATTTGCATATCTATTATAAGCATGTGTAACAACCTGAGAAAAACTGGGTCTTTACAATGACGTATTTAAATTTGAAATTCTAATATTCCGGGAACTTTTTGATCTACCGTAAAATAAATTTTGTGGTACGGAAACCTCGGTTCGCGGGAACTTGCATCAAATGTAGACTGGACTGACATTGTTCTATACAGAAAAACATAAAAAGTAAAATCGAAAAAAGACGGCTTTTTACAGGTCTAAAAAAATACGAAATATCAAGGGACTCTGATAATAAAAAAACTTATGAGATTTAGGTTTTAAAGTGAATGAAGAATATTTTGTGTTATCTTTTTTTCGGTGAATTCTAAGTTTTCTATTGAAGGCGTTGACGCATTAAACATTATTGTACAACATAACTTAAACAAGCGCTGCATAAATTATAGATACATAGATAGAATATTCCTTGTAGTTTTTCAAATCGAAATATAGGTAGGTACTACAATTTGGCAGCATAATTAGTAAAACATTTACTTCCTGCCAATCACAGACGAATACAAGAATGACATTAGAGACGGGAAGTCGGTACAAATAAGATATTATAGGGCGTTACCTTCAAGTTGTGACATCATAGTTGGAGTCCGATTTGTTTTATACGTTTCTGTACTACAATAACTTTTTGACAGGCATGAAGTATTAGTCGTTGGGAAAAAAATTACCACAGTTATTTACCGTAGCACGTTTTTTTTTGTGCACGTTCATGTTCAATGGCACTTAGCCGGTTTTTTCCTTAGAGACGAAATTGGCCTGCAGTTTTTATGTTTACCACTAACTAAAAAAAAACAAGACACCATAATATTCATTCATATATTGAACGCGAGAATCTGCTAGAAAAGGTGCAGACTACTCTTAATAGATTTTTCATTTCTTAAACTCGGAAAGTAGTGTGGTTTTGATCTGATTATTGAGTGGAAAATGCAGCTTCCCTCCATAGGGAGGGAAAAACTGATGCAAATTACTTCCCACCGGAATGAACTTTAAAAATAGAACTACTGTCAGCTGTGAAGAGTTTCATGTAATAAATAAGCTTTTAAAAAAACTTGCGGCCAAGTGAGTTTCTAAGCCAGTGTGAACTTAGCGCAAACTTTTTTGAGCGGAATAAGCCGCAACAATTACGCGATGAGTTCCATATTTAAAATTAAAAAAGTCGACATAAATTGGCGGGTACTAATCTGTTATAGTATCTGTGACGGAATTCAAAACAATAGGTAATAATCTTATAAGCTAAGATTTGAATATTAGAAATGAGTTTGTATTTTCCTCATATTTGAAATTAAAAGTAGAGTGTTTAACACGGGTAAAAGAATCAATTCCTACTCGGACTATAACCGCCCGAGCGCAGCTAAATACCTCGGGAATTGATTCTTTCTACCCTCGTTTAACAATCTACTATTCCCGTAACGGCACCATAATATTCATTCATATACTGAACGGGAAAATTAACTAGGAATGGTGCGACCTCTTCTAGTAGATTTCCCAGTAACAAGGCACCATATTATTCACTCATATACTGAACGGGAAAATCTACTAGGAGAGGTATGCACCTTTCCTAGTACATTTTCCCGTAACAAGGCATCATAATATTCATTCATATACTGGACGGGAAAATCTACTAGGAAAGGTGCAGACCTTTTATAATAGATTTTCCCGTGACAAGGCGCTATAATATTCATTATATTGAAGAGAAACACCTACCAGGATAGGTCTGCTCTCTCCTAATAAACTCCTTTGCATCTATTTAATGTGATGATTTAGGTATGCAGTGTCTAGTGGCAACTCATACTAGATAGGTGCAGTGACCACTCGGACGCTGCGGTTTTTAAAACGAGTATTCTTGCCTAGCACTCTGACAGCTTAGCATAGCTTAGATATACGGGCAGCTTAGTCTTAGCCCATGCTAAAGAAGTCAATTGATGCGTAGCCAAACATGCAGGTTTCTTTACGATATAGTCCTTCATAGCTAGCTAGTGAAAGAAACATTATCCTCCTTAAAAAGGACTTTGCTACAATACCTATTGGGTAAATCCTAAGAAGGCAATTCCGATCAGTGGGAATTGGTGTTGTCGCGTCTTTAAGTCGCAACTTACCTTGAAAGCCTCTCGGAACTTGTTGGACATTATATTGTAGAGGATCGGGTTGATGGCCGTGGACAGGTAGTAGAGAACGCCCGATATGTAGTCCAGCGCCACGTACGCCTGTAGACAGATACCTGGTTATTTTTATTGACCAGCCCCTCTACTAAACAACCTTAATTCTTTACTAAGTTTTGTACCTCGAGCTTCAAATACCACAGAACTTGAAATTGGCGAAATAAAATGGTTTTATTCAAAGTAGAGCAGAAACTGCGGCTCAATGAACGTTACAAGTCAAACTAGGTGTCCGTTTCAAAATCTGGATCATTTTGGAGAAAAAATAAACAAAAAACTCCGAACAGAGTCTTTTAAAAGTCCTTAATTAACAGAGTTCACAAAATTATTATAAAATATAGAACTCATGCATTTAATTGGGCTCAATTCCAGACATCATTGTCTTCTAAATAATCCCTTACGTTATAGTAGCCCTTTTAGCACAAAGTGCACTTAACACGCTTCTTAAACCGCACATACTCTCTCTTTCTCTCTCTCTCTCTCAGAAAGAAGGACTGTGTCCTGCACAGCGACGTTTATAGGCTGCATATAATATAAAAAAAATACACTGTTACAAGACTTTTCCGTTATTTTACGAGTGCGTAGCTACATACCATATCTATGATAAAAAATCACATGTGTAATTTAGATTTGTGTAACTCTAAATTTTATATGTGGTTCTAAATTTGCATAAAGCTTCGTCAATTATAACAATAAAACAATATAAAATTCAAAAATGTCAAGATAATACCTAATTCTATTTCTATTGTATTATGTAAATATTTTTATGCCACACCTGGCAATAAAGTGGCTTTTTCCGCACGCTGCGCGTACGGAAAAAGTCGCTTTCTGGCCAATTGTAGACATAAAAAGATGTACACAACACGGGAGGTAATAAAGAAAGCTCTCGATCGCATTTATACGTCCCTCGCTTGCAGCTGGGGCCGCAAACTTCTGCGATCTCGGCCTTTCTTTGTATTACCACCCTAGTTGTGTAATGTACTATTTTCTATCAGAAGCTCTCAGTCAGAAGCACCGACTTAGTAGGGATTTTAGTGGTAAAATAATTATATATTAGTAATACTTTGCACCGGAAAGCACATTTTAGCTAAATTATTATTATACTAGCTGTGCCCCGCGGTGTTACCCGCGGCTCATCGATTTTTCCATGGGAATAAGATATTTTCCCCGCAGTGGCACGAAGCCTATGTGTTAATCCAGGGTGTCAGCTAACTTCATACCAAATTTTATTAAAATCGCTCCAGCCGTTTATACGTGAAGGAGTAACAAACATACACACTCACAAAATTTGCCTTTATAATATTATAAGTGTGATGTGATGTGATAGTATGATATTCATGTACATTACATGATGTAAGGGCCATATTGATCTATATTAAATGGACAATGTATTGAAGGTACTTAATTGGATAGGGTTAGATAGATAGAATATTCTTTATTGCATGTGCACCAGGGATTACATAAGAGACTTAAAACATAACAGTACGGATGGGTTAGTATTGCAAGTATTTTGTTTTCTTCTATCTCTTTCCTTCAGCTTATATCCCTGCAGGACTGAAAATAAATTCAGTTCAGTGCGCGACAAAATCCCCTCTGTCAGTCCTCTTACTCTCAACGTTATTGAATTTCTAATTAAGGGGCTACCGGGAACCAACTAGCGCCAGTAAAAAAACAAAATCATATATTTTATATTAAACTATTTAAAAACGCAAAGGAAACTTAAAGATCTAGGCAGAATCATGCTGTATTATCTATCTTCTATAATATAAACATGAATCGCTGAATGTGTTGGTAAGCGCAAATCTCGAGAGCAGCTGAACCGATTTCCCTAATTCTTTTTTTAGAATATTCCTTGAAGTACGAGGATGGTTCTTAACAGAAAAAAAAACCGGCCAAGTGCGAGTCAGACTCGCGCACCGAGGGTTCCGTACAAACCTGTATTATAGACCTGAGTATTTGGTATGAATTTCAATTTAATACCTCTACGCGTTTATGAGGAAATGGGTAGTAAGTTTAAAATTATTTAAAAAAAATATATTATGTGATGTAACTAAAAATTTATGGTTTTCGTAATTTTTCCTTTATCTATGCTATAAGACGTTGCTTCGTACCAAATTTCAAGATTCTGAGTTCACGGGAAGCACTCTGTAGGTTTTGATTCCCTTGCAAGTGTCGAAAATTGCGGCATAAACGGCTGTATCTTTTGATTGCGTTGGCTTAGAAGTTTGATTTTTTCACAGCTTCAAGGGACAGTAGACCTGAGTAATTGATATAAATTTCAGCTTCATACCTCCACGC